>JAKSXO010000008.1:37307270-37907270 GCA_024509115.1 Crotalus helleri
CCTGTCAAGCCCCTGTGGGCTTGCCTCTAATGGGAGGGGGAGGGGGCAAGATCGTTGGATGGCAGCATCCAGAGGCAGCGGATGGGACCAGCAGCATGAATAGCAACGACAGCCCTTTCCCTCCCTCGTACCTGTATGCTGGCTGGGGATCCCGTGGAACACAGCTGTGAGGCCATCCTGCTCAATAATAGCGGCCGGCCAAACTGAACAGCTGATCGGTGCGGAGAAAAGGCAGGGAGTTTAAAACCTGCCTTCACTTCCATTGCCTTGCTGTCATGCCAGTGCTCACGCCAGTTTGTTTACCAGGGTTGGAAGGATGCTGCTGTGAACTGACTATGCATGCTCATCGTGCCGGATGCTGGTTAGGTGGGTGGGGGGTGGGGCTGGCCAGGAGGCATCTATTTAGAGTTCTGGGAGGCGGTTGCTCCCAGTGCTGACTTTGTTTGCTGTAAGCTGGGAACTTGCATGCCAGAGCGTACCATAAATAAACCAACCACCTATGAACTCAACGGCTTGTTTCCTGTTGGAGCCAGGAGTGTGGCAAGGACCTCTGACAAAACCAGTGCCAGGGACAGGGAGAGGCCAGCTTGAATATGTGCTAACACACACACCCTATCAGCATCTAACTTAGTAATTTGGAAGAAGGACACACCCTCCTTCCAGTCGGATCCTCAGATGGTGATTCTGACATTGAAATCTATCATAGACAGTCATAACCCATCCTGGGGGGGATATGACACAGCTTTTACATGTCTTCCTCACTAAAGACGAATTACTTTACTGTCTGAGAAAATAGAGGAAGTTGCCAGGTGACCAATGGTAATAACCCCAGGACTAGTAGCCCCTGTGTGAGTAGCCTGGTCCCTAAACCATCCTAATTGGGACTATAATGATCCCAACTATTGGGATGAATACAACAGGGCTAAGGACAACCTATTAGAAGCCCTGATGCCTTTTGGGTCCACCTCTTAGAGGCAGCGGTAACTTACGCTCACCTAGACCTGATTTGCCCAAAGGACTGGAGGATCCTTGCCTCCACTTTTGTAGACCAGTCAGCCAGCGACATAAGGGAGCATTTCCACTGCATCATGTTGAACTGGTCTACCTTAGAGATTTCTGAGTTGCGCAGAATCACAAACTTTGTCTACGGCCATAGGGAGAAATTAAGGGAGGAGTAGAAGGAAAAGAAGGAAGCTGAAAAGGAGAGGGAAAGAGATAGAAGGAGGAGAGCAGAAACAAGGGAAGACATGCAGGCATTTGCAGCCCTGCATAAGGAAAGGAGACAGGCAAACCACCCGTCATTTGACGGGTGACAGAAATGTCAGCCATTCAAAGAGGAGGGGTGGTCTCAAGCCAGATGTTCACACTGCCGTAGATGTGGCAGAGAGGGGCATTTTAGATGGGATTGTAGGAAAAATCCCCCTGGCCACCGATACCCTAATAGCCCACCCAAAGCCCCATTTCCAAGGGAAGCTCCCTCCCAGTACAGGGAGAGAATAGCCCCTGAAAAGCCCCAGTGGGAATCAGATGAGGGGGATGACTTCCAGAATCAATGACTACAGGAAGAAAAAGTAGAATTCCAGGCCACCTTTGGCAGCCTTGCCATCCCCTTAAGGAATGGCCCAGAAGGTGAGCATCTGATCACTGTCACTATAGGAGGAAGAGAGTATGAGTATCTAGTGGACACTGGAGCCATGTCATCTCTCATCACCACCCCTCCCTTTAAGGGCTCAGTGGTCCCAGGGACCTGGGATAACATTATAGGGGTAGGTGGAAAAGTGATCCCTGTAGAATTCACCAATGAGATGAGGGTGGAAATTGGCCCTTTCTCACTAGACCACTCTTTCACCATCTGCCCACAGTCTCCACTATCCCTTATGGGAAGAGACCTGCTGTGCAAGATGGGTGCCATTATAAAATGCAACCAGACTGGTCTCACACTAGACATTCCTGCAAAGCGCATACAGCTCTTAGTGACGGGAAAGGAACAGTTAAACGAGGATCTGAGAGATCTGTCCCCCTCCCTATGGGGTTGGGAAGCTGCCAAAGTAGGATTGCTGAAGGGAGCTACTCCAGTCAAAATTCAAGTGAAGGAAGGACCGCCTCCCTGCATTCCCCAGTACAAGATTCAGGCCAAGACAATGGAACCTATCAGGAAGTTAATTGAGGCATATTTGAAACAAGGAGTCCTCCTGCAAATGTACCTCCCCCTGCAACACTCCCATCTTTCTGGTTAGGAAATCACAAGTAGACCAGGACGGAAACCCAGTCTTTAGATTCGTACACAATTTGAGACTTATCAATAATCACGTGATACCTCATGCCCCGGTAGTACGAAACCCAGCCACAATAATCACAGAAGTCCCAGCTAAGGCAACATATTTCATGCCAGACTCTGTCACCTGGACAAAATCACTAGCCCTAACCTTTACAAAAATAAAGCAAACACTAGCTTCAGTGCCAGCCCTTGGTCTGCCTAACTACCAGAAACCCTTTTTCTTATTTATTCATGAGAAACAGGGAGTGGGGTCAGGTGTCCTAGCACAGCAGTTTGGCCCCTTGCTCTGCCCGGTGGCATATTATTCAGTACAATTAGACCCGGTGGCCAGGGGAACAGTCCCCTGCCTGAGAGCTGTAGCAGCCATAGTAGAAATTGTAAGGCAATCAAGGAATTTAGTTTTGGGTTGGCCTCTCATCCTGAAAGTGCCCCACAACATGTTTGCAATTCTCCTAAAGTCACAAACACAAGCCTTCACTCAACAATGATTGGTACAGTATGAGGCTGAATTCTTCATCTCAGACCACATCTTCTTTGAGAGATGTATGACTTTAAACCCAGCCACCTTACTGCCAGCAGAACAATCCGGGGATAACTTACATGACTGCTTACACCTTATCCAAGACACCGAACTACCCCAACCTGACCTAACTGATGTCCCCTTACACAACCCTGATTTTGAACTCTTTACAGATGGGTCCTCATACATACATGAGGGAAGCAGAGTGATGGGAGCAGCTGTTGTCTCTCTCCATGAGATTGTGTGGGCTGTGCCACTTTGTCCTTCTTACAGCGCTCAAGCAGCTGAACTCGTGGCTTTAATTCAAGCCTACGAGACTGTGAGGGACCAGTCTACCAATGTTTACACAGACTCTAGGTATGCATGCTACCATGCTACCGGAGCCCTGTGGAAACAATGGGGATTTTTGACCTCAGCAGGACAGCCCATCCCTCAAGCAAAGCTGATCTCCAAATTACTGTTAGCCATTCAACTGCCCTCAGAAATAGCCATCATTCATTATAGGGCACACCAAAAGGACAACTCAGAAGTCACCAAGGGCAACCAATATGCCGACGCAACTGCAAAATGGACTGCTATTCAACCCCTCCCAGCAAGCATGGTGGCCCCAGATTTAAAGGTGGACACAGAGGTTTCATACCAAGATTTTCGAGAGGAAGGGGAGGTGGAACAGTGGGAGAAGAAGTTTGAGGCAGTATATAAGGAGGGCTTTTGGCAGGTTCCAGATGGAAGACCCATAGCTCCCCTCCACCTCCTGCAACTGATCTGCCAAAGGCTACACGCCAAAGGCCATTGTGGAACCCAGGCAATAGTGGACACTGTAAGAGGGGTCTGGTATGCACCAGGGGCTTATAGGGAAGCCACACGTATAGCAGGAACCTGTAAAACCTGTCAGGCCAACAATGCCAGCTCCAGAAAGGCCACCCACACAGGGGGAAGGCCATGGACACAATGCCCTTTTGAAAAACTGAAAATGGATTATATACAGCTACCCAGGGCAAACAGTTACCAGTATGCCCTTGTGTGCAGGGACCAGCTTACACACTGGGTAGAGGCTTTTCCCTGATGCCATGCCACAGTGCTGGAAACAGCCAGACACCTACTCAAGGACATAGTACCATGTTTTGGGGTGCCCAGTACTCTAGACATGGATAGAGGGAGACATTTTGTGGCACAAGTTCTCACCCATGTGTTCCAGGCCCTTGGCATCACCCAGAACCTTCACCCCCCATTTTCTCCAAGCTCCTCTGGGGGTGCAGAAAGGGCTAACGGAGTTAAAGACCCACCTGGGCAAACTCTGACAGGAGACATGCTTGTCGTGGCCCCAAGCCCTGCATATCGCCCTATTTTACCTTAGGACCAGGCCTCAACAGGACATGGGCATCTCACCATTTGAATTACTCTTTGGCCATCCCCCCAGACACTCTGAAGTGACTAGACCTACATTCCCTTTGCCTAGAAAGAGGGGATATGGCTCTTTCTGCTTACCTCACAGCCCTGCATTGAAGACTATGCACCCTGTGGAGACAGAGCACCCTGACACAGACTCTACCCTTGGAAGAGGCCCTCCACCCATTAGAGCCAGGAGTTTGGGTGTGATTAAAATTGTTTGCCAGGACTTTACACCTATAGTCCAAGTGGAAAGCAGAGACATCACCCTGCCAACAAAAGTGCGTATAGTCCAGGCCATGGTTTTCCCAGTTGCAATGTATGGCTGTGAAAGTTGGACCATAAGAAAGGCTGAGCACCAAAGAATTGAGGCCTTTGAACTATGGTGCTGGAGAAGACTCCTGTGAGTCCCTTGGACTGCAAGGCGTTCAAACCGGTCAGTCCTAGAACGGATCAACCCCGACTGCTCTTTAGAAGGCCAGATCCTGAAGTTGAAACTCAAATACTTTGGCCACCTAATGAGAAGGAAGGACTCACTGGAGAAGGGCCTAATGCTGGGAAAGATTGAGGGCAATAGAAGAAGAGGACAACAGAGAATGAGATGGCTGGATGGAGTCACTGAAGCAGTAGGTGTGAACTTAAGTGGACTCCAGAAGATGGTAGAGGACAGGAAGACCTGGAGGAACGTTGTCCATGGGGTTGTGATGGGTCGGACATGACTTCACAATTAACAACAACAACAACCAAGTGGAAAGGACCTTTTCAGACCCTGTTAATCATGCAAACAGCCATCAAGGTTGCTGAGAAGGACGCCTGGATTCACTGGACCCACGTGAAACCAGCAGTACTGGACCATAGCACAGACCCGGCAACAGAGCCAAATGTACTACCAATACGACTCCAGAAGGATCCTGGGACCAATGAGTGGGCCTTAAAAACACTTTTCAAAACTAAAGAGGATGGGAGGGAAGAATGTGGGAAAGTTGGGGATGGGATTGTTAAAATTTATTGTATAATTGCATGCATAACTTATGTATCAGGACTTTTGGAAATCAACCTCTTACCAGAAAAGGGAAACATATGGGAATACTTAGCACAAGAGGTCCTAAACACAAACAACTTCTGCCTGGCAGGGGGGAGGTCAGTGAAGGACATTCTTACCACATGTCTAATAGGTGCAGCATCAGGACCACAGGGCATAATCAACAACACTAAACTTAGAAATTTCCCCATCAAGACTTCCTATGCCACTATCTTTGATTGGGGTGAAAATTCAGATTATAGGGACCAGAGCATGTACACGTTACAGATAGCTACAGTGACCCAATCAGCCACATGCTTTAAGTTAGCCAGCTGTAAAAGACCCAAGGTCTTCAACTGCCAAGACCTGAGCAACAAGGAACTAATCTGTAACCACACTGAGATTATCCCATTCTCATACAGCTATGTAAAGCTTCCCCTAGGCTGGTTCTTCTTATATGGGCTGAGAGCTTACTCTTATCTCCCAGCAAATGCAATGGGAGGGCCATGCACCATAGAATGGCTTATAATGGTGATGCTCTCACTGCAGAGGTGACAAAGGAGAGACCTCCAAGCATTAACCCCAGACTGTGACCCAAAAACTTGGCTATTAACACAGGCAGAATATGTATCATTAGCTGGTAGGGGTGCCAGCTCTCACAGTACATAATGCTAGAGGCCTGAACAGTCTTGCCTGTGCATTGGCAAAAAGCTTAAATTCGACTTCTCAGGTGCTGGATGCCTTAAATCAAGAGCTGAAGCAGGTCAGAGAAGTAACCCTTGAAAGTCAAGTAGCCATTGACTACCTGTTGCTAAGGCATAATCATGGATATGAAGATTTCAAGGGACTTTGCTGTTTTAACTTGACAGAAAGTTCTCAGCTGATAGAGAGGGACATCCAGCGCCTGAAGGAACTATCACAAAACATTGGGTATGACAAAACTCCCTTTGATTTTTTATCTGGACTCTTTTCATGGCTACCAAACTTACATTGGTTAAAAATTCTCATTCTAGGAGCAATCACAGCAACTGTGGCAGGAGTCCTCCTTTGTTGTCTCTGCCAATGTATACCGTTGTGCCTCAACTGCCAAAAGGCATGCCTTTCAATAGTCCCAAAACCTGACAGAAAGGGAAACCAAGTATCCTTATTTTTTAATTTTAATTTTTCATTTTTCCAATTTACAAAACATTAAACATTTTTAACAGTACTATGTCATGTATCTCTTACAGTTATTTACATTTATTACTATACATTTTTGTTTCTCTGTTCTAACCAATTATACCACTTATCCCACACCTCATAAAATTCTGTTTTTTCCTTGCCTTTCATTTCTAGCGTAAGCTTATACATCTCGGCACATTCTAATATCTTATAAATAATCATATCATTAGCTGGTATATTTTCAAGTTTCCAACATTGAGCATAGACAATACGTGCTGCTGTTACTATGTGTATAATAATATATTGGAGTTGCTTCTTTATCTTTTGATTTATTATTCCTAATAAAAATAATTCAGCTTTAAATTCAATTTGTTCTCCTGTTATCTCCTGTAGCCATCTCCTTATCTGTTCCCAATATTTCCTTGCTTTAGGGCATTGCCACCACATGTGATAAAATGTTCCATCCTTATATTTACACTTCCAACAATCAGGTTTCATATTTGTGTACATCTTAGCCAATCTCGCCGGTGGTAGATGCCACCTATAAAGCATTTTATACTGATTTTCTTTATATGCAGTCGATAATGTTAATTTGCAGTTTTTGTTCCATACTTTTTCCCATTCTTCTAAGTTTATATTTCTACCTACAT
The DNA here is from genome assembly GCA_024509115.1 of Crotalus helleri. NCBI lineage: Eukaryota > Metazoa > Chordata > Lepidosauria > Squamata > Viperidae > Crotalus > Crotalus helleri. The sequence goes on from JAKSXO010000008.1 coordinate 37,314,290, forward strand.
TCTGTGCCCATGCTATCATTGAACCTTTCACTATTTCTTCTTCCATTTCTACCTCTAATAAGTATTTATATGCTTTTGTTATAAATTTTTCTTCCTTACCTATCAATATTCTATCCAATTGTTGTGGTACCCCTTGAATTCCATATTCTTCCATATCTTTTCTATATCTCGACGGTGTCTGTAAATATGGCCACCAGTCTATAATTATACCCTGTTCTTTTAGTTCTTCCTTTGATTTAAGATTCCCATGGCTATCTAATAATTCTTTGTATCTTATCATCTTTTTTTTATCCAATGTATTTGGGTAAATCGTTGCCTCCATTGGCAAGACCCAATTTGGTAATTTCATATAGTGTTTCCTTTTAACCTTTTCCCATGTCCATATGAATGCTTCTCTTGTTTGATGTCGGTAAAAGTATGCATATGTCTTATTACGTTTATCCCATAGGAAGGCATGCCAACCAGCCTGTAGATTGTGTCCTTCAATCGTTAACACCCTTTTGTTGTCCAAGTTAATCCAATCCCTAATCCATAATAGCCCCGCTGCTTGATAATAAAATTCCCATTTTGGAAGTCCAAAGCCACCCCTGCTTCTACTATCTTGTAGCGTTTTAATATTTATCTGTGCTTTCTTACCCAACCAGATAATTTTTTTTAATTATTTTATTTAGTTCTTCAAAAAATTTCATCTCTAATTTTATAGGGACTGTCTGAAATAAATATAATAATTTTGGCAATATGTTTATTTTAATCACTGAAATCCTTCCTAATAATGATAGCTGTAACTTTCCCCATATCTCTAAATCTTTTTTCATTTGTTGTATCAGTTTTTTATAATTATCATCTTTTATTGAGGAACACCTTACAGTGAGCCAAATTCCTAAATATTTAATCTTTTTTTCAATTTGCAATCCCAAATCTTTTTCTAATTCTTTCTTTTGTTTTTCAGTTAAATTTTTTACTAACATTTTAGTCTTTTCTCTATTTTCAATCCTGCCACTGTCCCATATTTTTCTATTTCATTCATTAAGGTGTTTCCTGTCTCTAGCGGCTCTTCTATGAAGAACACTAGATCATCCGCAAATGCCTGTGTCTTGTATTCTTCTTTCTTTACCTTTAGTCCTTTTATCTCTCCATTATGTCTAATTTGGGTTAGCAGCACTTCTAACGTCAAGATGAAAAGAAGAGGTGACATTGGACATCCCTGTCTTACACCTTTATTTATTTCAAATTTCTCTGTGTTATCCCCATTAATTATCACTCTAACCTTTTGTGACGTATATATCGCCTTTATTGTTTTCTCAAACTTCCCTCCAAATCTTATATCTTTGATCTGTTGGAACAAAAACTGCCAATTAAGATTATCAAATGCTTTTTGGGTGTCCAAAAATATTAGTGCCACCTGTTTTTCAGGATGTGTTTCATAGTACTCTAGAACATTCAACACCGTTCTCATATTGTTCCTGATTTGCCTTGTAGGTAGGAAACCATTTTGGTCCGAATGTATTATTTCATTTAATATTAATTTCAATCTTTCCGCAATTATAGTAGTAAACATTTTATAATCTGTATTCAGCAATGAGATTGGCCTGTAATTTTTTATCTGTTTGAGGTCTGTACCTTCTTTTGGGATAAGGGATATATAAGCTTCTGTCCAGGAGTGTGGCAATTTGGCTTTCTCCAATACATCATTATACACTTCTAGTAATATCATTTCAAAATCCTCATACAAGCTCTTATATACCTTTCCTGGCAGTCCATCTGGCCCTGGAGTTTTGTTACTTTTTTGTTTTTGCACTGCTCTTCTTAATTCTGTGGCTGTTATTTCCTTATTTAATATTTCCCTCTGCTCTTCTTTTAATTCCGGCAAACCATTAACCCTTAAATATTGTTTTATATTCTCCTTATCTATTTCTTCTCTTTTATATAGTACCTCAAAGTAATTCTGAATTATTTTTCTTTTTATCCATTTTATAGTGTAACTCTCCATTCTCATCTTGTAATTCCTGAATCAATCTTTTTTCCCTATCTTTTTTTAATTTATAGGCAAGCCACCTCCTGGGCTTGTTTGCATGTTCAAACAAATTTTGTTTTGCCGCTTTCAATTCCCTTGTCATTTCCTCTTGCTCCACTATATTTAGTTTATGTTTAGCCAAAACCATTTCCCCTTTAATTTTTTAATTCTGGGGCTCCCTTTGTAATTTAGATTCTAATTTTTTAATCTCCTCCTGAAGTGTATTTTGCATTTGCCTTTTCTTCTTTTTTTTTGCTATATAAGCTATCGCTATACCTCTCAGATATGCTTTAGCCGTATCCCATATAATTTGTAATGATGTTTGTTGCTTTGTATTTTCTTTAAAAAATAATTCCATTTCTTTTCTAATCCTTGAAATAAATTCTTTTTCCTTTAGAATTTGAGAATTCAGTGTCTACCTTCTCCTAACTTTTTTCTGTCCTTTCCAGATTATTTTCAAGGGATTATGGTCAGCCCACATACTTGGCATTATTTCTATTACTTCTATATCTTTTCCTACCTCTCCATTCATCCATGCCATATCTAACCAGGACCAGGATTTGTGTGGGTTCAAGAAAAAGGTATATTACTTTTTTTTTTTATTCAGTTCCCTCCACTGATCAAATAAGTTAAGTTCCTGTACCATCTCAAAGAATGTCCCTGGTAATATTTTCCATTTCTTTTTATTTTTCATACTGCTAACATAATCTTTTTTCCCATTTACCACTGCATTATAGTCTCCTACTATACAAATATTTCCCTGTCCTATTTCTATGAGTTTTTCATGTAATTTGCTATAAAATTCTTTTTGATTCTCATTTGGGGCGTAAATTGTCACCAACAACCATGACTTCTGCTCAATTTGTAATTCTATCATTAACACTCTTCCATCTATATCTTGATATTTTAATTTAGCCTTTATTCCCTTCCTAATATATACCGCTATTCCCCTCTGTTTTTGTTCCGTTAGTGCTCTGTATAATATTCCTAATTTCGGAAATTCCAAACATTTGCTACGTTGCTCTTTTATATGTACCTCTTGTAAGCACACTATATCTATACCTTGTTTTACTAATTTTGTTAATATTTGTTTTCTTTTTGCAGGGGCATTTAATCTGTTAACATTGATCGATATTAGCCTAATTTGTTCTTCCATTTTTCTACTTATATCTTTGTCGTGTTCTCAAACCCACTCCTTCTTCTCTCCTTTGTCCTTTTTCTTTCTTACTTTCTATCTCCTGTTCTATTTCTTTTGACTCCTGTTGTTGGTCTTCCTGACTTCTAGATTCTAATTCCTCTTTACTACTACTCTTTTCTTCCACCCCTTCCAACTTATCATAGAATTCTCGTGCCTTTTCTAAATTGTCTATCTTAATCTTTCTCTCCTGCCATAATATCAACATCCCTTCTGGGATTAACCATCTAAATAGTATATTTTTTTTAATCAACTGTGCAGTGAGAAACCTATAATCTTTTCTCTGCTCTCTTACTTTCTTCGTGACTTGTTTTAATGTTTGTATTTCTTTATCCTTATAGCTCATTGGGTCATCTCTCGTGATCTTATAAATTATATCTCTGACTTTCTTTCTCGCAAATCTTATGTGGACTTCTCGTGGCAGTCTATTACGCCTAGCATAGCTTGTGTGTATTCGGTATACCTCATCAATCTCCAGTAATATTTCTTGCCTATCCCTTTGTAGGGCTCCCGCTATCAGTTCTGCCATAATAGTACCCAGGTCTTCTTCCTTTTCTTCCATTACATTCTGAAATCTTAAATAAAACACAGCTCAGTCCATTTCCAAGTGAATAATTGATTCTTCCATTTTTTTGTTAATTGCCATCAATTTTTTGTCTATGTCCACTTTTTTTTCCGTTTGTTCTGACCTCACCTCCACTGTCTTTATTCTTTCTTCATTTTTCTCAATTGTTTGTTGTATCATCTCTATCCTATTGTCTAATTTATTCATATCCCCCTTCAATTCTATATGATTTTTAGACATTGTTTCCTGCATTTTCAACATCATTTCCTGAATAGCCAATAATGTCTGCATAGTTTGCATATTTGATACTACACTCTGTTTTTCCATCCCCAACATTCCTTCTATTGTTTTCTGACCTGATGGGGATGAGGGTGTCAATAATGGACTTGATGTTGTTTTCTTTCCTGTTCTCAATGTTGTCATTGCAGTGCTTGTCATAGTCCTCAAATATACAATATTCTTTTAATTAATAATTCCCTTTATAATCAATCTCAGCAGTATCTTATATTCAATGCTATTTGTTCTCTTAACTCACACTTCTTTATACATTTATACCTTAATCTCCTCTTAATCCTTTAACTTAATCCTATTAACCTCTAATTATTTATTACCACTATATATTTATATAAATATCTATAAATATCTATAATTACTATTTTCACACTACTCAAATTAAATAATATATATATTATTTACCTATCAGTCAGTTAATTGCAAATCAAATTTACTTATAACTCTAAATCAATTATACATCATTCACTTTCTCTTTTCCTTCTTGCTTGGCACACAGTCCCTCTAAGACTCCATTTTCCTTCTCCAGTCCTGTACCATCAACCACCTATCCACTCCTGTCACTCTCACCACCGCTTCCCGTCCTCTCACTGTCTCCTTTACTTTCCCCGATCTTCTTTTGCCTTCCGCTCCTTCCTCGTCTCTACATCCCAATTCATCTCCGCCTTTCTCCACCTTTCTCCACCTTTCTCCACCATCTCCACTTTCTCCAATCTTCTGCTACGTGCTGCTCCTTCTCTGTTTTCCTGCCTCTCTCGCTGCTCTCCTAGACCACAAGTTTCTCTCTGACTTCCATTGTCTATCGCCTGTCGTACCGATCTTCTCCCAGCTGCTTTCTTCCCCGTGTATTAATCCTCTCCACTTAAACCATTTGCCACAAAGTTCTTTGTCTCCCTCCGGTTAATCCTTTAGTTATTTTAATTTGCTGACTCACAGCTCTTCCCGCTGGGTTGCCGCTTGCTTTGAGGATTCCCTCGCAAATTGAGCTTCCTTCTCACACCAAAACTCACGGACACGTAAATCTTTTTAGGCTCTTCTCTTCTATTGCTATTTTGGGATATTTTTACTCACTTCAAATGACACAGTCTGTTAAATAGATCCTTGCTTCGGAACTTCCGGTGGCTGCGCCAGTGACGATGGCGGCTATTTAACAGCCGTCCGTCACAGGGAAGCATAAAAGCCAGCAAAACAGCGCCGATCAGCTGTTTTGTGGCTTGAAACCTTCCTCCCGAGCGAAGGGAGGAAGGTGAGCCTTTGCCTGGATAGAGGTAGAGCCTCACAAGTCTCCCAGTCTTTTTTTGGGAGATGAATAGTGAGAGCTCCCTCGGAGTCTGGGTGCTGCTCCGTTTTCCTGGATGCCTTTGTTCTCCGGCAGGAGAACGAAGCTAGACGCTGCCTCCACTGCTGCTGTTTAAAGGATAACAGTAAGTCAACTTAAAAGCAGACAGAGGGGTCAGGAAGATAAGAATTGGATGATTTTATTTTAAACTTAACTCAGTGTGAATTAACATCTTCTCCTGTTATTATTTCAATTGGAGTGAAGAAATATGGCAGAGGAATCCTGCTTCTTTGTTACTTTCTTTGTCTGAGAACTTTCACTTTTTACTTTCCATTCACTATCTCTAACTGGCAACAAAGTTTTAACAACGTAACTTGGTTTACTTAAAGAAAAAATTTTCCTTTTAAAGGGGGAATTGCTTTTTCTTCTCCTTTATTCTTATTTTACTACTTTTTGAAAAAAGAAAGGGGGAAAAAACCCTTTCTTTTTAAAAAAAAATGGCTTCAAAACATCCTGGACCTCTTTCTCTTCCTAAAGCTTCAACTGCCTCTCCAGTAACTCAGACTGTACAACAACCTAAACCTAAACCTTCTCCACCTTCTTCTCCACCTCAGGCAATTACACTTAAGGATTTACAAGATGCTTTAGATAAGACACTTGAAAAAACAGCAGAGCTCTTGGCTCAAAAAAATAATGAGCTGAGGGAAGATATTGTGCTAGCACTCCAAGGGCTTGCTGGCCTTGTGGAAAAGATTGACGACCGGGTGGACGAGGTGGCCGGTAATGTTGAAATATTACAAGAGAGAGTTGAAAAAATAGAAGATAATGTGGATGTTGCACAGAATGAAATTATAATGTCACAATATAGAGAAATGGAGTATGCTTTGAGAATAAGAGGTTTGAAGGAAAATGTTCAGGAGAATTTGAAAGAAGAAATTGCAGTAGAACTGGCTTCTATTTTGGAACTTGATCCTGAAGTAATGTTGAGAGATATAGAAAAGATCTTCAGAGTTAATTCATGGGTTGCAAAACAGAGAAAATTACCAAGAGATGTGGTGGTTTATTTTGCGAGAAAATCACTTCGTAATGAAATTATACAGGCCTTTTATAAACAAAGATTTCAGATTGCAGCTCAGGATGTGATAGTTTTAAAGGAAATACCTTCCAAAATTCTCAGAAAAAGAAAAGACTTTGCTTTTTTGGATGAAGAACTTAAGAAACGGCAAATTCAATTTAGATGGGATATACCTGCGGGGATAGTGGTGACTTACATTGGCACACAATATCATCTTAATACATTTTCAAAAGCAAGAGATTTTTATGTCACTATTTTAAAAGGAAGTCCACCACCATCTCCAAGATCAAAAAAAGATGAGAGCAAGGCAGAAGCACAGTTGGCTGTAGGTTCAATGCCATTTTGGGGAGAAGACTTACTGGTGGAATCTATGCAACAGAATTTGCAAATAACGGAAGACCCAAGGGAACAGAGAATTACACGTGCTGCTCATAAACATAGAGAAAGACAACAACAACAACAACAGCAACAACAAAAAAAGGTAGATGATGGAGTCTCATCACAGTTTACTTCAGAGCCAGTGGGAGGAGCAAGGCCAAAGAGGTCATCGACTGCAAATTTAGAGGTTTTGTTCCAAAGGCTTCAACCTGCCAAGAATGGCAAAGCTTCTAACCTGGAATGTTAATGGGCTTAATTCACCACAGAAGAGAAAGAAAATCTTTCATTATTTGAAACAACACAGAAATGATATTATTTGTTTACAAGAGACTCATATTATTTCTAAAGATCAAAAATATTTGTTTAATCCCCGGCTGGGGATACATTTCATAGCTCCTGCTTTGCAGAAAAAAGGAGGTGTAGTTATCTATGTGAGAAAGGAGCTTTCACCGAAGTTAATTGATTCTGATCCACAAGGAAGATATGTTATTATTGATTTATTAATAAATGATAAGATAACTCTTCTTGTCGGGTTATATGCTCCCAATCAACAACAAAAATATTTTTATAAGATGATTCACCAGAAATTAACTTCTTTGGATTACAAGTCAGTTATTATGATGGGAGATTGGAATGGTGTTTTAGACTCAAGCAAAGATAAGAAGGGTTCTTCTAAAGTTTCTAATCATGCAAGACTTCCTAAAGTTTTTTTTGATCTAAAGGACGATTTGGAACTTAGAGACATTTGGAGAGAACGGAACACTGAGGAAAAAGATTTTACCTTTTTTTCAGATAGGCACCAATCTTATTCTAGAATTGATTTTTTTTTTTGTTACTAATGATTTCCTTTCTAGGGTGAAGAATATTAAGATATTTCCTAGAATAATTTCAGATCACAGTCCTGTATGGTTGGAAATTTCGTTGGAAGAAAGGACTAGAAGGTCTTGGAGGTTGAACGAGAACTTATTTAGATATGAAGAGAATATACAGAGATGTAGAGGTTATTTAAATGAATTTTTTGCTTGGAATATGAATAAGGGTACCTCGATGCCAATGGTATGGGATTTTAGTAAAGCATATATGAGAGGGATTTTGATTTCTATGAACAATGCTCATAGACGTAAACAGATTCAGAAACGTAAAGATCTTGAAGATGAGATTAAAAGTAAGGAAAAGATTTTAATATCAAACCCAATGGATAATAATTTAAAGGTTTCTATTACTCTGCTGAAGGAGCAATTTAATATGTTATTAGCGGATCAGATGGCAACTAATTTGAGGTATGTGAAACATAATACATTTTGTAATGCAAATAAACCTGGTAGATGGTTGGCTTATCAATTACATAAGAAACAGAAATCGAGGATTATAGATAAAATAATTTATAAAGGTAAAGAAGTCTATCAACAAAATTTGATTAAAAAGTCTTCTTTAGATTTTTATTCAAAGTTATATGCTAGTGAAATTATACTACAGGAAGCACATTTTCCTAGACTTACGAGTGACCAACGTGATGGGATTAATGGTTTAATTACCTCTGAAGAGATTATTTCTGTAATTAAACAATTGAAGGTTGGTAAGACTCCAGGTACTGATGGGCTAACAGCAATTTATTATAAGATGCTATCTGAAGAAATGATAGAACCATTAAAGGAACTTTTTAATGATATCTTGTCCGGAGCAGAGTTACCTCCATCTTGGAGAACGGCCTTCATATCATTGATTCCAAAGGAACACCAGGATTTGTCCCAACCTAGAAATTACAGGCCTATATCTCTTTTAAATACAGATTACAAGATTTTTGCAAAGATATTGGCAAATAGATTAATGCAGGTTTTGAAACAATTGATTCATACTGACCAATCTGGATTTATAATGGGAAGACATATGAAAAATAATGTAAGACAAATTGTTAATTTAATAGAGTATTTGGATAAGAACAACCAAATCCCTGCTGCTTTAATATTCATAGATGCTGAGAAAGCTTTTGATCAATTAGATTGGAAATTTTTATTGAAAGTCGTAGAGGAAATGAATTTTGGAGATAAATTTTTGAGTGCTCTCAAGGCCATATATCAGCAACAATCAGCACAAATTATAATTAATGGAAGATTAACAGACATATTTAAAATAGGAAAAGGTACAAGACAGGGTTGTCCTTTATCCCCCTTGTTATTTGTATTAACAATGGAGATTTTACTTATTAAAATTCGAGATTCATCTAGATTAAAAGGAATAAAAATAAGTAAGATTGATTACAGGCTGAGAGCTTTTGCTGATGATTTGGTTGTGACGTTATCCAATCCAACAGATTCGGTCAAATATTTGGTTGAAATTTTAGCACAGTATGGACAGGTCTCTGGTTTTAAGGTGAATAAGAATAAAACTAAAATATTATTGAAAAATATGTCTATGAAGGGAAAGATTTTATAGCTGAAGCAACAGGTTATGAAGTAGTTAATAAGGTTAAGTATTTAGGAGTATATATTACAACATCTAATGGAAAATTGTATAAGAATAATTATGAGCGCTTATGGGTTAAAGCTCAAAAAGATTTAAATGATTGGCAAAAACTGCAACTATCGTTACTAGGGAGAATTTCAGTAGTAAAGATGAATGTTCTACCAAAGTTTCTTTTTTTGTTTCAGATGATACCTATTTTAAAGAAGGATGCTAATTTGGATGAGTGGCAGAAGGGTATTAATAAATTTATTTGGGGTGGGAAGAAATCAAGGGTAAAGTTTAAGATTTTACAAGACACTCGAGAAAGAGGTGGACTTAAAGCACCTAATTTGAAATTATATTATGATGCGGCCACTTTAACTTTAGTAAGTGACTGGCTTAATTTAACAAATAAAAATATTCTTGTTCTTGAAGGGTGGGATTTATTATATGGTTGGCATGCATACTTAATTTTTGATAAGAAAGTAGATTGGATCTTTAAGTCACACATTTTAAGAAATGCTCTACTTCGAGTTTGGAAGAAATATTATTATAAGCTAAATTATAAAATACCTATTTGGGGGATTCCTGGACAAGCAATTCAGGGGGTCTCTAAGGGGGTGAATTTTGATAACATTTCATACAAAGAGTTACTTATTTGGTCGGGTACTGATTGGCAACTAAAGTCTTCAGATGTGTTAAGGCAAGAAAATATTTTACAATTGTGGTTTCAATATTTGCAAATAGTGCAGAGGTGGACTTTAGATAAGAAAGTGGGAATTACTTTAGTAGATGAAAATTTGGTAATTCAGATTAAGGATCAGAAACATGCCCATATTAAAAGAATTTACAATGAGTTAATAAAATTGGATTCGGAAACAGAGTTAGTAAAAGATTGTATGATTAAATGGGCCCAGAATATTCAGGAACCAATTTCATTGTGTTGTGGAAAAACCACAATACTTACATCAGAAGACAAGACCACGAAGGGTTGGAGAAAACAGGCTTTATTTGTGCACAATGGTTCAGAGCATTCACATGACAGATTCTGAACCCTGAGTTACTCCCAGGGTGTCATTTTTATACAGCTTGCCGCCCACGCTTAACCTAATAGATGACTTCTTATCTACCTTTAACACACTAAAAGAGAGAAGTTCATATCTTAAGACAACACACATAGGAAAAAGGGAAGTTTATCCAATGTGCAGAAAACCACACTCCCCTACACGTGTAATATCTTACACCATTTGTGACTTTCGGTTGGCACTTCTTGTAAAAATGTTTCTTCATAGAATTGCACACAGGTCATCACACTCAGCCAGTTTATAGTATTAGTTAATGCTTTCAAAACATCACCTCTGTTAATTCAAATATAATTCAAAAGTACTTTATCATTTCTCTTAATGGCAATTTTCCATCTACCTCAATTGGACCTATGGGAGGTAATTTGGATTAGAAATGTTAAATTTACGCAGGCTCAAAATCTGAGGGAAAATTTTTATAAAATGTTTTATAGATGGCATCTGGATCCTAAAAAGTTGTCTTGTATGTACCTGAACCTGCAACCTAAATGTTGGAGATGCGGTTGCTTGGATGCAACCTATTTTCATGTTTGGTGGACTTGTAAAAATATTAAAGCCTTCTGGATTGTGATTTGGTGGAACATTCAAAAGGTTTTTAAAAGGAAGATTAAGTTTACTCCCCAGTTGTTTCTTTTGGGTATTTTTGTGGATTTTGATGTTAAAGAAACTATTTTAATGTTGAATTTAATAACAGCAGCAAGATTATTGGTGGGTCAATATTGGAAGAAGGATACTCTGCCTTCTTTAGAAGAATGGGTATTTAAGGTTTCTAATTTAGCAGAAATGGCCAAAATTTCTGCTTATTTAAAGGACCATTCACAAGAGAGATATTTTATTGTATGGAGAAGATGGATACAATATGTTCAGAAGAAGTATGGAACTACAAAGTTTCACTTATTTTATGAGTAATGAATTTGTTTATAAACTTATGATGTTAAAGTTTGAAGAGAGTTAAGGGTTAGTATAATTTTGGTTATTGTATAATTAGTAAACTTAAATAGATTATGTTTAATATGTTTGTATAACCCTGTACTTGGCTCTTGGAAGTTGTGGGGGAGGGGGTGGGGGGAGGGGGTGGGGGAAGGATGGGTTGAAGTTTAAGTAGTTCAGATAAGTAGAAATAGTTTTATTGTATATAATATTGCTCACTGGAAAAGGGCCTAATGCTGGGAAAGATTGAGGGCAATAGAAGAAGGGGACGACAGAGAATGAGATGGCTGGATGGAGTCACTGAAGCAGTAGGTGAGAACTTAAATGGACTCCAGAAGATGGTAGAGGACAGGAAGACCTGGAGGAACGTTGTCCATGGGGTCGCGATGGGTCGGACACGACTTCGCAATTAACAACAACAACAAATATAATATTGATGTTTTAATTTGGAGAGAGGAATTGCTCGGGCATTTCCCCTGTACCGCATCCGAAGCGAGAAGATAGAAGAAGGGGAGAAGCAAGTAGGAAGGTTGAGGAGAAGGAGGAGAGGGGGAGAGTGAGGAAGAGGAAGAAGAGGGAAAGAGGCAAGTTGGTTAGAGGGTAGATGCGGTTTGGGGGGAAATGGGTGAGCAATACCGAAAGTTCTGTGTATCAATTTGTTTTATTTTTTATCTGAAGTATTTTCATGAATGTAATGTATTGTAAAATTGAAAATAATTTTTTTTTACAAAAAAAAAAAAAGATCCTTGCTTCCGCATCATCTGTGACCTGTCATTGCCTCGAGTCTGCCATCTCGCAATAGCAGACACTTTCACGCTGGGTTTAAGGGGTTTCCTTTCACTGTAGCGGGTGATCGCCTTTCACCTTGCTACCCCCAAGTCTTCCCCCTTTATCTCGCATGGCTCTTCAGGCTCTCTGCACCCCCGAAGGGCCCTCAATTGTGAAAGAATCAGAGTTGGAGGATGGAGACTGTCTTCTTTCCTCTACAATGCCTCAACATTGCCACCAGAAGTCGAAACCAGGTATCCTTAATGATGAGCCAACTTGACCATAATTACCAAGTATATCCTGACAAAACCTAAGTTGGGCAGAGGGCTAAGAATTGGGAATTCCCAGCCTTGTCCAAGATGAGGAAGTTGTTAGATGATTTCCTGGTCGAAAAACAGCCATTTCCCCTTCTTAGGAAAACCCAAGCTGAAAAATAAAAAGCACACCAAAGGAAAAAAAACCTCTCCTGCTTCAGCTAGTTAATAGCTCCAGGCAGGCAACCAAGAACCACTTAACAGGCAGACACAAAGTTGTGATAAACAGGCATGCTGGCAGCAAGTCTCGTAAAAACAATAGGGATTGACAGGATTAGACAAAAACACACACAGAAACCCATCAGAGATCCATCTCCTTCCCCTGGGGATAGGATTAACCTTTTCCTCCCAGGAAAAGGCCAGGCTAGAAAATTATAAAAACAAAAGCCCCATCAAATCCCATCAAGTACCACCGGGTTTCAATAGCTCAGAAAAGGTATAAAAATTGCATTACTTGCCCATCTCGTCAGCTAGCTAGCCTGGAACCTTATTGCTGTGTCACTCTGCTTTTTGGCTTCTGAAATAAAGGTTCCACTTTTTGGCAGCTCGCTTTGCTTTGCATCCATTTCTTTCAGCACTGATGGCTCTGTCCCAGCTGGAAAATGAACTGGAGAACTTTCTTTCCACAATTAATTGGCCAAGTATCTCAGCTGCTATGGGTATTTATTTTTGATAAATATTTTTATTTAGCTTTTTTATTGTTTTAGAATGTTTTTATTGATTTTATTGTAGTATATTTTTAATTGTAAGCCTCCCAGAGTCTTTGATTGAGATGGGCAGCTATAGAAAATGAATGAATGAATGAATGAATGAATGAATGAATGAATGAATGAATGAATGAATGAATCAATCAATCAATCAATCAATCAAGGGCATTGTGGCTTCTCACTGCATAGTAGGGTTGGTTTTTTTTTTTTTAGTAAATCACACTAGAGCAGTGGTTCTCAACCTTTTTAATGCCGTGACCCCAACTGGTCGTAAGTGGAGGACTACCCAACTGATTAAGTCGAAGACTTTCCCTGCCGGGAGCGCCGCGCATGCGTGGTGCTGCCCCCTACACCGGCCGAGGCGTAGCTGGCAAGGGGCAGTGACGGCGCAGGGCGACCACCGGCTGGGCCACCAGCTGGCCCAGCCCAAGGGAGGTAAGGCACCTGCTGGGCCCCACGTGTGCTAGCAACCCTCCCTGCGCCCGCCAGCCTCCCACCTCCCACCCCTGGCCCTCTTTTACTTACATTTTTAGTAGTTGCTCAGCAGGGAGGGGTGGAAACTTGCAGACAGCTCACCTTCGCTGCAGACAACTTGCAGCACCGTTTGCAGAATGGGACTTTTGGCGGGCTCAGCAGGGCAGAGACAGCCTGGACAATTCCTACTGGCTTTTGAAAGCCAATAGAATTAGACTCTATTCAAGAGAGTCTATTCTATTGGCTTTCAAAAGCCAATAGAATAAAAGGGAGTAGCACAGCTAAGGAAAAGGGGGGAAAATGGCGGACTGCATTGTTTGGCGACCCCCATGAAATGGTGGTTCGACCCCAAATGGGGTCGCGACCCACAGGTTGAGAACTGCTGCACTAGAGGTATCGTTTGTAGGATTCTGGCAGCTTCCTAGCTTGCCCAGAGATGCCAAGTCTGGTGTTTTGATCATTTCTCAATGTACTAGGTCAGAGGTCCCCAACTTTTTGGGCACCAGGGACTGGTTCGGTGGAGAGAGGTTTTTCTGTGGACCGGAGGGGGCGTGATTTTGTGTGCTGCCTGCATCCCGCGGATGGGGCTTTGCTTGTTTGTGTGGACCAGTTGCTGCCATGCCGTGTCCTGGTACTGATCCATGGACCGGGGGTTGGGGACCCCTGTAGTAGGTCACTTCAGCTGAGTACACAAATTTACAGTATATTTAATATTGCCCTATATGTAACCTGCTGTCACTTGGATGATCAGATATAACATCTTCCAAGGAACCATGCTAGTCTAAGAAAAGTTCAGATGTTTGCTTGTATATATGAAGATCTTCCTGCTTTTGCTTTATCTCAGGAGTAGTTAACCTCTGGACCACACATAATTCCCAGCACCCTATGGGTAGCCCTCAAAGGAACTGCCAAAATTTGGATGAAAAATAGACAGATTCCAGCAATGTTAAGGTAAAAGGAGAAAAAAACCTAGAGTATGGGTGTAAGTAGAAATATAATATTTCTGGATAGTGAAATGATTTGGTCCTTCTCTCAACACCCGCCCACCCCCATCTCTAAAATTGGCCAAAGTGGGGAAAGGTTTTTCAGCCTCTCTCCTTTTGGTGGTGTCATGGCATCCTCCCATTTAAAATAGTGTCATTCTCAGAAAAAGGTTGCTCATTTATGTTTCAGTTCATAAATAAATACTTGATAAATACACAGTGCCAATCCAGTGCTTGCATAATACTCCATTCCTACATGAAATTAAATGAATGTATTATTAAATTCATTACTTTTCCCACAGTTTTTGGGAGGAGGAGGAGTAGCAGAAGAAATAACTGAACCTTTAAAAACTAGTATGTTCTATGATACTTCTAAGAACATCTGATTTTGTGATTATATTTAGTTTTAATATTTCATTATATTTGTGTTACTTACATGACCCAGAGAGAGACAGTTTGAGGTAATGGTTAAGACATTAGGATAGAAACTGGGAGACTGTGAGCTCTAGTCTTGACTTAGCCATGACGTCAGCTGGGTGACTTTGGGCCAGTCACTCTCTATCAGGCCTAGGAAGAATGGCAAACCACTCCTGAAAATTTTGCCAAGAAAACTACAGTGACTAGTCCAGGCAGTTGCCAGGAGTGAACAGTGACTTGAAGGCAAAAAGGTGCCATAGAAACTGAAAGTCCCTCTAGTTTCCTCTTCTCCCTTTTGGGAGATAAAGTTGTCAGCTTGGCACTGTAGGAGATGACCAGGCTGAACCCAAGGGATGGAACAAACACATCATCAGTCATGAGTCCCTGCATGCCCACAAGAGATCTAAGTCCAGCCCACCTTGAATGCCTTTCTTAACTCCCACTAATTTCCCTTGACTGCTAGTAGCTCAGATTCTTGTAGAGAGCTTAAGCTTGCAATAAATCTTTTTTAAAATATATTTTATTAATTTTTTACAATAACATTCTTTAGTGCTTAGTAAACAGTGTGTTGTCTGGGTTCATATGTTTAAAAAACAATAATAATTAATTTCTATAATTCCATAATCAATATGTTAATTAGTGATATATTCCTTTGATCTTCTCTTCATCCAATGGTATTCTTTTATCAACATTTAGCAAATATTCTTAAAATTCAATACATATAAAGTTAAATATAAACCTTTTTCTTGTATTTATACAAATAACAGTAACATCA
Source organism: Crotalus helleri (assembly GCA_024509115.1). NCBI lineage: Eukaryota > Metazoa > Chordata > Lepidosauria > Squamata > Viperidae > Crotalus > Crotalus helleri. Next base: position 37,329,979 of record JAKSXO010000008.1, read on the forward strand.
GCAGATAGCATTTTTTTATCAGTTTATATTTCAGTTGTATTTATAGTAATCATCTTATTAAATCACTATATGTCCTGTTTTCAAAATTCTTATTTAAACTTAATTCCCCCTTTGTATTCAAACCATTCTTATCAGTCATAGTTTTCTCAAAGTTAGTAACCTTTAAATATCCAACCTTTTAATTCATATACACCAGTGGTGGCGAACCTATGGCACGGATGCCAGAGGCGGCACTCAGAGCCCTCTCTGTGGGCACACGTGCCTTCGCCCCAGTCCTAGGCCTTCAGCTGGGTTTTATAAAACCTTTTCGCTTTAGGCCTCCTCCACCGTGTGCAAATAAAAAAAAAAAGATTCAATCAATGAGTCAATTTCAATTTCTTGCAGGAAAAAAAAAAAGATCTTGCAAAGTTGGAATTGATTGATTGAACTTTTTAGTCCCACCCAGTCTGCCATTACCACCACAGCCATACCCACCCAATGAGCCACACCCACCCAATGGGCCACACCCACCCAGCACCCGACAATGCATAAGTGGGTTTGGAGTTGCAGTTTGGGCACTCGGTCTCTAAAAGGTTTGCCATCACTGATATACACCATCCCAATATTTTCACATTTCATATATAATAAAAATTACTATACTACTTGTATGTCTTATCTCTCTTACTATGAGACCCCTTTATATCCATAATTTATCTATTCTTTTAAACATATTGAAACAAGTGTTTAATCATATAGTACTCCCTCAGGTAGATCGCATCAAATCTCTCATATCTGATTCTAGCCTTCTTCTTTTGCCAAGTAGTTTTCCAAATTAGAGTATTCAACTTGCCCAGGAGTTTTTCCTGTATTTTTGTGAATGCTGTTAGGAATAGAAAAAACAAGTTAGGTAAGACATGTATTTTTTGTCTTCAAACTTTAATGATTGTCCTGGTTGCTCTATAGTCCATTTTGTTAGATTTTCTTTCCAATCTTCAAGTTGATTTTGAGGTCCTGAAATATAGAATATCTTTTCCATTTCCATTTTTATGGTAAAACCTTGCAAGTTTTCTTTTGTTTGTATTAGTTTGTAGTTCTCTTCATCTATAGTTTCCCTTTTGGGGGTGCTGACCTCTGATTTATATTTTGTTATCTGGTCTGTTTGTTCATTCTTTTTCACCATTTTCTGAGAATTTTTTACTTGTAAGTTTAAGTTGGAAATGTGCTCGTTTATACCATCAAAGTTGTTTTTAATCTCATCATGATTTGAAATTATTGTCATTTGAATCTGTCACAGCATTGCATACATTTCCTCCTGAAAAGTATTTGCCTTGTCTTGAATTATTGCTCCTGCAGATCTCTGATGTTCCAGGCTGGGGCCTTCAAAAGAGGATATTAGATGTAGTTTTCTGCCACGTTTTAATAGGTGTGCAGCATCCATTTTATCTCCCCCTTCCAGATGTTCTTTCACTGGTACCATAGTCTCTGTGTTTTGCCTTTTAAGCTAGCCAATCTTAAAGTCCAAACAACCACATTTTATATAGTTCTTATCTTTGTATATATATATTTTATAATCCAATGTGTTTCCAATTATCAAAGCACCACTGAAGGCAAATGTAAGGACCTGCCTCAATCCCTCTTCCCAAGAAAGCAGAACTCCTGGAACAGCTTCATTCCAAAAGGAACTTTTATTAGTAGAAGTTGACAGCAGGCATAGAAGGCAGGATCTGAGGGTTTCCTGCGCAAATCAATAGGTTAAAGGAGCAACTGGCAAACCCCACCCCAATCGTCCATCTGGTCAGTTCAAATGGCCCAATCTCCAGGTGTGAACCTGCCGTGGGAACAGGGTTGATAAGACACCGTTCCTGGGGTTGTTAGGCTGTTAGGTCTTTGCGCCTGTTCTTCCACAGCTAGAGATAAGGCAGATGGCTGGAGACACATTCCATTCTCACCCCAGGCTGGCAATAAGGGAAATAGATCAAAGAGCAGTCAGATAGAGGAAAGCAAAGAGGATACATTGTAGTGGCTATAGCAAAATGGAGAAGATACATTATAGTGCCCATCGCTTCCCCCCTCCCCCCAGGAGTATGACAGAACCCACAGGAAGAAAGAATAAAGAAACACACCCCACCAAATAACTGGGTTCTGAAATGCCAACCCCTTAAAAAAATGAGAGATCCACCTGTAGAGGGAACAAAAGAGGGAGAGAAAACATATGTGAGTTAGTCCAGTTTGTCAGGGTATTTAGCATGAAATTTCTTAAGTAATCTCGGAGCTCTAACATGTCGTTTATCCTTCCTTCATTATTAAATCAGACCAAAAACTCTCTCTCTCTATTACAAAATAGTTATCATATTTAAGATAATAGTGTAATTCCAAAGAACACATTTCTATTTTTAAAAATATATTTTATCATTTCATCACTCTACGTCTATAAGTCTTTTTAACCCGTAAACAAATCCAATCCCTCTTCAAATGACAGAGCTACAGTTGTAATTATCGCTTTTGGCCACCAGATGTCCTCAGTGGATTATAGAATCCTTTTTCCAAGTTGATAGAGTTAAAGGGAAAAAAAGTTTTCTCTCTTATTTTTAAACAATTAACAAGAGAGGTATCTCCAGTATTATAAAATTGAAAGGAACAAATTAATAATGTCCCTTTTTTTCTTCTTTTCCCCCAAATATCCCCCCCAAAGAAAGTCCAATGATAAAAAAGTAGCCAAAAAAGACAAAGAATTATTAGTTGATTTTTTTTTTCTTTCTTGGTCTTTTTCCAGTATAGGTAGCCACCACTTTCTTAAAACAGGGAAATACAGAGCCCTTTACAGGAACAATTAGGATAGCAAGAGGGAAAAAAAAGTCTCACCTGGATTCACCACGGTGGTTCTTCATGCTTAGTTGTTCTTTTGACTTGTGGTTGGTGCGGCAGGGTGATCGGCCATTTTACTGGCTGATCTTCTTCTCTGTCGGCCCTCAGAGTTCTCTCAGACAGCTGGAGGAGCCGCAGCTCCTCCACAGCTGAGCACAGCCTCCTCGACAGTAGTCGCACCCTCCAGGGCGACTTTCGACCCACGTAAGGGTCTACCAGCGGAGGGAAGCTAGCCAACGAGGAGACGAGTCTCTTTGTGTGACTAGAGGCGCCGTAATCCGGAACCGGAAGTCTGCATTCCTTCCTTCCTAATGATTGGGTGCTTGTGAAATCCTGGACTAACTCGGGTCCTCTGGCTGAGTGTTGGAAAGGACCTTTCATCGTCCTTCTTATGACCCACACTGCTGTCAAGCTTGCTGGGATTTGCACCTGGATCCACCACACCCATCTCAAGCCTTCCTCTCCCCCGGTCAATGCTGATGAATGCTGGACTGTAGCCCATGATGCTGAGGAAGACCTTGGGCTAAAACTTTTGTTTAAAGTTAAATGACACCATCTTTCCATTGAATGTCAAAGCAACAAAGAGGTCTCTGGTTCATCTCTGGCTGATCAGTTGTTCACCATAAGCACTCTGTCTTCTTCCATCGTGTGACCAGGCCATTGCTGCCTTTGCTTCCTCTTTTTATCTCCTGCCTTGTCCAGGTCTCCTTTTTCTTCCTTGTTTATATTGTTCTACTCCTAGTGCTCAATGGCATCCTCTATGTCTCTTCTCTTCTCCTCCCTTCTCTTGTTCACAGTTTTCCCTGATTGGGGGAGATTATGAGATAGCCATAGCCAGCAAAACACCACACAGTAAACACCCACAGAAAGGATACAAGTCTAATGTATACCTGAACCCAGGGATGCCTGAGGGGGATCCTGTAGTCCCTGCCTCAACTGCTGAAGTCCCCACTTCAGCTAGTGAGATAGCAGCCTTCTACACTACCACCTCCACACCCAATCAGAATAACCAAGCACTAAAGGTGGGGCAGGAGGACATAGTGGAGGAAGGAACATTTCAGGCACATAGAGGGTCAGTCTATAAGGAAGACCTTCATGTAGAACAACACCTGGTTCAACCTGGCCATGCAAGGGTCTTGGAAGATGAAAGTGTTACACCACCCTCAACATGTTTGGAAGGATAATAAGCAGCTCCTGATGTCATATTTAGGAGTCTGGAGTGCCAACACACACATTCAAAACTTCCAAACTTGGGTGAAATTATGAAACATTACTGATTGATGGATTTGTACCCACATACCCCCAACTGGCACCCAGGGGGTGGTCATGGAAGCCACACCATTTAAGGCTGGCATGTTTAAAATTGATAACACCACAAAGGGGTGGAAGACTCTTGTTTTTGTGACAAGGAACCTGACTTTTGCAAAGCTAGGAGCACTTATAAAACACCAAGCAGCAGCCTGCCTAAATTATTTTAATTCTTTCTCCAAATACAAACTGGGCATTTATGCACATTGTACCGTTACATGGAAAGTTAACTGCACCAGCACTTGGGATTGGTGGTATAAGTGTCATCAAGCCTTTGGCCTCAATCCACATACAAACCCTTCAGTCCTGTGTAACTTGTTTGGGGCTATGGGAATCATGGCCTATATGGTACCTGGACCTAAAACAAATAAGGGAGTTTTCCTAGCCAATCATCCCAACTGGTGGTTTTTGTGTGGACGTTTTGCATATAGGTACTTGCCAGCTTTTTGGTCAGGAATATGCACTGTGAGGGTGATTTTTCCCTCTGTCAGGATCATACAACACCATGACTGGAATTTCCACATCTGGAATAAATGTGACAAATAACATGTTGAGCACCATCCCATAACACATAATTTGGGAACTACCTTTCCAGCACTTGAGTAGGTTTGAATTATGAATCCGTTCTAGAGTTAGGAGATTGGACAGAGCTCATGTTTAACTACACAGTATAGGCATGAATGCACCTGAACAAGGAACAAGGAGAGATTAGGGAAGTCGTGCTACAAAATCGCCAAGCCCTGGATGTTGTCCTTGCTGCTAAAGGTGGAGTCTGTGCATTAGCTCATACTCATTGCTGCAATTATATCTCAGACTACCAGGTTAGTATTAATCACAACGTTCATCTCAAGGTATCTTAGTTAGGAGGTGATTTGGGTATTTTGTTGGTTTGTTTTCACCCCCTTTGGGAGGGTATAAGTTGCCAGGAGCTTATGGAAACTGAGCAGCATTGAAGTCTCAGCAAATAAATAAGCAAATGCATAAATAAATGCTGGTCTCAGCAGCCTGTCCATTAGCTGGACTCCCAATGCACATAGAAAGGAAGGCTAGAACAAAGAAATCAGGAGATAACATCTTAGGAAATGAAAGTGAAACTCACAGATAGTTTTGCTCACATCTCTAAAGAATCTGAAAGTATAGATATACCAAACAAAAGTGTAGCATATACAAAACAGACCAGATCACCAGCCACTAGGGCAGGTACGGCCCGTCAGTGCCAATCTGCAAACTTTTTGTAGTCTTCCTTGGTCTGGTCCAGCTGATCTTGTAACACCCAGTGCACTGCCTGGAGCTCCTGCATGAAATCCGTGGTATCTCTCCAGTACTGGAGAGTCCGATAGGGTCAAAGGGAACAGATGTGGGTGATAACCGTAATTGGCCATGAACGGGGACATCTGTGTGGACCCATGCTGCATGTTGTTGTACACAAACTCCATCACATCCAACAAGTCTGCCCAATTGTATTGTTGAAAGTTCACAAAGCAGCACAGGTATTGCTCCAGTATGGCATTCATTCGTTCCATGCCCCCATCGGTCTCTGGATGGTGTGCTGATGAAAGGCACACCTGTACCTTCAACAGTTTAAGGCGAGCCCACCAAAAATGGGCTGTGATTTGCACTCCATGATCTGCTACAACATGCTCAGGGAGGCCATGCAACTGAAACACATGCCGCAAAAACAATTGTGCCATTTCTTATGCCATGGGGAGACCAGCACATGGGATGAAATGGGCCATCTTTGAAAGCATGTCCACCACCACAAGGATCATCATGCCCCCTGAGATGTCAGGTGGTCTGTAATAAAGTCCATGGGCATGCTTCCCCATGGTCTCTCCAGCATGGGCAGGGGCCGCAATAGACCTGGTGGGGGCCACAGTTCATTCTTGGCTTTGTGACAGTCTGGACAGGAGGCCACATATGACTCCACATTGTGATGCACAAATGGCCACCAAAATACCTACCCCACCAAGTGGAGCATCTTGAACAGTCCAAAATATCCAATGGCCAGATTGTCATGACACTGATGCAAAATCAACCCCTGTGAAGGTCCCTTAGGCATGTAAATCTGCCCCTGATAGTGCAGCAGATCATCAGATTAAGACCAAGGACTTGGTTGCTCCCCTGCCAATTGGTCCATTTCGGCTTTTGGGGCTGTTCCAAAGGGGTTTCTCCCTGCTCCATTTGAATCTGCTCCTTGAGGTCCACCAGCATCTGGGTCATGGCGAACTTCTCCAAGGGAACCACTGTCCAGTGCAAAAGCTTGTCCTCGCTCAGGTGTACTCAGTTTTGCAGGATAGTTTGTCAGCTCACTGGTTCCGACCCCCAGGAGTATATGTCACCTGGAAATCAAACTGGGCAAAAAATAAGGAGCATTGAATCTGCTTGTCATGGTTGCTGATCCCCAAAGCAAGCTTTGCAACACAGACAGCCTGACATTAGCAAATGGGGGGAGGGAAGGGGATTGGAATGCAGGAAGGAGATGAGGGGGAAAGTGAAACATAAGCATACCAGCTGAGGAATGAAGAACAGATGGTAGCCAAGGTCACCCATCCAAGTGCAAAGCAGAAAAGCCCACAAAACAGAGGGCTCATTGCCCAAACAATATACAAGAACCTAATTTGACATTTGTTGATAAGGGGGGGGGGGTGTTGGTGGGTGTCCAGGGAAAAGAGAAAGTTAATTGCTTTGTTTGCATGGGAAAATGTCAGAACCAGCTTCACTATTCTTCTGTAACCATTTAAGCTCCAGTCAAGTGCCTTCTTGGCTAAACAATGGCTCAGGAGTCTTTCTTTGCTAGCTAAAATAATAATAATAACTTCTGGAGGCAGGTTGTTCTGTCACGAAATTTCTTCTTAGTTCTAGGTTGCACCTCTCTTTGATTAGTTTGCATCCATTGCTTCTTGTCCTGCCTTCAGGAGCTTTGGAGAATAGCTTGACTCCCTCTTCCTTGTGGCAACCCCTGAGATATTGGAACACTGCTATCATGTCACCCCTAGTCCTTCTCTTCATTAAACTAGACATACTGTCAATGCTGCAAATATTGTATATTCTTGCTTTGACAATATGCAAAACTGTCTGGTATTTACTGGGTTAATACATAGCTTAGAGTGGGGGGGGGGTAAAAAGCCCGGGAAAGAAAGAGGAAGTAAACTTTTGACCTTCACACTAATTGGATAATGTGACTTGGGACTGCAAGATAAGGGAGGGGTTTAGCAAGAAAAGTTTGATGCCAGCGAGAGGAAGTCAGATTCTGGCATCAAAACGTCCATGATGGTGACCGGCAATTTGTAGCTCTGTAATAAAGACTTTAGGAAACATGCCTGAAAGTTCTTTGAAGTGCTTCATTAGTTGGAACCCTTGACATCATGCCAGAATCCAACATTCTTTTCAAACGACCTGTGGTCCCGAAATCCATCAGCTGCCTCTATGCTTGAGAGGAGCTGGCAAAGATTCGGGGAAGATCTCATTATGAAGAAAGAAAGATTGCCTGAGCCCAGCCCTGTAGCTGCAACAGTTTCCCCGGGGGTGGGGGGGAAGCGATAGCCAGCAAGCCGGGGGAGAGAGGAAGTTGGCAGATTTCCCAGCTGAGAGCGAAGACTTCAAAAGCAGAATGGACAGATAACACAGTTATGGGTGAGTCGTTGGAAAGATTTCAAAACTTAGAAATGAAAACCAGAAATCAGTTCCTACAAAGTGAAACCTACAGCCCTTCTATTGCTAATGTTCCTGCCATGGACTCCAGCCCTGAGAGAGAGAATCCCAGTCTGAATCCTCTGCAGCAAGGGGGAAATTGGGTTTCCCAGCAGGTGGCTGATCCATGTCCTCTGAACTTACCACAGCTAGTAGAGGCCTTGCAATGCCTTGGGGTGGTACAGAAGCCAGGAGATCAGCAGCTGTTGGGAGAACAGCCACAGCCAGGAGGATGGCCACAGCCCCCAAACGTGCAACCCCTGGGCATAAATCTGCAGCCAGGTTGGGGCCTACAGCAACGGGGGGGGCACAAGAGCAGTGGGGAGCCCAGCAGGAAGCCTGTCAGACCCTGCCTTCACCGGCCAGAGACCCCAACCCTGAAGAGAGGGTGAGTTCCAGTCTGAGGCATCTGCAGCAATGGGTAGATGGGGTTCCCCAGCAGATGAATGATCAGCAGCAGCAGAGGGCGTCACCACCCCCTGCAGTCCAACAACAGAGAAGACCACTACAACCCCCACTTGTGCAGCCACCATTGGGAGGCCTACAGCAGCAGGGGGCACCATCCAACCCCTCTGGCCAGCAGCAGAGGGCCCAGCAGCCATGGAAACAGCCCCAGTGGGGGCCACAGCAGCCTGTGTTCGCACCACCTTTCAATGCAACCTTTGATGGGGACCCAGAGAAGCTGATTTTTTTCCTCAACCAAGTGCGTTCTCACTTGAAATGCTGGGCCTATCTGTACCCGGAACCAGGGGCCATGGTCGATGTTATTGCGTCCAACCTAGAGGGAGAAGCATCTGAATGGCTGAACAATTTATATAGCGAGCAAGGCTCCGAATTGGAAGATCCCCACCGCTTTCTTTTAATTCTGAGAGAACGATTTGAGGACCCATCCATTGGCCTCAAAGCAGCAGGACAAATTCACAAAATAAAACAAGCCGGGAGGCCTGCCCTGGAGTACGTGTGAGAATTCCGCAAGATAGCAGGTCGAATAGAGGGGTGGCCTGAGCAGTACCTTATCCATTGCTTCATTGAGGGATTAGACGATCACCTCTCTCAGGCCTGCATCTATTGAAAAATACCTGATCGGCTGCAGGAGTGGTACCAGACAGCCATGAAGCTAGATGTTAAGCTCTCGCTATAGGAAGCCTCCCCCACATGAACCCGAGCAGCAACCAGAGCTACCTGGACAGCAATCACCCCCACGAAAGCCTTCAACTACTGCAAGGGCTGAGAGACCCAGGCCACCTACACGCCCTTCCTTTGAGTGTTTCCGGTGTGGACAAGGAGGACACCGAGCAGCCACCTGTCCAGTCCCCTACCCTCAACTGCAGAGCAAGCCAGAACCAGCAATGCGAAAGAAACCTGCTCAACGGCCAACGAGAAAAAAATCCAACCGACTCACGCAGGAACCAGTCACCCAGGTTACACCCCACACACAGGAGGATGCCAGGACTCCGAGTGGAACCGGCCCTGCTCTACCCTCCTTTGACAGCGACGATGAAGGAGAAAATGACCCAATGGTGAGTCGACAAATCCTGCCTTTTTCACTGGCCGCCAAACTTATAATCCCTAAGTCTGGGGCACAAATAGACTTGAACGTACTAATTGATTCAGGATGCACCCGCTGCATTATTAGTCTGGCGTTTGCCATGAAAATGGGCATAAGGGCAAAACAGCTTTCCAAACCGATGAGATTTGAGCAAACTGATGGCTCCCTGATGGGAGGGACTCTTATCACACAATTAACTGAACCTTTACGCCTAGAAATAGGTGCACACTGGAAGTTTATTCGTTTCCTGCTGGCTCCAAAAATGACTGAGGCGGTGATCCTAGGACTAGCCTGGTTAGACATATGGAAGCCGTTTATCTGGTGGGAGAAAGGAATGAGAATTGTGAGACTACCTATAGGGCCTGATCCCCCCATTGATTCAACAGATGTTACTGGGCATCTTAGGCAACCCAATGAGCGAGCGCACATGGCCGCCTCACTGCCTCCAGGAGAACCAGTCATCCCCAAGGAATACTTGGATCTGGCGGAGGTGTTCAGTGAAAAAGAATGTGATGCCCTGCCCCCTCAGAGACCCAATGACTGCTCCATCGAACTGGTGCCAGGAGCCAAACTCCCACGTCCAAGGATGTATGCTATGTCCCCCCTCGAAATGGAGGAGATGCAGCGATATGTGAACAAAAACCTAGTGAGGGGGTTTATCGAATGGGCCAAATCTTCCGTGGGAGCCCCTGTGTTGTTCAAAGAGAAAAAAGATGGGTCTCTTCATCTCTGCGTAGACTACAAGGGACTCAACACCGTAAGTGTGGAAAATAAATACCCCCTCCCCCTCCTAAAGGATTTATTGACCCATCTGGCTAAGGGGAGTGTCTTCACTAAGTTAGACCTAAGAGAGGCATACTAGCGGGTGAGAATAAAAGAGGGAGATGAGTGGAAAACTGCCTTCAACCATCCTATGGGGAGCTATCAGTTCAAAGTCATGCCATTTGGACTACAGGGAGCCCCAGCTGTATTTATGCAGTTGATTAATGAGGTTCTACATGATCACTTGTACAAAGGGGTTTTGGTGTACCTTGCTGATATCCTGATATACAGCACAAATATGACTGCTCACATAAAGCTAGTGAGAGAAGTGTTAAAGAAACTATTGAATGCCAAGCTTTATGTCAAATTGTCAAAATGTGAATTTCACCAAACCCGATTAGACTATCTTGGCTACCGAATTTCCAATGAGGGTATTGAAATGGATCCAGCCAAGGTGAAAACTATAATCGAATGGCAGCCCCCAAGAACTCGCAAACAGCTCCAGAGCTTTCTGGGTTTTGCCAACTTTTATCGTCAATTCATCCCTTCTTTTGCCGAGATTGCCCTACCTCTTACAGAACTACTCAAAACAGGCAAAGGAGGAGGGAAGCCATGACCGGGCCAACCACTGGCATGGACAATGAGCTGTCAAACAGCTTTTGAGAATTTAAAGAGACTATTTGCCGCTGAACCGGTTCTAAAGCACCCCTGCCCAGGGGAACCCTTTGTGATTCAAGCTGATGCCAGTGATGTGGCAGTTGGAGTGGTGTTACTACAAAAGAACAAAAATGGGATCCTGCAACCTTGTGCCTACACCTCTAAGAAATTCACTGAGAGCGAGCGAAGATGGGAAATCTGGGAGAAAGAGGCCTTTGAGATTAGGTGGGCGCTATTGAACTGGCGACACTATCTAGAAGGGAGCAAGGTGCCATTTGAGGTATGGACAGATCACAAAAACCTAGAGGCACTGAAAACTCCCCGCAAATTGTCACCAAAGCAAGTACGGTGGGCACAGTACTTTAACCGCTTCAACTTCACTCTAAAGTACATACCAGGAGGAAAGAACTTCCTAGCTGATGGGCTATCCCGGTTACCCCAGTACAAAAGCGAACGAGAGCAAGTTAACGAGGCAATTATTCCCAATCCACAAACTGTTGCTCAACTTACACCTCGCAGGGTCCCCAATCCTGATGACCCTGGAGTGAAGAAAATAAAACGAGAGCTCCTCACTGACCAATGGTTCAAAGATAATCAAGCATCCCTAACATGCAGGGATGGCTTGGCTTACAAAGGGGGGAAGTTATATTTGCCAGAAGCGCTCCGTCTTAATGCTCTCAAACACAGCCACGATATAAAGCAGGCTGGACACTTTGGATATTTGAAAACCCTACACCTCACCCGCCGGCAATTCTGGTGGCCGGGGCTGAAAAAGGATGTGGAAAACTATGTAAAAAGTTGTACTGTATGTGCCACAATGAAAAGAATCCCAGGGAAAACTCCTGGGTTACTGCAACCCGTGGCAGACCCTTCTCAACCCTGGGAAGAAATAGCTATGGACTTTATAGTGGACTTACCTGAAAGTAGGGGAAATACTGTCATCTGGACTGTAATAGACCTGTTCTTGAAACAGGCTCATTTCATTGCCTGCAAAGGACTCCCATCTGCCCAACGACTGGCCAAATTGTTCCTGAAACATATCTACCGGCTGCATGGCGCCCCTAAGCGAATAATTTCAGACAGGGGGGGTGCAATTCACAGCAAAGTTTTGGAGAAATTTCCTTACATTAATTGGATCATCTAAAGTGTTATCATCTGCTTTTCATCTGGCCACCAATGGGGCCGCTGAAGCCGCTAACAAAATGGTGGAGCAATATCTTAGATGCTAAGTTTCTTACCAATAGACGAACTGGACTGATCTCCTCCCTTTTGCGGAGGTGGCGTACAATAATTCTGTGCACAGCAGCACCGGCTACATGCCTTTCAAAGTAGCCACAGGGAAAGAATTTAACCCAATACCTGAATATCCTCAGTTGCCCTCCGCTTCACAGACACTTGATCAGTGGGTGAGAGGGTGGGAAGAAGTTTGGAAAAACACAAAAACTGCTTTAAAAAAGACTTTTGAAACCTATAAAAAGCAGGCTGATAAAAAGAGGGCTCCCCAAAGAACATTCCAAGCTGGGTAAAAGGTCTATCTGTCAACTAAATATCTACGCCTTAAATTGCCCAGCAAAAAATTGGGACCAAAATTCTTGGGGCCTTTCCCCATAGTAAAGATCATCAACCCGGTCACAGTAAAACTGAAACTCCCTAAACTGTTAGGGAAAATTCACCCAGTTTTCCATTGTAGTTTGTTGAAGCCTTATCGGGGCTCCACTTTAAGACCTCCTCCAAAGAAGGCACCTGGGCCCGTCGTAGTGGCAGGGCAGACCCACTATGAAGTGAAACGTATTCTTGACTCCAGAATCTTTAGAGGGAAATTACAGTACTTAGTACAATGGAAGGGATACCCGTTGTCTGAAGCTACCTGGGTGAAATCTAGTGAAGTGAAAGCTGACAGATTGATCAAAAGGTTTCATGTGAACCACCCCAGCACACCAAAAGATAACCCTTAACATATGCTTTTGTTTACTTTACAGGATCTGTCCTTTTTGTAAGGGGGGCCGGATGTCAATGGTGCAAATATTGTATATTCTTGCTTTGACAATATGCAAAACTGTCTGGTATTTACTGGGTTAATACTTAGCTTAGGGGGGGGGGGGGGTAAAAAGCCCGGGAAAGAAAGAGGAAGTAAACTTTTGACCTTCACACTAATTGGATAATGTGACTTGGGACTGCAAGATAAGGGAGGGGTTTAGCAAGAAAAGTTTGATGCCAGCGATAGGAAGTCAGATTCTGGCATCAAAACATCCATGATGGTGACCGGCAATTTGTAGCTCTGTAATAAAGACTTTAGGAAACATGCCTGAAAGTTCTTTGAAGTGCTTCATTAGTCGGAACCCTTGACACATACCCAATTCCAGCAACCATTCTTTATATGCTTTAGCCTCCAGTCCCCTAATCATCTTTGTTGCTCTTCTCTGTACTCTTTCTAGGGTCTCAACATCTTTTTTACATCGTGGTGACCAAAACTGAGTGCAGCATTCCAAGTGTGGCCTTACCAAGGCATTATACAGTGGTATTAACACTTCACATGAGTTTGATTCTATCCCTCTGTTAATGCAGCCTACCACTGTGTTGGCTTTTTTGGCAGCTGCAGCACACTGCTGGCTCATATTTAAGTGATTGTCCACTATGACTCCAAGATCCCTCTCACAGTTACTACTATTGAGCAAAGTACCACCTATACTGTACCTGTGCATTTGGTTTTTCTTGCCTAAGTGTAGAACCTTACTTTTTTCACCACTGAATTTCATTTTGTTAGTTAGTGCCCAATGTTCAAGTCTGTCAAGATCCTTCTGTATCTTAAGCCTATCTTCTGGCGTGTTCGCTATTCCTGCCAGCTTGGTGTCATCTGCAAATTTGATGAGTTCCCCATCTATCCCCTCATCCAAATCATTGATGAAGATGTTGAAGAACACTGGGCCCAGAACAGAGCCCTGGGGCATCCCACTACACACTTCCCTCCATGTAGATGCAGTTCCGTTGAGGACAGTTGACATTAAGTTGGTTCTGCATTATCAATCCACCCAGAGGGCTTAACCTACCATGGGAATTGCACAACCCTGTATGACTGTCTCCCAGGGGGACCATGCAGAAATGAAGAGCGGTGAGGCAATCATAAAAGCCCTGGGGCCCAGCTGTGAAAACCTCAACACAGGAGAGAAGCCCTTCCCCAGCTGGGAATGCAGCAAGGCTTTTCTGCAACCTGCCGGGCACATGACGAGACCCACAGCCTCCTTAGGCCCTATAGTTGTGAGGAATCCAGCAAGAACTACCATGTTCCCAGCCTGCCAGGCCAGCACAAGAGGCACCACACATGGAAATTGACATCAATACCCCAGGACCCTGAGATATGAGGGGAGCCTCCAATGATGAGGAGTCATTCCTGACGGGCTGAGAGTTCTTGGTGGCTGACTTGAGACTGGGGCTGGACACTGCTCCCCTTATCCCAGCACCACTGGACCCCCCAGCACCACCAGTGCCAGCTGCCCCAGTGGCACTGTCCGCCCAACTGGTACCCATCACTCCACCAGCACTAGTCCCTCTGCCTGCCCCAGCTGCACTCCCAGCACCAGCTGTTTTCCTGGTCCAGGGAGACCACCAGCCTCCCCATTTGACAATGAAATATGATGGGAGCCCAGAACTGATGGCGTATTTTGTAGCCCAAACTTGTCACTACATAGAGTGATATGGAGTGTGGTACCCAGATGATGCAGCCTGAATTGACTGTGGCCCTAACCTTAGATGGAAATGTGCAGGAGTGACTGTTGGCCCTACGTGAAGATGACGCCACTGAGCTGTACCATTTTTATGCCTTCATGAGAGTCCTAAGGGAACAGTTCGAAGACCAACTCACCGTCCGATGAGCAGAGACCCACATCCGCACCATTAAGCAAGAGAAGCAAATGGTGGCAGAATATATCCAAGAGTTCGGCAGACTAGCCAGCCAACTGGGGGAATGCCCTGAGTGCCTACTGATGGCCCACTTCTGAGAGGTGTTGAGTAAGGAGCTATACTACACCTGCCTATTCCGGGGAGCCCCAAGGACCCTCCAAGGGTGATACTGCCTAGCAAGCAAAGTGGAAAATGACTTAGCTGAATTCCATGAAGATACAGGATGAGATGGCCGAGGTCACCCCACTCAGGAGAGAAGTACCCAAAAAGGAGCAAAGGGAGGCACTTCCCCCCCCCCCAAGGCAGCCAAACCCCATGGAGCCCCTACTGGATGCTTCTGCTGTGGCAAGAAGGGGCATCGAGTGGCTGAGTGCTCCACCTGACATCCAGCCACCGGACCACGCCTGCAGCAATGGAGAGGGAACTCTGAACTTGAAACCTCCAGCCATCCTCGAGATTGACAGTGAATAGGAAGGCAATCCGATGCTGAGTAGTACCATACTCCCCATGACTGCTAGTGTAGAAATAACGGTGGTTTCCACAGGGCACAAGGCCCTGCTAGACCCTGGATGCACCAGGTGTCTGTTTAACCCTGGTGTGGTGGGAAAACTGTGAAAGCGACTAAGGGAACTGAAAAGACACATAGTGTCAGACCCTCATTTATTATATGGCTTTTCTTTCTCTGTTCGGGTCTGCCATTCTGTTGGGAGGGGGGAGGAGGATGCTCTGCTATTCTTCTGGGAGGGGGGAGGCTGGTACGGGGTGTAAACAGAAGAAGGAATGTGCCCTGGGCCATCTGTCTTATCTCTGCACCAAGGGGAGTAGATCAAGAGGCCGAGAGGAAACCTAAACCCTGAGAATGATGCCTGGGAACTGCGCCTATCAATTTAGTTCCCATAACAACTTTGCACCTGAGGATTGGATGAAATCAAACTGAAATTTTGGCCATTGGGGTGGGGTCTGTAAGGGATGCTGTAATGTAACATTTTGCGTGGGAAAATATTAGATCTTGCTTTGCTTTCTTGCTGTCACTGTCTCTCAATAAAAGTTCCTTTTGAGATAATACCTGTCTCAAGAGTTCTGCTATCTTGGGAGGACTAGCTGAGGCAAGACCTTACACATAGCCTTCACCCAGCTGGATGGATTGGTGGCAGGGGGAGTGCTGGCTACATTCGTAACCAAATTGGTGGAGATGAGGGTAGGGGCCCATGTAGAAACTACCCCACTCATTGTGACCCCAGGAATGGCTGAACCCCTGGTCCTGAGACTTGTGTGGTTCAAAAAGTGGAACCCCTGCATAGACCAGGAGCAAAACTGGGTAAAGATGCAGAAGAAAACCCCTGACCAGAAAACTGCTGCAAAAGTGCTAAAAGGTGCCCACAAGCCACTAGTTAGAAAAGCGAAAGCTGAAGGTGTGGGAAAAGCCCTATCAAGGAAGGGGCCAGATACATGAAAAGGAGTCTGATGTGTTTTCCCCCTCACTGCCCCATGGACTGTGCCATTGAGATTGTCCCCGAGGCCAAACTGCCAAAACCTAAACTGTACTCGATAATGCCTCGAGAAGTGGATAAGCTCCAGTTGTTCATCGACAAGAATTTGGCCATGGATTTCATTCAGCCAGCAAAATCATGCAGGGCAGCCCCCATGCTTCTCTGTAAGAAGAAAGATGGCTTGCTTAGATTATGCATAGATTACCGTGGCTTGAACGTGATTTGTGTGGAGAATGTGTACCCCTTACCTCTCATGAAAGTCATATTAAACCAGGGCTTTTACTTTGGCACCTGGCAGGTGATATGCGACAGTCATAGACAAGTGTAGCAGGGGAGGAGAATGAGCTGCAGTGGCCGCAGTGCCGCACAAGCCTGAGGGAGACACAGCTGGAGCTGCAGGGCTTTTGGGGCTTGGCAGAAGCCCCAGGAGCTGTGTGCATGGCTACAAGTTTATTGGCACTTCTGCAGGGCTGCTGGGGCTCAGCAGAAGCCCCAGGATCAGCGCTGGGCTCCAGCTGATTGGCGCTTCCGGAAGCAGCACATAGCTGGAGGTGCACTGAAAAGAAAAGGAGGAGGTGGAGAGAGGAGAAGATATAAAAGGAGGTTTTGGTGGAAAAGGGCGAGCAA
Source organism: Crotalus helleri (assembly GCA_024509115.1). Classification (NCBI taxonomy): domain Eukaryota; kingdom Metazoa; phylum Chordata; class Lepidosauria; order Squamata; family Viperidae; genus Crotalus; species Crotalus helleri. Next base: position 37,346,803 of record JAKSXO010000008.1, read on the forward strand.
GGGGCTAACCCCCCTGCCCCCCCCGGGCGCACATACAGGAGGTGGCGAGCACCCGGCGTCCCTGCTGACTATCTTGCCCTGTAGGCTGACTGCATTCTGAGAGCATCCCTTTCACCCAGGACACACCCAGGGGGTGGGGCAGAGGTGGCGGGGCAGCCCCTCGCAGGCTCCAGGCCCTTTTAAGGATTATGTATTAATAGAAAAGCAACTAACTTACCTCTGTTCATAAACACTAAAGCTGCTGCACATAAAAAACAGAGGGGCTCTGATCAACTATCACAGCCACCATTTTGACAGTTTTGCTATACTGTTGTCTGTGGATGCCCCCACTAAATGCAAACATGGGATAAACTAAACCTGGTTTGTTCTCAGTCATTTAAGTGGCCACAAACTACTAGAAAAAGTGGCATTTGATCACAAGGCAAGGAGGCATCAAGAAATGTTTCCCCTTTTGCATTTGAGCATCCAAAAAGGGACAGGAAAGGAGAAAGGGAAAGAGGAAAGAAAAAGAAAAAGAAGGAAAAAGGGGGAGAGAGCAAGGAAAGAAAAAGAAGGAAAGAGGGGAAGGAAGAAAAAGAAAAGGAGAATGAAGAGGGAAGGAAAAAGAAGAAAGGGGGAAGTAAGGAAGTAAGGAAGGAAGGAAGGAAGGAAGGAAGGAAGGAAGGAAGGAAGGAAGATTATAATGAGAGGGAGGGCGGGTCTGAGGGAAGTCCTGCCTTAGCACTTGGCCACGACCAACCCTGCTGCCCTTTTGCCATCCCCTTGTCCCCTTCTCCTGAATCTCCTGGTGGTATCCCATCCTATCACTGAGGTTACAAATCTGGGTCTCCTCGTATGGACAGGGAGTGGGTCTCCCTCAGATACACACATTTCACCCTCCCACACACACCATGAGCAACCTGGCCAAGGAGAGCAAGCCAAGCAGCAGCAGCCTTGAGGAGGAGGTAAGCGCAGCTGGGTGCCCCCTTGGGCTAGGCTGGGCTGGGCACTTGCCCTCCACTGCCCAGGGTTCTGGGAAGCCTGCACTGCCGGGGGTCCTCCGCGTGGCCTGAGAGGGATGGCGAGGCTCCTCTTGTGGACAAGGGTTTGGTACTCGCCTGGGCCACCACAGGAGTCCCCCAACACGAGCGATGTTGAGCTGGCCATGCCCACCATGGCCATGCCCACCCCAGCCATGCCCACCCAGCCCCCCAAAGTGAACCACAACCCCGATGTGGCCCTCAGTGAAATTGAGTTTGACACCCCTGATATAAAAGGAGGTGGTTTTGGTGGGAGAGGGAAGAAAAGACAACAGGGAAAGAGAAGGGGGTGGAGAAGAAGCTGTGGAAGGAGAGCCCAGCAGGCAGAGAGGAAGAACCGGCTGAGTCCTTGGTCTCTGCTTGGAATAAGGTGGCATCAGGGGCGTTAGACCGGATCGTGCCTTTGCGACCACTCCGTGATTGTGGATCCCGGAGGGCACCTTGGTTTACCGAGGAGCTACGGGAGATGAAGCATCAGAAGAGACGTCTAGAGCGACGCTGGAGGGCTAGTAACTCCGAATCCGACCGGACACTTCTAAGAGCCTATATTAGGACTTATTTAGTGGTGATATGAGCGGCAAAATGTTCGCATTTTTCCGCACTTATTGTGTCTGCAGAATCTCGCCCCGCTGCCCTGTTTAGGGTGACCCGTTCCCTACTTAATGTTCGGGAAGCTGGGGAGCCCTTACAGGGTAGAGCGGAGGAATTTGTGCAATTCCTATCAGACAAAATCGCTCGGATTTGGACAGACCTAGACTCCGATTGGGCAGGGCCTTCTGAGATGACTGGGGCAGGTCTTAGCTCAGTTTTATGGGATGAATTTGAGTCTGTGATCGCTGAGGATGTTGACAGAGCGGTGGGAGTAATGAGCGCCTCCACTTGTTTATTGGACCCGTGTCCTTCCTGGTTGGTCTCGGCTGCCAAGGAGGTGACACGAGGCTGGCTCCAGGTGTTGATCAACGCTTCGTTGAGGGAGGGGTCTTTCCCGCAATCCCTGAAGGAGGCGGTTGTGAGGCCCCTGCTCAAGAAGCCTACCCTGGACCCGGCTGATTTAAATAACTTCCGTCCAGTCTCCAATCTCCCCTTTGTGGGGAAGGTTGTAGAGAGAGTGGTGGCGCTCCAGCTCCGACGGTCTCTGGATGAAGCAGATTATCTAGACCCTTTTCAATCTGGCTTCAGGCCCAGCTTCAGCACAGAAACCGCTTTGGTCGCGCTGATGGATGATCTCTGGCAGGCTCGAGACAGGGGTTATTCCTCTGTCTTGGTGCTACTTGACCTCTCAGCGGCTTTTGATACCATCGATCATGGTATCCTTTTGCGACGACTCGAAGGGGTGGGAGTGGGAGGCACCGTTTTACGGTGGTTCTCCTCCTACCTCTCTGGCCGGTCGCAATCGGTATTGGTGGGAGGGCAGAGGTCAACCCCGAGGCCCCTTGAATGCGGCGTGCCACAGGGGTCGGTCCTCTCTCCCCTCCTATTTAACATTTATATGAAGCCGCTGGGTGAGATCATCAGACAGCACGGGGTGAGGTTTCATCAGTATGCTGATGATACCCAATTATATATCTCCTCCCCGAGCTCTCTCAGTGAAGCGGCCGATGTGATGGGCCATTGCCTCGAAGCCGTGAGGGTCTAGATGGGGGTTAACAGACTCAGGCTCAATCCTGACAAGACCGAGTGGCTTTGGATGTTGCCTCCCAAGGATCATGTCGACTGTCCAGTGTTGACTCTTGCGGGGGAAAATATACCCCCTTCGGAGCGCGTTCGCAACTTGGGTGTCCTCCTTGATCCACAGCTGAATTTGGAACATCAATTGATGGCTGTGGCTGGGAGGACCTTTGCACAAGTTCGCCTGTTGCACCAGTTGCGACCCTACCTGGACCGGGAGGCTCTCCTTACAGTCACTCACGCCCTTGTCACCTCACGTCTGGACTACTGCAACGCGCTCTACATGGGGCTACCCTTGAAAAGTATTCGGAGACTACAGTTGGTCCAGAATGCAGCCGCACGAGTGATAGTGGGTGCTCCTCGATACACCCACATTACACCTATCCTCCGTGAGCTGCACTGGTTGCCTATTGGTCTTCAGGTCCAATTCAAGGTGTTGGTCATTACCTTTAAAGCCCTATATGGCTCAGGGCCAGGCTATTTGCGAGACCACCTACTACCTCATAGTTCCCTACGTCCGGTTAGATCCCACAGGCTGGGCCTCCTTCAGGCCCCGTCGGCCAAGCAGTGCCATTTGGCGGGGCTGCGGAGGAGGGCCTTCTCTGTGATGGCGCCCACGCTTTGGAACCAGCTCCCCCTGGAGATTAGGACCGCTCCCACCCTGTTGGTCTTCTGTAAGCTACTTAAGACCTGGCTTTTCCGGCAGGCCTGGGGTTTATAAAACCTGACCCCTGGATGACTGTCTTTGCATTGTTTGTTTTGTTATGTTTTATGTGTTTTTTATTGTTAGCTGCCCAGAGTCCTTCGGGAGTGGGGCGGCTTATAAATTTTAAAAATAAAATAAAAATAAAATAAAGAAGAAACAGGGAAGAAGAAGCTGTGGAAGGAGAGCCCAGCAGGCAGGGAGGAAGAAGAAACAGGGAAGAAGAAGCTGTGGAAGGAGAGCCCAGCAAGCTTGGAGGAAAAAGAGAGAGGGAAGAAGAAGCTGTGGAAGGAGAGGCCAGAAGCAGGGAGGAAAAAGAGAGAGGAGAGGGGGAAAGGAAGAAGGACTGACCAGCCAGCTGACTTTTTTTTTTACGGTTTGTAACATTTTATTAGGTTATAGAATAAAATACAAAAATATAAAAGCAAATTGTAGGACACAGTGAGGAGGAAGAAAGGGAAAAAAGTGAGGGGGAGAATGGAAAAAGAAAAGGCATTGACTTCCGACTTCCTCTGTTGCAGTAGAATGAAGCATTAACATCAAACTTCAACTTTTTACTTTTCCATAATAGTATAAACTAGCCATTTCTATAACAAATGAATCTAATCAGTAAAACCCAAAATCCCCCGCTCTTTTTTTTAGTCATCAAGTATTTGACACCTTGCTAAGCACTGGTGGTACTCGAATATTGTTATGTCCTAAAAGTGGTACAATCTGTGAAAAGGTTGAAAAGTCCTGCTTTAGGCATTGAACGAGGCAGAGTGTTGAAACAGCAAACAAGTTTATTAACTCAGAACAGAAGCAGCCCTAAAGGCTGCTGCACAGCTATTTATACAGTTAGCCTCTAGGTGTCAACCAATAGGTGTCAAGACTGCTAACATCGGATGTTCTTGCTTGCCATATATGAAGAAGCAAACATGTTTTATTTAACCTGCATATCACTTCTAGAGTTAAAGTCAGACAATGTTAGAATAATGGGTGGGAAAGTATGTACTCAGGGGAGAGTTAACCACAACAATAATTCAGTACAGTATTTCCACGGTCAGCTGTAACCAGGAGTTACGGGAGGGAAAGTTCAAACTTCAAACTAATTGGAGAACATGATTGATGACTGTAAAATGAAGGAGTGAGTTATGCTTTGTTACGGGTGATTGAGGGTGGGAGGATTCAGTTTTTGGCTTCAATATGTACGTGCCGAAGCTTTGTAGAAATAAAAAGATTCTTTAAGGTAAATAAAGCCTCAAAGTTCTTTGAAAACCTGCTTCTTTCGGAACCATGACAATAGGTTTGAAGTAACAGTTTCCCACCCCAAACCTCATTATCAGCTTGGAGACAGCCAGTCTGGCTTTCAGTAACAGCAACTGTTAAACAATACAGCAATGTAGGTCAGACATTAAGCAAGTGATTTAAAACAGTTGTGGCAATACATTACACCCCTTCCCCCTAGATGGCTCAAACTCTCAATTGCTGGACATAGTCCTGCAGATATTTAGGCAGCCTTCTTGACCATTCTGAACATCTAGGGGTTGCAGGGGCCTCCCGGTCTACCTGCTCGCCTGCCCGGCTGGGTAGACCAAGACTCTGAGGTCCACTGAAGTCCGGTTGACTCGGGTCCCTTTGGCTGGCCAGTCCCAGTTGGCCCAAACCAAAGTCCAATCATGCAGCAAAGTCTGCAGGGCTGTCCCTCAGCGCAGTTTGCCGGTCCTGTTCAGCGGATACTGTCTGTCTGGGGGAAGCTCTACTATGGCCTTTTCCCTGTCTCCTTAAGTAAGAATTTTGTTGGAGCATGCAAGCTCCTCTGTTGGGCCACTGTCACACGGCCCTTGCGTGTGGCCCTCTTGAGAGGCCTGAGCCAGCGACAGGTTCGCTAGCCTCCGACACAGCTGGTCAATGTGCCGGCGAATGACTCGCTCATCTTCCAGGACCACCTCATAAGAGAGTGGTCCCAACAACTTAACAACCATGGCTGCCACCCACAAGGCCCCTTGCCCGTACCTCTGGGTCCAAACCCACTTGCAAATTCCGAGGTGCCTTTGGCTGAGCAGTGTCCGAGGCAACCCGGTCAGGGTGCAGCCTGTCCAGCTTGGTGATCAAACGGCCCCATCTGAGTTCGGCAGGGCTTCTGCCCATGGCGGTACAGGGAGTTGTGCACTGGCAGAGTAGAAAATCTGCCAGTCTGTGGTGCCAATCCCTGTGACAATCTGTTTTAGTGATTCCTTGGTTGTGCGGACCATGTGTTCCGCTTGGCCATTTGAGGCCGGGTGAAAGGGAGCCAATGTGGCGTACCATATTAGATTTGCCCTGAGGAAAGACTGGAATTCAGAAGCGGTAAACTGAGCCCCATTGTCTGAGACTAACACGTCTGGAAGTCCATGTGTTGCAAAGATTCTACGCAGTTCCTGGATGGTCCTGGCAGTAGTCATAGTACGGACTGGTGCGACCTCTAACCATTTGTGTTGTTCGTCCATCGATTTCAATGAGGACCTTGACATCTTGTAGATTATGGGCCATCAACGATGTGTCTGTAGGTGGCTGATAAGACCGATGTTAGCACGGAATGTTCTACCACATACTGAACAAAGAAATGTAGACACTGTTACTTCAGCATTTACAGCTCTGGCTTTGCGGAGTGCTCGCTTGTCTTGTGCCAAGGTTGTCCTTCTGTGTTCATATGTCTGGCAATCCTGGTACACCAAGGTGTGCCATGTCGGTCGATCATGTGCCAGAAGTTCCCAAGAAATGATGTTAATATCCAGGGACTTGAGAGAGGCTTTCAGCGTGTCTTTGTATTGCTTCTTTTGTCCCCCATGTGATTGTTTTCCTTGAGACAGCTCACCATAGAAGAGCTGTTTAGGGATGTGATGATCTGGCATCCTTACAACATGGCCTGCCCAGCGCATCTGGGCTTTCATCAACAGAGTGTAAATTGATGATAAGCCTGCTCTGGAGAGGACATCTGTGTCTGGTATCTTATCCTGCCACCGGATCCTCAGAATTCTACGAAGGCAAGTCATATGGAAGTAGTTCAGTTGCCTAACGTGCCTCTTGTACACTGTCCAGGTCTCACTAGCATACATCAGGGTAGTTAGCACTGCTGCCTGGTAAACTTTAAGCTTAGTAGCAAGGCTTATTCCACGGCGGTCCCACATGTTAGTCCGCAATCTGCCAAATGCAGAACTTGCCTTGGCAATTCTACAGTTGACCTCATTGTTAATTGTCACTGCACGGGAGAGGGTACTACCAAGATTCGTAAATTGGTCCACTGCTTGCAGCTTTTGTCCCTTTACTGTGATGGTAGGCTCTTGATATTGGGCTTTTGGAACTGGCTGGTACATCACTTCAATTTTGTTCGTGTTGATGAAGAGGCCAAAGTTGTCACAAGCGGCTGCGAATTTGTCCATGCTGGCTTGCATTTCCTGCTCCGATCCTGCATTAAGAGTGCAGTCATCAGCAAAGAGGAGATCTCATAGCACAGTCTGCTTTACCTTGGTGACAGCCTGAAGTCTTCGCAGGTTGAACAATTTCCCATCGGTTCTGTACCTCAGATTAACTCCCACTGAGCTGTTCTGAAAGGCGTCTGACAGCATGGCTGAAAACATCATGCTGAACAGGGTTGGTGCCAGCACGCAGCCTTGCTTAACGCCGTTAGTGACAGGGAAGGCCTCTGAGGCTCCACCGTTACTCGGAACACGAGCCGCCATGCCATCATGGAACTGCCGTACCATCAGAATAAATCTGTCAGGGCACCCAAACTTTGACATAATGTGCCATAATCCTTCATGACTAACTGTGTCGAAAGCCTTGGTGAGATCCACAAAGGTGGTGTATCGTTCACGATTCTGCTCCTGACATTTCTCCTGGAGCTGTCGAGCTGCAAAGATCATGTCCACTGTGCCACGCTCTTTGCAGAAACCACACTGTGTCTCAGGTAGTATACCCTGTTCCAGATGGTCAATCAGGCGATTTAGCAACACTCGTGCAAAGATCTTGCCTGTGACGGAGAGAAGTGATATTCCTCTATAATTATCGCAGACTTGTCAATTTTCTTTCCTCTTGTAGAGGTGCACGATGGACACGTATTTCAGTTCCTGGGGAATGGAACCTTGTTTCCAGAAAGATCGGAACAACTGGGTAAGTTTTTCAACAAGCACAGCACCACCAGCCTTATAGACTTCCACTGGGATTGCGTCAGATCCTGGTGCCTTACCACTGGAACACTGACTGATGGCCTGTGAGGTTTCAGCCTCTGATGGTAGGGCATCCAGGCTATAGTTGATATCTACCTGGGATATCCTGTCAATCGCCTCATTATTGATGGTGGATGGGCGGTTCAGCACAAAGTGGAAATGCTCAGCCCAACACTGTAAAATCAGGGTCTTCTCAGTGATAAGAGTTGCACTACTCGAATCCAGTAAAGGAGAGCTTCCTAAGGGCTGAGGTCCATACAGGGATCTAAGGGCTTCATAGAATCATTTGACATCGCCTCTATCAGCAAACTTCTGGATTTCATCTGCTTTGGCACTCAACCAGGAGTCCTGCATCTTGCGGAGCTTGCTCTGTACAATCCTGCGAGTGTTTATAAGAGCATTTTTCTTTGCAGTTGACGATGGGTCATTCTGATGAGCACGGTAAAGATGGTGTTTTTCAGCAAGCAAGGCCTTAATCTCTTCATCGTTTTCATCAAACCAGTCCTGCTGCTTCCTATATGAAGGTCCAAGAACCTTAAGTGCAGAAGAGTGCAAGATGTCCCGGAAACATTCCCAGTCCTTCTCAGCATTTTCCTGTATTTGCAGTTCCAGGAGTTGATTGTCAAGATCTTTTACTAATGAAGCTACTACATCGGGGTTTTCCAGTGCAACCCCATATGGGGATGCATCACATGCAATGCAGACAGGCAGCTGCTCATTGAAATGAGTGAGAACTGAGTTCGACGACACCAGTGATTTGACTGCTTGGAAGCTACTCTCATGGCCACTGGTCCACTGCCACTAAGCTTGTCTATCCAAGAGCTGGTGTAATGGCTCTGCCACTGTGGCCTTGTTTGGGAGTAAGGCATGGTAAAAATTCAAAAGGCCTAGGAAAGCCTGAAGCTCTCCCTTTGACTTCGGCCTTGGGGCCTGCTGAATTGCTTTTAATTTGGATTCCACTGGATGAATGCCTTCGGCATCGATGCGGAAACCAAGGAACTCGGTTGACTCTACCCCAATCTTGCACTTTTCTTTTTTTAGTTTAAGTCCCGCATCACGGAACTGCTGAAGGACGGCCTTAAGCTGTTCAGCCAGAATCTCAACTGATTCCCCAGCAATGAGGACATCATTGAAGTAGGGGCAAACCCCTGGAATTCCCTTGAGCATGTGCTCTATCACTCCCTGGAACAGCCCTGGGGCTACACTCACCTCGAACTGTAGGCACTTAACCTTAAAAGCCCTCCTATGGGTGACAATGGTCTGGGCTACCATCGTGGCCTCATCCACGGGCAGTTGTTGATAGGCCTGTGCCAAATCTAATTTGGCGAACACGCAGCCTCCTTGCAATGATGCCAAAATATGGCTGACAACTGGCACTGGGTACGCGTGCTGTTGAAGTGCCCTGTTGAGGGTGCACTTATAGTCAGCGCATATTCGCACTTCCCCATTGGCCTTTAATGGCATTACTATGGGGGTCTCCCACACCCCGCTGTCTACGGGTTGCAATACCCCTTGTTCCACTAGCTTATCCAGCTCTGCATCGATTTTGGGTTTTAACACAAAAGGCACTCTACGAGGCTTGATCCGTATTGGAGTTACCATAGGATCAAGCTTGAGGGCGATCAGAGGACCCTTGTACTCCCCTAGACTAGAACTGAAAACATCCGCGAACTCTTGGCAGACTGCAGACAGATCTGCCGCTTGTGTTCAGTGAATGCCAGTTACTTGAATGCCCAATGCATCAAACCAATCGAGCACTATGAGGCTCGTGCATTGGCCTTCTACCACTACAACATCTAGTGGCCTCTTGAACCCCTTTAATTCTACCAGAAGTGTGGCTTTGCCTTTGACCACCACTTGGGAGTTTTGGAAGTCTGTGAGTAGTAGATTAGATGGCCAGAGCTTGGCCCATCTGTTGCTATGATGGCATAGGTTCTTGAATGTTCCTTGTGAAATGATGGACATGGCTGAGCCCATGTCCAGTTCCATCTTGCATGGAACTCCCTGAAACTTGACCTGTAGTCTAAGCTTCTGCTTTAGGGGGCGATGGGCACCAGTGCAGAATACGCTCTTTCAGCTGGAGCAGAACCCTACTCGGTGTTGAACTGGGACCCCAGTACCTCTCCTGAATGCGTCTTCTTTCGGGCAGTCCCTCTGCCTCCATGCTATAACGGATAACTGGGGCTCAAAGTGGTCTCGGAGGTTTTTTTTCAAGTCCGTGTAGGTGACCGACTCGAGAGGCGCCGGGCGGCCAGGTTCTCTGCAATGTCGAAGGTGGTGGGGCCGCACACGCAGAGGAGTGTTTCGGCCTTCAATCCATCTTCAGCGACCTGGTTGGCAAGGAGGTAATTTTTGACACAGGAGAAGTAGGACGCTCATCTCTCTGGGTGAGTTATGTTGAATTCTTCAAGCTTCCCGACCTTCGCCATGGTGGTTTGTTTCTTCATTCAATGCCTTGTGCTGCTGGCTTCTGTGTAGGCCCTAGGACAGATCCTTAGGGCAAGGTGGTCTCCAGCATGGCTTGCTGGCATACTGAGGGAGGGGGGAACATAGTTTCTGTCAGGCTCTGTGCTGACCTCACCCTCTAGTGACTTCAAGCTCTCTCAATGAAGCAGTACATCCCATCCTCGTCGCTACTGTTATATCTTCGGTTCTTTAGGCATTGAACAAGGCAGAGTGTTGAAACAGCAAACAAATTTATTAGCTCAGAACAGAAGCAGCCCTAAAGGCTGCTGCACAGCTTTTTCTACAGTTAGCCTCTAGGTGGCAACCAATAGGTTTAAAGTAACAGTTTCCCGCCCCAAACCTCATTATCAGCTTGGAGACAGCCAGTCTGGCTTTCAGTAACAGCAACTGTTAAACAATACAGCAATGTAGGTCACACATTAAGCAAGTGATTTAAAACAGTTGTGGCCAATACATTACAGAGGGGTGCTTTGGGTCTCCCCCAAAGGACAGACTGACAGACCCTGAGAGATCTAACCAGCATTGCTTGCGAAAGCTAAATTTTGGATAGATATTTCAGGGATTTTGAGCTCTATTTCTGGATTTCATGGACATAGGAGAGTTATTGAAAAAAGATGGAGCAAGTGGTTCCTTGTTTCCTATTTGGGAAAGCTGGATGTGTCTTGATTTCCCGCCCCCCCCCCTGCAATCAGAGACTGGAAGGCAGCCCTGAAAATATCAGAATCTGATTAGAAATGGAGGAAGCTTAACTAGAGAAGCTGAGTAGTCCTTGTGGCTGCTAGATCAGCTTTGGAGTGATGGTGGATTGCTGATTTTTTTCCTCCGTCCATACAGGATCTTTCTTGTATAAAATATATAATTTCAATTGTATCAAAGAGGGCTGCAGTCACTTGCTTTCTCTCCATAGATGCTGTGATATTGCTAAACCTGCTCAAAACATCTGGACTTGCAGCATCCTACTGAACCACCAGAGTGGATACCTAGCGTGCTCACAACTGCTTGCCTCACACAGCACCTGGGACTTTGAGTTTTCTGTCCAGTCTCATCCATATATACATCTGCAGGGAAGAAGACCTGCGTGCCAATATTTAAACCCTCCAAAATGGCCAAATGGAAAGTGGACTTTGAAAAAAGATGCTTTCAAAAGAGGTGGGAGGCAGAGTACCTGTTTGTTGACATTGAAGATAAGGCTGTGTGCCTTGTTTGTGGAGCTACTGTGGCTGTATTTAAAGAACATAACTTGAGACGGCACTATGAGACGAAACATCAGGACAAGTACAAAAACCTGAACATGGAGCAGAAGGCACAGAAGGTGGAAGACTTGAAAAAGAGCCTGATGTCACAGCAGCATATGTTCACAAAAGCAAAATCACAAAGTGAAGCTGCTGTGAAAGCTAGTTTTATAGTGGCAGAAGAGATAGCTAAATCAGCCCAGCGATTTACAGAGGGGGAGTTTTTGAAGCGCTGCATGATTAAAGTGTGTGAATTCTTGTGTCCAGACCAAAAGCAAGCTTTTTTTAATGTAAGCCTAAGCAGAAATACTGTTGTTGATTGGATATGTGAGCTTGCCACTGATTTACAAGGACAATTGGTTGAAAAGGGAAAAGAACACAGCACAACTGACAATCTTCATCCGTGGAGTGGACTCAAGTTTATGCATTATGGAGGAACTTCTGGCTATAAAATCAATGCATGGCACTACCACTGGAAAGGACATATTTGAAGCAGTATCCAAAAGTATAAATGATATGAAACTGCCCTGGGACAAACTTATAGGACTCACAACAGATTGAGTCCTATAAGTTTGTCAAAGTGAGGAGAAAAGAGTGGATTAGTAGGAAGGATGCGGGAAAAAATGAAGAGCGAGAATTGCACAGGTGAGCTGACAGCATATCACTGCATCATACATCAAGAAACACTATGCGGCAAAGCCCTGAAAATGGAACATGTAATACACACTGTAACACAGACAGTTAACTTTATAAGAGCCAGAGGTTTAAATCACCGTCAATTTAAGTCTTTTCTTGAAGACATAAATTCTGAACTTGGTTTTCTCCCTTATCACACAGAAGTGTGATGGCTAAGTTGAGGGAAAGTGCTCAATAGATTTTTTGAATTGCGTATGGAAATCTGTCAGTTTATTGAAAGCAACATTATAGAAGCACAAGCAATAGAACACAGTCAAACTAGAGTCTTGGACTTCAAGAGAGCTAATTTCAATAAACTTAGAGAGGGCTTGGGAAGGATTCCATGGATGAGAATCCTCAAGGGGAAAACAACTCAAGAAGCTTGGGAAATTTTGAAAAATGAGATAATAAAAGCACAGTCTAGCACAATACCAACAAAGAGGAAAAACAACAGCTCTCAAAAGAAACCAGCATGGCTGCATAAAGAACTTTCTGACAAATTGAAAGATAAAAAGGACAAGTATAGAAAGTGGAAAGAGGGGCACATAACTAAGTCAGAATATCAGCAAATAGCCCGAGCCTGCAAAGATGAAGTGAAGAAAGCCAAGGCTCAAAATGAACTAAGGCTTGCGACCAAAGTCAAAAATAACAAAAAAAGCTTCTTTCAACATGTAAAAAACAAGAAAAAAGTGAAGGAAATGATTGGTCCATTACTGGGTGGAAGTGGCAAGAAGGTGACAAGCAACAGGGAGAAAGCAGAACTATTTAACTCATTTTTTGCATCTGTCTTTACACAAAGGGAAAAAACAGACCAACCTATCAAAAATAGTGCCATAAAAAACAAAATAGAAAAACAAGTTAAGATAGGCAAGAAAATGGTAAGTGAGCACCTGTCCAGCCTAGATGAGTTCAAATCGCCAGGACCAGATGGATTACACCCCAGAGTTCTCAAGGAACTGGCAGATGTGATATCGGAGCCACTGAACTATATTTTTCAAAGATCCTGGAACACAGGGGAACTACCAGAGGACTGGAAAAGAGCTGATGTAGTTCCCATCCTCAAAAAAGGGAAAAAAATGGATCCAGGAAATTACAGACCTATCAGCCTGACCTCAATACCTGGGAAGATCCTGGAAAAGATAATCAAACAACGAATCAACGAACACCTAGAGGCAAACAAAGTCATTACTAAAAGCCAACATGGGTTTGTCAAAAATAGATCATGCCAGACAAATCTTATTGCATTCTTTGACCAAGTGACAAAATTAGTGGATCAGAGGAATGCTGTGGACATAATTTACTTGGACTTCAGTAAGGCATTTGATAAAGTAGATCACAACCTACTACTTGATAAGATAGAAAAATGTGGGGTAGACAGCATCACCACCAGATGGATCCGTAGCTGGCTGACCGGCCGTACTCAGCGAGTGGTCCTCAATGGAACTGCATCTATATGGAGGGAAGTGTGCAGTGGGGTGCCCCAGGGCTCTGTTCTGGGCCCAGTACTCTTCAACATCTTCATCAACGATTTGGATGAAGGGATAGATGGAGAAATCAAATTTGCAGATGACACCAAGCTGGCAGGAGTAGCCAACACTCCAGAAGACAGGCTTAAGATACAGAAGGATCTGGACAGACTTGAACACTGGGCACTAACTAACAAAATGAAATTCAGTGGTGAAAAAAGCAAGGTTCTACATTTAGGCAAGAAAAACCAAATGCACAAGTACAGCATAGGTGGCACCATGCTCAATAGTAGTAACTGTGAGAGGGACCTCGGAGTCCTAGTAGACAATCACCTAAATATGAGCCAGCAGTGTGCTGCAGCTGCCAAAAAGGCCAACACAGTGCTAGGCTGCATTAACAGAGGGATAGAATCAAGATCACGTGAAGTATTAATACCACTTTACAATGCCTTGGTAAGGCCACACTTGGAATACTGCATCCAGTTTTGGTCACTACGATGTAAAAAAGATGTTGAGACTCTAGAAAGAGTACAGAGAAGAGCAACAAAGATGATTAGGGGACTGGAGGCTAAAACCTATAAGGAACGGTTGCTAGAATTGGGTAGGTCTAGTTTAACGAAGAGAAGGACAAGGGGGGACATGATAGCAGTATTCCAATATCTCAGGGGCTGCCATAAAGAAGAGGGAATTAAGCTATTTTCCAAAGCACCTGAAGGCAGGACAAGAAGCAATGGGTGGAAACTAAGGAAGGAGAGAAGCAACCTAGAACTAAGGAGAAACTTCCTGACAGTGAGAACAATTAATCAGTGGAACAGCCTGCCTCCAGAAGCAGTAAATGCTCCAACACTGGAAGTTTTTAAGAAGAGACTGGACAGCCATTTGTCCGAAATGGTGTAGGGTTTCCTGCCTGAGCAGGGGGTTGGACTAGATGACCTCCAAGGTCCCTTCCAACTTTACTACTATTACTATTACTCCACAGCATTGCGGGATGAAAAGTGGCTGTGTGAATTAGCTTTTCTATGTGACATTACTAATTATCTCAGTGCACTAAACCTTCAGCTTCAGGGATGGGACTGTGTGATCACAGACATGTACGATGCTGTGAAAGCTTTTCAAGTAAAGCTGCGACTGTGGGAGACTCAGATGCATCAAGGAAACTTGAGTCACTTTCCCAGTTGCCAAACAATAAAAAACCAAGTCTCCACCACTGTGTTCTCAAGTGCTCAGTTTGCTGATAAACTGAGCACACTTCAGATGGAGTTTACACGTCACTTTGTTGATTTTGAAAGACAGAAATTCAGTTTTGGACTGCTCAACAATCCATTTTCAGTCGAAGTGGAGAGCGCACCTGTAAATATCCAGATGGAGCTGATAGAACTCCTATGTAATAGCACGCTGAAGGGAAAGTACGATTCTGTAGGACCCGCACAGTTCACCAGGTTCATCCCTGAAACAATGCCCCAACTCCGCCTACAAGCTGCTCGAATGCTCTGCATGTTTGGGAGTACATACCTCTGTGAGCAACTTTTCTCTGTCATGAGGGTGAAGAAAAGCGCACACAGAAGTCTGCTCACAGATGCACACCTCCACTCTATCCTGAGAGTATCCACAGCTCAAAACCTAATCCCAAACATGGATGAACCTGTAGCCAAGAAAAGATGCCAAACATCCAGTTCAGACAAAATGGCATGAGAACTAAAAAGCTTGTGTTTTTCTTTGTTTTAAATTTGTTTTTGCAGATTAATTTGAAATAAATAATTTATTTGTTCATATTTGAAATTTTAATCCTTTTTGCCCCACTTCTTAGACATAATACACTTCTGAACTAACACGATACAATAGTCTTACATGCAACTGGCCCTTTGAAGGCAACCATGATGCTGATGTGGCAAAACTTTCCAGGAAGCTGTTTCCTCCAAGTACAACTTCTTCTGCCTTGAAAGATCTCTGGAGAGGAGCAGGAGGTGGCAGGGAAGCTGCGTGAGGGAAGGCTGTTCCAACAAGCCAGCATCCTTACCATGCATGATTGGAAGTGGGGATTCCCTTTCAAGAAGGGCCAGCCTCCCTCATGCAGGACTGGGAAGTGCTGCTCCCCTGCCTCTTCCCCTTTCTTTCCAGAGATCTGTCAAGGCAGAAGAAGGAAACTACACACACACATACACATTCCAAGCTTGTAGACTAGGAGGCTATCCACATCTGAGCTAGCAAACTACCAATCATGCCTGGGCTTGGGAAGAAGGCCCTTTCCAACCTCTGTGGATAAAAGTCCCCAAACTTGGAATGCAGTGTGTGTGCGTGTGCATGCGCACATGCTTGGCTGCCAGAAGTTTGGGGAGGTGAAGAGCTTGTGGGGCAACGAGTTGTCCCTACATCAAGTTAGCCGGTGCAATTTGTTCTGTCCTGACCCAGGTATCTTGAGTCAGCTGTGCTGAGTGAGCAGCATTGAGCTGGCCACGCCCACCTGGCCACACCCACCCGGCCCTTTGAGGGCAACCATAATACTGATGCGGCCCTCAATGAAATTGAGTTTGACACCCCTGGCATAGGGGTTCCGTTAATTGCATGACTAAAGTCCCTCCCATCAGGGAGCCATTGGCTTGCTCAAACCTCACAGGTTTGGAGAGCAGTTTTGCTCGTATGCCCAATTTCATGGCAAATGGCAACCTAATGACACATTGGGAGCATCCAGAATCAACTAGCACTTTTAAATCTACTTGTGCCCCCAACTTAGGGATTATGAGCTTGGCAGGTAGTGAGAAAGGTGGGACGTGTCGGCTCACCATCAAGTCGTTCTCTTCTTCATCATCGCTGTTGAAAGAGGGTAGAGTGGGGGCCGATCCAGCCTGAATCCCGGCATCCTCCTATGTGAGGGATGTGACTTGGGCAACAGGTTCCTGTTTGATTTGGTTGGATTTCTCTCTTGTTGGCTGCTGGGCAGGTTTCTTTCTTACTGCTGGTCCTGGTCTATTCTGTGATTGGGGGTAGGGGACTGGGCAATTTGCAGCTCGATGTCCCTGCTGTCCACATCAGAAGCACTTGATTGGTGGGCCTGCAGGTGGCCTGGGTCTTTCAGCAGCTGCAGCAGTTGGAGATCCTTGGGGTGGTGGTTGCTGTTTGGCTTGCTCTGGCCTCGTCTCGGCTTCAGGTGGGGGAGGTTTCTTATAGTGGTCAAGCTGAACATCTAGTCTTACTGCTACCTGGTACCATGCTTGCAGCTGATCAGGTACTGCTCGGTAGATGCAGGCCTGAGAGAGGTGGTCGTCCAACCCTTCCCTGAAGTGATGGACTGTGGACTACTCAGGCCACCTCTCTATCTGACCAGCTATCTTGCGAAACTCTCATACATAATCTAGGGCCGGCCGGCCAACCGGCTTGCTTTATCTTATGAATTTGTTCTTCTGCTTTCAGGGCAATGGATGGGTCCTCAAATCTTTCTCTCAGTCCTAGGATGAAGAGGTGGGGGTCCTCCAATTCAGGGGCTTGCTCATTGTATAAATTATTCAGCCATTCAGATGCCTCTCCCTCTAGACTGGACGCAATCACATCAACCATAGCGGCTGGGTCTGGGTAGAGGTAGGCACAGCGGTTCAAATGAGAGCGCACTTGGTTGAGAAAAAAAATCAGCTTCTCTGTGTCCCCATCGAAGGTTGCTCTGAAAGGTGGAGCAATCAATGGCTGCTGGCCCCCCCACTGTGGCTTTTGCACCCCCAGTTGCTGCTGGTCCCATCCTGACTGCTGCTGCATGCCCAGGGGTTGCATGTTCAGGGGCTGTGGCCATGCCCCCTGCTGCTGTAGGCCCCTCAGCGGTTGCTGTACGTTCGGGGGTGGTGACCAATCTCCTTGCTGTGGTCATCCTCCCACCAGCTGCTGATCTCCTGGCTTCTGCACCACCCCAAGCTGTTGCAAGGCCTCTATTAGCTGTGGCAAGCTCAGAGGTTGCTGACCGTCCACCTGTGATGGATGCCAAACTCCCCATTGCTGCAGAGGCCTCAGACTGGGATTCCCTCTCTCTGTAGGGCTGGAGGCCCTGGCAGGGGAAGACAGGGTCTGGAAGGCTGTCTGATCTGCAATGGAGGGGCTGTAGGCTCCTCTCAGCAGGAGCTGATTTCTGCTTCTCATCTCTAGCTTTTCAAATCTTTCCAGTGACTCACCCAAACCTTCAGTGGCAGATGATGGGGTTGGGACAGGGGTAGGTACAACAATGGGGTTGCCCCCAATAACATTTCCAAGCTTTAGCAAGCAGACTATTGTCCGGATACAGATATTCAATAAAAATAGTTAATATGATGATAAATAGCTATAGTCAACAAAAATAACAATAATCATAAAGTATATCGATTAATCAGTGGATATCATTCATCTTATTAAATTTCACAATCATTTCTCACTAACTCGTTTTGCTAAGCATTGGTAAAAGTTTTCCCATGTTTTAAAATAGACTGAGCCTTCTTTCTCTTTAATCTCTAGGGTTAGTCTGTCCATTTCTGCACATTCTAGAATTTTCCTAATTATGATCTCATCAGATGGTAGATTTTCATTTTTCCAATATTGGGCAAATGCTATTCTTGCAGCTGTCAATATATGTAATATTAAATACTCATTCTCTTTCCCATAGTTAGATCCTAGTATTCCTAACAAAAACAGTTCTGGCTTAAATTCTATCTGTATTTTAGTCATCTTTTCCAGCCATTTATGAATCTTAGACCAAAATTTTTTTGCACTAGGACATACCAACCAGATATGGTAATAAGTACCTGGCTTTTGTTTACATTTCCAACAATTATTTGAAACATTTTTAAACATTTTTGCTAGCCTTACTGGTGTCATGTGCCATCTGTAAAACATTTTATACAAGTTTTCTTTATATGAAGCTGCTTTAGTCAGTTTAATATTTCTATCCCATAACTTTTGCCAGTCTTCTAAGTCTATAGAGTATCCCAAAAATTTTGCCCAAACTATCATTGTCTCTTTTACTTGTTCTTCTTCCATCTTCCAGTTTAGGAGAAATCTATAAAGTTTCTTAATGAAATTTTCATCTGTTTTCAAGAGTATTTGGTCAAATTCTATCTGTTCTTTATAAAATCCCATTGTCTTTGCATCTTTCTCGTATCTTGTTTGGATTTGCAAATAAGGCCACCATGCTAAGTCGATACCTTGTTGTTGTAAGTCTTGCCTGTCTTTAAGTTTTCCGTCCTTGTCCAAAATGTCTTTATAAGTAACAAGTTTATCGTAATTAATTAAATTTGGGTAAGCAAAAGCTTCCATTGTTGAGAGCCACTCTGGTATTTTGGTATAGATTTTTTGTTTAGTTCTCTCCCATTCTAAAAATAGTACATGTCGTGTCTGATTAATGAAAAACTTCAAAGAACTTTCAGGCATTTTTTAACCTAAAAAGCCTTTATTAGTGTTACGGAGTGTCAGCACGGCATGGAGAAATGCTAAGATCTGAATTTCCCTTCCTTTGCACAATACATTCCAGGCATTTCCCCTCCCCTATTTTGGGGTCATGATTCAAATCTTCCAATTAACCTGGAGGGCAAAGATTCACTTCCGTTCCCTTCTGCGTGCTTTTCTCTCCTCTCCCCTTCTCCTCTGAATTAACTCTAAAAGTACCAGACAGTTCTGCATATTTTGACAAAGCAAGAATATTCAATATTAGCAGCGTTGACATCCAGGCCCCCTTACAAAAAGGATAGGTCCTGTATGTGAATAAGAGCATGTGTCAGGGATTATTTCTTGGTTTGTTGGGGTGTTTCACATGAAACTGCAATTTCCCTTTAAAAATTCTAGAGTCAAGAATACGTTTCACTTCATAGTGGTTCTGTCCTGCAACTATAAGGGGCCCGGGTGCCTTCTTAGGGGGAGGTCTTAAAGTGGAGCCCCGATAAGGTTTCAACAAGCTGCAATGGAAGACTGGGTGAATTCTCCCTAAAAGTCTAGGGAGTTTTAGTTCTACGGTGACCGGATTGATGATCCTTACTATGGGAAAAGGCCCCAAGAATTTTGGTCCCAATTTCTTGCTGGGCAATTTGAGGCGCAAATATTTAGTCGACAGATAAACCTTTTCCCCAACTTGGAATGTTCTTTGGGGAGCCCTCTTTCTATCAGCCTGCTTTTATAGGTTTCAAAATTCTTTTTTAAAGCAGTTTTTGTGTTTCTCCAAACTCACCCATTGGTCAAGTGTCTGGGAAGCGGAGGGCACCTGAGGGTATTCAGGTATTGGGCTGAACTCTTTTCCTGTGGCCACTCTGAAAGGTGTGTAGCTGGTGCTACTGTGCACAGAATTGTTGTACGCCACCTCTGCAAAAGGGAGAAGGTCAGTCCAGTTTGTCTGAAGGTAAGAAACGTAGCATCTAAGATATTGCTCCACCATTTTGTTAGCGGATTCTGCAGCCCCATTGGTGGCAGGATGAAAAGCAGATGATAAACATTGAGATGATCCAATTAATTTAAGAAAACTCCTCCAAAACTTCGCTGTCAACTGCACCCCCCTGTCTGAAATTATTCTCTTAGGGGCACCATGCAGCCGGTAGATATGTTTCAGGAACAATTTGGTCAGTCGTTGGGCAGATGGGAGTCCTTTGCAGGCGATGAAATGAGCCTGCTTCGAAAACAGGTCTATCACAGTCCAGATGACAGTATTTCCTCTACTTTCAGGTAGGTCTACTATAAAGTCCATAGCTATTTCTTCCCATGGTTGAGAAGGGTCTGCCACGGGTTGCAGTAACCCAGGGGTTTTCCCTGGAATTCTTTTCATTGTGGCACATACAGTACAACTTTTTACACAGTTTTCCACATCCCTTTTCAGCCCTGGCCACCAAAAGTGCCGGCGGGTGAGGTGTAGGGTTTTCAAATATCCAAAGTGTCCAGCCTGTTTTACATCATGGCTGTGTTTGAGAGCATTAAGACGGAGGGCTTCTGGCAAATATAGTTTCCCCCTTTGTAAGACAAGCCATCCCTGCACATTAGGGAGGTTTGATTATCTTTGAACCATTGATCGGTGAGGAGCTCTCATTTTATTTTCTTTACCACAGGGTCATCAGGATTGGGGACCTTGTGAGGCGTAGGTTGAGCGGCAGTTTGTGGATTGGGGATAATTGCCTCATTAACCTCCTCCCGTTCACTTTTTAAAATATTTACAATCAGCACATTTTCCTAAACTTTCTGAGGAACAACAAAATGGGATGAATTGTTTAATTACTGTGGAGGAAATTGGTTTAGCTATTAAGCAGTTAAAGGTGGGAAAGTCTCCAGGAACAGATGGATTGACGTCGAGGTACTATAAGATTTTATCTGAAGAAATGATGGAGCCATTAAAGGAGCTTTTTAATAGTATTTTGTTGGGAGCACAAGTTCCTCCTTCTTGGAAAAGAGCTTTTATATCACTGATTCCAAAGGAGGATCAAGATCTCACAGAGCCCAAGAATTATAGGCCAATATCATTGTTAAATGTTGATTATAAGATTTTCACTAAAATTTTGGCAAATAGATTAATACAGGTTATGAAGGATTTGATTCATAGTGATCAATCAGGATTTATAACAGGGCGATATATGAAATATAATGTAAGACAAATCATAAACTTAATTGAGTATTTGGATAAGAATAATCAGATTCCTGTGGCTTTTATATTTTTGGATGCTGAAAAAGCCTTTGATCAACTAGATTGGCAATTTTTATTTTCATTGGTAGAGAAAATGAATTTTGGGGATAAGTTTTTATATGCACTTAAAGCTATATATCAGCAACAATCTGCACAAATTGTTGTAAATGGGGGATTGACTGAGACTTTCAATACTGAAAAAGGGTCAAGACAAGGATGCCCATTATCTCCATTGTTATTTGTTTTAACGTTGGAAATTTTGTTGATCCAGATTTGAGAATCAACGGTAGTCAAGGGTATAAAGATAAGGAAGAATGAGTATAAACTGCGGGCTTTTGCGGATGATTTGGTTTTAATTTTGGAACAACTGAATCAAACGATTGATTGCTTATTAGAACTTATAACACAGTATGGGAATGTTTCTGGTTTTAAAGTTAACAATTACAAGACTAAGATATTACCTAAGAATATGTCAGTTAAGGATAGGGAAAGTCTGGTTAAAGCTACAGGTTTTCAGATGGTAAAAAAGGTTAAATACTTGGGAGTATATTTAACTGCTTCAAATGGAAAATTGTATAAGAACAATTATGAACCATTATGGGCAAAAGTACAAAAGGATTTAAAGGATTGGAAAAAAATTGCAATTGTCATTGTTGGGGAGAATTTCAGCTGTAAAAATGAATGTTCTACCAAAGTTTCTTTTCTTGTTCCAGATCAGGGGTAGGCAACCCAAAACACTCAAAGAGCCACTTGAACCCGTTTCCCACCAAAAACAAAACACTGGGAGCCGCAAAACCCTTTTGATATCTAAAATGAAGATAACACTGCATATATCCTTTTTTATCTTTATTATAGGTGTGTGTGTGTGTGTGTGTGTGAGAGAGAGAGAGAGAGAGAGAGAGAGAGAGAGAGAGAGAGTGTTTGTGTATTTTAAAAATAAAAGTAAAAATATGACTCTTGGGAATATCCATACTATTAAAACAATGATCACCGAGAGAATGCTTTAAGAGAATAAAATTACATACACACACAGGTAAAAAAAGGATATATGCAGCGTTATCTTCATTTTAGATGTCAAAAGGGTCTCTCTCTCTCTGTCTCTCTCCCTCCCTTCCTCTCTGCCCTTGGTCTGCCACTCCTCTTCCCCCACTCTCTTTCTTTCTCTCTCTTTCCTCTCTCTCTCCCCCTCCCTCTCTCTCTCTCTTTCTCTCTCTCTCTTTCTCCCCCCCCCATCTGCTGCTCACCTGGCAAGCTTCAAGTTGTTCTCCAACAATCTCAGGGGTAGGCAACCTCGTCTCTTTTATGACTCATGGACTTCAACTCCCAGAATTCCTGAGTCAGCCTAACTGGGCTAGCTAGCTCTCTCCTGCCCTTCCTGCTTCCTGCTGAGACGCAGCAAAGGGAGGAGCTCCGCCCAGAAAGCTTTTCAGCTCCTCGGAGAACAATGTGAGTGCACTCTCTTTTACACATATACACACACACACACACACACACAAAACACACACACACCCAGACCCAGACACACACACAGAGAGAGAGAGAGAGAGAGAGAGAGAGAAGCAGGGAAGTGCAATTGCCTCTCTCTGTCTCTCTCTGCAAAGGCAGAGGAGGCTGGGAGCCACAGGGGAAGGCTCAAAGAGCCGCATGCGGCTCCGGAGCCTCAGGTTGCCGACCTGTGTTCCAGATGATACCTATTTTAAAAAAAAGAGGGAAACTTGGAGGAATGGCAGAAGGGTATTAACAATTTTATTTGGTATTTATGCTTTTTTTTTACATATATATTATTGTTAATTATCTTATAAGCTTATGTAATGTATTTAGATATATTTATGGTTTATATTTTTTTAATCTCATTTTAAGATTTTTAGAAATTTTAATTAAGCCTATAGTCAGCTCTGGGAAGGTTGGGGGGATGGAGTGGGAGGGTTGGGGTAGTTGGGCAGGGTTGTTTTTTGTTTTTTATTTTTTCTTTTCCTTATTTGTAAAAATTTTAAAAATTTTCAATAAAAAAAAAAAAACAATTTTATTTGGCCTGGAAAAAAACCAAGGGTTAAGTTTAAGATTTTGCAAGACGCCGGAGAAAGAGGACTTAACGCACCTAATTTGAAATTATATTATGATGCAGCTGCTTTAACTTGGATAAGTGATTGGCTTAATTTAACAAATAAGGATATTCTTTTTCTGGAAGGCTGGGATTTAATGTACGGTTGGCATGCATACTTAATTTTTAATAAGAAAGTCGACCGGATTTTTAAGTCACATATTCTGAGGAATGCCTTACTTCGTGTTTGGAAAAAGTATTATTATAGGTTAAATTATAAAATACCTATCTGGGGGATTCCCAGACATGCAATTGAGGGAACCTCCAAGGGGATGAACTTTGATAGAATTTCGTATAAAGAATTATTAATTTGGTCAGGTTTGGATTGGCATTTAAAATCGCTAGATGTATTAAGGCAAGAAAATATTCTACAATCATGGTTTCAATATTTACAAATGGTGGACAGGTGGACTGTAGATAAGAAAGAGGGAATAACATTAGAAGATAAACAATTGGTTATTCAGATTAAAAATCAGAGTCAGGCTCATATAAAAAGAATTTATAATGCTTTATTAGAGTTAGACTCAGAAACAGAATTGGTCAAAGACTGTATTATTAAATGGGCTCAGAATATACAGGAACCGATTTCTTTGGATTTATGGGAGACAATTTGGATTAGAAATGTCAAATTTACACAAGCTCAAAATTTGAGGGAAAATTTTTATAAAATGTTTTACAGATGGCACCTAGATCCTAAAAAATTATCTTGTATGTATTCTAATATACAGCCCAAATGTTGGAGATGTGGCAATAAGGATGCGACATATTTTCACATTTGGTGGAGTTGCAAAAAGGTAAAGGCTTTTTGGATTATGATTTGGTGGAACATTCAAAAGATTTTTAGAAGGAAGATAAAGTTTACTCCTCAATTATTTTTATTGGGTATTTTTGTGGATCTAAATGACAAAGAAACTACTTTAATGTTGAATTTATTAACCGCGGCAAGGTTACTAGTAGGTTCATATTGGAAGAAAGATTCCTTGCCTACCTTAGAAGAATGGATATTTAAAGTTTCTAGTTTTGCAGAAATGGCAAAAATTTCTGCTTATTTGAAGGATCATACACAAGAAAGATATATTATTGTATGGAGAAGATGGATAGATTATATTCAGAAAAAGTATGGAACTATAAAGTTTCATTTACTTTATGAGTGAATTTTATAGTAAATGTTATAGAGACTTGTTTATGATGTTATTGGATTTAAAGGTTAAGTATGATATTTTTTTCTCTTTTTTTTTCTTTTTTCTTTTTTATTGTCAACTTTGTCATTAATAACCCTGTATTCTGCTCTGGGAAGTGAGGGGAGGGGGGTTGGGGGTGGGTGGGTGGAAGAGTGGGTGGGTAAGGATCATATAGATATGGTAGTTTATAAGAAAGGTGCGGCCTCGGCATTTCCCCTATGCTGCGTTCATGTGTTTGAGAGGGATGAGAGGAGAAGAAGGTGTAGGGAGGAAGTAGGATGGTAAGAGGAGAGGGGGAGGGGAAGAGAGTAGGAGGGGAGGAGAGAAAGAGGAGGGAAGTAGGGAAGGTTTTAGAGAGGGTGGACGCAGCCTGGGGGGAATGGGCAGGCGGTACCAATGGTTATGAATTTATTTTATTTCAAAATTGTATTTTGTATGATGTACAAATGGAAAAAAAATAAAAACTTTTTCAAAAAAAAAACAACACCTGAAATAGACAATGGAGTACCAAGTAGCATTCAAAAGGCTCAAACGCTTGTTCACAGCCAAACCTGTACTAAAACACCTGGATCAATTTGCCCCATTTGTCATTCAAGCTGATGCCAGTGATGTAGCAATTGGAGCTGTACTACTGCAGAAAAATGACCAAGGAGTTTTACAACCTTGTGCTTACACTTCTAAAAAATTGTCTGATGCCAAGCGGAGATGGGTGGTTTGGGAGAAAGAGGCATATGCAGTACATTGGGCGCTCCTAACATGGAGGCATTTTTTGGAGGGGGAAAAAACTATTTTCAAGGTATGGACAGGCCACAAAAATCTAGAAGCGTTAAAAACCCCTAGAAAGCTGTTTCCAAAACAGGTCCACTTGGCCCAATACTTCAAACATTTCAATTTTACATTATGGTATCTCCCGGGGGGGGGGACTTTTTAGCTGATGCCCTCTCATGACTGCCCCAATACAATAGTTCCAAAGTTGAAGTCATCAGCCTGGTCATCTCCTACAAATAGCTGGCAGCCCCTGCCAGGAATGGGAGGACTCACTGCAGCCAGGTGGGCGTGACTGGGTAGGCGTGGCCATCTGAGTGCCGCCAGGTGGGCGTGGGTGAGTGGGCGTAGCTGGGTCGACACGAAAGATTAGATGCAGCCTACTCAGGGCGGATGACTAGGGATGGATGACTTGGGGCACCAGGTGGGCATGGCCAAGTAAGCACAGAACAAGTCACCATGGGCAACTGGAGGTGGAGCTAACTCGGCACCCCGCCAAAACAAAAATCACTCGGGGATGTGCTGGCAAATAGGAAGCAGGGAAGCGGCAAAATTTGAAAGGGTAGATTTCCCCCTCTCCCTTTAGAGAAATGCTCCTTTTTTCTTGCTGCTTCCTGAGCAGAGATTGCTATCTCTGGCAGGGAAGGGAGGGGTTGGATTCCCCCCATTTGGTGAAATGAAGCATTTTTGCTCTGCTATCTCTGGCAGGGAAGGGAGGGGCTGGATTCTGCCCCCCCCCAGTTTGGTGAAATGGAGCATTTCTCTGCTATGTGTGATACCATGATTTCCCTGGAGTCCCCAGAGTCCCCCATGGCATGGGAACCGGACACTCTGCTGCCCAATGTCCCAGCTGGCTGCAATGTAAACATCTAAATGATGACTGGGCATTGGCCCAGAGGAGCCCGGGCTAGGGCCCTTGGTCCTCTGTCCTTTGTCCCTTGGCTTCTCTACAGCCCTGCGTGGCACCAATGGGACCTTCCCCTTTGACCAGAACTCCCACAGGCCTGCATCCAGGTCCACCACTACACGAAACCAGTCCTGTAGGTGACTTGGGACACCTAGGAAAACACATGCCTGGTGCAGGTCATGGTCCAAACCTCCCCGGAATTTGTGAACCAGCAGACATTCTGGCCAGGACTGCAGCCTACCAGCCACCCACCAGAATTCATGTACATACTCAGCCGCAGTCCGGCCTTGCTGCTTCAGTGCCAGCAACTCCCCCTCGGCCCGCTGGACTCATGATAGGTCTTCAAAATGAGCTCGCAGAGCCTCTAGGAATAGGCTGGCGTTGCCCAACTCCCTGGCATGATCACTGTATAGATCTGCCGCCCATTCCGCAGCTTCGCTTTGCAACCCTGCAGTTACTGCCACCACCATTGCCCACTGGGATGGGTAAAGGTGAGCGTATTGGTCTAGGTGGCTAATGACCTGACTCAGGAACATTGCTAAATAGTCCAGGTTCCCATCAAACTTTGCCTTCAATGGTGGAGGACCCCAGGCCCTCTCTTGGCTCCACAGTCCCAAGGGCCAACCCGAACCTGGTAGGGTGTCCACCGGAGGGGGAAGGTGCTGTTCCCCTGACCCTACTCCCTGCTGGGCCGAGGATCTAGCCGCTGGAATCTGATGCCTGTTGGGGACTCTGCATGGATCCACCTGTGACCTGCCTTCCCACGCAGCCCACAGTTCTCCTGTTGGTACCCCCTGGTTAGGCCCTCTTACTTGCGGGGTATCAGGAGCGTAACCAGCCCCTTACTTCAGCTTCGGGCTGGCCAAACAAAACTGGAGTGGCCCCGACTGGGCTGGCTGGGTCTCCGTTCGTGGCCACAAAGCCGTCTCAGGTCCCATCCCCCACCTCGGCCATGAAGGGGGATCCTGGAGCCCGGCCTCACCAAACCTCTCCTTTAGAATGTCCATGATGTGTCGTCTTGGGGCTGTGGAGTAGCTCCAGTCTCCGTCGTCCTCATCCGTCAGACGCCTCTCTCTCCACTCCATCATGGGATCCAGTTCAGCCGGTGTGTGGACTTGGCCAGCTGCCAAGCAAGTGACAGCTGAACTGTACCACCATTCTCCTGAGGGCCCTGCATCCTGCGTCACCTCTGGAACTGTCTGTACATCGCACACTGACCCTGCAGGGCGAGCCTCACACACTTTGGGCCGCACCACTAGCTGAGCCTCTTCACTTCCCACATCAGGAGTAGGCGCTGTTACCTCAGCTGGCTCTCCTCCTGCACCCACAGGTGCCACCTCCTGTGTACGCTCAGCCATTCCCTAAATAAAGCACAAGGATAATGGGTAGAGACAAACAATAATGGCGTGGTGACTCTCTGTTAGTGTCCTTACCAACCCCTGGTTCCCACAGACCCAACTGGTGGATGACAAGGTGGCTGGCAAAACAGGTACGGCCTGACCAGCGGTTAATAATGGCAACGGCAAACAAAGTCAGTGCTGGGAGTGATCTTCTCCCAGCACCTTACATACAGTCAGTCCCCTCAGCTCCACCCCCCCCATCCAGCTAGCCAGCATGCAATGAGCAACTTCAAAAGCAGCAACGCCGGCCCCTGGTTCCTTCCTCTGGCTTGCTATGTAGTCCCTCGCATCCATTTCCGCGCCACTCAGCTGTTTGTCGGTGGCGCGGCTGCTTAGCTGTTCAGCAGTGTGGCAGTGCAGGTAGGACTGCCCCCATCTTTTCCCCGGGTGCTGTTCTTGCTGCTCGCCGCCGTTGGGGGTTCCAGCACTGAACAGCTGCTCTGCAGTCGAGCCTAGGGATTCCCTGGGCGTTCGGCGGCATCGCCAGCCTAGCACTGCACCGAGGAGCCTCTCAGCTGTTCAGCGGTCGGGCCGTGGGATTCTCTGGGTGTTCGGCATCATCACCAGCCTGGTGCCAAGCCGCAGAGCCTCCCGGCTGTCTCCCTTCCCCCTCCCATTAATGTCAAGCCCAGGGGCTCGACACACTGCGCAAGTATGGCAGCTGGCTACATAACTTTCAATGTACTTTTTTAAAGAGGGCCACAAAAATTGCCTTTTAATCAAGTGAAGGGTGTTTACAAACCCAAAGTGTCCTACTAGTTTTGAGTCATTGCATGACTGCATGATTTTCAGTCTCCAACTTTCAGGAACATATAATTTTCCCCCGACCCAGGCTAAATCGTCCTGCACTGAGCAGAGGTTTTTATGGCCCTGAAACCACTCATCACTCTCGAGCACCTTTTTGAAGTCCCCCACCATTCTGTTGTCTAATGGCAAGGTGTTTTTAGACTGCGCCCTTGTAGTGACTGGAGCTGCCAATTGATGTGGGGAAAACAGAGGTTTAATCACCCCCGACTTCATACTGTTATATTGTGACATCCTTGACAAAGCGTCTGCTAGGAAGTTTTTTTCCCCTGGGAGATAGTGGATGGAGAAGTTAAAGCGGTGGAAATGCTGGGCCCAGCATGCCTGTTTGGGAGACAATTTCCTGGGGTTTTTTAGTGCTTCCAGATTCTTATGTTCAGTCCAAACCTGGAAGGGGACTTTACTCCCTTCCAAAAAATGTCTCCAAGTAAGGAGGGTCCACCATACTACAGAAGCTTCCTTCTCCCAAGCAGCCCATCACTGTTCTGTCTCAGTCAATTTCTTGGATGTGTAAGCACAGGGTTGCAACTGACCCTCCTGGTTCTTTTGAAGTAGTACTGTGCCAACTGCCACATCACTGACATCGGCCTGAATTACAAACGGTTTCTAAAGGTCCAGGTGTTTTAACACCGGCTCTGTGGAAAAAAGTCTCTTAAGCTTTTTGAATGCGGCTTGGCATTCTGCAGTCCACTTCAATGGCTGGCTAGGCTTTGGCTTATTTCCCCCCTTTGTTTTCAGTAGATTTTTAATGGGGAGTGCAATCTGTGCAAATGAGGGGATAAATTGTCTGTAAAAATTAGCGAACCCCGGAAAGCTCTTCAATTGCTTTCTGGTGCGGGAAGGGGCCTACTCCAAGATGGCCCGCACCTTTTCCAGATCCATCTCCACCCCCTCGTGCAAAATGCTGTAGCCCAAATAGTCAATTCTGTCTCGGTGGAATTCACATTTTGACAGTTTAGCATATAATTTGGCAGCACGGAGCTTCTTTAGGACTGCTCTAACCAGTTTCACATGCTCGGCTTTGGTCTCGGTGTAGATTAGGATATTGTCCAAATACACCAAAACCCCCTTATACAGGTGTTCATGGAGGACTTCATTGATCAGCTGCATGAAATCCGCCAGGGCTCCCTGCAATCCGAAGGGGAACACCCTGAATTGAAAGCACCTCAGGGGACAGTTGAACACAGTTTTCCACTTGTCCCCCTTCTTGATTCTAATATGATAGTATGTCTCCCACAGGTCTAACGTTGAAAAAATTCTCCTCTTTGACAAGTGGGCCAGCATGTCCCTCATGAGGGGCAGAGGGTACACGTTCTCCATGGACACCACATTCAAGGATCTATAATCCACACAGAGATGAAGAGACCTGTCCTTTTTCTCTCAGAAAAGAATAGGGGCTGCCACCCAGGGTCTGGCTAGTTGAATAAACCCCCGGGCTAAGTTTTTGTCGATCGACTTTCATAGCTCATCTAACTCCCTGGGGGTCATAGAATATAGCTTTGGCTTTGGTAGCTTAGTTCCTGGAATGATTTCAATTGCACAGTCCGTAGGTCAGTGAGGGGGGAGCTCATCTGACCTCTTCTCACTGAAAACCTCAGCCAGTTCATGGTATTCTCTTGGAATGTTCTGCAACTCTTGCTCACTCAGCGCCAATGCCAGCCCTGACTTCAAGCCCCCTACATTATAATCACACACCCCCTGGGGAGGGGTTCTCTTCTTAGGGAACTTTAGTTGCCTCTCTCTCCAATTGATTAGGGGGTTCCAATTCTTTAACCAGGTTAGCCCCAGAACCAGCGGCCATTCCATGCTGGGAGCCACAATGAAAGCTAAAGTCCCTGAGTGGCTTCCCATGGTTAATCCCAGTGGCTTGGTGACAAAGCTTGCCGGGATGCCCCCTGCCATGGACCCATCAAGCTGACAGAAATTGATTGGGTCCTTGAGTCTCTTTAGGAGAACTCCCAGTCTCCAGACCAGGTTTGGGCTTATTAGGCTTTGGGTGCACCCCGAATCCAACAATGCAGTGAGGTCCATTTTCCTGCCTGTGCCTGGGACTGACAGTTCTATGGGCATGGTTATGGGGGTCAATGGACCCACTTAACAGTAGATCGTCATTGTAGTCGTTCTCCGATGTCCCTGACTTGTCAACCGGTGGGGTGGGAGCTCTACCCTCTGCCTTTGGGACTTGGGGGAGCTCCATGACTTCGGTGGTTTTCAGGGCTGTTTCTTTCAAGCACTGAGCAGGCTTGCTCACCTTCCCCCTGGAATAGCAATCCGTTTTCTTGGCTGGAGTTTTGCTAAGGCATTCTACAGCACAATGACCTTCCTTGCCATACTTGAAGCAGGTGGTTGATCGTGGCTGGCTCATGGAGGGTCTGCTCACTTCTCCCCATCTTTCAGGTTGATTTTACTTTGCTGGTTTACTGGAGCAGTATTGGTTCTGGGTCTGGTCAATTTCCACTTCTTCTGCCAGGACACACCAGTCGTATAAGTGTGCAGGTGCTCCATGGGCCATGCAAGAATTGTACAGGTTGTCATTTAGCCTGTCCTGGAAGCAGCTTACCAAGATGTCTTCGAGCCAGTTGAGGTGGCACGCTAAGTTGTGGAACTCCTCCATATATTCGGCCATTGGTCGACACCCATGTTTCACCATTTTTATATGATCCCAGGCCTTCCGGAATGCCAGGCGATCTTCAAATTGGCACCGCAGTGCTGTCATGAACTACTTAAAGTTCCAGAGCTTGGGGGCATCACACTTATGTAGGGTCATCCATCTGGCCGCAGCCCCTTTCAGGGCTAGGGTGACGACTCTGATCTTGGCTGCATTGTTGGGCAGGGTTCTCCCATACACTTGCATGTAGGTGAGAACATGAGCCAGGAAGAACCCTAGTTGTTGAGGATCTCCATCGAACTTCACCCCCAGTGGCACCAGTTTTGGCTCATCCAGGGGAGTTCTCTCTCTGGGTTGTTGTGGGGTCCAGGCTCTCCGGGGGGGGGTTGCTCACTGCTGCACTGCCGGGGTGGCTGCCCCTGTCTCGGTTGAGCCTTTTGCTCCCCCCGTGGTTTCCTGCCTGAGTAGGAGGTTGGACTAAAAGAGACCTCCAAGGTCCCTTCCAAATCATCATCATCATCATCATCATCATCATCATCATATGGCACAACATAGGAGAACAAATGCATCAGGACCAGATTCAGCTGTCCATCTGCATTTAAAAGACAAAGGCCACTCTTTTGAAGACAGCAAAGTTCACATTTTGGACAGAGAGGACCGCTGGTTTGAAAGAGGGGTCAAAGAGGCCATCTATGTCAACAGTGAACAGCCCTCTCTCAATAGAGGGGGAGGGATATGACATCATCTATCTCCAGTCTACAATACAGTCCTTTCAACAGTTCCAAGAAGGCTCCACACACATTTGCACCACTCAGGTAACCCTGAGGACACAGATAAGCCTCCAGGTAGCATTAATGACTTGCTAAAAGAATGCAAATAAACAGCTCTCTGCAAGGAGTATAAATCTTTCCATTCCCCACCATCCAGTCAGATCTGAAGAAGCTTCTTGGATGAGAAGCGAAACGTCTTCAAAGAAAAAAAAAACAAGAAAGTCCAGTTGCCTTGTGAAAAAAGTATCTTTGGGATAACTATGACCTGGATGACTGAGAACATCCATAGATGTTTTTTGATTATCTTTTCCAGGATCTTCCCAGGTATTGATGTTAGACTGATTGGTCTGTAGTTTCCTGGGTCTGGTTTTTTTCCTTTCTTGAAGATGGGAATCACATGAACCCTTTTCCAATCCTCAAGTACTTTCCCGGTGCTCTAGGATTTTTTAAAGATGTGTCAGACCCTCAATGTATTTCTTTCTTATGCTTTCATTTTCGGGTTCTACCATTCTCTTGGGGGGGGACACTTGTGCTAGGAAAGGGGGGAATAAGCTATGGGTCTTCTGCAATGTACTTCCTTTGCTTTGTTCTATACTCTTTGAAGTACCTTACTTGGGGTGTGAAAGGAATGTGCCTCCGGCCATCTGCCTTATCTCGAGTCGGATGGAAAGAAGCCACAAAGAAACCTGACAGCCTTGAGAAGGGTGCCTTATCGGTTCTTTCCCACAACAATTTAACACCTATGGATTGGTTCAATTCAAACCGTCTGGTTGGACATTTTGGGTGGGGTTTGAAAGGGTTCTTTTAATGTAATGTTTTGCACAGGATATCCTCAGATCCTGCCTTACTATCCTGCTATCAATACCTTCCAATAAAAGTTCCTGTTGAGACAATGCAAGTTTCAAGAGTTCTGCTTTCTTGGGAGGTTTAACTGAGGCAGGTCCTTACAATAAGGTACAATGATTCTGAGATAACATCTGCCAGCTCCTTCAGAACTCTGGGATAATACCACTGAAAAAGAAAAACAAGAAAGTCAAGAAGAAACCAGCATGGCTGCACAAAGAACTCTCAGACAAACTGAAAGACAAAAAGGACAAGTACAAAAAATGGAAAGAGAGAAGATGGCAAGGAAGTAACAAGCAACAGGGAGAAAGCAGAGCTGCTTAACTCATTCTTTGCATCAGTCTTCACACAAAAAGAAATGATAGCACAACATACTCCCAAAAATACTGCAAAAGACAAAGTAGAAACAAAAATTAAAATAAGCAAGAAAATGGTAAGAGAACACCTATCCAACCTTGACAAATATAAATCACCGTGACCTGACAGATTAGAATAGAATAGAGCTGGAAGGGACCTTGGGGGTCTTCTAGTCCAGCTCCCTGCTCAAGCAGGAGAACCTACACCATCACGGACAGGTGATTGTCTAGTCTTTTCTTAAAAATGTCCAGTGATGGAGTGCCCACGATTTCTGGGGTTAAGCTGTTCCACTGGTTGATTGTCCTCACTGTCAGGAAGTTTCTCTTAATTCCAGGTTGCTTCTCTCCTTGATCAGTTTCCAACCATTGTTTCTTGTCCTTCCATCTGGTGCTCCGGTGAGCAACCTGACCCCTTCTGCCTTGTGGCAGCCCCTCAGATACTGGAATACTGCTATCATGTCTCCCCTATTTCTTCTTTTCTTTAGACTATCCAAACACAAGTCCCGCAGCCGTTCTTCGTATGTTTTAGCTTCCAGGCCTTTAATAATTTTAGTTGCTCTTCTCTGAATTTTTTCCAAACTCTCAACATCTTTTTTGTGATATGGTGACAAAAATTGGCTGTAGTATTCCAGGTGTGGTCTTACTAGGGCTTTGTAAAGCGGTACTAGTACTTTGCGTGATCTTGATTCTATGCCTCTGTTTATACAACCCAGGATTCTATTAGCTTTTTTGGCTGCTGCTGCACACTGCTGGCTCATAGTCAAGTGATCATCCACTAGGACTCCAAGGTCCCTTTCACAGTTACTGTTTTTAAGCCAGATCTCACCCAATCTGTATTTGTGCCTTTGGTTTTGCCTGCCTAAGTGTAAAACTTTGCTTTTCTCCACATTAAAACTCATTTTGTTGGATAGGGCCCATTGTTCGAGTTTGTCGAGATCTTTTTGGATCCTGAGTTTGTCTTCTGTGGTGTTGGCTACTCCTGACAGCTTGGTGTCATCTGGAAATTTGATGAGTTCCCCTTCAATCCCTTCATCTAAGTCATTAATGAAGATATTGAAGAGTACTGGGCCTAAGACAGAACCTTGTGGTACCCCACTGCTTACTTCTTGCCATGTGGATATAGCGACATTGAGGATTACTCGTTGAATATGGTTTGTCAGCCAGCTATAGATCCATCCGGTGGTGATGTTGTCTATTCCACCTTTTTCTAGCTTGCCAATTTGGAGTAGGTTGTGGTCTACTTTGTCAAATGCCTTACTGAAATCTAAGTATACTATGTCCACTGCATTTCGCTGGTCTGCTAGTTTAGTCACTTTATCGAAAAATGAGATAAGATTGGTTTGGCATGATCTGTTTTTAACAAACCCGTGCTGACTTTGTTTGCTTCTAGTTGTTCGCAGATCTGTTTTTTGATTATCTTTTCCAGGATCTTCCCAGGTATTGATGTTAAACTGATTGGTCTGTAGTTTCCTGGGTCCGTTTTTTCCCCTTTCTTGAAGATGGGGACCACATCAGCCCTTTTCCAATCCTCATGTACTTCCCCAGTGCTCCAGGATTTGTGAAAGATGTGGTGCAACAGCTCTGAGATAACATCTGCCAGCTCTTTCAGAACTCTGGGATGTAATCTGTTGGGTCCTGGTGATTTATATTCGTCAAGGTTGGATAGGTGTTCTCTTACCATTTTCTTGCTTATTTTGATTTTTGTTTCTAGTATGTCTTTTGCAGTGGGTTTTTTTTTTTTGGTTTGTTGGGCTGTGGTTTCTTTTTGTGTGAAGACTGATGCAAAGTATGAGTTACGTAGCTCTGCTTTCTCCCTGTTGCCTGTAATTTCCTTGCCATCTTATCTCTTTAGTGGGCCTACAGTTTCCTTGACTTTTTGTTTTCTATTGCTAGTGTTTGCCTTATATTAAATCCCAGTATGACGTGGTCACTTTCACCCAAGGTTCCAGCAATTTCGATTCCCTCTATCACTTCTTCTCTGTTTGTAAGGATTAAGTCCAGTATAGCATTGCATCTAGTTCCCTCCTCCACCTTTTGGGTGACAAAGTTGTTGGGTAGGTTCGTTAGGAATCTGTTTGATCTGCTCACTGCAGAGTTTGTCTCCCAGTTGATATCTGGATAGTTGAAGTCTTCCATTACTACT
Source organism: Crotalus helleri (assembly GCA_024509115.1). Taxonomy (NCBI): domain Eukaryota; kingdom Metazoa; phylum Chordata; class Lepidosauria; order Squamata; family Viperidae; genus Crotalus; species Crotalus helleri. The sequence continues at coordinate 37,381,700 of JAKSXO010000008.1, forward strand.
GTGGTATGCTTCCTGCATACATTTGTTAACTGGTTGGCAAAGAGTTCATCTATTTCTTCTGATTGGTTGGGTGGCCTGTAATATAAACCTATGTCACTATTTTTCTCTTTTATATTGACCCATATACATTCTGGAGAGCTTTTGTCTTGGATCATGTGCATTTCTTTAGATATGTAGTGTTCTCTTACATATAGTGCAACTCCACCTCCTCTTTTTGTAGACCTGTTTCTTTTTGAACAATTTGTAACCATCTATCAGTCCATTCCATTCATGGGTTTCTTCCCACCAGGTTTCTGTTATGCCAACTATGTCATACCCTCCCTCGTGTACTATTGCTTCTAGTTTGCCCTGTTTGTTCTCCAAGCTTTGAGCATTTGTATATAAGCATTTAAGGCTTTTATGCCTGTCCGTGGGTATGTTTCCTGTATCTCCTGATTGTTGTTTGAGTTTTTATTTTTTGTCAACACTGCCTACCTCGTTGTTTGGTTTGTTTTCTTGGGATTTGTGGTTGGTTTTGGGTTCTAGAGGTTCTAGAGATTGGTCACCCTTCCCCCTCAGTTTTAGTTTAAAGCCCTCCTGATGAGTTGGGCCAGTCTTTTTCCAAGTATATTTTTGCCTATTTTCCCAAGTACATATTGCCCGTTTTTGTGAGCTGTAGCCCATTTCTTGCCAAGGGTCCTTCGTGTAGGAAATGCAGTCCATGATCCAGGAAACCAAAGTTTTCTTGGCGACACCAGCCCTTTAGCCAATGGTTTATTTCTAAAATTCTTTTTTCCCTCAATGGATAGAGTCTCCTATTACCAACACTCTCCTTTCTTTTTTGGGGGGGGGCTGCAGTCTGGGGTGCTTTTATGTTTATCTCAGGTGTGTTTGTTGAGGTGGCTTTTTTAGGGATATTTGAAGTGACTATTTTGGGGAAGTTTGAAGTTGTTTTTTTACTAGGTGTCTGCATGCCTTCTTTGAGGGCAGGTTGTGGGTCTGCATGTTTCTGTCTAAGGGGAGAAATCAATTGGTCAGTTTTAGAGGGGCTGCTTCTGGTTGGGTAGGATTGGGCAGAAGGGGTTTGTTTGTTGTATGATGCTTCTTTCTTTGAGTATTGTGTTTCCTTCTGTGTGTGACATACCTCTATTTGTCTTCCTCCGAGGGTTTATCAGTAAGGTCAGGTCCTCTGTTGGGTTTGGTTTGGGTGGAGCTTTCTTTCATATGTCGGGGTTTGGCTGGAGTTGCCTTTAAGTTCCTAACCTTTTCCTGTAGTAGTTCACATAATTTGCATCTGATGCATGTGTAGTTTGGGTGTTCTTTGGCCATCAGTGCATATATGGAACATGTATTGCATATCACAATGGTGTCAATAACCTGTTCCATGAATTTGGTGTTTGATAGTTCATTTTGTTTTTGTTTTTTTGGTTGGTGGATGTGCTTTGCTGTTAGCCTTGTTTAGCTTCTCTGTTCTGGGTAATTTTGCCTTTTTTGCTGTCCTTTTTTTTCCCCAGTCCGCAGGGGAGAAAACAAACAAACAAACAAACAACAAAAAAAAAAAACGGCATCGCCTGCTGGCCTTCTGGTCCTCCGCTGTTGCCTTGCCACTGTCTGCAGGCCTCCTGGTTCACCGCTGCTGCCTTGTTTCCAGCTGCAGGCCTCCCGGTCCTCAGAAAGAACAAAACTGCTGTCGCCTGCAGGTCTCAGGTTTGCCTCTGCTGCCTCGCCACCACCTGCAGGCCTCCCAGTCCTCTGCTGCTGCCTCGCTGCCACCTGCAGGCCTCCGGTTCACCACTGCCGCTGCCCACCGCCTCTACTCTGCCCCCAGATGCCTCACTGGTCTGCTGCTTTGCATTGCCGCTGGTCGCCTCCTTTTCACTTCCCCCAGCTGCCTCACCAGTCCACTGCTTCGTGCTGCCATCGGCTGCCTCCTCTCCTCCGTTCGAGCTGTCAGTGTGTTGGTGGCCCAGTTCACTCCACCAGTCTCCACTTCATTGGGCTGGGTTGGGTTGCTGGGCCTCCGGGCCTTTCAGGTAGGCCTCCATTACATCCCAGAGTTCTGAATGAGCTGGCAGATGTTATCTCAGAACCATTGCACCAGACTTCCAGTTCCGGATCACGGTGCCTCTAGCCATACGAAGAGACTCGTCTCCTCGTCAGCTAGTTTCCCTCCACTGGTAGACCCTTATGTGGGTCGAAAGTCACCCTGGAGGGCGTGACTACCGCTGAGGAGGCTGTGCTCGGCTGAGGAGGAGTGGCGGTTCCTCCAGTTGTCCAAGCTATCTCTGAGGGCCAATGGAGAAGAAGATCGGCCAGTAAAATGGCCGATCACTCAGCCGTACCAACCGCAAGTCAAAAGAACAACTAAGCATGAAGAACCACTGTGGTGAATCCGGGTGAGACCTTTCCTTCTCTCGCTATCCTGACTTTTTCTGTAAAGAGTTCCTGACTATTTCACTTTTCTAAGAAAGCGGCGGCTGCCTATACGGGAAAAAGAGCTAAAAAGAAAAAGATTAATAATTTTTTTTATGGTTGTTTTTTTCTACCATTGGGCTTTTGGGGGGGGGGGATTTTAGGGGAAAAGAAGAAGAAAGGGACATTGTTACTTTGTTTTTTTCAATTTGATAATGCTGGAGATACCTTTCTTGTTAACTTCTTAAGAAAAAGAGAGAAAACTTTTTTCTTTAACTTTATTAATTTGGAAAAAAAGACTTTATAGTCCACTGAGGACATCTGGTGGCAAAAAGTGAAATTGTAACTGTACTTCTCCCTGTTATTTGAAGAGGAATTGGATTTTCATGTGATAATAAAAGAGAAAAGATAATTTGACAGCTGGGTGGTGAAGCTGGCTATTAGACCTTTGGAGGTGGACATTTCTGGATCTTTTTCAAATACAGTCTCTAATAAAGGAATAGGCTAGTCTACCACCAAAATGGATGAAAGTTATCCATATCTTGACTATGATTTAATACTGGAAAAAATATTAGAACTTACAAAAGACTTCAAAACTTACTGGAAACCTTGGAGAAAACCTAAAGATGCTACCTTGGAACCTCATATTGACCCTCCAATGATGAATCAAGTTATGGAGCAAGGAATAATAGAAGATGAACAGAGTAATCCTGAACAGGCCTCTACAAATCAAGACATACAATTCAAAGAGACAGAGACACTATGCTTACAACTCAATTGTAAATCTATACTGGGAGAAAATGTGGAAACCACTGAGCCAACTAATTCTACACAGCGTTACCTACAACTGATGGATAACTTTGATGACCAAGAAGTAACTGTTATTGACTTAGTTCAATTACCAAAAATAACAAAGATTGATATTCAGACACAACCCTCTGGAAACTACAAGAAAGCGGACAATTTACTTATAATCTTAACATCAAGTAAAAGTCAATATAATACTCAGATGATATTGGCAGAAAGGGAAGGAAATTTTGTTCAGTTCGAATTGGTTAGAAATTTTTGTAATCAAATCTTGAGGTTTGATAATCGAAAAGCTTTAATATGGGAACCAACTTGGCATAGAAAGAAAGCTAGAGTCAGGTTTAAATGTGATATAAAATGTTACTTGATGGGTTAAAAAGGCTTTAGAGATTTTGTCTGATTTAGTAACGAATGAAGGATGTGAATTTACTGTTATTATAGTTGATAAGTATTTGAGGGAGTAAACCTTTTCAGGGGGTAAAAAGACTTTATAGATGTAGATTGATGAAATGATAGAATATATTTTTAAAAACAGAAATGTATTTTTGGGACTTACATTATTATTTTAAATATGATAATTATGTTGTAATAGATAGAGTTTGTTTGATTTAATTATGAATGAAGGATGGGAATTTTCTGATATTATACTTGATAAGTATTTGAAGGTGTAAACTTTTTCAAGGGCTTAAAAAGATTTTCTATAGATGTAGATTGATGAAATGATAGAATATATTTTTAAAAATAGAACTGTATCTGTCGGAGTTATATTATTATTTTAAATATGATAACTATGTTGTAATAGAGAGAGAGGAAGAGCTATTTGTGATAGAGAAAAAAAATCAGTTTCAATGAATGACCTATTATTAAGGATACCTGAAATCCCAACTATATGTTTACTAAAACGTAATTGGAGTATGACAACTGTAATTAGTAAAGCTTAAAAACAGGATATAGATTATTATAATTGCATGTGATTGATGATTTTTGTTTGATTGAACTTTATCTAAAACTGTATTAATTTTAATAAGCAATATTATATTTAGGAAACAGAGGAAATTTTTGATAATTAATTTGAGCTATACTTATATGATTTTGTTTTTGAATGATTTGACACCCTGACCACCACGTTGTGTCCTAAGCTGGAAAAAAATGGAAAAAAACAATAAAACTTTATATATATATATAAAAAGAACCATTGCACCATATCTTTTAAAAATCCTGGAGCACCGGGGAAGTACCTAAGGATTGGAAAATGGCTGATGTGGTTCCCATCTTCAAGAAAGGAAAAAAAAACAGACCCAGGAAACTACAGACCAATCAGTCTAACATCAATACCTGGGAAGATCCTGGAAAAGATAATCAAAAAACAGATCTGCGAACAACTAGAAGCAAACAAAGTCAGCACGGGTTTGTTAAAAACAGATCATGCCAAACCAATCTTATTTCATTCTTTGATAAAGTGACCAAATTAGTAGACCAGTGAAACACTGAACTGGAGATTTCCAGTGATGTCACTGAAGTTAGACCCAGGGAAAACATCTCTCCGTTCCCTGGGTCCACTATTCTTCTGCTGGTGTGTCTGTTTGGGCCAAATGCCACCCCAGAGAGGTGGCCACTGAAGGGCGAACCTTTGAGGAATGTGGGCCGGTGGCAGCCAGCTCGCTGAACTCAAAGCAGCCCCTGGAATCAACGGAAGAAAGGCAGACCGCATTTATGCGAGCCGCCATTAACAGCGGATCGTCGGAGACGAAGAAACAGCTGAATTTGACAGCAAGCAGCTGAGCCAGGTGAGAATATGTTCTTCTTTCCTGCTGATGGTGGATTTGACTTGAAATAGCCTGTTTTTACTTGGAGCGTGAAGCTTAAGGGAGGAGGTGGAGTTTTTTCTTCCCCCCCTCCCGTACAAGCGGCGGTTTAAGCTGCCTTTCAAAAAACAAAAATAAACTTTTACTACAGCAAAGCCTTTCAAGCTCTAGTCAATTTGGAAAGCTTGCTCCTTTTCTTTTTGAAGATATTTTTTTTCTAACTTGGAAAAGCCATTCTAACTATTACAACTTTAGAACTTTTTTTTTCTTTACTCTGAAGACTCTTCCCCCCCCCTTTATCTAAGCATGTGGAAGAGTTACATTGTATCTCCTGTGGTCACATGGGAAAGCTTCTTTTTCTCTTTCCTTTGTCTGATGTGTATTCAGACTGGGAACTTGGCTCCATGCCCAGACACTTGGCTGAATGCCCAGACATCCTTATCTGACCTTGAGACTAGCTCAAAGAGACTTTTTCTTTTTTCTTTTGCTTTGCTCTGGCTGTTTAATATAGACTTTTCCCAAGAAGAATTGAATAATAAGGAACTCTGTTTTCTTTGCCTTCCTCCCTGCTGTTGAACAGAATTTGGTGGATTATAAATTGGATATTTTTCTCTACAGTTTTTTTTTTCTTTCTCCTGGCCTACTACTTTTTTCTCCTTTTTTGCTTTTTTGCTTCCTCTTTTTCTTTCCTTTTTGGATTTTTTTGAACATCTTGTTAGTGGGAGTGTTCCCTGTCTCCCCCCATTTTTTTTACTATTATTGATTTTGTTCTCCTCTTGTTGGCCTTTATTCTTCTCAGATGTTTTTTGGGTTCTTTTTTATCCCCCTACTGGAATTATTTTCTCTTTTTTAAATTTTGTCTGATCTTCCCTCCTAACAATAGGAGGTTTTTTTGGGATTACAACTGGCCATCGGGCCACCTGGTGGATTATAATATAATATACCAATTGGAAGATGAGTGCCTCAAATTTGACTAAGTTGGGGAGAAAAGGATCCTCTGCTCCTGCTTCGACCTCGGCGAGACCAGTTCGTCAAAAATCTATTACTACATTCCTACAACAAGAAAAAGTGGAAGTTCAACAAAAGGACATTCAGGCTATATTACAAGTAATTGCAGCCCAGGCAGCATCTTCAAATAAAAACCATGAAGACCTGAAAAAGGACCTTGATAAAAACTACGAAGATTTGAAAAATGATCTCATTAAAATGAACCAAAAAATGGAAACTTTCCAACAGGCGATTACAGATAACCAACAAAGAATACAAAAAATAGAAGACAAGTCAGTGGAAGTTGAATCCCTACAAGACAAGAATCAAAGATTGACACAAACAAACGCGGAATTGGAAGATAGTTTGGCTGTGATTGAGATGGAAAGAGCATCACATTTCTTAAGATTTCAAAATGTAATAGAAGATAGGGACAAGAATTTGCTAGATTTGATGACTGAGCTACTTGCAGAGCTACTTGGAATGGAAAAGCCCAAATGAATGGAGAAATAGACCAGGTCTTTAGAGTCAATTCAAGCTATGCTAGAAGAAACAGAGTTCATAGGGAAGTCCATGTAAGATTCCTCAAAAGATCTACATGAGACGAGATTTTGAGAATAATAAGAAACCAACCACTAAAATACAAAGAAAAAGAATTAGTAGTGCTTAAACAAATTCCTAGAAGGATAAGAGAAGCTCAAAGAGGAACAAGGAAATTGTTCGACAAAGGAGTGAATTTCAGATGGTTGTTTCCAGAAGGGTTATTAATTTTCTGGGATTCAAAAAGATATAGATTGGATACCCCACTCAAAGCTGAGGAATTCTTCAACAACCACAGAGCCTTTTTGGAAAAAGGCGATCCCAAACCCAAGAAACAAGAGGAAGCGAGTGTTGTAGGAGCATCTAAAGAAGTGGAGAAGGAAGAATCTTAAAAGACCCATCCAGAGGAAGGAGCAAGACCAAGAGACCAGAGGCAGATAAGCTCCCCTAGAAGATTGAGGTCCAGATATAATTAAAGTCATGGAGGAGGTTGGAATCTTTTCAATAAATATAAATGGTTTGAATTCTCCTTCAAAGAGGAGAAAAATCTTTACTAGACTACAAAAGTTAAAAATGGACATAACTTGTCTCCAAGAGACACATATCAAGAGACAACACTCTAGAATTTTAGAGCAACCAAAAATGGGCAAGCTTTACTTCTCCCTAGCACTTCAAAAGAAAAGAGGTATAGCTCTTTATATAAAAGAAAAGATGAACCCAAAACTAGTTTATGCAGATGAAGAAGGGAGAATATTAATGGTGGAAATTATGTTGAATCAAAAACAGATACTGATGGTTGCAATATATGCACCCAATGATAAGCAAGATCAGTTTTATCATCAACTACATAATAAAATAGTGGACTTAAACTACCAAAACCTTTGTATACTGGGAGACTTTAATGCAATAGTTGATGCAACCCGGGACTATAAAAGCCATAAACATGGCAAAAAAGGGGGAAACATTTTACCCAAGGCCTTTTTAAAAATGAAAGAAGAACTGTCTATTCAAGATATATGGAGAGAGATGAACCCAGGAAAATCACAATATACGTTCTATTCAAATAGGCATAAATCTTGGTCAAGAATTATATGATATGGACATCTTATGACTAGAAAACTATAATACAAGAGGTTGAAATAGAAACTAATATTTGGGCAGACCACAATCCAATTAAAATGACCTGGAAAGGAACTAGGAAAAAATTAAAATGGTTGCTGAATAAATCCATATTGAAAGAAAAAGAATTCCTACAATTAGCAATAAAGGAAATGGAATTTTTCTTTAAAATAAATAAGAAAGAAGAAACCTCCCTCCAAAGAGTGTGGGATACAGCTAAAGCATATTTTAGAGGTTTGGCCATAACTTATGTTGCCAAAAAAGAATAAAGAAAAGACACAATTACAGCTACAGTTGAAAGAAGAACTTAATAAATTAGAATCTGAGTTACAAATTGATCCACAAAAAAAGATTTTGAAGACACAAATGGAATTAATAAAACATAAACTAAACCTAACTGAGATGGATATAATGGCACAGCAGATTAAACGATCTAAACAGAACTTTTTTGAAAATGCTGATAAACCAGGAAGATGGTTAGCATATAGACTGAAGAAAGAAAAAGAAAAAAGAATGATAAATAAGCTACAAGACTCAAAAGGCGAGCTACACTTCCACAATGACACAATCAAAAAAATTATTAAGGCTTATTATGAGACACTCTATAAGGCAGAGGTGGTTTCCAAAGAGGGAATACAGGATTATTTAAAAGGAACTGACCTCCTAAAAGTCCCAGAGAACATTTGAAATATATTAAATGAGAAAATATCAATGATGGAGATTATAGAAGCTGTAAAAAGGCAAAAGAAGGATAAGACCCCGGGTCCTGATGGACTTCCTGCAGAATTCTATGTAGCTTTACTAGATACAATAAGTCCGATTTTGAAGGATCTGTGCAATGACATTTTCTCAGAGATAAAAATGCCAAACTCGTGGACTGAAGCTAATATCACCTTGATACCTAAAGAAGATACTGACTCCACACAAATAAAAAACTATAGACCAATATTGTTATTAAATGTGGACTATAAAATCTTTGCTTCAATAATGGCAGAAAGAATGAAGAAATTTTTGATTGAATTTATCCACACAGATCAAAATGGTTTTTTGCCTAAAAGACAGATAAAGAACAATTTAAGGGTTATCTTAAATGTTTTGGAATACTACGAAAACCACCCAGGGAAACAGATGGCATTGATATTTCTTGATGCACAAAAAGCTTTTGACAACTTAAATTGACAATTTATGTTTCAACAGCTGACAGAAATGGATTTTGGCGAAAATTTCATAAATGTAATTCAAGCAATCTATAATAAACAAACAGCAAGGATGCTGCTAAATGGAGACTATACAGAAAGTTTTGATATTAAAAAAGGCACAAGACAGGGATGTCCATTATCTCCCTTGCTTTCATCCTTACATTGGAAGTCTTGGCTATAAATATTAAGCAGGATATGGAAATCAAAGGATTGGAGATAAAAGATCAGAAATATAAACTACAAGCCTTTGCAGATGACCTGGTTTTCATTTTGGAGGAGCCACTAGAAACATCTACTAAACTTTTGCAGAAAATAGACAAATTTGGAGAAGTGACCAGTTTGAAAATAAACAGGGAAAAGACTAAGGTATTAACAAAAAACTTAACAGATAAACAGAAAATCCAATTTGTAAAAAAGACAAATCTCCAAATAGTCAAAAAAAGTCAAATACCTAGGTATCCACTTAACATCAAAATACACAACATTAAAAGAAGATAATTATGAAAGACTATTGAAACAAATCAAAATAGACTTGGAAAAGTGGAAAAATCTTCAACTGTCATTATTAGGCAGAATAGCGACAGTGAAGATGAATATCCTACCGAAGATACTCTTTCTATTTCAAACAGTTCCTGTAAAACTGGGAAAGATTTTTTTTAATGATTTAAATGCAACAATATTGAGACTTATATGGCAAGGGAAAAAAGCATGAATTAAAATTAAAATGTTACAAGAAGCTAAAGATAGTGGAGGATTTGGACTCCCGGACTGGAGACTCTATTACCAAGCAGACATTTTGCTCTGGCTTAAAGAATGGATAACGTTGAGAAATAAAAGACTTCTTTACTTAGAGGGACATGACTTACAATTGGGTTGGCATGCTTTTCTGTGGTATGGGAAAAATAAAGTACACAAAAAACCACGCCATAAGGAATGTACTTTTGCTAGAATGGGAGAGAATTAAACAAAAAAAATTATACTAAAATACCTGAGTGGCTTTCAACAATGGAAGTGTTTGCTTACCCAAATTTAATTAATTATGATAGACTTGTTACCTATAAAGACATTTTGGATAAAGACGGAAAACTTAAAGACAGGCAAGACCTTCAACAACAAGGTACTGACTTAGCATGGTGGCCTTATTTGCAAATTCAAACAAGATATGAAAAAGATGCAAAGTCAATGGGATTTACTTTTGAAAACAGACGAAAACTTGATTAAGAAACTCTATAAATTCCTCCTAAACTGGAAGATGGAAGAAGAACAAGTAAAAGAAACAATGATAGTTTGGGCAAAAAACTTTGGATATTCTATAGATCTAGAAGATTGGCAAAAGCTTTGGGATAAAAACATCAAACTTACTAAAGCAGCCTCATACAAAGAAAATTTATATAAAATGTTTTACAGATGGCATATGACACCAGTTAGATTAGTGAAAATGTTTAAAAATGTATCGAATAATAGTTGGAAATGTAAACAAAAACCAGGTATGTATTACCATATATGGTGGGTATGTCCTAGCGCTAAGAAGTTTTGGTTTAAGATTCATATATGGCTGGAAAAGATGACTAAAATACAGATAGAATTTAAGCCAGAACTGTTGTTGTTGGGAATACTAGGACTTAATTATGGAAAAGAGAATGTATTGACAGCTGCAAGAATAGCATTTGCCCAATTCTGGAAAAACGAAAATTTACCATCTGACCAGATTATAATTACAAAAACTTTCGAATGTGCAGAAATGGACAGATTAACCTTAGAGATTAAAGAGAAAGAAGACTCATTTTATTTTAAAACATGGGAAAACTTTTATCAATGGTTAGCAATACGATTTAGCGAGAAAAGATTGTGAAGTTTAATAGGATGAATGACATTTACTGACTAGCTATTATTTACATGACTACCACTATTGTTATTGATTATAACTATTTACTATTACATTAATTACTGTTATTTAATATTTGTATCTGGACGACAGTCTGCTTCTCAAAAATCAAAGATATAAGTACAGATTAGGCGAGACTTGGCTCAAAAACAGTAACTGTGAGAGGGACCTTGGAGTCCTAGTGGACGATCACTTAAACATGAGTCCTCAGTGTGCTGCAGCAGCCAAAAAAGCTAATACAATCTTTGGTTGTATAAAGAGAGGCATAAAATCAAGATCACGTAAAGTATTAGTGCCACTTTATAAAGCCTCAGTAAGACTACAACTGAAATACTGCATCCAGTTTTGGTCACCACATTACAAAAAAGATGTTGAGACTTTGGAAAAGTGCAGAGAAGAGCAACTAAGATGATCAAAGGCCTGGAGACTAAAACATATGAAGAATGGTTGCAGGATTTGGGTTTGGCTAGTCTAGAGAGAACCCCTTTATGGATTACTGCCTTGTCGTGGCGAAGGGGCTTGCGTAACTCAATGAAGCTATAAGCTATGCTGTGCAGGGCCACCCAAGACGGACAGGTTATAGCAGAGAGTTCTGACAAAATGTGATCCACTGGAGAAGGAAATGGCAAACCACTCCAGTATCTTTGCCATGAAAACCCCATGAACAGTACTAAAAAGCAAAAAGATATGATGCTGGAAGATGAGCCCCTCAGGTCGGAAGGTGTCCAATATGCTACTGGGGAAGAGCAGAGGTTCATCAACGATTTGGACGAAGGGATAGATGGGGAACTCATCAAATTTGCAGACGACACCAAGCTGGCAGGAATAGCCAACACTCCAGAAGACAGACTTAAGATACAGAAGGATCTGGACAGACTTGAACACTGGGCACTAACTAACAAAATGAAATTCAATGGTGAAAAAAGCAAGGTTCTGCATTTAGGCAAGAAAAACCAAATGCACAAGTACAGCATAGGTGGCACCATGCTCAATAGTAGTAACTGTGAGAGGGACCTCGGAGTCCTAGTAGACAATCACCTAAATATGAGCCAGCAGTGTGCTGCAGCTGCCAAAAAGGCCAACACAGTGCTAGGCTGCATTAACAGAGGGATAGAATCAAGATCACGTGAAGTATTAATACCACTTTACAATGCCTTGGTAAGGCCACACTTGGAATACTGCATCCAGTTTTGGTCACCACGATGTAAAAAAGATGTTGAGACTCTAGAAAGAGTACAGAGAAGAGCAACAAAGATGGTTAGGGGACTGGAGGCTAAAACCTATAAGGAACGGTTGCTAGAATTGGGTAGGTCTAGTTTAACGAAGAGAAGGACAAGGGGGGACATGATAGCAGTATTCCAATATCTCAGGGGCTGCCATAAAGAAGAGGGAATTAAGCTATTTTCCAAAGCAAGGTCCCTTCCAACTTTACTATTATTATTATTATTATTATTATTATTATTATTATTATTATTATTATTATTATTGCTTTACTTCTAGCTCCCTCCTTTACCTTTTGGATGACAAACTTGTCGGCTAGGTTGGTTAAGAATCTGTTTGATCTCCCACTCACTGCAGAGTTTGTGTCCCAGTTGATATCTGGATAGTTGAAGTCTCCCATTACTACTGTGGTATGCTTCCTACTCATTTTTGTTAACTGGTTGGCAAACAGTTCATCTATTTCTTCTGATTGGTTGGGTGACCTGTTATATACACCTATGGCAATGTCACTTTTTTCTCTTTTTTATTGACCCAGATATATTCTGGAGGGGTTTTATCTTTGATCATGTGCATTTCTGTAGATATGTAGTGTTCTCTTATGTATAGTGCAACTCCACCGCCTCTTTTTGTAGATCTGTTTCCTTTGAACAATTTGTATCCATCCATCAGTACGTTCTAGTCATGGATTTTTTCCCACCAGGTTTCTGTAATGACAACTATGTCATACCTACCCTCATGTACTATTGCTTCTAGTACACCCTGTTTGTTCCCCAAGCTTGGAACATTTGTATATAAGGATTTAAGACTTTTATGCCTGTCTGTGTGTATGTTTCCTGCATTTCCTAATTTTTCTTTTTTCTCATCACTCCCTACCTCGTTGTTTGATTTGTTTTCTTGGGATTTATGATTGGTATTGTGTTCTAGAGATTCTAAAGATTGGTCACCCTTCCCCCTCAATTTTAGTTTAAAGCCCTTCTGATGAGTTAGGCCAGTCTTTTTCTGAATACATTTTTCCCTGTTTTTGTGGGGTGCAACTCATCCCTTGCCAAGTGTCCTTCATGTAGGTAGTGCAGTCCATGGTCTAGGAAACCAAAGTTTTCTTGGAGACACCCACCCTTTAGCCAGTGGTTTATCTCTAGAATTATTTTTCCGTCAATGGGTGTTGGCCTTTGATTGGGAGTACTGATGAGAACACTACATGTGCTCCTAGCTCCTTAACTTTATTGCCTAGTTGCTTATAATCTCTCACTATTGTACTCAGGTTGTTTGTTGTGTCATTTGTCCCAATGTGAAGGAGGAGGAAAGGGTAGTAATCTGTAGGCCTAATTATTTTGGTTAGGTTCTCAGCCACATCTTTGATTTTTGCTCCAGGGAGACAACATACCTCCCTAGATTGTATGTCCAGCATGCAGATGGCTGATTCTGTTCCTTTGAGGATAGAATCTCCTATCACCAACACTCACCTTCCTTTTATGGGGGGTGCAGTCTGGGGTGCTTTTCTGTTTATCTCAGGTGTGTTTGTTGATGTGACATTTTTTACGGATAGTTGGTGATGTCTCTTTTCTAGGTGTGTGCATGTTTTCTTTGAGGGAGAGGTTGTGGGTCTCTGTATTTTCATCTAGGGGGAGAAATTGATTGCTCAGTTTTAGTGGGGCTGCTTCTGGTTGGGTTAGATTGGGCAGTAGGGGTTTGTTAGATGTATTCTGCTTCTTTCTTTGATTATTGTGTTTCCTTCTATTTGTGACATGCCTCCATTTGTCTTCCTCCAAGGGTTTATCAGCAGGGTCAAATCCTCTGGGAGTTATTTGTTCATTATTTGCTTCAATTTGGATATAGCTTTCTTTCGTAGGTTGGAGTTTGGCTAGAGTTGCCTCTAGATCTCTTACTTTTTCCTCTAGTAGTTCACAAAGTTTACATTTAATACATGTATAATTTGGGTGTTCTTTGGGCATAAGCACATACATGGATGAAGCAGTAGGTGTGAATTTAAATGGACTCCAGAAGATGGTAGAGGACAGGAAGACCTGGAGGAACGTTGTCCATGGGGTTGCGACGGGTTGGACACAACTTCGCAATTAACAACAACAACAACATACATGGAGCATGTATTGCATACCACAATAATATCAGCCACCTGTTCCATGAGTTTGTTGTTTGAAAATCCTTCTTTTTTGGTTGGTGGCTGTGCTTTGCTGTTAGTCTTGTTTCTACCTTCTCTGTTCTAGTTAATTCTGCCTATTTTTAATATCCTTTTTTCTGCCTTTTTGTGCTCATTTTTCTACCTTGTTATTTATTTAACTTGCTTACTATTATGTTAATTTTATGTACCCCTTTCCTCATTATATTTTGTAAAGTTTTTGAGCTCCAACTCCTCCCTACCTTATTATTTAAGATTTGCCTTGTTAAGATTGGCTTCTTTATCCTATTCTTCCTTGATTTCTAATGTTCCACTCTTGTCCTTATGATTTGCCGGTTTATTTATCTTTAATTTTCTGTCCTGTATTTATTTTTATTCTCTACCAGGATCTTCCCTCCCTTCCTATTAGGACCTCAAACTTAATTGTTGCCCTCACTTCTGTCATTCGCTGCTCCAACCTCCTATCATTTTCTCTGCCAGCTCCATTCTGTCTTTCAGTGCTTGGGTCTTTTTGGCCTTTTCTCTGCTCTGGTCAGCTCTCTCAGCCTGCCTATCAACCTTCTGGCTGGGGAATTCAACATTAAAGAAACTCTATGGCCTTGAGGTGCCATAAGAGTTATTTTTTTCCCCGCACAAAGTTCTGGTTAGTTACCAATAGCTTTTCATAACCCCCACCCACCATGTGTTCACGTTTCTGTTTCTTATGGGAACAGTCCATTTCTCTGCCAGACACCTGCTTTGGATGATCCTGGTACTCACAGTCCATGGACGGCTTCCTGAAACTCCTGTTTCTTACCCAGACTTCCCCTCCCCCCTGTTTCTATGGCACGTTGAGCAGCTATAGAGGTTAGCAAGCATCTGTCATGGTTCTGACAGACAGAGATGAATAAAGCAGAACTCTGAGGCTTGAAAATTCCTCAAAGAACATGTTTATTAGTTACAAAGTATTAGCATGGTCAAAAGTGAAACCAAGTCTGAATACACAATTGCCCAGTTACAAAGTTTAATGTCCCATCCACAAAACTATGCAAGCAACTATGTTCCCCAATGTACTCATTTGGCGGGCTTTTTTATGCAACGCCCAGTCCCTAGTCATGGGAGCAGTAGATGACCTTGGTTCCCACAGGACAGAAGATTATTTTGACTAATGTAACACCTGGGCAACCCCCCTCCCTCTGTTCTATGTGGCAAACCTAGAATGAGAAGAAAAAATGGCTGCAGCCATGCTCATTGTAGAGTTAACACTTTGCCCCTTTCAAAAGTAAAGAGTCTCCTGTATGGGAAACAAAAAGCATGTTAAGTATTTCCTTGAGGCTTGTGAGGATATTTATCGTAAAAAAGAATTATTAACCTGTCTGCTTTCACATTGGTACATTTCACCCACATAGCTTCTGACAGTGGAAAGCCTTTCCACTGAACGAGATATTGTAACTTCTCCTTGTACAACCTAGAATCAAAAATTTGTTTTATTTCATAATGTGTTTCCCCTTCTACCACTATTGGACCCAGCGGCTTCTTTGGAATAGGTCTTAAAGAGGATTCAGACACAGGTTTCAACAGACTACAATGGAACACATGGTGGACTTTCCCCCAAAGCCATGGAAGCTTTAATTCCACAGTAATAGGATTTATGATTTTGGCGATAGGAAAAGGACCCAGAAACGTTGGCCCCAATTTTTTGCTGGGTAACCTCAATCTCAAATACTTAGTTGAAAGATAAACCTTTTCCCCAACATAAAATGGTCTTTGAGGGGAGCATTTCTTATCAGCTTGCTCCTTGTAAACCTTAGCAGCTTGGGTTAAGGCTTTTTTGACATTCGCCCAAACACTTTGGAAGGAGGTCACCCACTGATCCAGAGTTTGAGAGGCAGGTGGCTCCTGGGGGTACTCAGACATAGGCACAAAATCCCTCCCAGTAGCTATCTTAAACAGTGTAAGACCAGTGCTACTGTGTACAGTATTATTATAGGCTACTTCAGCGAAAGACAGAAGATTGGCCCAATTAGTCTGCTGGTAATTATCATAGCATCTGAGGTACTGCTCCACCATTGAGTTCGCACATTCAGCTGCCCCATTAGTGCTCGGATGAAAAGCCAACGAAAACCCCTGAGTAGACTCAATAAGCTTAATGAACTCATTCCAGAACTTCGCAGTAAATTGAACCCCTGTCTGAAATAATCCATTTAGGAGCTCCATGGAGCCGATAGATGTGCTTCAAAAACATCTTGGTCAGTTTCTGAGCAGAGGAGAGCCCTAAACAAGCGATGAAATGAGCTTGTTTGGAAAATAGATCAATCACAGTCCATATCACAGTATTTCCCTTGCTCTCAGGCAGGTCCACTATAAAATCCATAGCTATTTCTTCCCGAGGCTGGGAAGGGTCAGCTACTTTCTTCAGGAGCCCTGGAGGCTTTCCAGGATGTTTCTTCATAGCAGCGCAGGTGGCACAACTTTTCACATAACTCTCAATGTCTTTTTTCATGCCTGGCCACCAAAACTGCCTTCATATCAAATGTAACGTTTTCAGGAACCCAAAGTGACCGGCTTGCTTTGCATCATGACTGCTCTGAAGGGCTTCGATCCTGAGGGCACTCAGGAGGTACAGCTTAGAACCCTTCCAGGCTAGCCCTCCCCAAAGGGTTAATAGAGATTTATTGTCCTTGAACCAGGTGTCAGTCTCTAATTGCTCTTTGAGACTTTTCAATAAGCGGTCATCAGGACCGTGGATTGCTTTCACAATTGAGCTCTAGTTATTTGTGAGGCAGATTGCAGTAGAGGAACGATAGAATTAATGATTTCCACTCAGTGGCATTTGAACTGAGGCATCCTAGACCAGGGCTTTTCAACCGATGGTACAGCATACCACTTATGGTGCATTAAGAGTGGCAGGTGGTATGCAGCCCTGCCTAGCCAAATGTAGTGGGGGAGGGAAAGAGCCAGCACAGGCAAGGACTTACAGTGAGAGAATCCTCTGGAGCTGCAAAGGCCCCAGGCTCACTTGTGGCTCACCCTCCCCCATGAGAAAGGAGGAGGGGGGGCGGAGACAGGAGAGGCTATAAAAGGAGGCAGTTTGGGCAAGAGAGGGAGAGAGAAAAAAGCAGCAGCCTTGGGAGGTGGTGGAGTCAGCTGCACAGGAGGAAGAGGAAGAGGAAGAGGAAGAGGGAGAGGGAGGAGGAAGAGGAGGAGGAGCCTGGCCATGAGCCGATCTAGAACTGCTGTGGTAGCCACCTGTGCTGGCAGCAGCAAACAGACAAGAAATGCAGCAGGGGAGGGGTTGCCCTCCAAGAGGAATGAAAAAGGCAGCAATGGCTGGAGGTGAGGCACGGAGGAGGGAGGGAGATGGAGAGTGGAAGGATTCTTATGTGCTTTTGTGACTTTGAAGTTCTGGGATTTGTACAATGTGGGCTTTGTGTTCTTAAGGAGTGTTTGGCAATTTCTATTTGGCTGATGTCTCCTGTTAGCTTCTATTGCTCTGCTGTTAGCTGTAAGTTTTGCTGCAAGGGATTTTGAAGTATTTTTCTCCTGAATGGATTTTGCCTGTAGCATTCCTTTACTTATGAATGGAGCCATTTGGGCAGGCTGCCTTAGCTGGCAGCCAGTACTTACATTTTCTTTCTTCCTTAAGTGCCAGCTGTGCTCCTTACTTTCCTTTCTAGCCAGTAGCTAATTCTTAAAGGGGAATGTGCCTTTTTAAGCTAGTTCACTCAGCAGCTTGTCTTTTCTGTCTCTGGAGGCCTTTCCTTGTTTGATCAATATATGGAAGAGGGAAAATAGGGGGGGGGGGGTGTTCAAATTCTTCCTTCAGAAGGAGATGGGAATGAGAAAAAGGGAGGCAGGGAAGGGAGGGAGGAAAGGAAGTCCTGCCTTAGCACTTGGCCACCAGCAGCTCTGCATTTGACTTTGCTTGTCAAAAGGTTGCAGAAGGGGATCACATGACCCTGGAACACTGTGACCATTATAAATATGAATCAGTTGCCAAGCATCCAAATATAAATCATATGACCCTGGGCATGCTGCAATGGCCATAAGTGTGAAAAATGGTCATAAGTCATTTCAGTGCAATTGCAACTTTGAACAGGGTTTTTTTTTTTTTTTTTTTTTTTGGTCATCAAGTTTTTGACACCTTGCTAGATGGTACTCGAATATTGCCATATCCTAAAAGTGGTACAATCGGTAAAAAGGTTGAAAAGCCCTGGTCTAAGCTGTTTCAAGTAAAGCTGTCTTTTGCAATTATTTATTGGAGCAGAGCAGATTTACAGCTTTTATGTACACAATCTCTTTAAAAAGTGTACTGATGATCAGTTACTAGTAAAGTTTGTCAACATACTGTACAACCCTTCTGCACAAAAAAAAAAAAATAAGTTCTGAATGCCCTTCAAAATTCCCTGCTCTTGATTTTAGTTTTTAGGAAACATATATGGTGCCCAGGGAGCCAGACAAATGGTTCCCTCTTAAGTCAACAGCAATTAGGAATTCTTTGATTTTGAAATGCACTGCACCATTGTGACCTGCCTCCTACACTTGGACCTTGGGCAGTGGTGGCTGTTCAACTCCACCGCCTGAAGTTTGATTGGGGCTTGGATAGGGAAGAATGATTTTCTTGGGATTGCTTAGCTGTCCATTTGACCTCATTTCAAGTCACCACAGGGATGAAAGTTTCCTGCCTAACTAAAGCATACTAAACTACTGTTATGGGGTGATTTGTAAAAGTGGGCATTAACATTTTTTTTAAAAAAAGCTCTTTGCAAACATTTCTAATCAAGATCATGTGAAGTGTTAGTACCATTTTATAATACTTTGGTAAGACCACATTTGGAATATTGTATCCAGTTTTAGTCACCATATTATAAAAAAGATGTAGAGACTCTGGAAAGAGTGCAGAAAAGAGCAACAAAGATGATTAGGGGACTGGAGGCTATAACATATGAAGAAAGGTTGCAGGAATTGGGTATGTCTAGTTTAACAAAGAGAAGGACGAGGGGGGACATGATAGCAGTGTTCCAATATCTCAGGGGTTGCCACAAGGAAGAGGGAGTCAAGCTATTCTCCAAAGCACCTGAAGGCAGGACAAGAAGCAATAGATGAAAACTAATCAAGGAGAGATCCAACCTAGAACTAAAAAGAAACTTCCTGACAGTGAAAACAATTAACCGGTGGAATGCATTGTCTCTAGAAGTTGTGGGTGCTCCATCACTGGAGGTTTTTAAAAAGAGATTGGACAGCCATTTTTCTGAAATTGTATAGGGTCTCCTGCGTGGGTGGAGGGTTGGACTGGAGGGCTGCTGGCATCCTTTCCTATCTGTTCTGTTATTTTGTTATTCTATGATCACATGTATCCATCCCATCAAGCCCAAATAAAGTCTGGAATGGTGTAGGATGTCCTGCCACAGGCAGGGGTCGAACTAGAAGATCTCCAAGGTCCCTTCCAACCCTATTATTCTATGTTCTGTGTTCTATGTAATATCCAGGTTTTTCCTTCATTCAGTTGAATATATAACATAGAAAGTAAGGGGACAGTAAATACTTACATATTAAGTTTAAAGATACTTGAGTTGCTCCTTCCTGCTGGATGTTATTTGTACTTATTGGCAGTATTCACCCAACAGCTAAACCAGGTCAGGTAAGCAGCAGATTCATCAACCCAACTGGCTAATGTTGGTGTGGGTGGATCAGGTGTGTTTGTCTTAGCATGTTCTGCAAACTGAACCCATTTTGTTAGCTTATGGCTAGATGTATCATAAGAAGCCAAAAAATGACTTAATTCAGTTACCTGCATATTGCATGAATGCAACCATAGTGTATGGTAAGGAAAAATCTGTTAGGAATAACATCACATTCTTTTTTTTAACAGAACCTGGATTAGAAGAGAATGGGTGTGTCAGGAATTTTGTGGAAGGCACAGATTTTCAGGGCAACAGGTCTCTTGCTCTCCTGCATATTTTTTTTTTTTAAATAGTACTTTTATATCAGTATGATCCTCAACTGTCTTAGACGTGTTTTTTTTCAAAGGCTTCCCCAGTAATCACCTTGGGGTTTTAACAGCTGACCAGCCTCCTTCCTCTCACACAGCTTGTTACAATCAGAAAGCCAATCTCTCTTTTAAAAAAATTCTTTCTGACTCCTTACATACTTTTACAATATTGGCCCCATAGCTCCAGTGCTAGGGATTATATGCATAAATCTGTAGATACAGTAAATTCTGCACTAAGAGAATCAAGGCACACAAATACTTTTTAAAAAAAGCTTAAACATCTCTTTTCCTAGTTTTCCTCTCCTCCCCTTGTTTGCTGCTGTCCTAGAATGTCTTCTTCACCCCCACCCTCCACTGACCCACCTGGTGAAGTTTTATCAAGTTTAGGGAATGCTAACAGATTTTTTGAAAACTTTTTCTTTTCCACTTTCTCCTCCCATCTCCTTTGCTTCCCACAGGTCCAGGTCCATAGTCAGGTTTCAGCTGGACAGACACCTCACAACTTCTTCCATCTACACATTGTGAAGGAGACGATGGGAGGCTACCTTAGGATAGGTTCACATCGGAAGCAGGTGATGCTTGGCCAGATACTCGCCCCGGGAAGGTATTTAAAGAGGGTCTGGGAAGGGAACTGGGTGGGAAGGTTGACTTGGGAGGTTGGCTTTGATGGATATAGAGAACCGGTTCTTACCTCTCCAGCCCGAGAAGAGGAACTTCTCCTTGACAACTTCGAGGAAATTTCTCCGCCTCTACTTCCAAGTAGGAGGAATCCTGGTCTTTGCACCCATGAGCCTACAGATGAGAAGAGCTGCTTTTATATGAGAAAAAATAATGATGAGGAGAACCTCACCAGCTGGGATGATGGAAGAACCAAAGCTGGGATGAGGGGCAACTCATTCCTCTTTGCCCATTGAACCTCCACCTCGCCCACTCAACACTCTGCAGGGTGAAACCTCCCCAAGTGGAGGATGGAGTGCACCTAGTCCTAAAACCCAGCTATTGGGTCATTCCATGTCAAGTGGTCTGTGGGTCCCTGCTCGACCATCACGGATTTTGATGAAATTTTGTGTGTACATGCACACATGTCCCTAATGAACATTGGTAAAGTGTTACATTTGCCGATGCAATACTTGCGGAGATATAGTCATTTGTTTGACCCCATACTGCAGCCTTCTACAGTATGACTCTGAGATTCCAGCAACTTTGAGACATAATATCTCCGGCAATATTTTGTTGAGAGAAACAAAACATGGCCATCTTGTACAACTTTTTGTGCTCTATTAAACAAAATAATAAACACATTCTCATGAGCAATCTCCATCTAGATAATTTGGAGCAAAGTTGGCCAAAAATATTGCGGCTCAAAAAAAAAGTTTAAAGTTTGGCTTTTTATATCTCTGGAAGGAAAGGTATGATAAATGTGAAACTTTGCATGTAATAACTTAGCAACACAAGGTTTTCAAATATAAAATTTCATTCTCCTACTGCTTTCCAATAGTTTACAAATAGAGTGTAAAGTTGACGTTTTTTGTAAAAACACCAAAATAGGGTATTTTCAATCTGCTTTTACAAAAAAAGACCTTCTGTAAACTCTGTTAAGTTATCCTCATTAGAAAGAGCATGTTTCAAACCCCCTAAAAAAGTAGGGTTGGTTTTTCATCGCTGACGTATAAAGCCCTAAAAATAGGGACAAAGTTGAGGACATTGCTATGGCAATGTCATATATATTCTATTATTATTTTTTTGTCTTGTTTGTTTTATATAGACATCATTACTACTATTATATTGTGTTGGTCCATGGTGACATTGTCACTGCCAGTTCAGGCACTTGAACCAGCAACCCCATCACCATAGGGGGCACGCCCAATAGCTGTGCAACACCAGCCACGGGTGGGTTTCTTGGTTCAAAGTTCCTCGATCTTTGGATCCGTTTCTTCTAATTTTCCTTCTGTTTTCTCTGTTATTAGTTCCTTCTTTGCAGTCATTGTCTGCATTTGTAAGTTTAGGTTAGAAAATTGTTCTTTTATCTCATTTGCATTATTTTTAGTCTCATCCTGAAATAAAACAATAGTCTCTTGGATTGATTTCAACATAGAAGGAATTTCTTTCTGAAATTCATTAACATGTTCTTGTTGATATATCAAGCTGGGAGCTTTGAAGACAGGTGTTAAAGATGATTTTGTTACCATTTAAGGCTGAGTATGGAACACTCATTTTGTTTTTGTATGTAGTCTTTATAGTCCAATAGGGTCCCCAACCCAGATAAGCAGCCCAAGAGTTTTTGTTTTTCCCTTTTCCCAGATGCAGTCTGCAAAAGTGACAGTTTCCAGGAACAACAAAGAGTCTTATCTGAGTTTGGGCTTCAAGCCAAGTTTCCCTTAAGCATAATAAATTATAGTGCCATAATTCGCCACTAGATGTCATCGATACCGTCTTCCAGCTTTCCAGATCCAAGCTTATTTTGCAAACTTTCAAATATTTTTTCTAAAAAGAAGTCTCAAAGGTACTTTTAGTCCCCAAATTTCAAAGCTATAGATCTGTATTAGTTCGAAATTGATCTTGTAGTTTCCTCTATTTTTCCCCAAAGCAATTAATTTGCCACTTTTCTTTTCATGAGGGAACGGGGCAATAATGTCCCTTCCCTCTCTCATTGGGGAGGATTCTTTGCTTTGGGCATTCTTTTTTCCAGGAAAATAGTATTAAGGCCATAAAAAGAGGATAAATTCTCACCCAGTTCCATCCACATTGCTCAGAAATTGCTAGTTAGTTCTTGTCTTCGGTTGTCAGCAGCTTCTGACTGGCCACACGAATGTAGCCAGTCTTTCCCCTGCCAGTTTGGAGGGCTTCCTCAGATCCAGCAGAAGGGCCACCACCACTCTGCAGTCGATGAGGGTCCCCTCCATCACCTCTTTGGGGCGACTTTCAACCCTTTTTAGGGTCCCCAGCAGGGCAAAATCGAACGTGGAAGATGGAGCCCCCGTCTTCCTGCGCCCGTCACCCCACAACATCAAACCGGAAGCTCCATGTTTCACAGTAGACTTCTGAATTGATGGTCGAAAAATGCTCCATGAACTTCACTAGCAGTACTCCTTTGGCATCTTCACATTTGGTGGGATTTTCTATGGCACTACTTACGGTGTGGTGTTGGTTCACAATAATGCTCACCTGCACATCGCTAGACGCACCCAAGAACTTTTGAAGCAGTTCTGTTGGGATGTTTTTCATCACGCCCCCCCCCCATAGCCCAGATTTGGCACCGAGCGACTACTACTAAGGAATTTCAAACCTTGTAAGATGTTATGACAAGTACCTCAATTTGAATGTCAATTATGTTGAAAAGTAATGTAATGTTGTAGTTTTCTAATGTGTATAATAAAAGTTCTGTATCTGCGAGTGTCTGTCATTGATAACCAAATGGAGGTTTATTTCCAAATTGCCCTCATACATTCACTGCCAATACCAGAGAATCTGATGGGGCTAAGGGGAAAAGGCGCAGGTGGAAGCTGTAACTGCCCAGAAACAGGGTCATCTGGGTGGAGGTGTGCTGAAAATTATTAAATGTGAACTCAGACACTGCCAGAACGTCCGACCAGTTATCTTGCTGTGTCAACCTTCCAGCTGGCTAATTCAACATTAAAGAAACTCTACGGCCTTGAGGTGCCCTAAGAGATAAATTTTTATTGAACACACATCCCGGCACTGAAGAAGTAATATCAACTCTAAGTTTCCCACACAAAGTTCTGGTTAGTTACCAATAGCTTTTCATAACCCCCACCCACCATGTGTTCACGTTGGCCAATCACATTCTGTTTGTTATGGGAACGGCCCACTTCTCTGCCAGACACCTGCTTTGGATGACCTTGGTTCTCATAGTCCATGGACGGCTTCCTGAAACTCCTGTTTCTTTCCCAGACTCCCCCTCACCCGTTTCTATGGCAAGTTGAGCAGCTATAGAGGTTAGCAAGTATCTTAGCAATTCAACCTTGACATGCCAACCCCCTGGGAAAAAAAATAGACATAAGGAAACAATAAGTACATGTATTCAAACATTCAGACATAATCACATTGGACGTTGAGGGTATTTCTCATGAAACCTCCGTATTAATCGATCAGCTTTAACATCCTGGGCTTTTACCCACTCAGTATCTTCTAAGGGATAGCCTCTCCACAGGACTAGGTACTGTAACTTTCCTCTAGAAATTCTTGAGTCTAGTATTTTCTTAATTTCATAATGCTTCTCCCCCTCCACCAGTAACTGTAACTCCACAGTTACTGGATTTATGACTTTCACAATTGGGAAAGGTCCTATGTACTTAGGACTCAATTTCTTGCAAGGCTGCCTTAAGGTACTTAGTAGACAGATACACCCAGTCCCCAATCCTAAAACTCTCTTGGGGTGCCCTCTTCTGATCAGCCTACCTCTTATACAATTCCCTGGCCTTGTTTAATGCCTTCTGCACCTCCCCCCCCATGTACTTTTCAAACTATCCATCCAATCAGCTAAGGACAATGAGGAGGGGGTCCCCTCTGGTAGTTCTGGCATAGGCACAAAATCCACTCCTGTCACTACTTTAAATGAAGTGAACCCGGTGCTGCTGTGTACTTCTGCGAAAGGCAGAAGTTCTGCCCAATTGGTCTGCTGGTAGTTCACATAGCAGCACAAGTATTGCTCTATCATTGCGTTAGCTTTCTCTCCCCCCCCCCCACCCCATTGGTACTCAGATGAAACCCAGAGCTAAGTCCCTGTGAGGACCCTATCAATTTGGTAAACTCCCACCAAAACTTTGGGGTAAACCCCCCTGGTCAGAGATGATGCGCTTTGGGACTCCATGCAGCCTATATATATGCTGCACAAACAGTTTGGCTAAGGTCCAAGCTGATGGGATCTTCGGACATGCCACAAAATGCACTTGCTTTGAAAACAGGTCAATCACAGTCCAGAATACGGTATTCCCAGAACTCTCAGGCAGTTCCACAATGAAGTCCATGGCTATCTCCTCCCATGGGCTGTGGGAGTTAGCTACTGGCTGCAACATCCCAGGAGGTTTTCTTGGCAGTCTTTTCATATAAGTCCAGGTCGGGCACCCAGCAACATAGTTCTCTATGTCTTTGTTCATTTTGGGCCACCAGAATTGCCTCCAGGCTAAATGGAGGGTCTTCACAAACCCAAAATGATCAGCTGCCTTCACATCGTGACACCTTTGCAAAATTTGGGTTCTTAGGTTGAGTACAGTTTGAAACCCTTCCAAGCCAGACCCTCTTTCATCGTCATATCACCTTTATGGGTTCTAAACCATTCATCCCCCCTCCAGGGCTTCTTTCAGGTTTTGGGTGACCTCATTGTCTGCTGGCTGATGGGGAGCTGGCAGAACTGGCTTCATAGAGCTTTGTGCTGCTAATTGCCCCAAGGGAATGATCACATTAACTCCTCCGTGGAGCTCTTGTATTGTGGTAGGTGTGATAGTGCATCTGCATCTGAGTTTGGCTTTAAGCAGCTTCTGCAACACTTTCCTAATTTCACGTGTTCTTCCATTGTTTCTGAGTAAATGAGAATGTCATCGAGGTAGACCAGCACCCCTTTGTATAGATGATCGTGCAGCACCTCATTAATTAGCTGCATGAATACTGCTGGTGCCCCCTGCAGTCCAAAAGGCATCACCCTGACCTGGTAGCATCCCAAGGGGAAGTTGAAAGCAGTCTTCCATTCATCTCCCTTCTTGATCCTCACACAATAATACACCTCTCTTAAATCCAATTTGGTGAATACCTTCCCCTTGGACAGGTGCCCCAGCATGTCTTTCATGAGGGGGAGGGGGTACATATTTTCCACACACACACCATTTATCACCCTAAAATCCACACATAATCTCAGCGACCCATCTTTTTTCTCCTTAAAGAGCACTGGTGCGGCCACCTTGGATTTAGCTGGCTGAGTGAAGCCCCTAGCTAAGTACTTGTCAACTAAGGCGCGGAGTTCCTCCATTTCCCTTGGGGTCATGGAGTACATTTTTGGCTTAGGGAGCTTTGCCCCTGGTAGAAATTCAATAGCACGGTCTATGGGGTAGTGAGGAGGGAGCACATCTGACTCCTGCTTGCTAAACACTTCTGCCAGGTCCTGATACTCCTTTGGAATGCTTGGCTCTACTGGGCTGCTTTCAGTTGAAGTGTTGATTGCCTCTGCTTTCACTTTCACAGCTGATTGCGCTCGCCTAGCTTTAGGCGGCTTTTCCACCACCAGTTCTTACACACACACACACACACACACACACACACACACACACACACATATATATATATATATATATATATATATATATATATATATATCAGCTATGCAAGTAAAAATATGACTCTTGGGTATGTTCATATTAAAATCAATAAATAGTTGAACACCAAGAGAATAAAATTATACAAACGTTAAAAATGTTAAAACTTTTATTTACTAAACCTAGCTTTCGTCAAGAGCTCTTGACATCATCAGGGTGTAAACGGCAGTCGTTGGGAGGGCTTATATGCAGCCTCCAATCATTTGCGCTCGGCTCTTGGATCGTGTCATAGGTCCCAGCTGTGTGCGTTGTAATCCAAGTGTGTGTCCTGCATTAGGGTGTAGTTGTTTCTCACCCTTTCTACGTGTGCTGTTACGTGTGTCTTTCTCGCTAGTTCTAAAATTAGCTGGGGTATTTCCCCTTTCCTTGCAGTTAGTGCATGTTTCACTAGTTTCCCGTTTGTGATTCTGTCTGTCATGGGCAGTAGTTGCTGTTTTCTGCTTCCTTCTAGTTCCTCCAACCATCCCCTCCGAGCCACGTTCCAATCCTCCTTTTCTCTCAGATCGTAGCCCCCGTGTGCCATCCCGTCCTGCACCGCTCTCCCTCCTATTCCTTTCCATCACTCCCTTAGATCTATCATCACTCTCCTCCCTATATTCTTGGGAGGAGTCGTTCTGGAGTGTGTGCCTGTCAGTAAGGCATTGCCTAGCTCGTAACCGGTCAATCCGTTGCTCACTCCATTTGGGGCTTCTGTCCTCATCCCTCATCGGAGAATCTCCCAGGCACGCTCCGTTCGTAGTCTTCTGTCCTCCCAAGGGATCAATCACCACAGAGCTATTCCCCTCCCTCTCACAAACCAGCCCAACTAGCGTAACGAGGGTGTCTGTTTCACTCCCCGGGGGGTAAATCATTCCCCCCCCCCGCATGTGTGATTGTAGTCTGAGCGCTCTGTCGTATGCTGTATTTCCTATTCCTCCCCCCACAGTTGTTATCTCCATTCGTATTTCTCCTATTGAACTGATTAGGAGGGCCTCGCTCTCTCTTTCCTGCTGCAATTCAGTTGTCAAAGCACCTCCACTCGCTCCGTTCATCGGGAAGTTGTTCCATAATTGACAGTCAGGTTTCTGGTGGCTGTTTGTCATTTGTGGGGGATTTTTCAAAGTTCTACCGTCTTGGTCCGAAGCCAAGGGAATGTCCATTTGGTCATGTTGTGTGTGGGGGGATGTCCTATTCTTCTCCCACACATGTGGTCGATGCCTAGGTCTTCTCCAGCAGTTCAAGCGACGGTTCATGTGCCATGTTTGTAAGGTCTGTTGTGCCGGGCACATGTCTATATGGCGATTAATGGAATTTTCCCCCGAAAACCAGGCCTCCTTTAATAGGCGGCCCCCCTTTGTGGCATCACAGGCCAAGATTTGTGTGTGGTCAAAATCAAAGTTATGGCCACTTTCGGCCATATGTGACCAGATCTGCGAGTATTGCTCGCCCCTCTTCATTGCCAACTTATGTTCATGTAGGCGGGTCTTCAGCCTTTTTGATGTTTCCCCTACATAATTACTGTGGCAACTCATGCAATCAATTTTATAAACCACCGCAGACCTTTCTGCGGTGGGAAGGGGATCTTTGGGGTGCATGATCTTCGATCGCAGAGTCTGGTCAGGTTTATGTGCCACTCTTATGCCATGGGGGGCCAGCAGTCTGGCTGTGGCTTCGGACACGTTATGAATATACGGTAGGGAAATGCGTGTTAATTGTCCTTGGGGGGGAGTTTCTTGGTGGTCATACCTGGGTATCCTGCTGTGACGTTTTATGAATCGTAGCGGATATCCATTGAGTTGGCAAATCCGGTACAAATGTCTCCTCTCTTCCTCCTTTGCTTCCACCGTGCTGCAATGCGAATGCACACGCTTGAACAGCTTTTTAATACAGCCAACTTTATGGGATACTGGGTGGTTGCTTTTATAGTGGAGGATTCGGTCCGTGTGGGTGGGCTTGCGATAGACCTTTGTATGTACTAAGCCCTCTGGTGTTCGTTGGACAAGTACATCTAAGAAGGCTATCGAGCCCCGGCTCTCCTCCTCCACCGTAAACCTAATATCCGGATAAACTGAATTGAGTATTCCCATAAAGTTGGCTTTTTGGCATCGTTTGACGACAACAAACATGTCGTCAACGTACCGAGCCCAAAATTTGGGCTGGTACTGGGACATAGCCTCACATTCCAGTTGCTGGAGAACTGCCTCTGCTATCACACTGGAAATAGGAGAGCCCATGGGCGTGCCCTTTATTTGCTCATATGTGACACCTTGGAAAGTAAAGTACGTGGCCAAGCACATCTCTATGAGTTTCACTAGGTCCTCTACTCTCAGGGAGTCCCGATGTGGGGAATCCTCTTGTCTCTTTAACTGATTCCTCAGAACAGTGACAGCCAGGTCACGAGGGATGGAGGTGAACAGTGAGGTGATGTCAAACGAGACCATCACCTCGTCCTCCTCCACCCTAAGTGCCTTGATTCTTTCAAGGAACTCCTCTGAGGATTTAACTACTTTGGGTGCACCATTCACTAAATAGGAGATATGTCCACTAAGCCACTTCGCCAGTCCAAAGACTGGTGTGCCCTTGAAAGAAACAATGGGGCGAAGTGGAGTACCTTCCTTATGAACCTTTGGCAACCCATAGAACCTAGGAAGTGCTGAGTCACTGGGACGTACTTTCTTCAAGGTGTCATCATCTATTCTTTTGGCACGCTTAAGGTTATCTAATAGTTTGTTAATCTTATTCTTCATTGTTGTCATGGGGTCTCTCTTAACGACCTTGTAGGCCGTTCTGTCGTTGAGCAACTCCAGTGCCTTGGTCACATAGGCTGCTTTATCCAGCACCACAGTGGCCCTCCCTTTGTCTGCTGGTAGTACAACTATGGAGCTGTTGTTCTTAAGTTGCTCCAGGGCCTCTATCTCTTCCCTGGACAACATCCGATGCCATCTGTGGTGCATGAGGAGCCCAGTGACCTGTTGTTTTATATGATTCCTGGAGTCCTCCCCTATTTCCCCGCGGTATATGGCAGGTTCTAATGCTGCTATGAAATCCAGCAAGTGGGCATCCGTGAGGTTATGCCCAACATCGCATTGCAGGAGGGAGAGTTGAGAGTGGGTTAACCTTATAGAGGAGAGATTATGCACCAGTTTACTCTTAAACTTATTCCGGAGCTGTATGATGGTTTGTTGGCCCATCTGAGTTGGATATGTCGGTGGAGTAACCAGAAGTGTTGTTCTGTTAGATCCAGTTCGCACTGTTCACGGTGGTGCCGGACCCACAATTTTAAAGTTTCAGCACATCTATGTTGATCATTGATGAGTGCCCGCACTGTGCGACGCTGGTATTGTCGAAGTGCCTGCTGGCATTCCATTGAATTCAGTGCGGGTCTTCTCCTCAATGATTTGGGTGGTAGATCTTCTCGTAGACACGTATGCAAAAAAGTCAGTTGTTTATAACAAGCCGAGATGCGGCATGCAAGCCTCTCCCAACGCCTAGCCGTGAGCAAAACTGCTCTATCATAAGTTGTTCCATAATTGACAGTCAGGTTTCTGGTGGCTGTTTGTCATTTGTGGGGGATTTTTCAAAGTTCTACCGTCTTGGTCCGAAGCCAAGGGAATGTCCATTTGGTCGTGTTGTGTGGGGGGGGATGTCCTATTCTTCTCCCACACATGTGGTCGATGCCTAGGTCTTCTCCAGCAGTTCAAGTGAACAGTGAGGTGACGTCAAACAAGACCATCACCTCGTCCTCCTCCACCCTAAGTGCCTTGATTCGTTCAAGGAACTCCTCTGAGGATTTAACTACTGTGGGTGCACCATTCACTAAATAGGAGATACGTCCACTAAGCCACTTCGCCAGTCCAAAGACTGGTGTGCCCTCACATATGAGCAAATAAAGGGCACGCCCATGGGCTCTCCTATTTCCAGCGTGATAGCAGAGGCAGTTCTCCAGCAACTGGAACGTGAGGCTATGTCCCAGTAGAAAGGGTGAGAAACAACTACACCCTAATGCAGGACACACACTTGGATTACAACGCACA
Source organism: Crotalus helleri (assembly GCA_024509115.1). Classification (NCBI taxonomy): domain Eukaryota; kingdom Metazoa; phylum Chordata; class Lepidosauria; order Squamata; family Viperidae; genus Crotalus; species Crotalus helleri. Next base: position 37,412,101 of record JAKSXO010000008.1, read on the forward strand.
CAGCTGGGACCTATGACACGATCCAAGAGCCGAGCGCAAATGATTGGAGGCTGCATATAAGCCCTCCTAACGACTGCCGTTTACACCCTGATGATGTCAAGAGCTCTTGACGAAAGCTAGGTTTAGTAAATAAAAGTTTTAACATTTTTAACGTTTGTATAATTTTATTCTCTTGGTGTTCAACTATTTATTGATTTTTATATATATATATATATATGCTATTAGAATAATGATCACCAAGAGAGTATTTTAAGAGAATAAAATTTAATCAACCATTAAAATTTTAATCAACCTAGCTTTCGTCAAAATGCACTTGACATCGTCAGGGTTAAGAGGCACGTACTGAGAGGAGATCTATATACCGTTGTCAAGCATCTGCTTCCGGCTCCTAGAGCGCGTCATCGGCCCCAGCTGTTCAGGATGTAACCCAAGCATACCTCCTTTAATACACATTCTTTTTTTGTTCCTGATTTGCATTCCCTCGCACACCACTCTATCGGCAGCTTCGGGATTAGGTCGATTCGGGGCCAAGGTCTTCCCCCCTCCAAACTGCATGGGCTCCTCAGGTGTGATGGGGACATCTGGCTTGCTGAATGGCATTGTCGAGCCCGCAGTACATTGTTTTGTCTTGCATTACTGCAGAAGGCTGTCAATACGCAAACACAGGTACATCAATTCTTGGAGCGTCGGGGGGCATACCGTATGGGCCAACTCATCCAGCAGCTCTGAGGAGAGGCCTTCCTGGAACTGGTCAATCAAAGCTACCTGGATGACCACATGAAAGTCACTGATGTAATCCACAACTGGCCAACACCCGTCGTAGCTCTCACAAATGCCTGTTTGCCATCTGCGCCTTTACGGGGTCTTCAAACATAGTGTGCAACTGCATCCAAAACTCTGCATAGTCATCCAGTAACGGGCTGGGCTGGGTTAACAAAGAGGTTGCCCAACGAGCTGCAGACCTTGTTAATAGACTAATCAGGAAGCCCACCTTGCCCCGATTGGTGGGAAAGTCTTCCAGCTGTAAACTCATGTAAAATTGACATTGCCCAAAGAAGGCAGGAGATTGGGCCAAAGTGCTGTCAAACTTATCTGGCACAGCTACGGGGCATTTACGGCGAGGACAGGTGGGGCCAGCAGTCTACAATTGGGTGAGTTGCAAGGAGAAGAGCACATCCTGTTGAACCAATTGAGTGTTGTCAGAGAATCAGAATAGAGCTGGAAGGCACCTTGGAGGTCTTCTAGTCCAACCCCCTGCTCAAGTAGGAGACCCTATACCAGTGGTTCTCAACCTTTCTAATGTCGCGACCCCATAATACAGTTCCCCATGTTGTGGTGACCCCCAACCACTTATACATCACCAGGTGCCAGGGGTGTGGCCAAAGAAAAGGGGGAAAAAATGGCGGACAGCCTTGTTTGGCGACCCCCGTGAAATGGTTGTTCGACCCCAAATGGGGTCCCGACCCACAGGTTGAGAACCACTGCCCTATACCATTTCAGACAAGTGGTTATCCAGTCTCTTCTTAAAAACCTCCAGTGATGAAGCACCCACAACTTCTTGTAATGTCTCCCTTGAACAATTCCCCAGATACCTCCTCAGATGTCAGCTCAGGGGAGGATGAGCCAATTCCTGGCATGTCAGGAACTGAGTTGATTGATGGCTCTGAATGGTTGGCCAGAAGTGATTTGGCTGAGGCTCCAGCTGGGGAAATCTTGCAGTGGCAGACAGCCAGTGAAGAGGAGAAGGAACTGCCTTCTGTACCTGATCCGAGAACACATAGGGCAGAAAAAAGGCAGGAGCAGAGAAGGCCAGGCAGACTACTTGAGAGGAGAGAGCCCCGCCCATCTTGATGGACTGCACCAGAAGCTGGCTATTTATCACAGCAGACAGATGGAGGTGTTGTTGGGAACAATGTGTTTGTTTTCTACCTGTGTGTTTGGTTGTCAAGATTCCTGCTTCACTCTGGATTGACACCGTGTTTGAAATTGAATTGTGCCTTGGATACTCTGAACTTTTCTTGCCCAATGAGCTCTCTTGAGTGTGGTTTTAAGTTTTGCCTGGTGGATTTAAGTTTGTCTGGTGAAGTTACTGTACTTTGTTTGAGCAACTTTCAAGTGTCTTGTGAACTATTGGGTCATTACTCTGTGGACTAACCTTGGTTTGCTTGTAGCTGGACTTGATTGGGACAGTTCTGGGTTTTTGATGAAGGGAATTGCTGGGAAATATTAATAAACTCACTAGACCACATTTAGGTGTGTGTGTGAGTGGGGCAGCACACCTCTGAAGGCAAGCTGTTCCACTGGTTAATTGTGCTCACTGGTCTACTAATTTAGTCACTTTGTCAAAGAATGAAATAAGTGTGGTTTGGCAAGATCTGTTTTTAACAAACTCGTGGTGGCTTCTAGTGATAACTTTATTTGTTTCTATAACTTTATTTGTTTCTAGATGTTCGCAAATCTGTTTTTTGATTATCTTTTCCAGGATCTTCCCAGGTATTGATGTTAGGCTGATTGGTCTGTAGTTTCCTGGGTCTAAGTTGCTTCTCTCCTTGATTAATTTCCATCCATTATTTCTTATCTTGCCTTCTGGTGCTTTGGAAAATAAGTTGACCCCTCTTCTCTGTGGCAGCCACTCAAATACTAGAATACTTCTATCATGTCACCCCAGTCCTTTTTTTCTCTAGACTAGCCATACCCAGTACCTGCAACCGTTCTTCATGTTTTTGTCTCCAGGCCTTTAATCATCTTAGTTGCTATTTTTTGCACTTTTTCCAAAGTATCAACATCTCTTTTGCAATTTAGTGACCAAAACTGGATGCAGTATTCCAGGTGTGGTCTTACTAAGGTTTTATAAAGAAGTACTAATACTTCATGTGATTTTGATTCTATGCCTCTATCTATACAACCAAGGATTGTATTAGCTTTTTTGGCTTCTGCTGCCCACTGCTGGCTCATATTTAAGTGATCGTCCACTAGGACTCCAAGGTCCCTCTCACAATTACTGTTTTTGAGCCAGTATTTGCCTAATCTGTACTTGTACTGCTTACTTCCCTCCATGAAGATGTAGTACCATTAAGGACTACTCTTTGAGCATGGTTTGTCAGCAAGTTAAAAATCCATCTGGTGGTGATACTGTCTATCCCATATTTTTCTAGCTTCCCAAGAAGTAGGTTGTGGTCTACTTTGTCAAAGAATGAAATAAGTGTGGTTTAGCAAGATCTGTTTTTAACAAACTCATGGTGGCTTCTAGTGATAACTTTATTTGTTTCTAGATGTTCGCAAATCTATTTTTTGATTATCTTGTCCAGGATCTTCCCAGGTATTGATGTTAGGCTGATTGGTCTGTAGTTTCCTGGGTCTGTTTTATTTCCCCTTTTTTGAAGATGGGAACCACATCAGCTCTTTTCCAATCCTCATGTAATTCCAGGTGTTCCAGGAGTTTTGAAAGATATGGCACAATGGTTCTGAGATAATACCTGCCAGCTCCTTCAGAACTCTGGGATGTAATCCATCAGGTCCCAGTGATTTATATTCATCAAGATCAGACAGATGTTCTCTTACCATTTTCTTGCTTATTTTAATTTTTATTTCTAGTCTGTCTTTTACAGTTATGGTTTTGGTACGTTGGGCTACAGTTTCTTTTTGCGTGAAGAATGATGCAAAGAATGAGTTAAGCAGCTATTTTTTCCTCTCTGCTGCCTGTTACTTCCTTGCCATCTTCTCTCCTTAGTTGACCAACTTGACTTTTTTCTTATTTATATGTTGAAAGAAACTTTTTTTATTATTTTTGCCTTTGTTGCAAGTCTTTGTTCATTCTGAGCCTTTGCTTTCCTGACTTCATCTTTGCAGATTTGGGCTATCTGCTGATAATGTGCCTTAGTTACTGTATGTGTCCCTCTTTGCATTTTTTGTACTTGTCCTTTTTATCTTTCAGTTTATCAGAGAGATCTTTGTGCAACTGTGCTGATTTCTTCTTGGATTTCTTTTTTTTCCCCAGTGGTATTGTGCGAGACTGGGTTTTTATGAACATATTTTTCAGTGTTTCCCATGCTTCTTGAGTTGTTTTCCCCTTTAGGATTTTTATCTATGGAATCTTTCCTAGGCTTTCTCTGAGTTTGTTAAAATTGGCTCTTTTAAACTTTAAGACACTGGTTGGATTATGTTCTATTACTTGTGTTTGCATTATACTGAATTCCAATATGACATGGTCACTCTCACCCAAAGTTCTGGCAACTTCAACTCCCTCTATCACTTCTTCTCTGTTAGTAAGAATTAGGTCCAGTATAGCTTTTCTTCTAGTTCCCTCCTCTACCTTTTGGATGACAAAGTTGTCAGCTAGGTAGGTTAGGAACCTGTTTTATCTTCCACTTGCTGCAGAGTTTGTCTCCCAGTTGATATCAGTGTAGTTAAAGTCTCCCATTGTTACTGTGGTATGTTTCCTACATACATTTGTTAATTGATTAGCAAAACGTTCATCTACTGTATTTCTTCTGCTTGGTTGGGTGGCCTGTAGTATACACCTATAACAATGCCATTCTTTTTTCCTTTTATATTGACCCATATGCATTCTAGGAGGTTTTCCTTTTTGGTTTTGTGCATTTCTGTAGAGCTGTAGTGATCTTTTATATACAGCATAATATAACTTCACCTTCTCTTTTGTTAGGTCTGTTTCTTTTGAATAATTTGTATCCTTCCATCAGTACATTCCAGTCATGAGTTTCATCCCACCAAGTTTCAGCAATGGCAACTATATCATACCTGCCCTTGTGTACTATTACTTCAAGTTCACCCTGTTTCTTCCCCAAACTTTGACTATTAGTGTATAGGAATTTGAGACCTTTATGGCTGACCCTAGGTAAGCTTCCTATATCTACTGTCTTGTGTCAGAGTTTTTCTTCATTTCTATCCCTCTGTCTTCTTGTTTGATTGGTTGTCTTGGGGTGTATGCTTGGAATTAGGTCCTAAAGATTTCTCCCCCTCTCCCTCAGTTTTAGTTTAAAGCCCTTCAGATAAGCTGAGCCAGTCATTTTCTAAATATATTCTTCCCAGTTCTTGTGAAGTGCAGCCCATCCTTTGCCAGAATCCCTTCATGTAGGTAATGCAGACCGTGGTCTAGGAATCCAAAGTTCTCTTGGTGACACCGATTCTTAAGACAGTGGTGTCCATGCGTAGAGTTTAGGTGTGGCTATGCTTATAAGCAGGTTTCCTCACTAGCTAGCTTGTATCCTGACGATGATGGCAGATGCTAGCCATCGAAAGCTTGATTTTATTTATTAAAAACTTGGTGTCTTATTTCCTGGTGATCGCTTCCCTTTTTACTGTAATATATATATATATATATATATATATATATATATATATATATATATATATATATATATATATATATATGCGATTAAAAAGGTTAAAAATGTGAACCCTAGGGATATTCATAATAAAATATAAACAATGAACACTAGGGTAATAAAAACTATAGAAGTTTTTAATAGGTTAAAACTATAAAAGTTTTAAAAAGCGCCAAGCTTTCGCCGTCACCTGCCGGCATCCTCAGGGCTGGCGCGCCAGAGAATGAGAAAGTCTTTTTATAGGCGTACCGAGGTTTGCGCTCGGCTCCTTGATCTTGTTACGGGGCCTAGTTTTAACCTATTAAAAACTTCTATAGTTTTTATTACCCTAGTGTTCATTGTTTATATTTTATTATATATATATATATATATATATATATATATATATATATATATATATATATAATAAAATATAAACATATATATATATATATATATGAATAAAAGAATAAAATACGATCACCGGGAGGGTTAAAATAAGAATACTTTACTAAAAATATACTTATACTAAAAAGTTGCCAAGCTTTCGCTGGGGGAACTCCCCAGCATCGTCAGGGCTAAAAGGCCATTACAATAAAGGAGGTTTAAGTAGGTTCAAGTAACGTTTGCGCACGGCTCCTAGACCATGTTACTGGCCCTGATTGGCCAGCTGATAACCAAGATGTGTCTATAATGTTATGTTCTTTTCTTCGGATGCCCTTCCCTATCCCTCCACTATTGGTCTTTGGAGGCGTTAGTAACCTTGCATCCCCTCCTCTTCCAATAATACCAATGCCTGCCGTATCGGGGGGAGGATTCAATCTGATGTTTTCTTGTGTCTTGTGATGGGGATAGGGTTCCACTAACTGTGGGTTAATATCCCTTCCCAATTGTATACCTCTCTCCTCCTTTGTCGTGTCAACAGCTCTTATCTGAGTATGGTATGCCTCAGCAATCATGTCTTTATTCCCCACCCCAGTCCTCCTTACATCCGTTCCCTCCCGTTTGGCACTCAAACCGCTCTCATTACTCCTCCCCTTACTGATTGAGCGGGTTGTCATTCTATGCTTTCTGTCCCCTCTCCATGTGGGACGCTCCTCCTCGTTGCTATGGGCAACCGCACACTCCGAGATTTTAACAAGTCTTTTAGGTGTTCCGGCTCCATTGGTATCGCTTCCTCCCTCCTGGGGGGGGGGGGTGTGAGCCTCACATGGGGTTGTTGGGCGGTGCGTAGATCATCCATATTGGGCGCCCCCTCCCTTTCTTTTTCTGCGCGCAGGGAGTCCGTAGCCTTTATTCCAGCGTCCACATGTTGGGGTGGGAGACTCTCTTGCTGCACGGTCCGGCGCCGGTCACCTGGCAAGGGGGTGTTGATGGTATAGTTATTTACGTCCGTATGCAGGCGTTCCCGGCGGTGGGGGGATGCGGCTTCCTGTCCATAATGCCGCAAGTGTTGGTATGATCGCTTGCAATGTAATGAGTGGTAATTTGAGTCCCATTTCCGCAGCGCTTGTTGCGCTGGATGCAAGTCAATGCGACGATTAATTGAGCTGTCATTTGAGAACCAGGCCTCTTTCAGTAGCCGGCCTCCCTTCGTGGCATCACTAGCTACGATACAGGTATTAGCAAAGTCAAATCGGTGGCCCTCTTGCGCCATATGCATCCAAAGTTGTGAATGCTGCTCGCCCCGTTTTATAGCCAATTGGTGTTCATGGAGAAGAGTCTTCAGGCGTTTGGCTGTTTCCCCCACATAGTTGCCTTGGCAATTCCTGCAATTGATCTTATAGACAACAGATGATTTCTCCATAGGAGGTAGGGGGTCTTTTGGGCACATGACTTTAGACCGTAGAGTTTGGTTTGGCTTGTGAGCCACCTCTATTCCATGGGGGGCCAGCAATCTGGCCGTGGCCTCTGAGATATTGTTAATGTATGGGAGGGAGATGCGTGTTCTCTGTAAGGAGGGTTCTTCTCTACATTGGGTGGCCCAAAGATGGGTTGTTACGCTATGCCGTCTGATGAATCTTAATGGGTAACCGTTATAACGGCATATGCGAAAGAGGTGTCTCCTCTCTTCATTCCTATACTCATCCGTACTGCAGTGGGAGTCAACGCGCTTAAATAACATTTTAATGCAGCTGATTTTATGGGAAACTGGATGATTACTCTGATAATGGAGGATCCTGTCCGTGTGAGTTGGTTTACGGAACACTTTTGTATGTAAGGATCCATTCAATTGGCGATGGATGGATACATCCAAGAAGGCAAGGGTGTTATGTTATTCCTCCTCCACAGTAAATTTTATATAAGAGTAGATGGAATTCAATATTCCCATAAATGCAGCTACATGTTGTCTTTTGACAACAGCAAACGTGTCGTCCACGTACCTCACCCAAAACTTAGGTTGGTATAAAGCCATAGCCTTATGTTCAAGTTGCTGGAGGACCACCTCAGCCACAATACTAGAGATGGGAGAGCCCATCGGAGTTCCCTTGATCTGTTCATAGATGGAGCCCTGAAATGTAAAATGGGTCTGGAGGCATATTTCTATAAGTTTCACGAGGTCCTCTGTCTGCAGGGAGTCCTGATGGTGCCCTCCTCCCATGCACGTCAACCGTTCTCTCAGGACTGAGATGGCTAAGTCCTGGGGAATGGAGGTGAAGAGGGAGGTGACGTCGAACGAGACCATTGTCTCGTCATCCTCCACTCTGAGAGTCTTGATTCTAGTTAAAAACTCTTCTGCAGACCTGACCATCGTGCTGCTCCCATCTACGAGATGGTTGATACGGGTACTAAGCCATTTGGCTAGTCCCGAGATGGGGGTGCCCCTGAACGATACAATGGGGCGAAGGGGGATACCTCCCTTGTGAATTTTTGGTAGCCTGTAAAAATAAAGACATGATTGCTGAGGCATACCATACTCAGATAAGAGCTGTTGACATGACAAAGGAGGAGAGAGGTATACAATTGGGAAGGGATATTAACCCACAGTTAGTGGAACCCTATCCCCATCACAAGACACAAGAAAACATCAGATTGAATCCTCCCCCCGATATGGCAGGCGTTGGTATTATCGGAAGAGGAGGGGATGCAAGGTTACTAATGCCTCCAAAGACCAATAGTGGAGGGATAGGGAAGGGCATCCGAAGAAAAGAACATAATGTTATAGACACATCTTGGTTATCAGCTGGCCAATCAGGGCCAGTAACACGGTCTAGGAGCCGTGCGCAAATGTTACTTGAACCTACTTAAACCACCTTTATTGTAATGGCCTTTTAGCCCTGATGATGCTGGGGAGTTCCCCCTATTCTCTGAGGACCCACAGCTAGAATAGTGTGGCAAGCACGGGGGAAAGAGGTGGCCAGGCTTGGGACTCCATTAGATGATCGTTCTAGCGTCACACAAGTTGCTTCGATGCAAGACGATATGGAACGTCCCCTCCCCAGCCTAGGAGTCGGGAGTAGTAGAGAAGTAATCAACTGTAGGAACTTAGAACTTGAAAATACGTCTGATATGAGTGGTGCAAGGATCAACCGACCGGGCCCCGTGACGAGGTCCATGAGCCGAATGCGGGCGCGGTTGCACTCATAAGCAGCCTTCCCCACCCTCTGGCTTTTACACCCTGACGATGATGGCAGCAATACAGCCATCGAAAGCTCGGTTTTTAGTTATTAAATACTTGATTGCTTTTATTTCCTGGTGATCGTCTTTTATCTTTTAAGTATGTATACACCCAGGAAATGACATTCCTCTGTTTTTAGTTTAATTCTTAATATATATATATATATATATATATATATATATATATATATATATATATATATATATATATATATATATATATATATATATATATATATATATATATATATATATATATATATATATATATATATATATATATATATATATATATATATATATAATACGAGGCAAACTAGTTTTACAGTTACATAGCATGTGTTTTACTTTATCTAGGTACTAAATTTTTAGATTATCACAATGCATTTAATAAAAGCCAATATTTTTTCCTGCTTCTTATTCCAGCCATTTCTCTTGCCCTGCTTCCAGATATAGTGTGAGGTACACAATAAATGTACATGTTGTAATTTTCCATTTCTGCTAAAGGAATAGGCATATAGAGGAACTTAGCTAAGGTACTTTTAGGAAAGGAGATGTAGTAAGCTGGAGGAATAGAGAGGAACTATATACACTGACTCAAAGCATACTTTTAGAATAGTGCACACTATTGTAGAATAGCATATAGCTTATAAATAACATATTATTCAGTTATATAAGGTTTATTCTTTATAAAAACTGTCTAGAGTTAGTATTTTAAAGTATAACTATGAACCAAAGTGCAGCCATGTTTAACCAAAGCATGAACTCTGTTACATAGCTTCTAGATAAAAAGCAGGCACTCTTATAGATAAACAAGGGAAGACATAAATCCTTTATAATTGCAATTATCCAGTTTGGGTAGCAGTTCATCTTATAGATAAGCTACACCCTTAGTTAGCAGGATGTTACAAATCATGCCACAGAAAAGGAAGGGGAGATAAGACAGGAACAAAAGGGGCTTTTGATCTAATAATTGGAGGATTTGGTAATTGTAATTGTTGCTAGGCAGTCGGAAATCATGTGACTAATTCAGACCAACTGGGTTTGGAGAGGAAGGATGTGGCCTAATTCTACGGGACAGGGTATAAAAATCTATGCTAAAATTGATTCAAGTGTGGACTCTGGGATTTGCAATTACCAAGAGATCCACCAGCTTTTGCAAAAGCTTTAATAAAACTTGTTTTGTTTTCCAACACCCTTGGAATTGAATTTTTATTCCTCACAGTCAGTGTGCATAGGAGATGTACCAGTTTGTTTTCTTTGTTTTCCTGACTTTATTGGTCTATGTCTTCCTTGTCATAAACAATCCCAACTAAATGTAGAATCCTGCTTTTCTTGTTTGTTGGTCTACCTGAACATAAACTAGGCAAATGCCCCTTTTATTTATGGGTATGCACATCATTCCTTTGGACCTATCAGGCAAGATAGAACCTTATCTGGCCATCCTGGCAAGATTACAAGCAAGAGTAGCATAAGAACATAAATCATAAGAATATGAAAAACCACAGCAATAGCCCAAGCCTTGTCTTATCCTGCATTCTGTTGCTAAAAGACTGGACAGTCACTTGTCTGAAATGGTATAGGCCAGGGTCTCCTGCTGGAGCAGGGGGTTGGACTAGTCACTAGAAGACCTCCAAGGTCCCTTCCCTTTCAAACTTTGCAGGGAAACCTCTCCTCAGAAAGGAGAAAGAACCCCCCCCCTTGCCTTTCAAAGTTTGCCACTTCCCTGCTTCCCATTTGCCAGCACATCTCCAGGTGATTTTTCTTCTGGCGCAGCATAGAGTTGGCTCCATGTCCAGTTGTCCTGGGCAACTTCTGCGTCCACCTGGCAGAGCTCAGATGGTCGCACCCACCCAGTCATGCCCACCTGGCTGCAGTGAGTCGTCCCATTCACAGCTGCACCAGGGTCCCTGAATTTACTTTCCAGGGAGTTCCTTCAAATTGACTGTATAGAGCCACAGTGGTTTAACTATAGCTGCTGTATTCTGATTTCTGTCATTATTCTCTTTTGTTGAATATACAGATGTATATTTGTTCACCACAATACACATCTGAATCCTCTCCTTAGGTCCCAACAATGCCACTACATTTATCTTATTTCTTCCTTTCATAACTAGCCTCCTCCAGGTTCCATATAACTGTTCTGCCTTGATCACCATTATTTTATAATCCTGCTGCCTATCTGCACAAGTTGATATTTGTCTGCTTTCACACTAGCTGGCAATGTCAAAATATGTTAAGAGAAGAAAGCAGATGTTTCTGTAAAAACCTATGAAACATTTGTATTTAAAGCAAATACAAAAACAATGAAAATGCATCTACCTTAATTCACATTTTTATATAAATGGACAGAGGTGAGAGCTATAAAACTATATACAATTGACAACAATTCAGGATTTTTAAAACATTGTTAAAAGTTTGCATTTATGTCATTTCCCATCCATGTATAAACTTCCCCCAACTATTGTGATACCTGAAATAGACTTTCAACAAAATTGCTTACAAAATACAATGAGAGGGGGATAGCGCTCTGGTAATTGTCACAAGCTCTCTTGATTTTTCTTTCAGCATCCATGTTGAACCTTTGCCTGCTGTCCAAAGTACCTGATGCTAAAGTATGAGGACTCATTATGGGAAATATTTCAAATGCATTGTCAAAGGTGCTTTTTCAAAAGGCAACTGGACTGTTTTTTCCTTGAGGAGGAAGAAGAAGAAAACATTTCGCTTCTCATCCAAGAAGCTTCATCAGTTGTGATGGAGGGGGAATGGAAGTCTGAGCAACACAGAAGTTTAAAAATAAAACAGTTGTCAGAACCCATTCCTATTCTATCTCTCCCGAGGGGGGAGGGGGATATGCCTGCGGGGTTATTGCTTCCTCTATTTACTTTGTTTATTGCTTTGTATAACCTTTTGTTTTATTGCCTCTGTATCCGCTGCCCGCTACAATGTGAGTTAGAAACCGATGTTATCTTCCCTTTTCTCACGATGGACTTAACAAGACAAAAGGGTGGCCAGGGGAAGTTTTGAAACAGATGTAATCATGGGGAGGGGTGATGTATTCTGGTTAGGCGTCTCGGACAAGATTGTGCCCTCTGAAGTCCTTTCAAATGGGACCGAAGGGGAGGGGAGGGGGGCATCGCGATAGAAGTGTATGTAATGCTATGAATTTGAATGTTTGAGTGTGGTCTCTGGTTTAGAACTTCCTGTTGAAGCTTCTCTCAGAGATCCACTGCACTTTGCAAACTGCTTTTTCTATTTTCTGCAGAATAAACTCTTTTCTTACCAATCCAAATTTGTTGGTGTTTTAATCACGTTTCCAACAAATTGGCGCCCAACATGGAGCCTTGGGCATCTGTTCCTGCAATCTTTGGGAGGCGAGGTCAACTGAGGACGGCATGCCCCATTGATTTCAATGGTCCAAGGTTGCAGTCGCAGGTCGAGGAAGCGGAACGGAGCCAAGCCCACGGACCAAATAGTGATTGGTAAGAACTGAGGAGAGGGGACCAGAGAATTACCAGGACAAGGACCGGGCAACTTCATGCACGAACCTAGGTGAGTAAAACTTGGGGTGAACCAAGGAATAAAACCTAGGCGGTCGGAGGGTTGGTTAGGACAGTTTGAGTCTGAGATCTGTGAGAGGTGTGTGTGAGATGCCCCAAGGTCTGTAAGGGCTGGCAAGGCGGAGTGAGAGCGGACTCCTGAGTAAAAGGAGAAAGAGGCTTGGTGAAGCGAAGCGTGGTCTCATTAGAATAAAGGACAAGAGAATTGTGTGGTAAACCAACCATGGGTAATTCGGGAGTGTCCCAGGAGAAGAAATGTGTGAAAAAGTTTAGGAAAAATCCAAAACTAAAAATAGATCCCCACAGTCTATTAGGAAAACTGTTAGAAAACTGGGAGAAACCACCATATAACAAACTGATCATTAAGTTAAATTTAACAAAAGAAGATATGGTAAATTTGTGCTACTTCGTATGGTGGGAGGATGAGAAAATTGAGTAGCCCCAATTAGGAACTAACCATTATTTCGCCTGCCAAAACTTATATGATTACATTAGAACTAAGGCTTGTGAATCCCTAGATAATGAATTAGATTATGGCCTGGTCTGGAATCCGGGCAAATGGATCAATATATCAGAAAAAAATCCCTTCTCATGTCTTCTTAATAGAGGAAGAAGAGGAAGAAGATGAGAAGAGAAAGTATTTACCCCCACCGTATAGTCTGGGTCCAATTAACATAGCCCAGGCTCCACCCGGTGTGCCATCACCCCCAGGGAGCCCCCAAATAAGACAAAGGTTTAATCAGTATAAAGCCTTATGGAAAGAATTGGAACATTCTGTGAAGTGGACTTAGAGACATTAATTATCAATTGTAAACCATTTTATTCTCCACGAGAGTTCTCCTAATTTCTACTAATTGTAAGGTGACCAACCGTCCTCCTTTAGGGAGGACAGTCCTCCTTTTATAAGTTCTGTCCTCCCTCGAAAAGTGTCCTCCTACATGTCCTCCTTTTCAATATTTGAAGACTAATCTGCAAGGCTTTTTCTCATAGAACGCTCAGAACGGTGTTCCGGCACCCTTTTTTGATGGTTTTTTTTTCAACTTTTGCAAGAGCTGTGCTACTCCTGCTATTGGCTTTCAAAAGCCAATAGGAATTGCTGCTAAGCGCACCAAAACACCCGGCCGGCAAACTTTGCACATGCAAATTGTCTGCAGCGAAGGCGAATTGGCAGGAACTTTGTACCCCTCCCTGCTACCCAACTACACCATCTCCTAGTTAGTCCTGAAGATGCCTGGAGGAGACTGGAGTGGCGACGCCACGGTAAGTTTCTCTTGATCTTCGGCCCTGCTAGGGCAATAATGGCTGTGGGCGCAAGAGGCAGGGGCGGCGGGGCTGCTGCAGGTGGGGGTATGAGGGGCGGTGGCGGCCGGCTGCCCCCGTGCTGTGGGAGCCATGGGGCCCGCTCTACACAGGGCTGCGCAGGGTGGGCGGTGGTGCTGGCGGGGCAGCTGCAGGCGGGGTGTGTTGGCAGGCTGCCCCCCGGGGCCGGAGCCAGTACCGCTGGTGCTTTGGGAGCTGCGGGGCCCGCTCTACAGGGTGGGGCAGCGGTGCTGGTGGGGTGGCTGTGGGCGGGGGCACGGCAGGTGGTTGACCTTCCATGGGCCGGGCCAGCTGGTGGTCTACCCAGTGCTGGACCTGCGCTGCCGCCACCTCGCCCTGCGTGCCTACGTGGCCATCCTGGAGCGCCTGGCCCGCAACACCTGCCTCCGCTGCCCACCCCGCGCAGTACTCATTTAAATAATTAATAGGCATGTAAGCATAATTACAATATAAAATTTTATTGTTACAAATGTTTTTTATTATGCATTTAGCATATTATAGTGTATTCTGTATTATTGTTACAATGAATAAAATGTTTCTTTTATTTACGATATTTTTTTCTTCAATTTATTTGTGTCCTCCTTTTCATTGTAAAAAAGTTGGTAACCTTACAAAATATTTCTTTCATGGATTCTTCCCACAGCCCATAGGGCTTGAAATGTGTTGGGAGGAATTCCCCGTTCAGGCTCTTCCAGCCGGGATTCTCACAAGCAGCACAGAGGAGAACAAGTACAGTAGAACGTGAAGCCAGCTACTGGAAAGAGAGGTTTAATCACGGAGATTAAAGTTGAGTGACAATTCAGCATGAATCCTCGGCTAGCTAGACAGAATGGTCCTCAAATTTGAGTTCTTATACCCTTTCATGGTTTCCAAAATTGTCATTTCTGATTCGTGAGTTTAAAATTTGTCTTTTCTGATTTGTTGGTCAGTGTCTATTGTTGGGTTAATTCCTTTATCAATTCTGTCTAAAAAGTGTTAATTTTTGCTCCAGGAGGGATCCGGTGTGATTATTTTATTGTTGTGTACTTTTTAGTGTTTCTATTCTAATCTTGTCAATCCTAATTGCTCTTAGCTGGTTCTGCATTCCGGTGGTTTAGACTTGATACTTTGTAGCCAGTGTGTGTTAAGTGTTTATTTAGCCTCAGGATGCCGCTGAGTCAGACTAGTTTGTATTGGGTTCTTCCTTTATTTGCCAAGGTATTTTCTCTTTGGGGTGAAGAGGGGGTGTCCTGCTCTCATCAATTCCCCCATTTTGGGCTATCACTTGTGTTTCAGTGATCAGCCCAACTGGTTCATATACTCGGTAGTGGTGGTCAATTTGGCACATCATGAGATAGGTTTTCTTGCTCTGTTCTTTGCCTCTGATGGGAGTTGTGCAGATCTTTAGGCATCTCAACCCTAAAGGAATTCATTGGCATAGGCAACAAAGGAAGACTCCACCTACTATGACTGTGATTATGCTAGCGATGAGAATTTTCAACCAATGAAAGTCTGGTAACAATTAGAAGAGCCAGAAAAGGTCCCAGGATGATTGGTTATGTCCAATGTTCTGTGCTAGTTCTTTTAAATGTTTGATATCTTGTTCAATTAGTCCAGATTGGTCGGATAGGTTGAAACAGCAAAGCCCATGGAATTCTTCACTGCCATGATTGTGCCTTAACAATAAGTAGTCAATAGCTGCTCTATTCTCGAGGGTTGCTTCTCTGACTTGCCTTAATTCCTTGTTTAAGGCATCTAGGGCATGGGAGGTGGTATTTAGGCTTTTAGCTAGGGTACATGCCAGGCTGTTTATGTTCCTTGAATTTTCTGCTGCAAGCCCTGGCACTCCCACTAGAGAGACAGCCAATGCAACATATTCAGCCTTGGTGAGGAGGGGGGCCTTTGAGTCACAGTCAGGAGGCAATGTGTGGAAGCTCCTCTTTTGCCCCCTTTGCAAGGAGGGCATTAACATGGTTAATTGCCCTAACGTGCAAGGGCCCCCTGTGGAGTTTTCTGGCAGGTAGGAATAAGCTTTTAAGCCACACAGCAAAAACCATCCAGTAGGAAGTTTCATATGGCTGTATGAAAAGGTGATGGCCCTGGTGTTGTTGCAAGCCAGTTCAGTGTTAGTTAGGTTGTAACAATTTGAGACCTTAGGCATGTGGCATCCAGTTAGTGTGAAGCAGGTAGCTGCTTGGGTTACAGCTGCCACCTGCAATATATACATGCTGTTGTCTTTTATGTCTGCACTGGTGCCCCAATCAAAAATATTGGAATATAAGGCTGTGAGTGGAAACTCTCTTAACTTGGTGTCATTAGTGACGGCTCATGGTGCTATTGCTACTCCCATCAGGCATGTGGTCAAGATGTCTTTTACTGATCTACCCCCAGCAAGGCAAAAATCTGTGGTGTTCAGCACCTCCTTCGCTAAATATTCCCATACATTCCCCTTTTCTGGAAATAATTTTGGTTCTATGAACCCAGAGGTACATTTCAAATACAAAAATACAATACAAATAATATACAGGAAATTAACAAAGATGAACCTAATTCCCTCCCCCATTTGTTTCAGTTTCAAAAAGGGTCTTTAGCGTCCACTCTTCAGTTTCTGGTTTTTTTTCTAAGTCTCAGGGGTGGAACCTTTGGTGTTGCTTCAGGTATAATGCTGTGGTCTACGACTGCTGGTTTGATGTGGGTCCAATGGATCCAGGCATTCCTTTCAGCTACTTTGATTGCTGTCTGGGTGGTTAGCAGAACTTGAAAGGGCCCATTCCACTTTGGTTGTAGCCGTGACTTGCAGCTGTATGACTTTATCCAAATCCAGTCCCTTGGTTCAAAAGGATGTAGGTTTTCTTCTAATGGTAAGGTTTGCGTCAGGGCACTTTGCTTCCACAGTTCTTTGAGCCGTTGGTGTAGAGCTGTAAGATAGGATGATAAGACTACCTCTCCCTTTTCTAAACAAAGGGACTGGGGGTCTAGGCCTTTAAGTGTGTCAGGTGGACGACCAAACAATAATTCAAAGGGGGAGATGCCTATGTCTTGCCTTGGCCGGTTTCTAAGGTGGAACAAGGTTATAGGTAGTACTTGGAGCCAGGGTAGATGGGTCTCCTGACAGAGTTTACCTAGGAGGGTCTTTAATTCCCTATTCTATCTCTCTACACTTCCCCCCCCCCAGGAACTGGGGTGTCCCGGTGTGTGTAGGTCTTGTTTAATGCCCAACGCTTGGAGGACATGCGTGATTACCTGTGACACAAAGTGTGTGCCTCTGTCCATGTCTAAAACACTTGGAACTCTAAACCTAGGCACAAGTTCTTTTAATAAGTGTCTTGCTGTCTCTAGAACAGTGGCATGGCGGCATGGGTATGCTTCCACCCAGTGGGTGAGCTGGTCCCTACAGACTAGCACGTATTGGTAACCATTGGCTCTGGGGAGTTGAATGTAATCCAGTTGGAGTTTTTCAAAGGGGTGTTGGGCCCATGGTCTCCCCCGTGTGCGTTGCTTTCCACGAGGAAGCATTGTTTACTTGGCATATTTGGCATGTCTTGGCTATCTGAGTGGCTTCACTGTAGACCCCTGGGGCACACCACACTCTCTATTCTGCCCATATAGCTCTATGGACCATATAGCTCTATGTTGGAGTGTCTGGCAGTTATTGGGTTAAATGCTAGGTATGTGGATGGGTCAGTGGGAGGAGTTCCAAAGGTCATTGGGAGACACAAGCCACATGGGAATCTCTTTGTCTGTAAGAAGCATGGGCCATGGAAGGTCACACAATAAGCCAGAGTCATTATAAAGATGGTATGAAGAGCAATACTTTCTTACCTAAAGGGATGATCTAAAAGGTGAACAAAGATGTATTTCCAGGAGCACCAATCACAACGTGAATGCAAGTAATCTTTCTCATTAAAATATATTTTGTTTATTATAAGATTGTTTCTTTTGAGTTAACTATCTGACTGGATTTAAAAGAAGACACTTTAGGTTTGGGTCAGAATAGTAAGGAAGTATACTCATAATTCGTGCCATCTTTTGAAAGCAAATAGTAAATTGGCAAAGATTAATTCTTCTCTCAAAGCTGCAACAGTTTGAAGAAAGAGAATCAAATCTGTTAGCCTTTTCTCCACATTAACCCTCAAGGAAGTAAAGTAAAGATTCTCTTGATGCCTTTAAAAGCCTGCAAAGCAAAGCCAGCGTGTCTGTGTTAAAGACAGCTTTCAAGGAGTTATTCAGAGGCATTGTCTTGCTAATTCGCTTGCTAGCCAACGCTTCAAAGTAAAAAGTGCCTTGTATCTGATTAAAATTACCTTTGGATCTGTTCACAAGCTAATGTTTATAGCGAAGAGAAAGGAAAAAATCTACACTTTTGTTCCTTGCATGAAAGGTTTGAATTTTAACACCAAAAGGAGCTTGGGCTTTATCCCCCTCCCCTCTTTGCCAGTGAATTACGCAGCCTGAAACAAAGAACTGTTTAATGACTGCCTCTAAAGTTCAGATAAAAGCTTGAAAAGGCAAGGCAGCCAAAGGCAGAAAATTAGCTCTTCGCTGCCTTCAAAAGGGAAACCTCTCTCTCTCAGCTTGCCTAATGCAACTGAAGATTGAAATCTGAATGTTTAGAAATATGTGAGTTTTATGCTTGAAGTGTAACAAAGCAACAACAAATTTGTTCTTCTTCACGGGTTTGCTAGCAAGGAAGGCTGATTGCCCTTCAATAAACTCATTTGTTGCCATAGTGACACAGCCCCTAGGAATGCTCAGAATTTCAGCCAATGTCATAAGGAGGAATCTAGTTACAGAGGCAGAACCAACCCCACATAGCATCGCAGAAGCACCCCCTGGTGGTCATGCGAATTATTTTTTTTTAGCTGAGTTACAACAGCCACAATTAATTCAGCACACAACAGAGCAAATCTGTTAGTTAAAGTGCAAGCTACTTAAAGTTATCCCAAGCTACCAACACCCCCTAGAGGGCACAGAGTGAACTTACCAGAAGCATTCACTCACTCACTCAAGCTGAGCACTAAGCTGTTCCAGCTTGAGGGAACTTAGGCAGAAGAAATCAAAGCCATGTCTCTTTGCTTATTATCACAGCTGATGACCCAGGGTCACAGCCTGCAACTCAAAGGTAGCCAGATGAGAGTGTGTACCTCTACATTCTCTCAGTGGCCACTAGCAGTAACATGGTAATAGGAAGAATTTGGCTGGCCTTTCTTTAGGCGCCCCCTAGTGGTTAAAGGAGGCACTACATGCAAGCCTTTAACCGCACCCAGAGAAGCCCCTCTAGTGGACAAAGGGTGAACCTCGAAGCCAGAGCACCCTGGTAGCTGACCCACAGCAAGTGACCCCTAGTGGTGAAGGGGTGAACTGCACTGAAGTACCCACAAACGCAGGAGAACGCACCCAGTGGCATCTCCACCCACAGATAGCACCTCAGAAGCTGATCTACAAGTAGCGACCCCTAGTGGTCAAAGAGAGAAGTTCTTCAAATTTTCTTCAAAATCACTGAGAAGAACACTGAACCTACCCTAACCATGGAGGAGTGTCTTATTGATTTGGACGAAGGGGTTCAACCAACCAGCCTTGTTGAGATACACCAACCAGCCAGCCAAGGAGAAATGCTATCAACAGCCAACCTTGACCTGCACAAAGAGGCTGAAGCTCAAGCCTCGACAAAGCCAAAAATGTCTCAGGGTCAATACGATCTTAGACAACGCAGAAAGCTCACAGAAGCCATGCACTCACATCTGATGGAGAAATGGCACACCATCCACAAGTGCCATGAAAGACACTGGAGGAAACTACTCCAACTCTACCAAGAGCCTCAGGAGGAGCCTTCCCCTGTACAGGCGAGTGAATTGGAAGACGATAAAGAAGATGCCCTTGAGCAATGGAGGAGGTCTGAACGGCAACTCGAGGACATTCAAGAACAATTAAGAGACTCAACTGTCGATAGCAAGATGCAAAGCCTCAAGCTACTAAACAAGGAATGTAAGAAGTTTCTAGAGAGCTCACAGGGTTCCCCACAGCCCAAGCCTCGCCAGAGAGGTAGACTGGTCGACAGGGCCGAGTCCGAAGTTTCCCACTTCTCACATGCACCCTCCCAATGGTTGCATGTGGCTCCATCCCACGTGTCTGGAACAGCCTCATCCTCTCGCCACACATCCAGGGCATATTCCAGCGTGTCCCAACAATCGCATGTCACAGGCGCCTCCCGCCTTTCGAAGGCATCCTCCCGCCATAGCCGAGCATCCAGAATTTCACAGGAAGAGCAAATAATCTTAGATGCTAAAGCTGCTGAAGCTGTCTTTTGTGTGGCACAAGAGGTGAGGCAGAGAAAGAAGGAGTTGGCAGCCATAGAACTTGAGGAAGCTGAAATAGAGGCCAAGCTAGAAGCCGAAGCAATCAAAATGAAGAACAATCAAGAAAATGAAGCAGCTCAAATGGAAGCCAAACGAAAGGCTATAGCAACTAAAATGAAGGCCAAAAGAAAAGACGCCCAAGAAGAACTTGAACTTACTCAAAGCCAAAGAGATATGGCAGACAAAATGGCTAGAGCGGAAGGCCTTCAGAAAATACTCCAGCACACCACTTTCTTGCCAGACAGGCAACAACTGGAAAATGAAGAGCGTCACAGCCGGGTACAAGCCTACGTGGACAACCAAAGCGCATTCCAGAATGCGCAGGTGAGAGCACCTTAGCCAGCCACAAGCCCCCCAAGACCAAGTAGACGAACAGAAGAATCTCAACGACCAGATGCGACGGTCAACCACAGAGTTGATCTCGCAACACCTAGATCTCGAGATCTTTCCACCGTTGCTGTCCCATTGAACCACACCCTTGATGGCAATCGGATGGGTCCACTAGCAACGGCAACGTCTACGCAGTGGACACTGCCACAAGATCTGCCCACCACTGCTACCCCATCGAACCCACCGAACCACACCCTCGATGACAACCTGATGGGATTACCAGCAACGGCAATGACTGCACAGCGGAGAGTGCCACAAGATCTTTCCACCATTATTACCCCAGCAACGGTAACGACTGCACAGCGGGGAGTGCCACAAGATCTTTCCACCATTATTACCCCACAGAACCCGCCAAACCATACCACTAATGGCAATCGGACGGATCCACCTGTAGCGCCAACTGCCCTACAGCAGAACCAGCCGTCGCTCAGGGAAGAGGTTGAAAGAGTTAGAGCCACACTAGAGTCACTAGAGTCCCTGCTGCGCCAACAGGAGGCAGCGTCCCAAGGAACTGCCACCAGTTCTGACTACAGAGGTCAGCCTCGAGCATCAGCTCTGCCAGCCTACCAGGGAGCTAGCTACACTCTACCAGAAACACAGACCCTCCAACACGTAAGCAAGCAGGAGCCTGGGCTCCCTCAGCTCAACGCCACAGCAGAGGAGTTCAGACCAAGCCAACAAGGTCCCTTGCACGTGACATGGCAAAATGCCCTCAGCCAACAATATGCCGAAGGAAGTTACCAGCCAGCCATGGTGCACGCCCCCACTCACGGAAGGGATCCACCACCTCCACAAAGCTACAGCCCGCACACGGGATCGATGTATCCCCCAATGTATATTGGAAGAAGGTTGGACTTAGCAGCCAGAGGGGTACGGAAATTCTCCGACAAAGCTAGAAGAGACTACTTGTTGTGGAAACATATCTTCAAGCGCGCCATCAATGAAGAAAAGACTGGGCCAGACGAGGAACTTGTTCAGCTGACAGCATGGTTAGGCCCAGAATCTGTAAACACTGTGAATGACATCTTTGCATCCCATTTGGGCGACCCCAACATCGGCCTTGCAGAGGCTTGGGCCACACTTGACGAGGACTACGGTGATCCCTCAGTGACGGAGTCCTCGCTTCTGGACCGCATTCTTAATTTCCCTGACATAAGAATCAACAACCACAAACAGCTGAAGACTTTCTCATCACTCATTACTCAACTACGGTCAGCACAACAGGACCCTACCTTGCCGGGATTAGCTTGCCTCGACCTGCTTAGAATACAAACTTCTATCATCTAAAAACTACCACGGTTGATATGTGAACAATGGATCAATTTTTCTCAAATTTACGGGGAAGACAATCAAAACAAAATTCCCCCCTTTGCGGTTCTCGCTAAATTTATCAGCAAGAAGGTTAAACTCCACAATGACCCCCGGTACCTTCCCGTTAGAGAAGCACACTATCCGACAACCGGGCGAAACAGTCACAACCCTGATGTAACCAAGGGATCTGGCCAAGCTACGGACAGAACCACCCCTTCAGTATATAAAGCAGGCATCACGCCTCCCCCAAAGAAGGCTCCAGACGAACGAACACCGAGAAGCGTTCCTTCGAATCCGCATCCAACTACAAAAGGCCTAACTTGCCCAATGCACAAGTCTTCTCACTCTCTAAATGATTGCAGAGAATTTAGGACAAAATCCCTAGATGACCGAAAGACCCTACTCAAAGAGAATAGGATATGTTTCAAATGCTGTGACTCTATGGATCACACGGCCAAGGACTGCACAGCTAAGGTGAAATGCCACCTGTGCAACAGCGACAGGCACCCAGCAGCCTTACACCTAGAACCTAAGACGCTGTCTAAGGAGTCACGACAAGCAACTAGCTCTACACCAGACTAATCACTGACCGAGTCCTGTTGCTAAAGAAGACCAACTTAGACAATTGAACCTCTTCTGCTCAAGCTGTTGTTCCTGATTCTTCAGTTCCAGATGTTCCTGATCCTGATTCTTCAGCTCCAGCTGTTCCTGTGTTTCCAGATCCAGCTGTTTATGTCTTTACAGGTTCTTCGGTTCCTGAGTATCCTGTGAATCCAGTTCCCCTCATTCCCAAGAAGCTTGGGTTCCAGTTTTTTTTTTCTGTTCCAGATTTGGTTCCAGTTTCCTTCACAGGAAGAAGAAGTCCTTGCCTCACTGGGAGACAAGACTGCATACCAGAACTATTGGCCCATGGGACTTGCGCACCGGGCCCACCCACTTGATGAACTAGTTTACCCAGCTGAGATCCAGATCGTGAAGCCACGTGAGTCAGGTCGTGACTCAAAGACACTTGTACCAGGCTGATCACCGATTTGGTCCGTTGCTGATGAAGACTGAACCAGAAGATTAAACCTCAAATTATGTATTGTCTTATGCATTGTTTGATGTAACACTTGTCTTTTTTCATAATTGTGCATGTTTTATATTTACCTTATAGTTACGCATGTTTGATACCAAGTTTTTACCTATTTAGTCACAAGTTAGTTAACAATGAATATTGCATGCCTTGATGCTATGTTTTTACTATTTTAGTAGTGGAAATATAAATTTCCAAGCGGGGAGTATTCTGGCCCATATAGCTCTATGGACCATATAGCTCTATGTTGGAGTGTCTGGCAGTTATTGGGTTAAATGCTAGGTATGTGGATGGGTCAGTGGGAGGAGTTCCAAAGGTCATTGGGAGACTTCCTGGACACAAGCCACATGGGAATCTCTTTGTCTGTAAGAAGCATGGGCCATGGAAGGTCACACAATAAGCCAGAGTCATTATAAAGATGGTATGAAGAGCAATACTTTCTTACCTAAAGGGATGATCTAAAAGGTGAACAAAGATGTATTTCCAGGAGCACCAATCACAACGTGAACGCAAGTAATCTTTCTCATTAAAATATATTTTGTTTATTA
The DNA here is from genome assembly GCA_024509115.1 of Crotalus helleri. Lineage (NCBI taxonomy): Eukaryota > Metazoa > Chordata > Lepidosauria > Squamata > Viperidae > Crotalus > Crotalus helleri. Next base: position 37,435,582 of record JAKSXO010000008.1, read on the forward strand.
TAAGATCGTTTCTTTTGAGTTAACTATCTGACTGGATTTAAAAGAAGACACTTTAGGTTTGGGTCAGAATACTCTCCTTATGGCATCTACTATTGCTTGTGTCCCACAGTGCCCTTTGGAGTGGAGCTGCTGACAGATTAGTCATAGCAGATGTCTGGGAGCTATGGGCCTCCCATCTGGGACCCACCAAAATCCTTCTTCATAAACTCCTCACATTTCTCTTCCCAAGTTTTTATTTCCCCAGGTTCTAACAGATCTTGATATTGTACTGTTGGTCCTAATTGTAATATAGGGAGGGTGGTGAATGCCTTCAGGGGTTGAGTGGCAACCCACTTGGCTGTGACATCAGCAAATTGATTTCCTCTTGTGACCCTTGAATCATCCTTCTGGTGTGCTCTACAATGGATGACTGCTAGGGATGAGGGTAGTTGGATAGCTTTCAATAGGTCAGATATGAGGTCAGCGTGGGCAATTGGTTGGCCATTAGATGTTAAAAAATGCCTGTTTCCAGAGAGCGCTGGTTGCATGGCAGACTCCAAAAGCGTATCTGGAATCTGTATATATATTGGTAGACCGGTTCTCTGCTATTTCACATGTTTTTTTCAGTGTGATAAGCTCAGCCACTTGAGCACTGTAGCACGGCGGCAGGGGGGAGGCCCAGACTGTCTTGTGCAGAGAGACAACTGCAGCTCCTGTTACATGGGTCCCATCAAGTAGGTAGGAGGAGCCATCAATGAACAATTCTAGGTCTGGGTTTGGAAGAGGATCATCTGTTAAGTCAGGATGTGGTAGTTCAGCGTCTTGGACTAGGTGTAAGCAGTCATGTAATACTTTGTCTGCTAGATTAGCGGGCAATAACGTTGATGGGTTGAGCGTGTTGCAGCATTCAAAGGTGATGTTTTCTGAAGTGAATAGTTCTGCTTCATATTGGGCCAGGCATTGTTGGGTGAATGCCTGAGTCTGGGACTTTAAGAGTATTGCAAATACATCATGGGGAACTCTTAAAATAAGGGGATGTCCTAAAACCAGGTCTTTTGATCGTTTAACTAGTTCTACGGTGGCAGACATGGTGTCAACACTGCAAATACTGTATATTCTTGCTTTGACAATATGCAGAACTGTCTGGTATTTTGGGGGTTAATACAGAGCTTAGAGGGTGAGGGTAAAGCTTGGGAAAGAAAGAGGAAGGAAACCTTTGACCTTCACACTAATTGGATAATGTGATATCCTGATGACCCTGGAGTAAAGAAAATAAAACAAGAGCTCCTCACTGACCAATGGTTCAAAGATAATCAAACCTCCCTAACGTGCAGGGATGGCTTGGCTTACAAAGGGGGGAAGCTATATTTGCCAGAAGCCCTCCGTCTTAATGCCCTCAAACACAGCCACGATGTAAAACAGGCTGGACACTTTGGATATTTGAAAACCATACACCTCACCCGCCAACAATTTTGGTGGCCGGGGCTGAAAAAGGATGTGGAAAACTATGTAAAAAGTTGTACTGTATGTGCCACAATGAAAAGAATCCCAGGGAAAATCCCTGGGTTACTGCAACCCCTGGCAGACCCTTCTCAACCATGGGAAGAAATAGCTATGGACTTTATAGTAGACCTACCTGAAAGTAGTGGGAATACTGTCATCTGGACTGTAATAGACCTGTTCTCAAAGCAGGCTCATTTCATCGCCTGAGAAGGACTCTCATCTGCCCAACGACTGACTAAATTGTTCCTGAAACATATCTACCGGCTGCATGGCGCCCCTAAGCGAATAATTTCGGACAGGGGGGTGCAGTTCACAGTGAAATTTTGGAGAAGTTTCCTTACATTAATTGGATCATCTCAAGGTTTATCATCTGCTTTTCATCCGGCCACCAATGGGGCCGCAGAAGCCGCTAACAAAATGGTGGAGCAATATCTTAGATGCTACGTTTCTTACCAACAGACGAACTGGACTGATCTCCTCCCTTTTGCGGAGGTGGCGTACAATAATTCTGTGCACAGCAGCACCGGCTACACGCCTTTCAGAGTGGCCACAGGAAAAGAGTTCAACCCAATATCTGAATATCCTCAGTTGCCCTCCGCTTCCCAGACACTTGATCAGTGAGTGAGGGGGTGAGAAGAAGTTTGGAGAAACACAAAAACTGCTTTAAAAAAGTCTTTTGAAACCTATAAAAAGCAGGCTGATAAAAAGAGGGCTCCCCAAAGAACATTCCAAGTTGGGGAAAAGGTCTGTCAACTAAATATCTACGCCTCAAATTGCCCAGCAAGAAATTGGGACCAAAATTCTTGGGGCCTTTCCCCATAGTAAGTGTTAGAGAATTTTAATTTCTCTATTGGTGAAAAATAAATCAGAAGCTCTCACAGTTGACTGCATTTAGCTGGTTCAAATAACTTTATATTTATATAAAAATATTTACAATACCATTCTTCTTTACAGCAACATAGCTTAATGAAGGTTTCTTACAGAGACAGACCAGAGACAAAACCTTGAGACTGGAAATCCAGCTCCTAACTCAATAATCTTTTGCACAGACTCAGTAGCACTTTCTTCACATTGGCTGACTGAGTTACTACATGACTCTTCCTGTTCATGAATATTCCAACAGTAAGGATCATCAACCCAGTCACAGTAGAACTAAAACTCCCTAGACTTTTAGGGAAAATTCACCCAGTTTTCCATTGTAGCTTGTTGAAGCCTTATCGGGGCTCCACTTTAAGACCTCCTCCAAAGAAAGCACCTGGGCCCCTCGTAGTGATGGGACAGACCCACTATGAAGTAAAACGTATTCTTGACTCTAGAATTTTTAAAGGGAAATTGCAGTACCTAATACAATGGAAAGGATACCCGTTGTCTGAAGCCACCTGGGTGAAATCAAGTGAAGTGAAAGCTGACAGATTGGTCAAAAGGTTTCATGTGAAACACCCCAACAAACCAAAAGATAACCCTTAACATATGCTTTTGTTTACTTTACAGGCTCTGTCCTTCTTGTAAGGGAGGCTGGATGTCAACGCTGCAAATACTGTATATTCTTGCTTTGACAATATGCAGAACTGTCTGGTATTTTTGGGGTTAATAACAGAGCTTAGAGGGTGGGGGTAAAGCCCAGGAAAGAAAGAGGAAGGAAACCTTTGACCTTCACACTAATTGGATAATGTGATATATGACAGCTAATTTAGGGAGGGAACATGCTGATAATTTAACTGCTCAGAGGAAGAGAACTTAGATCTTAGCATAGACTTTGTTATGCCTGTGCTGACATTTTGAAGCAATAAAAGACTTTTAGGGAAATCAATGCCTGGAAGTTCTTTGAAGTGTTTCATTAGCCGGAACCATAACACATGGCTCTTAAGCATGGAACAGTTCCTCTGGCTACTGGGTCCAATTGGACAGAGTAACAGGCTACTGGTCTGAGTGTTGGACCGAATCTCTGTGCCAGCACCCCTGAACCAACACCCTTAGATTCGTGGACAAAAAGGAAAAAAGGCTTTCTGTAATCAGGGAGACTCAGGGTGGGGACCGAGGCTAGAGTTTGCTTTATCCTTTGGAAGGTATTTGTTAATTCCTTTGTCCATTCAATAGGATCTGGTTGATCTTTTGCAGTTAATTGGATTAAAGGTTTTGCCATTTCCCCAAAGGAGGGAATCCAAGGGCAGCAGAATCCTAAGACCCCTAACAGAGCACGGACTTGGAGTTTTGTTTGTGGGTGTTTCATTCCTAAAATGGTCTTAACTCTCTCTGGTACTAATTTTCTAATCCCGGGGGCAATAATATACCCTAAGTAAATCACCTCCTTTTTTAGGTACTGTAGCTTTAAGGGTGAGGCTTTGTGTCCTCTTTCACCCAAGCATTCTAATAGGTGATAGGTATCTGCCTTACAACTTCCCTCCAATTCAGAAGACAATAATAAATCATCCACATACTGGATTAAGGTAGAATTGTGTGGCAGGGAAATAGAGGCAAGGTCTTCCTTTAAGATTTGGGAAAATAGGGTGGGGGACTCGATGTAGCCTTGTGGCAGCCGAGTCCAGGTGTATTGTTGTTTGTCCCATGTGAAGGCAAAGAGGTATTGGGATGCAGGGTCCACAGGGATACTGAAGAAGGCTGCACAAAGTTCCACTACTGTAAAGCGGGTGGCTGCCGCTGGCACTTCTGTGATTATGGTGGCTGGGTTTGATACTATAGGTGCTCTTGGTACCACGTGACTATTTATGGCTCTCATATTGTGTACAAAACGATAAATGGGCTTTCCTTTGCTGTCTAATTTGGGTTTCCAAACCGGAAAGATTGGAGTGTTACAGGGGGAAGTGCATTTGCACAATACCCCTTGTTTTAGATATGCTGTTATTAGCTTCTGAATGGGCTCTATTGCTTCTGGCTGTATTTTGTACTGGGGAATGCATGGTGGTGGTCCTGCCTTTACCTGAATCGTAACTGGGGTGGTTCCCTTCAGTAATCCCACTTCAGTGGGATCCCACCCCCATAGAGAGGCCGGTAGGCTTCTGAGATCTATAGGCAGCTGGATCTCTTTTTCAATTGAACATACCATGGTAAAATGTGTGTGTTTGAATGAGATGTCTAAGTGGAGCCCTTCTGTAGTGCATTTAATGGTTGCCCCCAGTTTACGAAGCTGTCATGTGTCTGACTAATGAAACACTTCAAAGATCTTTCAGGCATGGTTTAACCTAAAAAGCCTTTATTAGTGTAGAGGACTGTCAGCACAGCATGGAGAATGCCAAGATCTGAATTTCCCTTCCTTTGCACATAACATTCCAGGCATTTCCCCTCCCCTATTTTGGGGTCATGATTCACATCTTCCAATTAACCTGGAGGGCAAAGATTCCCTTCCGTTCCCTTCCACGGGCTTTTCTCTCCTCTCTCATTCTCATCTGAATTAACTCTAAAAGTACCAGACAGTTCTGCATATTTTGTCAAAGCAAGAATATTCAATATTAGCAGCGTTGACAACTGGCCCCCCCTTACAAAAAGGACAGATCCACAAAATAAAACAAGCTGGCAGGCCTGCCCACCAGCCACCACCAAACCCTCGCTCTGGCCCTGGTCGCCGTTAGGCCAGCCTCCGTTTACGGTCAACTCGGCAGCTGCCTCAAGTCCGTTTGGCAAAGGAAGCAAGACAGCAACCGTTGTTCCCTCTGCTGCCGGGCCAGCAAAGCGTTCCTGGATGTTTGTCAGCCCAGCGAGGTGCTCCTGGATGACGTTGGCAGCGACGGAGCAGCAAGCAGCAGCAGCAATGGCGGAGCAGCAGGGCGGCGGAGCAGCTTATCAGCAGCACCAGCAACGGCACAGCTACAGGGCACTCGCTGGACGGCGGAGCAGCAAAAAGGTGATGCCTCCTGCCGCCCGAGTGGGTAGGCCTCACAGGGTGCGACATTCAGCTCCCCTTACCAAGGGTCCTCCTGGAAGGTAAGTACAACAGGGTCAGTGGTCGCGTTCCTTTGTGGTTGTACCCTCTGGCTGCCTACCCGGTTTTCTGGAGAACTTCCGATGGTACCTTCTGACCAGTCGGGGAGCAAGCATGTCCCTGTCCCTTACCCATGACGCTTCAGAGAGGGGTACCCCTTTCAGAGAACAAGATAATACAGATCACCCCTCCTTACCCATGAGTCAAGGATCTCCTGGACCTCATATTGGCCTGGAGCAATGGGGTCTGGGCCCTCTGGTGCGCGCTCACCGGACACCTCCTCCACCGGCTTTAATAGGCTGGCATGGAACACAGGGTGCACCTTACCGAGGAACCGCGGTAGCTGTAATTGCACGGCTACTGGGTTAATAATTTGGGCAACTTGGAAAGGGCCGATATACTTCGGAGCTCATTTCTTACATGGGACCCAGAGTCTTATGTATTTCGTGGATAAATAAACTAAATCACCCCTTGTACGGTTTCTGGGTCCTTCGTTTTTTGTCCACCTGTTTCTTAGCGGCTTACCCTGCTTTTGTCAAAGCCTTTTTTATCATGCCCTATACCCCTCCCACACGGGTGAACCATTCGTCGGGCTGACAGGGTTGGGATTCTTGGGTTTTACACTCTGGTATAGGAACAAAATCCCTGCCATACACCCCCTGGAAGGGGGTGAAACCAGTACTGCTATGCATGGCATTATTGTACGCCACCTCTGCAAACACCACCAGATCCACCCAATCTGTCTGCTGGTACGATACATAACTCCGAAGGTATCGCTCCACCGCGGCATTTGCCCATTCCGCTGCGCCGTAAGTGCTGGGGTGGTATACCGAACTGAGCCGCTGGGCGGAACCGAGGAAACGAACAAATTCGTGCCAAAAATGAGCTGTGAATTGAACCCCGCGGTCCGAGATGATGTGACATGGTGCACCATGCAGTCGGTAGATATGTGATAGGAACATCCTGGCCAGCCTCTTTGCCAATGGTAACCCTTTACAGGGGATGAAATGGGCTTGCTTGGAGAACAGGTCCACCACTGTCCATATTACTGTATACCCCCGGACCTCTGGCAACTCCACAATAAAGTCCATCGCTATATCTTGCCACGGTTGGTCTGGGTCAGCCACAGATTGGAGCAATCCCATTGGTTGGGTAAGGCTTGGATTGAGCACATACGGGACAGCTTTTAATGTGTGTTTCAATATCCAGTCTCATCCGGGACCACCAAAACTGACGCCTGGCTAAGTGTAATGTCTTCAGAAAACCAAAGTGGCCTGCCTGTTTTGAATCGTGGCATCGGTGGCATACACGGCTCTGCATATTATGCGGAACATACAATTTACTGCCATACCAGGCCAGCCCGTCCCGTTGGGTCAGCAACCCGGGATTGTCCCGTAACCACGTATCGTGCATGAGGGCTGTTCTTAAATCATCCTCAAAAGACACCACTCTTGAGCATGAACCCGTTTCTGCATCGTTCTGGCTGTAGGGGGGCATGATCGCTTGCACCACCTCCTCCCTCTGTCATATTGCGGTAGCTGGGATAGAGTGTCCGCAAGGAAGTTCCTACCCCCTGGCACATACCTGAGTTGGAAACGGAACCGACGGAAGTACTGTGCCCAACGTACATGCTTAGGTGATAACCATCTGGGGGTTTGTAACACTTCCAGATTTTTATGGTCTGTCCATACTTCAAACGGGTGTTTTGCCCCATCCAGTAAATGTTGCCATGTGGACAGGGCCCACTGCACCGCAAACGCCTCTTTCTCCCATATAGCCCACGCTCGTTCAGTTTCTGTCAATTTCTGAGAGGTATAAGCGCACGGCTGTAACCTCTCTTGGGGGTTATGTTGGAGCAACACTGCCCCCAGAGCGACATCACTAGCGTCGGCCTGTACCACAAATGGCCATTCTGTGTTGTTCAAAGAGAAAAAAGATGGATCTCTTCGTCTCTGCATAGACTATAAGGGTCTCAACGCTGTGAGTGTGGAAAATAAATATCCCCTCCCCCTCCTAAAGGACTTATTAACCCATCTGGCTAAGGGGAGTGTCTTCACTAAATTAGACCTAAGAGAGGCATATCACTGGGTGAGAATAAAAGAGGTGTAGTAATCAGTCCTTAGTCATTGAAGGGTGCAAAGAAATGGCCGCCCGCTCGCAGCCTTTATTTGTTTTTATAGAGTTTTACAAATAGCAAAAGATACTGCATGGCAATAGCATTTCATTGGCTAAAATCCTTTACCAATCCTCAAGAGTAAAAAGGCCAGAGGCCAGAAACAGGGAATAGTTAGTAGAATCTTGTTGACGTGAGCTAGCTCTTATCAGACAAGGTCAAACAGAGCTGCGCACTTTCACATTGCCATGGTGATGTGAAGGAATGAGATAGATGCAGAAAGGAGGGGCACCCAGGCTTTGGAGGGGCAGTGTTCTGCACACGACCTTTGCCTGTCTCTCACCTCTACAAAGAGGGAGACGAGTGGAAAACTGCCTTCAACTGTCCTATGGGAAGCTATCAGTTCAAAGTCATGCCATTTGGACTACAGCGGGCCCCAGACGTATTTATGCAGTTGATTAATGAGGTCTTACATGATTACTTGTACAAAGGGGTTTTGGTGTATCTTGATGATATCCTGATATACAGCACAAATATGACTGATCACATAAAGCTGGTGAGAGAAGTGTTAAAGAAACTATTGAATACCAAGCTTTATGCCAAATTGTCGAAATGTGAATTTCACCAGACCCGATTAGATTATCTTGGCTACAGAATTTCCAACGAAGGCATTGAAATGGATCCAGCCAAGGTGAAAGCTATAATTGAATGGCAGCCCCCAAAGACTCGCAAACAGCTCCAGAGCTTTCTGGGTTTTGCCAACTTTTATCGTCAATTCATCCCCTCTTTTGCCGAGATTGCCCTACCCCTTACAGAACTACTCAAAACAGGCAAAGGAGGAGGGAAGCCACAACTGGGCCAACCACTAGCATGGACGATGGGCTGTCAAACAGCTTTTGAGAATTTAAAGAGATTATTTGCTGCTGAACCGGTCCTAAAGCACCCCTGCCCAGGGGAGCCCTTTGTGATTCAAGCTGATGCCAGCGATGTGGCAGTTGGAGCTGTGTTACTACAAAAGACCTTTCAGGCATGGTTTAACCTAAAAAGCCTTTATTAGTGTAGAGGAGCGTCAGCACGGCATGGAGAATGCCAAGATCTGAATTTCCCTTCCTTTGCACATAACATTCCAGGCATTTCCCCTCCCCTATTTTGGGGTCATGATTCACATCTTCCAATTAACCTGGAGGGCAAAGATTCCCTTCCGTTCCCTTCCGCGGGCTTTTCTCTCCTCTCTCATTCTCATCTGAATTAACTCTAAAAGTACCAGACAGTTCTGCATATTTTGTCAAAGCAAGAATATTCAATATTAGCAGCATTGACAGAAGCAAGATCCTGCCCATGAGGGACAGGGGAGATTGGGGACAAACGGTGAACAGGTGTTCTAGGAAAAAAGGGCCAACTTCCACTTTTAGGTTGTTTGTGAATTCGACCAGGATAATTTTTCCCTCCCACACCCACTATGTTATCCTTGGCCCCAGGCACTATTGAATCTTTAAAGGGTGCCATAGTGATAAGAGAGGAGGTGGCTCCAGTGTCAATGAGACATTCATATGCCTTTCCCCCTATAGTTACTGTCAAAAGGGGCTCTCCATTGGGGCCGTCCTTTAAGGGAATAGCCAGCCCATGAAATGTGGCCTTATAATCATTTTCTAGTCAGGACATGTCATGTTCCTGTTGCTCCCATCGGGGTTGGGCTTGGTCCCTATCTTCATTCTGATGGTGTGTGGTTTCCCTAGGGAAGGGGGGTCTTGATTGGTTATGACGATTCCGGTTTTCCCTGTTTTGACCTCCCCAGCAATTTTTGCTAAAATGTCCCTCCTTCCCACAATGGAGGCAATGCCTGCAGAATGTTTCACTTTTAAATTTGCACTGCCGGCATTTTGTCCTTCCCTTGGGGGGGGGTCTGTGTTGCCTTTGTCTGCTATCCTTGTTTAACATTGCAAAGGCTCCCTTCTTTCTGCTCTATGCCTCTTTTCTTTCTCCCTCTCTCTGTCTGCTTCCTTTCTTTTTCTTCTTCTGCTAATTTTTCCCTCTGGTCAAATACAAAATTTGTGATTCTGTGCAACTCTGAGATGTCTAATGTTGACCAGTTAGAGACTATCTTATGAAAGTGCCCCAAACACTCACTTGCTGATTGATTAACAAAGGCAGCAGCAAGAATTTTCTGGTCCTTTTGACAGCCTAGGTCTAAATGAGCGAATGTGACTCTGGCTTCTAAGAGACAGACCCAGAAAGCATCTGGGGTTTCCTTGTCCCTCTGCGTTGTTTTTTGGAATTCAGACCAGTTCAGGGGCCTTTTCCCTATCTCCTGGGGGGCTTCCATTAAATTATTTTTAGCCCTCGTATATTCCTCCCAGTGGTTTTGATTGTTATAGTCCCAGTCTGGGCGGTTAAGGGGCCAGGCAACTCTAGCAGGGGCTACTTGCCCAGGTGTAATTATTATAGGTTGCCTGGCTATCTCTTGCTTTTTTTGAAAAGCTTCATTAGCTTCTTTTTAGTTAAAAACACATGTAATAGCTGGGTCATGTCTGCCCAAGATGGACTGTGGGTTTCCACAATTGATCTTATAGTTGTTATGACCGATTGGAGGTCTGATCGGAAAGTAGGAGTGTCCTTTTTCCAAACAACCAAGTCAGACGGGGAGAAGGGGGTGTGGGTTAAAATATGTTCAGCCTGGCCCCTCAATCGCCCTGGTACAGGCCTGTTCAGTAGGGGGGGCATGATTTTTGGTTCGGGGTCATCTAGGGAGGCTGAGGTTTGAACTCAGTTTGAGCCTGGCTTTTTAATCTGGACAGTTCAGCCCAGCAATACCAATAGGGTAGCTGGGCTCGTTCTATTCCGGATCTAAGTGCTTTCAGTATTTTGAATTTGAATGTGCCGCCTTCCGGCCAAATCTGTTTTCTGCACTCATCTTTAAGCAAAGCCCTTTTTTACACAATTCCTTTAACAGGTTCTTTTTCATACCTGCCTGGACGGGTAGCTGATTCCCATCCCAGGCTTCAAGCAAGCTTTTCACTGTGGAGCCTATCTCGGCCCTTGAACTAGAAGCTCTCATGATTCCCTTACCCCTGATGCAGGGGCTCACTTTGGTTCTATCGAGTCCGGCACACTGAAGCCTCCTAGTGAGACTTCTGCCTACCACCACGGTTTTGGGTCAAAAAGTGACCCACAGAGGATTCTGGATCCCTCACAGAGTACGTGACGCTCCTTTAGGGATCTACCACCACAGTTTCAGACCACAAAAGGGTCTGTTGAGGACACTTCTGCTCCCCTGCAGAAGGTACAGGACACTCTCTTACCGGCTTTACCTTCACTTTTCACCACCACTGTTTGCAGATTTCAAATGTCCAGGAGGACCTCTGCTTGCTTTCCAGAGGTAAGGGACGCTCCTAGCCCGTGGCTTAATTTCCTAACTTGGGGATTTTGCTTATAAATTACTGGCAGAAGGAGTCCTGGTCTACCAGTGTAAAAAAAGTTTCTGAAAGGGGTCCGGTCTACCAATACAAAAGATTTTATGACACTTTTACTGCCCACTAGGCTCTCCCTTTCTCAGAAGGTCTCATGCCCTGCTGGTCACAGCTCCAGGGGAGCTAGCAGCAGGCTGGGGTGCGGCTGGAGGGTATACAGAGGGGGTGAGATTAAGCTGATTTTCAGAGGAGGGTGCACCACACATACATCCACACATTCTTCCTTTCGTTCTTCAGACCCTTTGAATCTAGGAATTTAAATTTGGCAGCACTTACCCTCTTTCCAGGTAGCTGTTTGAGCTCAAGACTCAAAAACTCCCTTTAATACCTGTTGCCGACCGGGCAGGGTCCGTGGAGACTTCCCCATGGAACAAGGCGTCCGCTGCCAGCTGGGTGATGGCTCTTCCGGGCCCGGTCCGGTGGCTGGGTGAGCTGGAAGTCCCTTCATTGGTCACCAGGTAATTGTTGGAATTCCCTCGTTCAGGCTCTTCCAGCCGGGATTCTCACAAGCAGCACAGAGGAGAACAAATAGAATGTGAAGCCAGCTACTGGAAAGAGAGGTTTAATCATGGAGATTAAAGTTGAGTGACAATTCAGCATGAATCCCCGGCTAGCTAGACAGAATGGTCCTCAAACGTGAGTTCTTATACCCTTTCATGGTTTCCAAAATTGTCATTTCTGATTCGTGGGTTTAAAATTTGTGTTGTCTAAAAAGTGTTAATTCTTGCTCCAGGAGGGATCTGGTGTGATTATTTTATTGTTGTGTACTTTTTAGTGTTTCTATTCTAATCCTGTCAATCCTAATTGCTATTAGCCGGTTCTGCATTCCTGTGGTTTAGACTTGATACTTTGTAGCCAATGTGTGTTAAGTGTTTGTTTATTTAGCCTCAGGATGCCGCTGAGTCAGACTAGTTTGTATTGGGTTCTTCCTGTATTTGCCAGGGTATTTTCTCTTTGGGGTGAAGAGGGGGTGTCCTTCTCTCATCACAGGTGAAACAGAACTGAAGATAAATTGGCCTCTGAGCATATACAGAATGCACTTGCTTCATGGTGACTTGAGCTACTTTTTAGGCATTAAGATAGAAGGGAAGTGTAAGGTTTTCCACTTAACCTCACAATTGCCCCAGCATTACTCAGGAATTTAAAAGAGCCAAAGAAACTCCTGAGCCGAGGTTTCACAAGCAAACAACTTTTATCTTGATCAAAACAGAGTTGGGTGACCCCATCTCTCTTCGTGGCTGGTAGAGAGATGAAGGCAACAACCAGAAAAGATGTCTTCCACCTTTTATACCTTTCCAGAACAAAAAGATCAGGTCTTGGTACCAGGCATAAGATGGCACAAAAAAACAATTCCTAGATGATGACTCATACACAGCAACCCAGGCTCCATCCGTAACTCCTTTTCCCCCTCGCCTTACTGTGCTCTTTTCATATAAGCAATCACCTATACCTAAAGCATGAAGCCCTTACTTTTCCAATATATATATAAAGCATCTGATCAAGCAATTAACTACAAAATAATGATTACAAAATAACAAAACAATGATTACATGATAACACTATATGTATCAATATAAAATGGTTACTATATGTAAAATAAATGTTAATGTCAAACTTAAACATACTAAAATCATAAGCACAATAAAATCCCTTCAGAAGTGCTCAGAAGACTCAAGTTCTGCAGCTCCCTTTCCAGTCACTGTCCTTACATACCACCCTGCTCCCTCACAGCCAGAGGGAAAAACTAGCAGTAACTAATACACTTTCTACTTTAATATGTTGCAATTTGCGCATGTCTTCCTCTGACGACAGAAGAGTCCATGTCTCAGTCTTTAACCGCTAGACTACAATCCCCTTTCCAGGCCTCCAATTATATCATTTGAGTTAGCAAGAGGACTGACTTTATGCTGAGGGAAGTTAGCCCAGAGAAGGAAATATTAAAAAGGGCAGAAAAATACATTTTTCCTCAAAAGGACTTTTTTAAAACCAAACCTGGCCCCAAATCTACCTCTCTCTCTGCCCCAAGCAAGACTTTAGCCCCATACAAATGCAGATGTAAAACCATCAGAGAGTTGAAGCCAGAGCACTCAAGAAGACAAAGAGAAGATCTGCATACCCCACTGTTAGAAGTAAAGTCTTCATCCTGGTTCATCCAAGCCGGGAATAAATAAGCAAACATGGCGACTGCTTTGGGAAGAAGGTTACAGTTTATTGCAGAAAGATGGTTCTTCAGGAAAGTGCAGAGGAGAGAGAAGAGGGCAGGAGAGAAGAAGAGAGAGATTGAGCACATGGGCAGTAGGTTTTTATACCCCCTCTAGCCTTGTTTGGAATAGTTTCCTGTTCCTGTGGCATGAACCTTGAGGCTGTTTCTGAGTGTTTGTCTAGGCCTTGATATCTGTGGTTTAATTCTATTATCATATCCTGCTTCCCAGGTGATGGGGCTGATTCCTAGAGTTTGGGTGGGGTATGCAGATCTTCTCTTTTGTCTTCTTGATTGCTCTGGCTCCAACTTTCTGATGGTTTTACATCTGCATTTGTATGGGGCTAAAGTCTTGCTTGGGGCAGAGAGATAGATTTGGAGCCAGGTTTGGTTTTAAAAAGTCCTTTTGAGGAAAAATATATTTTTCTGCCCTTTTTAATATTTCTTCTCTGGGCTTTCATCAATCCCCGCTTTGTGCCTTAAGTGTGAATTTATGACACACTTATTGGCACAACATTAAAATTGATCTGGTCAGGGAGACTTGGTAGGCAAGCTTTTAAACTATTAAGCAAAATAATAATAATAATAAGACATTAATGGAGGCAGCAGAAAAAATATCCCTTTAGTGGCTCCCAAAAGGGGAGCTTGCACCCATAAAGTTCTAAAAGTCAGGGCAAAATTTTGCTAGGTGGAAAAGAAATTTATAGTGTCCAATATTCTGTGCCAATCATTTTCAAATGTTGGATATCACCTTTAGCTTCCAGTCAGGTTTGCATACCTCCCAAAATTCTTCACAGCCATGGTTCTCCTTAGTACATGACCACTGGCTGCCCAATTTCAAGGGTTGTTTCCTGCCTTAGCTCTTAATTCAGTGCATCCAGGTTTGTAATGTCCAATTGAGGTTAGCCAATATGCCAGGCTATTAAATTGTCTTTAAATTGCACATAATGAGCTCTAGGAATCCCAATCTGAGCTCAACAGTGCAAAATATTCAGGGCATAAGTTTGGGATTTTTCCTGTTGCTTCCTTAGTCAGGGCATATGAATTGCAAATCACCTGAGGGGGCTTGGTTCCCTCCCCCTTGGAATCTGTTGGAAGTTGGTCCCACAAAGCTTTGGTGCAATAGAGCAAAAATCAGCCTGGGGAACTTTTCTAAAGGTAGGTGGAGGGGATAGACTCAAGTGTGATTCTGAATGGTGTCTGTGTGTGTGTGCATGTATGTGCAGCTACTTTTACAAAATAGTCAATACAAACATTCTGGATCAATTTTCCCTCCCACCAGATAGAAGTCCAAGGTGTTCAGTACTTGTTCTGCCACATATTCCCAAGTGCCATCTCTCCACTAATACATTCAACTGGCTTGTTACAATACAAATGGGGCAAGAAATAAAAGTTTACAATGAGTTTCCACCCTCCCCCCATAGTCTAATTTTCTCTTCTGAGGCTTCACATGGCACCACCTTCCTTCTGCAGCTCTCACAGGCATCTGGGTAAATGGTAGGACTTGGGAAGATTTTCCACTCAGATTGCATGGTGGCTTTTTAGTGGATGGCTGGATTCAAAACTCAATTCCATGGCTCAAATGGATGGAGGCAGCATCTGGGTCTGTGTGTTCTGCTTCCAAAGGCTTGGGAGAGGGTTTCAGGGCTGAAAGATACAAGAACAAGGTCTCCCCCCGCTTTCTGGGTGGACTCTACCAGGAGAGGCAGACAAAAGGTATGGAGAACAAAGGGCAGGAAAAGAATTGGAAGGGGGTAGCTTGCAGGCAGTTTGAAAATGCTGAAAACTCCAAATAATTTTAAAAGCCTAATATTTTAAGGTGTGCAACTTTCCAGAGGTAGGAGAACATTTATTCTAAAATAGATAACATTATTTTAGAGATTGGAAAATGCTTATTTGTTTCAGAAAGCTCCATAGTAGTTTCACCAGTAAGTGATAGGATAAGAAAAGTAACTTTAAAAAATTATTTCCCCACACAAGCAGACTTGAGTTTCAAAAGGCTCTTGTAGATAGACACACATTTTTCAGGAAAAGGATAAAACACATACAGTAAATGCAAGTGAAACTTTTCCAACAGATAAACTTAAAGCAATCCCTCCTGGTAACTTAAGGCTGTTCTTGAGCGTACACAGAGAGAAAGGAAAACAAACAAACAAACACAATTCTTTTTTCTTCACTCTGTTTGTTGGCCAGACAAACAGAGTGAGGTTTTTCCTTTTTGTGGCTTATTTTAAGCAGAATTTCTAGCAGAATTTAAAATTCTTTTTCCTTTGGATTTGAAACAGTTAACAGTCACATTTACCTCTCACGCACAAACTTCGACAAACATATATACACAAAGACAAGAGAACAGAAGTCTTAAGTTTTACACATCCTAGTCATTCCCACCATAAATTTCAGATAACTCAAGTTAGGGAAGGCACATATTTTAAACATACCACGTGGTTGCATAGAGAAGAGAGAGAGAGAGAATCACTATTTCTTATTTTCCCTTTTAAGTACCTTTATTTAGCCAAATTGGTTTCCCAGCAAGGCCCTAAGCAGTCTATTTTTCTTTCATACACTACACAGTCGAAGTCTCCTTGTGAGACTTCTTTCCTAACACAGTCGAAGTCTCCTTGTGAGACTTCTTTCCTAATACAGTCGAAGTCTCCTTGTGAGACTTCTTTCCTAACACAGTCGAAGTCTCCTTGTGAGACTTCATTCCTAATACAGTCGAAGTCTCCTTGTGAGACTTCTTTCCTAACAGTCGAAGTCTCCTTGTGAGACTTCTTTCCAAACACAGTCGAAGTCTCGTGAGACTCCTTTCCTAACAGTCGAAGTCTCCTTGTGAGACTTCTTTCCAAATACAGTCGAAGTCTCCTTGTGAGACTTCTTTCCTAACAGTCGAAGTCTCCTTGTGAGACTTTTTTCCAAATACAGTCGAAGTCTCCTTGTGAGACTTCTTTCCTAACAGTCGAAGTCTCCTTGTGAGACTTCTTTCCAAATACAGTCGAAGTCTCCTTGTGAGACTTCTTTCCTAACACAGTCGAAGTCTCCTTGTGAGACTTCTTTCCTAACAGTCGAAGTCTTCTTATGAGACTTCTTTCCTAACAGTCGAAGTCTTCTTATGAGACTTCTTTCCTAACAGTCGAAGTCTCCTTGTGAGACTTCTTTCCAAACTTTGCTTTGCTTACAGGGCCTTACCAGCTAGTTGCCCAAATCCAATTCTTTCATTCACTCATTCCATTTCATTTTCACAGTCTCTCCCTTTTCCCTAACAAAAGGTTCTGTGCTCTGGCCAACCTCCATGCTGTCCAGGTTCTGCCAATTAAACAGATCCTTTCTGCGGCTAGGAAAGACCAGAAGGAGCAAAATCCAATTGTGATTGGGAAAAAAAAGTCTTCTCACTCACACAAACAGAAATACACACATTTTCTTTGTTCCCCTGGGCTTTAAACTTAAAATTTAGAGGTACTCACCTTCACCTTCTTTCCAAAACAGCCCTTGAGCTCAAACTCTCAAAACTCCCTTTACTACCCTAGCTCCACATGGGCAAGGCCTGGGAGACCCATCCACAGACACAAGGGGGTCTGGTGCCGGCAAGATGGGGCTTACCAGTCTCAGTCCATTGGAGAGGTTAGCTTGGAGTCCCATCTAGGGTGCCAAATTGTTAGAAGTAAAGTCTTCATCCTGGTTCATCCAAGCCGGGAATAAATAAGCAAACATGGCGACTGCTTTGGGAAGAAAGTTACAGTTTATTGCAGAAAGATGGTTCTTCAGGAAAGTGCAGAGGAGAGAGAAGAGGGCAGGAGAGAAGAAGAGAGAGATTGAGCACATGGGCAGTAGGTTTTTATACCCTCTAGCCTTGTTTGGAATAGTTTCCTGTTCCTGTGGCATGAACCTTGAGGCTGTTTCTGAGTGTTTGTCTAGGCCTTGATATCTGTGGTTTAATTCTATTATCATATCCTGCTTCCCAGGTGATGGGGCTGATTCCTAGAGTTTGGGTGGGGTATGCAGATCTTCTCTTTTGTCTTCTTGATTGCTCTGGCTCCAACTTTCTGATGGTTTTACATCTGCATTTGTATGGGGCTAAAGTCTTGCTTGGGGCAGAGAGATAGATTTGGAGCCAGGTTTGGTTTTAAAAAGTCCTTTTGAGGAAAAATATATTTTTCTGCCCTTTTTAATATTTCTTCTCTGGGCTAACTTTCATCACCACCCAAACTCTAGGAGTCATTAGCCCCATCACCTGGGAAGCAGGATATGATAATAGGATTAAACCACAGATATCAAGGCCTAGACAAACACTCAGAAACAGCCTCAAGGTTCATGCCACAGGAACAGGAAACTATTCCAAACAAGGCTAGAGAGGGTATAAAAACCTACTGCCCGTGTGCTCAACTCCTCTTTCCTCTCCTCTGCTCTTTCCTGCAAGTACCATCTTTCTGCTTCTTCAATAAACTGTAACCTTCTTCCCAAAGCAGTCTCCATGTTGCTTATTTATTCCCGGCTTGGATGAACCAGGATGAAGACTTCTGACAATGCCTTTAAGACGGAACTAATTGCCAACTTCGGTTTGTTTACAGCTCCCTCCACGTAGGATCAGTCAGTCACAGGTTAACATAACTGGTTTCTTTACACAACGAACAGTGACCTTCCGCCAGCAAGACCTTCCTACTCAACTCTCCTATCCAAATCTTTTTGCCACTAGATGACATCACTGCTCCCCCTAAATTCTTGAATAGTTACTGTAATTCCGCGATCTTAAGCGAGTGACTCATTACAATCCTCTTATTCTTTAGAGTTATATTGGAACTACTTTTGGGGCACTACCATTTTTTTTTCTGGAGGGGTAAATTACAAAGCCAGTTTCCTTCAGCACTATTGTGACAAATGAAGCATCTGAGGTCACATTCGTTTGAAGATAAGCTCTAGGAGGACTCAGGAAGCCTGTTCAACACGCGGGGAAAAAAATTAAGATTCTCTTAAATTGTTGGTATAGTCCAGTTCTCACCGCCTCCAACTATCCTCCTCTGATTGGCTCAGTTAATTTTGAAGGACTCCCGTTTATAGCCGTTCATGTTTTAGTTATTTAGGTAGCCTACCAGAGAGTGCTTCCTTCTTCGCCCAGCCCTCCTTGAATATTGATTGGCTAACAAACAGTGCCCTGTCGCGATTCTGGGAAGGGTAGTCATTGTATTAAGAAAGAGCCGGAGAATCGATCGGAAGGAGAAACCACAAATCCCGAGATACTTTGGGACAAGAAGAATGAGCGGCTGCGCACTGAGAGGAAGGGGCTGGTTCGTTTATATAAGGCGAGGAAGCGTACTAGGAGAAGCAGTTCGGAACTGGTGGTGGTTGAATAAGGGAAGAAAGGGGGGGGGGTTAGTTGCAGGGAGGGCGGATTCGAATTCTAGAAGGTGTGCGTAGATAAGTTAACCCTCATTTTGCTTAACTCTTTCCGATGTGGAAACCGTTTTTAACCCGTTCGAGGTTGAAGAGTTTTCAATAGCTAAAGCTTGGGACGGAAAAAAATTTTTAAGCGATTATTGGGGTCCAGATTGATGGGGGGGGGGGGAAAGGAACCCTTACAAACTTGTCCCCTTGGCACTGGAACTGCCTTCAACACTTTCGTGCCGGGACTGTAGCAACGTTAACCCTTGGTTGTGTAGATTTGGACACTTAGCACTTTATCACCTGCTGCTTAACTCTTCAGTGGTCTTTTCATCTCTTGGAAGTTTTTTCATTTTTTTTCTTATATAACTATTGTTGCGTATAAGGTGTTTTTGAGGACATACTGGCGCTGTTGCAGTGGCTCGTTCTTTAGCTGGAACATTTTTTTTTTTTTTTGGCTTTTAATCTTTTTGTAATTTGAGATGTGCCTCAGTTCTACGTTGTGACAGCGGGAGAAGCAGAGACGGGAAAAAAACTGATACTTCCACACTTCCCAAAAGGTAACGAACATTTTAAGACCATTAGGTGACCAAGACAGTTGCTGGGTTTTTTCGTTCTGCAAGGTTTAATGTTTGTAACACACTAGAAAACTAAGGAAAAGCAAGAAAGGCATCCAGATTAATACACCTGATAACTATTCTATAATTAAGCAGTAAGAGTTCTGTAAAGGCTGCAAGTTGGGCTGAAGTGTTAAAAGAATTTGATTTCTCAGAACTTGTAAAGGTGGCAGCCCCAGTATCATCGCAAAGTACTGTTGGCTGATTAAATTCTTCCCCCTTCAAGAGAAGAGGGAATCAACCCTTCAGACTTACTAGCCAACAGTCTCCTTCGAGCTGAGGAAATTGCTAAAAGCACCAGCTATGGCTCTCTACCAATCTGAGGCAGCAACCAAATGGCAAAACATCTTTTCCTCCCTGCAGAGGTGCAGGTTGTAGAGACAGTGGTGGAGGGGGACCTTTTCTTGGATTTCCACCCAAAAACCAGGAACTGCTCCAAGAAAAAGAGATGGCCAATAGGTGGCAACCAAGAGAAGCCACCAAGCAGCAGGATGGCAAGCTGGTGAGTGTTGATGTTGCCTTCCCTGGTATAGTTCTCACAGTTCCTGTGGTTGGAGAAAGCCAAAGTCTGTGTTCCCCAGAAGAAGGGATTAATCAGATTGAGAACCAGACATTTGGTGCAGCTGCAGACACCCAGGATGAAGGTAATGGAGAGCAGCCAGACCTATATGAGCAGGAATACTGTGGGCCTGTTGACCAGAGGTGCAGATCCCAGTTTGGTAGAGAAGAGGAAAAACAATTGGGCAAAAAGAAACATAGGAGGCGCCCTTCAAAAAAGAAAAAACATTGGAAGCCTTATTACAAGCTCACCTGGGAAGAGAAGAAGAAGTTTGATGAAAAGCAGAGCCAACGGGCTTCCAGGGTGCGGGAAGAAATGTTTGCTAAAGGACAGCCTGTTGCACCATATAACACCACACAGTTTTTGATGGAGGATCATGATCAAGAAGAACCAGATTTGAAGACAAACCTTTACCCCAAAAGACCTGTCACCAAGTCAGATGAGACCAGTGAGGAAGACTTTGTAGAAGAGGAGGATGGTGGTAGTAGTGATGGGATGGGAGGGGATGGTACTGAATTCCTCCAGAAGGACTTCTCAGAAACATATGAGAGATATCATGTAGAGAGTCTACAGAATATGAGCAAACAAGAGTTGATCAAGGAATATTTGGAGTTGGAAAAGTGTCTTTCCAGGATGGAGGATGAGAACAATCGCCTACAGATGGAGAACAAGAAATTTGCAGGGGACCCCCAGCTAAGTCAGTTAGAACAGGAACTGGACAGGTTGAGAACTGAAAACCAGAAACTCTTGGAAGAAAAGGAGCTTGGCAGACAACAAGAGAACAATTTCTGTAAACTGGGAGAATGAAGCATTTTGTGCGGACATAAGTGGAATTGGACAGAAGCCATCCCAAGATGCTTTATTCATATTGTGGGGGTGTATGTGTGTATGTATAAACATACATATATAGTCAGGACTTTTAATTATATGTAATTGGGTTTTGGGATTGTTCTTTTTAAATGAAAAAACAATATCCAGCATTTCTGGGGGAATTTTTAAAAGTTCATCTGACTTGTTGAAAAACAATTTGTGATCCTTCTAAATGACAGACTAGTTGGTGAAGAGGGAATGGGGTGGGGGAAGGGAAGGGACATGTAAAATAGTCACATTCTGAAAAAAGGGCTATCCAGATTTGTGCAGAGAGTTTAAATAAACTGAAGGACATGTCAGCATAATTATTCTGGTGTGATTTCTAGAAAAATTCAAAATATTTTTTTGGGGTAGTGAATATTATGAATAATTTTTCCAGGCAACATTTGGATATTGTTTTAAAGGAATATGACTTGGAAGGGATAGATAAATCAGAGCTGGAAGGAACATTGGAGGTCTTCTAGTCCAACCCCCTGCTCAAGCAGGAGACCCTATACCATTTCAGACAAGTGGCTTGTCCAGTCTCTCCTTAAAAACCTCCACTGATGAAGCACCCACAACTTCTGAAGGCAAGCTGTTCCACTGGTTAATTGTCCTCACTGTTAGGAAGTTTCTCCTTAATTCCAGATTGCTTCTGTCCTTGATTAGTTTCCATCCATTGTTTCTTGTCTTGCCTTCTGGTGCTTTGAAAAATAAGTTGACCCCCTCTTTGTGGCAGCCCCTCAAATACTAGAATACTGCTATCATGTCACCCCTAGTCCAAGCCATTGTGTGTTTGTTCTAATAGAAGACCAAAAAGAAACAATTACAGTAGCCCAAAGTCACTTTGAGCATTCTATTTGTTGTATTATAATTATGGTGTGTGGGGGGGGGGGGGGTGAGCTGCCAAAGCAAGTTACATTGTTTAACTGCTCTGTTTGGCTTTACAACAAACCTGCATGGTAAGTCTCTGTTCCCATCTTTATACTTGGAGTCAGAGGATGGGCAGGTGTGATCTGCCCAAGGCAATAGAGGCGGAGTGTTCAAATTCTGTTGCCTAACTGCCCTTTTCTATCACTGAAAATGTTTAATAAGGTTATTGCTGGCTATTTCTCCACAAAATCGTTACAGCTTTAATGGGTAAATTATTAGCTAATATTGAGGCTGAAGGAAATGGCAAATCACCTTTCTCCTTTGTCAGGCTTTAGTTTGGATAGGAGATAACTCTCCTATCCTTTTATATCCAACTTTGTAATTTACATCAACAGCAAGAAAGGAGTTTTCCAATGACCAGCCTTCCTAGTGGCCTGGAATAATTTTTCTTTGTGTTTATTTTGACAAATTTATATAGCTGCCCATCTTACAAAACAAGTTTCACCAGCTGTTCTACCTTTATCTTAGTTTGGGAGCCTAGCTCACTTTCTTCAACTATCTTGACAGCTTACCTGGTTATGGGAAGCCTGATTTCACCCCCCCCCCCCCAAACATGATAATTCAAATACAGAAAGGCTCGTGTATATATGCAGACATTACAAAGGCCACTGCTATGATCCTATGTATCAGGCAGCCTAGCGTAATCTGGTTATGGGAATCACAATCTTAAAAGAATCATTGAGCTGAGGCTGATAGGAGTGAAAACCAAACATCCAGAGAATGTCCAGTGATCTGCCACAGTGATGACAGCTTCTTTTAATGCAACTCCCACTTGGAATTGACACTTGCAAATAAACATGGATAGGTTCTTACTTGTGAAGCCCCTTTATCCATGCTATCAACTGGACCAGTTTATTAAATTTATATGCCACCCTTCCTGATAGGGCAACTCTTTTTTTAGTGTTAAATGTTAAGGTGGGATCCTTTTGTGCTCCCAGTACTATTCCATTAATGCTGCACAAGGTGGTTGCCATTTTGATTAATTCAGCCTACAGAAATGTGGAGGGAATTGAGTGAGAATAGAGACTTGTGCCTTCACTGCAAAATGTACATCTCATTTTACTCTATTCTGGTGCATAGAAGGAAACAGGCTTGGCACAGACAATGCTGTCCAGTTTCATAGTACACTCCCTGTATTTTACATGTGTCTTCCCTCCTAATGATTAACAGTCTCAATGTCATGGTTCCGATAGATGAGACCAATTAAAGCAGAACTCTGAGGCTTGAGTTTCCTCTAAGAACATGTTTATTGGGTACAAAGTATCGGCACAGTCAAAAGTGAAATCAAGACTAAAGTTCCCTCCAAAAGCAACAGTTTTACAACGTTAAAATTCCCCCCCCCCCAAATCTATGCAATCAACTGTGTTTCCCAATAGAATAGTTTGGCAGGCTTTCTGACATTAGGCTCAATCTCCCCCCCCCCACCCACCCCAGCTGAGGGAACAGAAATGACCTTGGTTCCCACAGGACAGAGAATTGTTTAGGCTAGCATAGAACTTCCCATTCCTCCTCCCCCCAAATCCTGTGGCAACCGAAAACGAGCAAGATGGCTTCAGTCAGGTTCATTGCAGGTTTGACACTCATTTTAAAAAGCAGTGTCTTTACTAGTGTATTATATACTGTAGCTTTGTTTAGGTACTTATAATTTGTAAATATTTATGGCTTGCTTTATAAACCTCTGGAGTTCTCTAAAATGGGTCCCCAACCCCCGGGCCATGGCTTGTTAGGAACTAGGCTGCACAAGCAAGCGAAGCTTTGTGTGTGTATACGTAGGATCTAGGTAGCACACAAAACCACGCCCACTGCTCCATGGACATTTTTCCCCTGGAACCAGTCCCTAGTGCCAAAAGGGTTGAGGGCTGCTGCTCTAAAAGACAAATTTAAAAATTTAAAGTATAAGGAGCAATACAGATTTTCATTTCCTGTTTGAAGGAATTGTACCCAACTTCCCTAGGAAGGTGTACCAATATTGAGGGGCAGTGCAACAGAAAAGGCCTTGCTTCATGTTTACCAGTCTGATCTCTCTGGGAGAGAATCTAGAAGGGAGCTATGGCTGTAAATTATGGCCTAATATTTGAACCACCTAACAATGAAATATACCCAGTGATTAGACATCAGGCAGCATTCTGTTTAGCTATGAAAATGAAAGTGAGGGGTCCTTGGTGCTCTCCAAGCTTGGCTGTTTTCTTGCAGACATTTTATTACCCAAACTAGGTAACATCAGTAACAGATGATGTTACCTAGTTTGGGTAATGAAACATCTGCAAGAAAACAGCGAAGCTCAGAGAGCACCAAGGACCCCTCATTTCAAACCTGAGCTACAAATTTTCTCCTTTATTGGAAAAGGAAAGTTCACATGGCAAGCAGGCAGACATGGACTTGTCTGGAGGGTGTTCTAGATTAACCAAAATCACAGCTCTCTGAAGTGATTAGAAAAACACCCATGTTTTACAGTTGCCTTGGCCATTGAAACATTACTATACTATGTTAAGAGATCGAAAATGAGCTGCGTGGGCCCTTTCTGCCAGTAACGTATATAGGGACTGTAATTCTGGGAAGTGTTGTGCAGGTTCTGAGGTTTTGCTTGATAAAAAAATACAGGAAACCAGAAGTAGCCTTTAAGCTTTACGTTTTAATTCAGCTGAACAAAGACGGGCTCCTCTAAAAGAGAGAAGCCCTGAATGACAAAAAATCCTTGTATTTATTCTTTCTGATTACATAAGCAATCCACCCAGCAAAGCTGACACACATAAGATAAAGATTTCACCCAGTAAGTCTGGCACACTGTAGATAAGAAGGGAGAAAGCAGAAGTAGCTAAAAATGTTCACCTTTGGGTGTTTCCCTAAAGACATCGTACGTTCCTGGGTGAGTTAGGACATTGGGTGCTTTCCTTGCTGTCCTTTCATGACCCTGTATCCATGACTCTGCAAGTGCCCAAAGACAGCAGGGCCATCTGCACATATTCACAATTGATACTTCCTATGCTGTCTTCTAATTCCGGGTCAACATAATCCCCCCTTTCATACTTTGAGCAGTGCACAGAAGTATGAACATCAAACTGGAGAGACACCGGATAAGCTTCTGCAGTATGTGGGCCACATTATTGAGGACAGGCAGAGGTGAGTAGGGGCAAGTAGTGAAAGATATAACAGAAAAAGATAACAAGGAACACCAGAAAGTGAAGACCAATAAATAGTTCCCTAAACCATCCCCATCCCGGGAGCCAACCGGTAAGGAATGAGAATTTACTACTGAAGACTCGTCATACAGATTTTCAGTGAAAATCTCCAGATCCTCAGGGCGATTCTTGATTCCTCCTTCCATGAGATGGATAGTGTGACTTAATATTAACTTGATAATCTGAAAAAAATCTGAGTGGACCAAAGCACACACCGCTCCTTTGCTACTAGTACCATATCTAATGTTTGGTGATTCTGTAACACTACTTCCCTTATTTCTCCCTGTTCCTTATTGAATTGTGTAAATGCCTGTATGGTGTGGTTAAACATTTCCTCTGTCCAGTCACCTAATTCTATAAAGGTTTTATAATTCAAACCAACCCCCATAGCTGGGATTACTGCTCATGCAATGGCATTTCCTAGGCCATGAGGTATAGGATGGTGTTCAATATGTTCTTTATGCTCAAGGTGGTCCTTGTCCTGTTGATTGTGGATGAGGCAGTTCCAGTCATTATGTCAGATGATACAAACTGAGGAAAAGATCATTCCTACAGTACATGTACCTGACCAGTAAACTGGCATAGACTTGTAGGCAAACAGACCACAAAGGAACCACCAGTCCGGGTGGTTAGCCAGATAAATGCCTTGTTTGCCTTCTAACCCATCAGGCATAGAAGCTCAAACACCAGACATATAAGCTATAAGTCCCATTGCTGCAAACAGGCTACAAACAGCAGAGGGGTCCTTTTTGTAGTCAAGACCAAAGATCTGATGACATTTATGCCATCCATCCCACATGCTAGTACTCACCTTCCATGTGACCATGCAAGGTGCATAAATCCCTAACTTATCTGAAACAAGAATTAAAATGACTTAAGGGAAGCTGCTGCAGGGTGCTGTATAGTTGAGCAATCTGCAGCTTTCCTGCCCCCAAACCCAGGGAGTGCCCAGCCCCTTGTGACAATGATCATGCTGAACATAGAGGCTCCCAGAGGTGTAGCTTCCATAACCAATCCATGGGTACCAGCTGGGGGTATTCGGGTGGAAATCCAACAGTCCATTACATTCAAGAGTTTAACCCAAGCCAGTGCATTCTGCATATGGGTGTTGGAACCCCAAATTCCTAAAGAGGGGCTGGGAATTGGGAACTACTCTGCCCCTCCATGATACTAGGAAAGATGGGGAAGGGTGTCTGTAGCTCCTTAGGCTTTTCAGGCACAAACCTTGGTCCAGCATCAGTGTTCTGGGGAGCATCTGGCTGAAATCCTAGAGCTATCTTTTCAGGTTGGGATACTCGAGAAGGGGCTTTTGGGTTTTCCTGTCCAGTGTTCGGACTCTCCCAACCATGGGTAAGAAGAAACCATCCTTCCTGAGATATGAGGGGGGCGGCACTGGTTATGGCAAAGCAACAGGAGAGTTCATGCTTGGAGGGTGTGTCAGATTGTACAATCTGATCCATCCCAGTCCACAGCAGCTGTCCCCATAGTCATGTCACATACCTTGACCATGACCAGAACCTGACCTCGAACCTGACCACCCTTCCCATAATCCCCCCCAGAAGGGCAGAGCAAGCTCCACAGAAGAAAGAAGGAAGAAAGAGAAACCCAGAGTATGAAGAGGAAAATATCATAGAGCAACAGAAAAGAAATGAACAATTCAAACAAAGTACAAGATGGAAACCAAGGCAGAGAGGAGCAACATCTGCAACATAAGTAAGCAGGGAGCTGGCGAGAGAAAATAGTCAGAGAAGAAGCCCTGAAGGCACAGGTATCACAGCGACCAAAATGCCCTGCCATCCAGGTCAACGTAGTCTGTGAAACAAATGCTCCAGCCCAAGGTCATCCTCGGCACCAGGGGCAACAGTCCAAGCAGCTCAGTGGTCCCAGCATTGGGTGGTGGGGAAGAAGAGCGAAGGCAGGTGTGATGAATCCCAGTGCGAACCCAGTAATCTCGACCGCTGTGTGAGTAGTGATAAGAACAACGAAGGAGCCTTTCCAGCATTCAGCCAAAGGGCCAGAATCAGACCAGGATCTGACAAGCACCCAATCACCAGGAAAGAAAGGATGGAGTGGACGATCCAATCCTGGATAATGGAGGGCCTGAACAGCTTGAGAAATGGAAGAAACATCATAAGCAAGAGAGTGCATATATTCCCTGAGGGCCTGATCCCCCCCAAAAAACAAAACAAAACAAAACAAACAAAAAAAAACCAGGGAGGGAAGTGGATAAGGAAGAATAGTAAAGAAAGGGTCGACCGTACATGATCTCAAAGAGGGACAGGCCTTTTCCACGTGTGCTGAAGATTGGGGCCTGTAGGCCAAATGAAGCTGCCAAACAATACCCAGGGCCTGAAACACCTGCTGGGTAATGTCAGAGATAAAGTAGGGTCCATTGTCAGAGCCAATGCCTTGGTATGGGAAGGAAAAAAGTGGAATAATTTCCTTCAGGAGGGCCTTAACCACCTCACATGCCTTGTTAGTATGACAGGGAAAGGCCTCATTCTATCCAGAGAAAGCACCCACAAAAACTTGCAAGTACCTAAAACCCCGCATCCATGGCAACTCAGTAAAATCAACCTCCCAAAAACTAGCAGGAGCCTGGCCAGCCCCAAGCCTCCCCAAGGGGAACTTAATTTCCACAGGATTATTACATCAACAAATCACACATTGCTTGATCATTGTGAGGGCCTTGTTATAGATCCTAGGACAAATATAGTCCTTTATAAGAAACTCAACCATGGCCTTGTAACCCCAATGAGTGCTGGCATGCAATTTTCGTAAGAGGGCCCATAATTCATGTCTTAGGAGAAGGCATGAATTTCCTATCCTTCTCCAGCCTACGTCCATGATAAACAGCACCCAGTCTATAATCTCTGTGCCCATCCTGTGAAATATATGTTGGAGCCAGCACAGGCAAATGTGAGGGTACAAGCGCACCCATATACTGTACCAAGGGGACGGGACCTGAGCGGCAGACTTTGCGGTGTGGTCGGCCAAGGCATTTCCCCTTCCATGTTTAGTATCAACCCTAACATGGGCCGTCACATGCATGACAGCCACCTTATGTGGGAGCAAAACATCATCCAATAGCCTTAAAATGTCCTGTCCATATTTAATAGGAGCGGTGAGCAAACCACACTCTGTCCACAATGCCCCATGTGCATGTATAACACAACCCCTTCCCTCAATTTACTGTCTGTAAATATATTAACCGCATCGTCCGACTTTTCCAAGGCCCTCATCAAGATAATGAGTTCAGCTTTCTGAGCTGAAGTACCTGCAGGGAGAGTTGCTGCTTCCACTACCTCATCCAATGTGACCATGGCATAGCCAGCTAGCCTTTCTCCCTGTCTCATGAAACTGCTGCCATCTGTATACAGGTCCCTGTCCACATCCTCTAGTGGCTGGTCAGTTAAATCCGGCTGGCCAGTAAACACTACAGTAATAGTTTGCAGACAATCATGATCACCATCCTGTTCCAGTTGGGGAAGAAAGGTTGCTGGATTGAATCTGCCACTGCACTTGATATGAACTTGTGGGTTGTCAAGGGGAGCAATCTGATACTGCTCCAGATGGGAGGCTATAAGCCAATGCCCCCCCCCCTTGCATGCTAACAAGTCCTGGATGGAATGAGGTGTTTCCACTGTGATAGGAGCCCCAAAATTGAATTGTTCAGCAGCCTCCAAAAGGAGAACAGCAGCTGCTGCAGTCCAAAGGCATGCCGGCCATCCTTGAGCAATAAGATCAAGTTGTTTGGAGAAACAGGCCACTGGGTGAGACCAAGTACCAAGGGTTTGAGTAAGGACTCCAGCAGCCACCCCTTTGCTTTCAGCCACATATAAGGCAAATGGTTTCCTATGGTAGCCTGATACAAGGGCTTAGCCATTAGAGCAAAGATGGTGGCTTGTAACTTAGCAAGCAAATCACAGCCTAAAAAGGGCATAGGGCAGTCTGGAAGGTAAAGAAATTGATGAGTAAGGCGAATACCACCCATAAATCATTCCAAAGGGTTGAGTATTACAGCTGACACAGAATGGCCATTGGCCCCAAAGACCTGGAACGTTTGTGAGGAAGGGTTTCCAAGGGGCTTATTAAATACTGAATGTGATGCTCCTGTACCAATCAAAAAAGGGTATTGTTTTCCTCTGACTTTGAACTGTACCAGGGGTGAAGAGGAAGAATCATCCATAAGGGCAGGGAGACAAAGGCCCCCAGCCCCTCACCCCCCCCTATATCTGGAGCATGGTTGTGGAACAGCACCCTATAGGACAGTTAGGAAGGGAACATAAAAGACATTCCCTGCTCCAGTGGCCAAATGTCATGCATATACAACACTGGTCCTGTCTTAGGGCAAAAGAGTGCAGTGGGTGGTCTGGGGGGGGGTGCCTGGAATCTGGGTGACATTGTCACATTTCTCTCTTGAGGGGGCCCTACCACTCCTCACCATCCTCTTCTGCAAGTCCCGTTTCTTCCCCCTTCCACAGCCAGCAATGCTGGCTGTGGAATTCTGGGAGTTGAAGTCCACATCCCTTAAAATTCTCAAGGTTGAGAAACACTGCACTAGGGGCACCTGTTGCAGAGCTTAAGCCAGCAAGACAATACTTTGTTTTTCATCCTTTTTAGCTCCCCGGTTATCACTTCTGGTCATGTCATGTAGGCTTTATAAACTCCTCCCAACAATTTTTCTATTGCCAGCTAAAGTCCCCTCCATCTTCTGTAATTCACACTTAACAACTGGGGCGCTCAAGGAAGTCACTGCGGCTTTCAGCTGGCAACTGATGAAGATCATAAATTTTGCCCAAATTTTTCTGTTTAGGGAGGGCAGTCTGCAATGCAGTGATGATAATGTCTTGGAAACCTTTTAAGTTGCAGGATAAAGGACCTTCCTCCCTTTTTAGCAGCATTTCCTACCAGACGCTTTTCCTCTGTTGTTAAAAAGACATCCAGCATGGCTTGGAGGTCTGCCCAGTTAGTGGTATAAGTTTGAATAATGGACAGAACCAATTCAGAATATTTGTGTGGGGTTTCAGTGTAAGAATCCAATCGGTCCTCCCATGCATAAAGGTTAGATGTGGAGAAGGGGGTATGAACCAGGACCTTATTAGTGTCCCCCCTTCCAATGGCTACCTGCCCTGTGAGGGAGTAGATCCCCTTATAGGGTGGTGGAGCAGAAGCTAAAGCAGGAAAAGGTGGTGCCATGGAAGGTCACCACAACCAACAGTCTTTAAACACCTGCTTATTCTTGTGTAAGGTCCAAAAAAGTGCATATTAAGCTTGCTGATCATGATCCATGCCTCTTTAAGCATAGTCTCCCATGGTTTCAAAAACTCCCAAATCTATGGATCCCCCTGTGGGCCAAACAGTGGGCATGTCCTGGTGACAGAGGGCATTGTACTTAATCAGAGTTTCAACTCTCAGAAACAAAAGGTTGTTATATTTGGAGGGTCATGATTTACAATTGGGGTCACACACTTTTTTATGGTACGGGAAAAATAGAGTTCATAAGTATTTCCAAAATCACTATATAAGGAATGGATTGTTAACAGTATGGGGAAAAAATAAAAGTAAAATATACATGAAAATTCCAGGGTGGTTGTCAACTATGGAAGCATTTCTACATCCAAACTTGGTAAATTTTGAAAAAACTTGGACATATAGAGATATTCTAAATCCTGAAGGGAATTTAAAATCTAAACAAGAACTGGAAAATCAGGGTATCAACTTGTCGTGGTGGGCACATTTACAAATGCAAAGTAGATATGAAAAAGACGTTAAATTATTTGGCTTTTACAAAGAACAAACTGTATTTGATAAGATTTTATTAACTTCAGATGAGAAATTAATTAAGAAAATGTATAATTTTTTGTTAATTTTGGAAATGGAAAGTGAACAAGTTAAAGAAACAATGATAAGATGGGCGAAAAATTTTGGGTATAATATAGAACTAGAAAAATGGCAAAAGTTATGGGATAGAAATTATAAATTGACAATGTCAACTTCGTATAAGGAAAATTTATATAAAATGTTTTACAGATGGCACCTGCCACCAGCAAGACTAGCAAAAATGTTTAAAAATTTGTCAGATAGATGTTGGAAATGTAAAAATAATTCAGGCACATATTCTTATGTTTGGTGGACATGTGATAAAGCAAAGAGCTATTGGAAAATGATACATAACTTGGTTAAAAAAGATATTGGGAAAAACATGTAGATTTTAAACCTGAACTTTTTTACTAGGTATAATGCCAGAAAAGGCTAATAAACAAAGCCTATATTTGATTTTACATGTCACAACAGCTGCAAGAATAATGTTTGCGCAATATTGGAAAAATGAAGGAATACCACCAGAGGAAGAAATAATTAAAAAAAATACTGGAATGTGCAGATGTGGACAGATTGACTATGAGATTGAAAGAAAAAGAAGAAACAGAATATTATCAAACCTGGGACTCAATGGCTAGAGGAAAGAATGAAGGATTAGGAATTAAATATGTATTAGCATTTTTTAAAACCCAGGTAGCACGTTGGTTGAAAAATTATTATATGTATGTAAGAAAAAATCAATAAAATCTTTTTTAAAAATGTGTTTGGTAAAGTTTGGCTTTTAACAGTCTCTTTAGCACCTCACGGACCAATTTGATGTGTTCTTCCATGGTTTCAGTGTCAATAAGGATGTCATCAAGATAAACCAAAGCTCCCTTGTATAAATGATCATGGAGCGCTTAATTTATCAATTGCATTAACACAGCCAGGGGCCCCTGCAGTCCAAAAGGCATCACTTTATATTGGAAACTTCCCAAAGGGCAATTGAAGGTGGTTTTCCACTCGTCGCCTTCCTTAATTCAGATTCAGTAATAAGCCTCTCTTAAATCCAGCTTGGTAAAGATTTTTCCTTTAGCCAGGTGGGCTAACATGTCCTTCATTAGGGGAAGGGTGTACATGTTTTCTATACTGACCGCATTCAATCCTTCAAAACCACACATAATCAAAGAGAGCCATCTTTCTTTTCCTTGAATAACACAGGAGCAGCCACGCATGATTTAGCTGGCTGAATGAAACCCCGTGTTAAGTTTTTATCAATGTACTCTCTTGGTTCGTTCATCTCTCTGGGCGTCATAGAGTACATCTTCGGTTTTGGGAGCTTGGCGCTGGGCAGAATCTCAATAGCGCAGTCCGTAGGCTGGTGGGAGGGGAGGATGTCACATTCCATCTCACTAAATACTTCTGCCAAATCATGGTACTCATTTGGGACAAGTTGAATGCCCGGCAGCTTTTCAACTACAGTTTTTAGGATTTCACAGGGCTCCCCTTGAATCTCGCTGATGGCAAATGCCTTTACTGTCAATGCTGCAAATATTGTATATTCTTGCTTTGACAATATGTAAAACTGTCTGGTATTTACTGGGTTAATACATAGCTTAGAGTGGGGGGGGGGTAAAAAGCCCGGGAAAGAAAGAGGAAGTAAACTTTTGACCTTCACACTAATTGGATAATGTGACTTGGGACTGCAAGATAAGGGAGGGGTTTAGCAAGAAAAGTTTGATGCCAGCGAGAGGAAGTCAGATTCTGGCATCAAAACGTCCATGATGGTGACCGGCAATTTGTAGCTCTGTAATAAAGACTTTAGGAAACATGCCTGAAAGTTCTTTGAAGTGCTTCATTAGTCAGAACCCATGACATTTACTTTGTCGTCAGCTGCAGGGGGGAGGGGTCCTGTCCCCAGTCTTAACTTCCGCATTCCCTCCTCCCACCATATATTGGGACACCATTTTTCAAACCACGCTAGTCCCAAAATTACTGCTTCAGTCATCTTTGGAACCACCACAAAATGGATGATTTCCCAGTACCGACCCATTTTCAGACGCACAGGTTCTGTTAGGTGCATGGCAGGGGTGCCTCTGATGAGGGACCCATCAGCTTGCTCAAACCTCATGGGAAGGGGCAGTAGTTTGGCTCGGATGCCCAGTTTGAGTATGGTGGGTAGGTTAATTAAGCACTGCGTGCACCCCAAGTCTATTAGAACGTTCAAGTTCTTATGGGCCCCTGTTTTGGGCACTAATAGCTTGGCAGGAATGGCAAAGGAGGGAATGGGTTGACTCACCATGAGGTCCTCTTCACTGTCGTAAGGTGCCAGAATTTGCTGTGGCTCGGATTGGTTCTTAGCTTCTAGCTCGGTGGGAAGAGGGGAAGCCTTGATGGTTGGGTCCTGACGCACCCAGTTCGACTTTTCTCTTCTTTGCTCTTGGCATCCCCCCCCACAGCACCCACCTCCTGGGCTATATCCTTTACCTCCAGCCTGCTGAACTTCTCCTTCAGCTGTTCGAGTGTGGGGCTTTGGAGTGTGGACTGGAACCTCCACTCTCCAGAGTCTTCCCATCCCATCGACCCCTTTCCTGTCTTGCTATCCACAGACAAAGAACCCTGGGATAGCAGCAATAAGAGCTCCTCTCCAGCGGTTACAGGAGCGCTTCTGCACTGAGGGGCAGCCTCGGCTTGATAGAGGTCCGCTAGGGCTGTAGCTCCTTCCTGTGATACCAGCTTCCCAAGTTGGATCAACCTGGTCTTCGGCCAAGCCCCTGCCAGTGATGCCTCCTCAGTGGCTGGAGCACCAGCCTGCGCTCTGACAGCCTGAGTCCTGTTGCAGCTAGCAGTGGTTTCACTCTTCTCCTCCATTTCAAATCTTTGCTGAATCTTTACCACTCTCCCAAAAGTAAGTGGGTAGGCGGTCGGGGCCCAGCACCCCGAGAAAACAAAGTTTTATGAGACTTGGTTTAATGTCATGGTTCTGACAGATAGAGACGATAAAGCAGAACTCTGTGGCTTACAAATTCCTCAAAGAACATGTTTATTAGTTACAAAGTATCAGCATGGTCAAAAGTGAAACCAAGTCCGGATACACAAGTAACAATTCCCCAATACAAAGTTATAAGTCCCACCCATAAAACTATGCAAGCAACTATGTTCCCCAATGTAATATTTGGTGGGCTTTTTATGTTATGCCTGGTCTGCAGTCTCGGGAGGAGCCAATGACCTTGGTTCCCATGGGACAAAAGATTATTTTGACTAACAAAGCACCTGGGCAACCCCCCTCCCTCCACTCTATGTGGCAACCTGGAATGAGAGGAAAATTGGCTGTAGCCATGCTCATTTGTAGAGTTGACACTGAAATTCAATACCAAATGCAAGTTCACTGTTGATATGGGCATTGTACATCGCTAGGCCAAAAATTGTAAAGACAGTGAACCAGAAAGAGCTAATTTGTATGATCAAGAATGATCACATGAGAAAGCCTGACTAACTGAATCATTAGTATATGACTCAATGAGAAATTGCTGTCAAGAAAGAAATGTTGTGGCATTATGACAATGGGCCTCACATCTCATGAACCACCCAAGAAGCAATTCTGGAGTTGGATCTCACCATCTTACCTCACCCACCATACAATCCACACGTGCCACCATACAACCTCTACCTTTCCTCCAAATTGAAGGAGTACTTTCCTGAATATCTATTTGACTCAAATAAAGAGATGGAAAGGACTGCTAGAACCCAGCTGAAGAGACAAAGTGAACTCTTTCATTACAGCTTTCAGAAGCTTGTCTGTTTTTGGCAAACATATGTAGCAAATGATGATGGTTATATGGAGAGGTAAATACAGATAACAAAAGAGCTAATTCCAAGGATTGTTTTCCTGTTTTGTTTATTAATATGTTTCACTTTAAACTAAAGTTATGGAGATAGAGGCACTGTTTTTTCAACCCTAATTATAACTAAGACATTAGTTTCTCAAAGTAATTCAATAACAAAGTTTATAAGCATCAGTGGAAAATTGTCATTTAAAAATTACAGAGCATATAACATACTTTACAAAGTAAAATAGAGTTGAGAAGAATCTATAGGAACAAATCATCCTTCTTGCAGGACTAGGTAATACATATATTCAGGCCATCAAGGTAAAGAAACTGATTCACAGGAATTCCTATCACCCCCATACCCTTGCCACAGATGCCATCATTGCTTTCCAATAGGGTGGCTATTAAGGTACACCTTTTAGAAAATCAATGGTGTTGCACAATTGAAGAGTCATGGGGCAAACTACCCTGTATGGGCCTCCACACCTAGGTACTCAGTTCCCCCATTTATTTTTTCTCCCTGCTTTTCTCCACCCAAGCATTAGTCCTCTTTTTATTCTTTCTTTCCCTCTTTACATCTGGCAGGTAAACCTGAGTCTGGCCTAGAGTCCCATGACACTCCTGTTATGAAAACCTATATGAGTTAGGTACATTTTTCAGCTCCTCAATTTTCCATAACTATCTTGACCTGCCACTTATTTAGCATTCAAAATAGAGTACTAACTTGGGTTACTGTGGGATCTGTACCAGTGACATACCCCATCCAATGAGGTTTGTGATGGGAAGAACCCAGAGGACATATTGGGCCAACCTGGCACTGATTATGCCAGTTTCTAGAAGACTTGAACTAAACGCAGGGCTTTTTTTGTCATAGAACACCCAGAACGGAGTTCCGGCACCTTTTTTGGATGAAACCTTGTAGGGTAGGCAAGGTGGGTTGTATGACGTGTGTGAGTTCTGGCACCTTTTTTTTTTTTTTTTTTACAAAAACAGCACTGACTAAACGTGAAAACTGATTTACGTCCTGACCATCCAAATCGAAACAGCAAGTTACTGCCTGGAATGCCAACAAAGCAGGGTGATCCTCTGATTTCTGATTTATTTCTAGTTCTCTCTTAGGTGATGAAAGCTGCATGTCTTCACTGTTTCTTAAAGCAGGCAGACAGATCCTTCTAGGCCCTTCTCTTTCATGAATGGTTCCATTGTGTGAACATTATCTTCTTATTTCTTCACCCTGGTTTTATTTGAGGCTAGAAACATATTTGGGAAAGGAAGCTTAACACTCACACTTTTATTTTGAAGGTTAAGCCTCTACTTGAAGGAGGAAAGGCAACTAGGAAACAGCAAGCAACAGTCAGCTGCTTTTTTATCCCTTCAGCAAAAGCTGGAAAAGTGGAGACACTTCCCTGCATGTGGTACCTTTTCTTCAAAAGTTAAGACTATAAGGACATATCCCATCTAGTTCAGCATTTTGTCACACAGTGGCCAACAGGATGCATTTGGAAGCTCACCCCTCTCCCCACTCCCAGGTCCCTTCCTAGCAATCAATATTAAGCCCTGCTGCCTATAGACACATGCACACAGCCAGTGAAACATGCTTTCATGAAGTGCCAAACAAATTAGCTTTCCCCCAGCAGATCTCCATGCTTTTGTGTTTACAAAGTAGGCAAATGGAGCTTCCCTGGCAGTTTACTGGAGGGCAAGTTAAGGTGCAGTGATTAGTAGATTTGTCTACCAGTGGAA
The DNA here is from genome assembly GCA_024509115.1 of Crotalus helleri. NCBI lineage: Eukaryota > Metazoa > Chordata > Lepidosauria > Squamata > Viperidae > Crotalus > Crotalus helleri. Next base: position 37,471,666 of record JAKSXO010000008.1, read on the forward strand.
AAACGTTCACCAATTACTTCCCTTGATGGGGGCTAGGAAAGGAGACATGTTTTAAGAGAGGCTACAGTAGAAGGTTTAGTTGCCTCCCTGAACTTTGATATGTAAGCACCAGGAAGTTATTTCTCTGTGGACCTGACACACAGGCCTCTATAGAGAAGTCCTGGTCTGCTGCTTTCTCTAACAATCTGGGTGCTGCTGTTCTTCTGTGGGTCCTCATGGCTTATCTCTTGGTGTTGCTGCCCTTCTACTGGGAGTCCTCCTAGATTTACAGTAGTAGTCCTCCTGTTTGATGAGCAGCTGGCAGCTGTAACCAAGAGGACCTTCTCACAGTCATCTGGTGCACCAGTTACAACCTCATCTGGAATGGGAGGCTCTATTCACAGTCATTTGCACTTTATTCAGGTTTGGGTGCAACTGAAGATTCTGGTTGTCATCTTTAAAGTCTTAAATCAGGGGTCCCCAAACCCTGGTCCATGGACCAGTACCGGGCCACAGCATGCCAGCAACCAGGCAGCACAAACAAGCAAAACCCCATCCACGAGATGCAGGTAGCACACAAAACCATGCACCTTCCAGTCCGCAGAAAAAACCTCTCTCCACAGAACTGGTCCCTGGTGCCCAAAATTCATTCAGAATTTCAGCATCTGCAGGATTGCCTCCCCACCTACCCCCTCAACACCCATTTGTTACACAGTCAGGCAAAACATGTCTTTTTCATCTTAGGGACTGGGATGATCTCCTGCTTGTGCAGGGGGTTGGACTAGAAGATCTCCAAGGTCCCTTTCAACTCTATATTTATTTATTTATTTATTTATTTATGAGACTTATATACCGCTTTAAGTGCAAGCACTCTCTAAGCGGTGTACACAAGTAAGCAATGTATATATATATTTACATTGCCCCCAACAATCTGGGTCCTCATTTTACCTACCCCGGAAGGATGGAAGGCTGAGTCAACCTTGAACCGGTGAGATTTGAACCGCTGACCTGCTGAACACAGTCAGCTAAAGTGGCCTGCAGTACTGCACTCTAACTGCTGCGCCACCTCGGCTCATTCTATTAATTTGGTTCTGTCTAACAATAGAAATTGTCTTTATTTGTTGATTCATGTACAGATTAAATTCCAAGGCTATATGTTGCTATATATTGTTAATTTTTATGAATGGTTGTTGCTATTTTGTCTATTGAATCATTTTAAGCCAATTTGCAATTGTTGTGATGTACATTGCCCAGAGTTGCCTTGGATTATATTATTTTATAAGCACAATAAAATAATAAATATGTAAATACCAGTCAACCACCACAAAGTGGTCACAGAGGGAAACTGGCAGTGAGCAGAGAGAAGGGGTGTGTGTCCAGTGAACCTCTTTCAATTTATCAGGGTTCTTTGTATAACCATGCTGGTGTCAAGGTTCCGACTAATGGACCCAAGCAAATCAGAACTCTGAGGCTTGAAGCTTCCTCAAAGAACATGTTTATTGGATACATAATATTGGCACAGTCAAAAGTGAAACCAACTCTAAAGTTCTCCGCAGGAATTCAATGTAACTAAATGTAACACTTCCCTCCCCTTTTCTAGGCCATTGATCATGCTACCCAATGAGGGCAATTGGCGGGCTCTGTGGCACTTCTCTCTCCACCTTCCAGCACCTGTGGGAATGACTTTGGCTCCCATGGGATCACTCCGTGTTTAGTCTAGCAATCCTTTTGCTTTCTTCCCCCCCTTCCTCCCAACCTGTGTGGCAACTGAGAATGACAAAGATGGCTTCAGCCAGGTTCATTTCAGAAGTTGACAGTTGGACTCCCCTAAAGAGAAAAAAAATTCCTGGAAAATAGATACACATTAGTGAGTTGCTAATTTTCTACTCTATCGCTTGGAGGTTCTCTAGGCTTTTGGGGATGTTTATCATGAAACTTCTGTATTAATCTATCTGCCTTTACATCTCTGCTCTTTACTCAAGTAGCTTCTGACAAAGGATATCCTTTCCACTGAACTAGGTACTGTAATTTCCCTTTATGCATTTTAGAATCGAGAATCTGTTTTATTTCATAATGGGTGTCACCCTCCACCATAATGGGTCCTGGGGCTATTCAGGGTACTGGTCTCAGTGTCGATTCTATAACTGGTTTCAACAAAATGCAATGGAAACCTGGATGTATTTTCCCCAAGAGTCCTGGGAGTTTTAGCTCCACCGTGACGGGGTTTATGATTTTTATGATGAGGAAAGGACTGATAAATTGAGGTCCCAGTTTTTTACAGGGTAATTTTAATCTTAGGTATTTGATTGAGAGACAGACTTTCTCTCCTACATGAAATGGTTTCTGGGGGGGACCGCCTCTTATCTGCTTTTTTGAACCTTTGTGGCTTTGGCTACGGCACGTTTGATGTTTGCCCAAGTGCTTTGCAGTGAGGTTACCCACTTGGGCAGTGTTTGTGAGGAGGTAGGTTCCTGGGGATATTCATGCATGGGAACGAATTCCTTGCCAGTAGCTATATTAAAAGGAGTAAGTTCAGCACTGCTGTGCACAGTATTGTTGTATGCCACTTTGGCAAAAGGCAGAAGGTCTGCCCAATTAGTTTGCTGATAGCACTGGTCTACAAATTTTGGGAAATTATCGACCTCCAGGATAAAATGTGTTAATTCTTACATATTTTGATTAGAAGAATTCGAAAACAGGTGATAAAGGTGCTGGTTGGCTAAAGTTTTCAAGATATTTCACAAAAAGAGTTAGACATAGGCGAGTATATTTGCCTCCAAGGGCTGGAGGTGTCTAATGATCATGATGCCTTGTAACTTCTTGACAAAGTACAGGAGAACAAAGAAAATGGTACCACATGGAAGTGTATAAATTTATCTTCACTTTGAGACTAAAGATTATTTGTTATTAGTTGCGAAGTCATGTCCGACCCATCGCGACCCCATGGACAATGTTCCTCCAGGCCTCCTTGTCCTCTACTATCTTCTGGAGTCCATTTAAGCTCACGCCTACTGCTTCAGTGACTCCATCCAGCCGCCTCATTCTCTGTCATCCCCTTCTTCTATTGCCCTCAATCTTTCCCAGCATTAGGCTCTTCTCCAGTGAGTCCTTCCTTCTCATTAGGTGGCCAAAGTACTTGAGTTTCAACTTCAGGATCTGGCCTTCTAAAGAGCAGTCAGGGTTGATCTCCTCTAGGACTGACTGGTTTGATCGCCTTGCAGTCCAGGGGACTCGCAGGAGTCTTCTCCAGCACCATAGTTCAAAGGCCTCAATTCTTTTGCGCTCAGCCTTTCTTATGGTCCAACTTTTACAGCCATACATTGCAACTGGGAAAACCATGGCCTTGACTATACATACTTTTGTTGGCAGGGCGATATCTCTGCTTTTTAGTATGCTGTCTAGATTTGCCATAACTTTCCTCCCCAGGAGCAAGCGTCTTTTAATTTCTTGGCTGCAGTCCCCATCTGTGGTGATCTTGGAGCCCAGGAAGATAAAATCTGTCACTACCTCCATTTCTTCTCCATCTATTTGCCAGGAATTGAGAGGGGCGGATGCCATGATTTTGGCTTTCTTAATGTTGAGTTTCAAGCCAACTTTTGCACTCTCCTTCTTCACCTGCATCAAGAGGCTGTTTAGTTCTTCTTCACTTTCTGCCATTAGAGTGGTATCATCTGCATATCTTAGGTTGTTGATATTTCTCCAGGCAATCTTAATTCCAACTTTTGATTCATCTAGCCCTGTCTTTCTCATGAAGTGCTCTACATATAAGTGAAATAGGCAGGGCGACAGAATACAGCCTTGCCGGACTCCTTTCCCAATTTTGAACCAATCAGTGGTTCCATGTCCAGTTCTCACTGTTGCTTCTTGACCCACATATAGGTTTCTCAAGAGACAAATAAGATGGTCTGGTACTCCCATCTCTTTAAGAACTTGCCACAATTTGTTGTGATCCACACAATCAAAGGCTTTAGCATAGTCAATGAAGCAGAAGTAGATGTTTTTCTGGAACTCCCTAGCTTTCTCCATGATCCAGCGTATGTTGGCAATTTGATCTCTAGTTCCTCTGCCTCTTCAAAATCCTGCCTGTACTTCTGGAAGTTCTTGATCCACATACTGCTGGAGTCTAGCTTGTAGGATTTGAAGCATAACTTTACTCACATGTGAAATGAGTGCAATGGTGCGATAGTTTGAACATTCTTTGACATTGCCTTTCTTTGGAATTGGAATGTAAACTGACCTTTTCCAATCCTGTGGCCACTGTTGAGTTTTCCAAATTTGCTGGCAAATTGAGTGTAGCACTTTTACTGCATCATCTTTTAAGATTTTGAATAGCTCAGCTGGAATACTGTCACCTCCACTAGCTTTCCTAAGGCCCATTTCACTTCACATTCTAGGATGTCTGGCTCGAGGTCAGTGACCACCCCATCGTGGTTATCAGGGACGCTAAGCTTGTTCTTGTGTAGTTCTTCTGTGTAATTTTGCCACCTCTTCTTAATCTCTTCTGCCTCTGTTAGGTCCCTGCCATTTTGGTCTTTTATCACGCCCATCTTTGCATGAAACGTTCCCTTCATATCTCCAATTTTCTTGAAGAGATCTCTGGTTCTCCCTATTGCGCGAACTCAAAATACCGTGAATTCCCGAGATGTCGCGGATCTTTCTTACAGAACACACGTCCTCGTGCGCATAAACCACGGACAAAAATATTTCCTTCGGACACGTTCCTCTCCATTTGGTTGTACTAGATAGTTTTTCCAACAATACATTAAGTAGGGAACGGGTCACCTTAAACAGGGCGGCGGGGTGAGATTCTGCAGATGCAATAAGTGCGGAAAAATGCGAACATTTTGCCGCTCGTATCGCCACTAAATAAGTCCTAATATAGGCTCTTAAAAGTGTCCGGTTGGATTCGGAGTTACTAGCCCTCCAGCGTCGCTCTAGACGTCTCTTCTGATGCTTCATCTCCCGTAGCTCCTCGGTAAACCAAGGTGCCCTCCGGGATCCACAATCACGGAGAGGTCGCAAAGGTGCGATCCGATCTAATGCCCCTGATGCCACCTTATTCCAAGCAGCGACCAAGGACTCAGCCGGTTCGTGGAGGAGGGAATCAGGAAAACCCCCAAGCGCTATTTGGAAACCCTCCGGGTCCATTAAACGCCTGGGGCGGAACCACCTAATCGGTTCCACCTCCCTGCGGTAGGGGAGTAGGACTGAGAAATCTAACCTCAACAGGAAGTGATCCGACCATGACAAGGGAGAAGTAACTATACCCCTTAAATCGAAATCACGTCTCCACTGCCCCGAGAGGAATACCAAGTCGAGCATGTGTCCTCCCCTATGGGTCGGACCCTGAATTATCTGGGTCAGGCCCATGGTTGTCATGGAAGCCATGAACTCCAGAGCCACACCGGAGGATTCACCGAGTGACGGCAGATTGAAATCCCCCAGCACCATAAGCCTGGGGAATTCCACCGCCAACCCGGCTACCCCCTCCAGCAGCTCGGGCAGGGCTGTTGTCACATAGCTGGGAGGCAGGTATGTCAACAACAAGCCCGACTGAACCCTTGAATCCAACCTCAAGAGAAGGGACTCACACCCAACAACCTCTGGGACAGGGATCCTGCGAGGTCTCAAGGATTCTCGGACAAGAATCGCCACTCCCCCACCCCTTCCCTGGAATCGCGGTTGGTGCATTATCTGAAACCCGTCTGGGCACATCTCTGAGAGAGGAACACCTCCCTCTTGGCCCAGCCAGGTCTCAGTAATACATGCCAGGTCGGCCTCCTCATCTAGTATCAAGTCCCAGATGAGGGGAGCTTTATTAATCACCGACCTGGCATTAAGAAGCAGCAACCCGAGGCCAGGGTCCTGAACACCCCCCTCTCCAGGTATTGGAGAAGAGTCCAAGGGGTTGATTCATGGATCTTACATTCCAGGTTCCTATGGAGAAAAGATCTTTACAGCATCGGACTTTCCTTTCACCACCAGATACATCCACAGCTGAGCGTCCTTTCGGCTTTGGCCCAGTCGCCTCACTCTTTCTGGTGCTACTAGTACTAGCCCTCTGCTCTTCCCCAGTAGCATATTGGACACCTTCCGACCTGAGGGGCTCATCTTTCAGCATCATATCTTTTTGCCTTTTAGTACTGTCCATGGGGTTTTCATGGCAAAGATACTGGAGTGGGTTGCCTTTCTTTCTCCAGTAGATCACATTTTGTCAGAACTCTCTGCTATGACCTGTCCGTCTTGTGTGGCTCATAGCTTCATTGAGTTACACAAGTCCCTTCGCCACGACAAGGCAGTAATCCATGAAGGAGTAAAGATTATTACCTAACTGTAATTTATTGTTCTTTTATTGCAAGGTACATTTGTCTTGGTCAGATCTATGCATCATACAGTTATATCTGGTGGCTTGTGAAAGTGTTATTGCCTAACATTTCCAAGGAACAGTTGCGTGATAGTTTCCCTCAGAAGCCAAGATGCCACAAAACTGTGTAAACAATGCAGATAACTTCTGCTACATTTGTGGCGAGGTTACATTTGCATCTCAAAAGTGCAGTATGACAGCAGTGGTAAAAAAGGCATACCACCTATATTTTGGATGCAAAATAGGGGATCAGGACAAGAGTTGGGCCCCTCATTATTGTTCTATTACATGTGCAACTTATCTTCCTCACTGGATAAACAAGAAGAAAAAGTCCATGCCTTTTGCAGTTCCAATGGTGTGGAGGGAACCCACCAATTCATAGCAGTTACTGCTCTTTTTGCATGGCTCCCCCAATTGCAAAAGGGATCTCAAGAAAGAAGAAGTGCACCATGGAATATCCAAACATTACATCCGCACTGTGTCCTGTACCCCATGGTGATGACTTGCCAATTCCAGATCCACCAGAATCCTACTCTCTAGATTCAGATGATGATAAAGACGATGAACAGGATGCAGCTGATCTGGGGCCATTGTTGTCAGCGGACGCAAACTTTAGCCCACTGTATGCTCCTCCTGAACCACATCTAATTTCACAGAGTGAACCTGGTCAGGGATTTGGAATTGCCTAAGAGTAAGGCAGAGCTACTGGGCTCCAGATAACAACAGTAGAACCTTGTCATTTAAACTGTTGTTAGAGCTTGTCAGTTTTTCATGCAGAAAGCGTGAAAATGTTACATGAAAAACCAATAAATGAATGGAAAGTTATGTTATTGGTATCAATAAAAAGATAAATGTATAATGATTGGTGTGGCACCATTCTCATTGATATATCACATTTTGCAGAAAAGTTATGGAGCATAATCGTAATTTTGAATTATTTTGATGCAATTTTGTCCTGAAGCTGTATCTTGGAAACTGGAGCCAATTAATACTCAGGACATAATTTTCCTTTATTAGTGACCCAATTCTGGTAAAATTAAGCTACTTTCATTTCCGAGGCTTTCTACTTGTAGACCAGTGTAGTTAACATAGCATCTCAGGTACTGTTTCACCATTGCGTTCGCTCATCCAGCAGCTCCATTCATACTCGGATGAAAAGCCAACCTGAGCACCTGGGTAAACCCTATCAGTTTCACAAACTCCCTCCAGAATTTTGCTGTGAACTGAACCCCTTGGTCTGATATAATTCTTCTTGGTGCTCCGTGGAAATGGTAGATGTGTTTTAAAAATAGTTTTGCCAGTTTCTGGGTGGATGGGAGCCCAGGACAGGCTATAAAGTGAGCCTGCTTTGAGAAAAGGTCAATAACAGTCCAAATTACTGCATTTCCACTATTTTCATGGAGTTCTATGATGAAGTCCATTGCGATTTACTCCCAAGGCTGGGATGGTTCCGCTACCTGTTGTAACAGCCCAGGGGGCTTCATGGGTCTTTCTTTCATGGCTGCACAGATTGCACAGCTCTTAACATAGCTTTCAATGTCCTTTTCCATTCCTGGCCACCAGAACTGCCACCTTACCAAGTGTAAGGTTTTTAAAAACCCAAAGTGACCGGCTTGCTTGGCATCATGGTTTCTTTTCAGGGCTTGGACCCTGAGGGTTCTAGGGAGGTACAATTTGGAGCCTTTCCAGGCTAATTCATCTCTATATGTTAACACTTGTTTGTTGTCTCTGAACCAGGGGTCAGATTTCAGTTCAGTTTTTAGTTTCTGGGTCAAGCTGCTGTCGGGGCTAGTGGATTGTTTTTGAGCTTGGTGCCTAGTGGTTACTTGAGAGGCTTTTTGTGGTGAGAGGCTGATAGCATCGACCACTTCCTTATGACTGCTCTTGTACTGTGGCATTCTGGATAAGGCGTCAGCCAGGAAGTTCTTCCCTCCAGGAATGTACTTCAGTGAGAAGTTGAAATGATTGAAATATTGCTCCCATTGAACCTGCTTGGGGGATAGTTTCCATGAGGTTCCAAGTGCCTCTAGGTTCTTACGGTCAGTCCACACTTGAAATGGTATCTTACTCCCCTCTAGGAAATGGCGCCAGGTTAGCAATGCCCATTGAACAGCAAACGCTTTCTTCTCCCAGACAGCCCTTCACCTCTCTGTGTTGGTGAGTTTTCTGGAGGTTTATGCGCCGGGTTGTAGGTCTCCCTGGCTGTTTTTTTGAAGAAGAACTGCAACCACTGCAACATCGCTAGCATCCGCTTGGATGATAAACTGCTCTATGGCATGGCTTTTCAACCTTTTTACCAATTGTACCACTTTTAGGATATGTCAATATTCGAGTACCAGCTAGCAAGGTGTCAAAAACTTGATGACCAAAAAAAATAAAACCTGTTCAAAGTTGCAATTGCACTGAAATGACTTATGACCATTTTTCACACTTATGACCATTGCAGCATGCCCAGGGTCATATGATTTATATTTGGATGCTTGGCAACTGATTCATAGCTATGATGGTCACAGTGTCCCAGGGTCATGTGATCCCCTTCTGCAATCTTTTGACAAGCAAATTCAATGGCAGAGCTGCTGGTGGCCAAGTGCTAAGGCGGGACTTCCTTTCCTCCCTCCCTTCCTTGCCTCCCTTTTTCTCATTCCCATCTCCTTCTGAAGGAAGAATTTGAACACCCCCCCCCCCTATTTTCCCTCTTCCATATATTCATCAAACAAGGAAAGGCCTCCAGAGACAGAAAAGACAAGCTGCTGAGTGAACTAGCTTAAAAAAGAACATTCCCCTTTAAGAATTAGCTACTGGCTAGAAAGGAAAGTAAGGAGCACAGCCAGCACTTAAGGAAGAAAGAAAATGTAAGTACTGGCTGCCAGCTAAGGCAGCTTCCCCAAATGGCTCCATTCATAAGTAAAGGAATGCTACAGGCAAAATCCATTCAGGAGAAAAATACTTCAAAATCCCTTGCACCAAAACTTACAGCTAACAACAGCAGAGCAACAGAAGCTAACACAAGACATCAGCCAAATAGAAATTGCCAAACACTACTTAAGAACACAAAGCCCACATTGTACAAAGGTCAAATAGAGGGGTGGCCTGAGCAATTCCTAATCCATTACTTCATTGAGGGATTAGACGATCACCTCTCTCAGGCCTACATCTATCGAGCAGTACCTGATCAGCTGCAAGAATAGTACCAGGCAGCGGTGAAGCTAGATGTTCAGCTCGCCCGCTATAAGAAGCCTCCCCCACCTGAATCTGAGCAGCCGGCAGAGCAACCCGGACAGCAATCACCCCTACAAAAACCTCCAACTACTGCGATGGCTGAGAGACCCAGGCCACCTGCAGGCCCGTCAATTAAGTGTTTTCGGTGTGGACAAGAGGGACATCGAGCAGTAACCTGTCCAGTCCCCTACCCCCAACTGCAGAGCAGACTGGAACCAGTGATGAGAAGGAAACCTGCCCAGCGGCTAACGAGAGAAAAATCCAACCGGGTCACGCAAGAACCTGTTGCCCAGATTACACCCCCCACAGAGGAGGACGCCGGGACTCCGGGTGGACCTGCCCCTGCTCTACCCTCATTTGACAGCGACAATGAAGGAGAGAATGACCCGATGGTGAGTCGACAAATCCCGCCTTTTTCACTGGCTGCCAAACTTATAATCCCTAAGTCGGGGGCACAAATGGACTTAAACGTGCTAATTGATTCTGGATGCACCCGCTGCATTATTAGTCTGCTGTTTGCCATGAAAATGGGCATACGGGCAAAACAGCTTTCCAAACCTGTGAGGTTTGAGCAACCCGATGGCTCCCTGATGGGAGGGACTCTTGTCACACAATTAACTGAGCCCTTATGCCTAGAAATAGGTGCACATTGGGAGTTTATTCGCTTCCTAGTGGCTCCAAAAATGAGTGAGACTGTGATACTAGGGCTAGCCTGGTTGGACAAATGGAAGCTGTTTATCTGGTGGGAGAAAGGAATGAGAACTATGAGACTACCTATAGGGCCTAAACCTCCCGCTGATTCAACCGATGTTGTGGGACACCTTAGGCCACCCAATGAGCGAGCACACATGGCTGCCTCACCGCCACCAGGCGAACCACTCATCCCCAATGAATACCGGGACCTGGCGGAGGCATTTAGTGAAAAAGAATGCGATGCCCTGCCCCCTCACAGACCCAATGACTGCTCTATCAAACTGTTGCTGGGAGCCAAACTCCCACGCCCGAGAATGCTAATATTGGATATTATTGCTTTGACAAGATATGCAGAACTGTCTGGTATTTTTAGAGTTAATGCAGATGGTGGGGGGGGGGAGGAGAAAGATAAGGACTGCACAGGAAGGGAACGGAAGTGAATCTTTGCCCTCCAGGTTGCTTGGAAAATGTGAATGATGACTGCAAAAAGGGGAGGGGAAATAGCCTTGAATGTTATGTGCAAAGGAAGGGAAATTCAGATCTTGGCACCCCTCCATGTTGTGCCGATACTCTGTTACACTGTAATAAAGGCTTTCTAGGATAAACAATGCCTGAAAGTTCTTTGAAGTGTTTCATTAGTCAGAACTATGACAGCCTTGGCTTTGATTTGGGAGCACTGGGCTTCTTGTAGCGCTTAAGCTCAATGTCCAGTGTCTCTGCCATCCGGTACCACTCACACATTTGCTCAGGAATCCCCCTGTAGGTGCATGCTTGAAACAGGTCATGGTCCAAACCCTCCTTAAAGCAATGGATTAACAATTGCTCTGGCCACTGTCTTATTCTGCCTGTGACCCATCAGAACTCTCTAACAAACTCCTTTGCAGGTTGGCCCCTATGTTTTAGGTCGTGTATCTTCACATTGGCTTGCAGAGCCTGGGACTCGTCTTCAAACTAGCTCATAATTCTTCCAGGAAAAGATCTATGTTCCCCAGTTCTGGCACATCCTCATCGTGAAGACTGGTCATCCACTCTGCAGCCTCCCCTTCTAGACTTGCTGCCACTGTGTTCACCATCACCGTCTCGTCAGGGTAGGCAGGAGTGGAGTGGTCTAAGTGAGCCCACACCTGGTTCATAAAGAAAGACTGCTTATCCGGGTCCCCGTCAAATGTTCTGATCGGTGATGGGTCCGCAGGGGGTGGAGGTTACCAGTGCACTGGACGCCAACCAGGATGCCAGTACTGGGGCCATGGCTAAGGTTAAGCCCATCACTGGAACCCTCTTGGTTGCCCCACTGGACTTGCAGCTTGCTGTTGGAGCGGAGGGCTTTGCCTGGGTCCTGGGCTCGATGTTGCTGCTGGCCTGGGAGGTGGGGAAGCCACACGGGTCACAATTACTGGACTCGGGCTCCAAGGGGTGAGGAGTGGTTGGGTTGCACTGGCCTTGGCTCCAGCTGAGACCTCGAACCTTGCAATCAGGGTCATGTCTCTAATTTCCATTCGGTCTAATTTCTCCTTTAGACTTTTGACTGAGTGCCCATGGATTGCTGTCAGATATATCCATTCCCCCGATTCATTCCATCCTGCTGCCCTCTTTACTCTCCATTTTGGCATGAGAGATAGAGGGCTATGGGAAGACACCAAGGGGAACTCAGCCTAAGCAGCCTTGGGGGTACTCTTGCATTGGAAGTCCTCCTCTGCTTGGTATAGATCTGCGATGGCTAGAACTTCTTCCCACACCACTGGTCTGTCAGGCTTGTCTCCATGGACTTTCAGCCAAGCCCCCATCAGTGGAACTCTGTCCTTTGTCTGGGTAGCCATCCGTGTCCCATCTGCAGGGTTTGTGCTGGGATTAGTAGTCGCTTCCCCTTTCTTCTCCATCCTGGAATCTTCCCTGAGTCTTTACCATCCTCTCAAAAGAATAGGATAGACGGTCGGGGCTCAGGACCCTGAAGAGTGCTCTTTGATAGCCTTCTATCTCAGAGCAGGGGGGAAAATTTTGGAGAGTTGGTTTAATGTAAAGGTTCTGACTAATGGACCCAAACAAATCAGAACTCCAAGGCTTGAAGCTTCCTCAAACAACATGTTTATTGGATACATCATATCAGCATGGTCAAAAGTGAAACCAACTCTAATGTCCCCCCCAGGCATTCAATGTAACTAAATGTAACACTTCCCTCCCCTTTTCTATGCCATTGATCATGCTACCCAATGAGGGCAATTGGCAGGCTCTGTGACACTTTTCTCCACCTTCCAGCACCAGTGGGAATGACCTTGGTTCCCACGGGATTGCTTGGTGTTTAGCAATCCTTTCACTTTCCCCCCTTTCCTCCCAACCTGTGTGGCAACTAAGAATGACAAAGATGGCTTCAGCCAGGTTCGTTTCAGAGGTTAACAGCTGGTTTGTTCTTGGATTTCTTGTTTTTCCTTTTCAGTGGCATTGTGTTGGCCTGGGCTTTTATAATCATATTTTTCAGAGTTTCACAAGTTTCTTGAGTGGTTTTCCCCTTTAAAATTTTCATCCATGGAATCCTTCCCAATCTCTACATTTCTATGGAGATTCTCAGTCATCCAGGTCATGGTTGTCCAAAGGTGCTTATTCAAAAGGCAACTGGACTTCATTTCTCCTTGAAGATGTTTTGCTTCTCATCCAAGAAGCATCAGAACTGAAGAAGGTTCCTCAACGTTATCCATTCTTTGAGCCATAGTAAGATAGATGCTTGATAATAGAGTCTCCAATATGGGAGTCCAAATCCTCCACTCTCTTTAGCTTCTTGTAACATTTTAGCTTTAATTCGTGCTTTTTTCGCTTGCCATATGAATCTCAATATTGTTGCATTTAAATCATAAAAAAATGTCTTTCCCAGTTTTACAGGAACTGTTTGAAATAGGAAAAGTAGTTTCGATAGAACACTCATCTTTACTGTCGCTATTCTTCCTAACAATGACAATTGAAGATTTTTCCACTTTTCCAAATCTAATTGTATTTGTTTCAATAGTCTTTCATAATTATCTTCTTTTAGTGTTGTGCATCTTGATGTTAAGTAGATACCTAGGTATTTGACTTTTTTGACTATTTGCAAATTTGTCTTTTTTGTAAATTGGGTTTTCTGTTTGTCTGTTAAGTTTTTTGTTAATACCTTAGTCTTTTCTCTATTTTCAAGCTGGCCACTTCTCCAAATTTTTCTATTTTCTGCAAGAGTTTGGTAGTTGTTTCTAGCGGCTCCTCCAAAATGAAGACCAAGTCGTCTGCAAAGGCTTGTAATTTATATTTCTGCTCTTTTATCTCCAATCCTTTGATTTCCGTATCTTGCCTAATATTTGTAGTCAAAACTTCCAGTGTGCGGATGAATAGCAAGGGGGATGATGGACATCCATTTTGGTCTGTATGGATAAATTCAATCAGGAATTTCTTCATTCTTTCTGCCATTATCGAGGGAAAGATATTATAGTCCACATTTTGTAACGATATTGGTCTATAGTTTTTTATTTGTGTGGAATCAGTGTCTTCTTTAGGTATCAAGGTAATATTAGCTTCAGTCCACGAGTTTGGTATTTTTGCCTCTGAAAAGATTTCATTACACAGTTCCTTCAAAATCAGGCTTAATGTATCTTGTAATGCTACATAAAATTCTGCAGGAAGTCCATCATGGCCTGGGGTCTTATCTTTCTTTTGCCTTTTTATAGTTTCTATAATCTCCATCATTGTTATTTTCCCATTTAATATATTTTGGATGTTCTCCGGGACTTTTGGCAGATCAGTTTCTTTCAAATAAGCCTGTATTCCCTCTTTAGAAGCCACCTCTGCCTTGTAAAGTGTCTCATAATAAGCCTTAATAATTTTTTTCATTGCATCATTGTGGAAATGTAACTCTCCTTTTGAGTCTTGTAGCTTATTTATCATTCTTTTTTCTTTTTCTTTCTTCAATCTGTATGCTAGCCATCTTCCTGGTTTATTGGCATTTTCAAAAAAGTTCTGTTTAGACTGTTTAATCTGCTGTGCCATTATATCCATCTCAGTTAGATTTAATTTGTGTTTTATTATTTCCATTTGTTTCTTCAAAACCTTCCTTTGTGGGTCAATTTGTAACTCAGGTTCTAATTTATTAAGTTCCTCTTTCAACTTTAACTGTAATTGTTTATTTTCTTTATTCTTTTTAGCAACATAAGTTATAGCCAAGCCTCTAAAATACGCTTTGGCCATATCCCACACATTTTGGAGGGAGGTTTCTTCTTTCTTGTTTATTTTGAAGAAAAATTCCATTTCCCTTGTCGCTAGTTGTAAAAATTATTTTTCTTTCAGTATGGATTTATTCAGCAACCATCTTAATTTTTTCCTAGATCCTTTCCAGGTCATTTTAATTGGGTTATGATCTGCCCAAATGTTGGTTTCTATCTCGATCTCTTGTATTATCGTTTTCAAGTCATAAGATGTCCATATCATATTGATTCTAGACCATGATTTGTGCCTATTTGAGTAAAATGTGTATTGTGATTTTTCTGGATTCATCTCTCTCCATATATCTTAAATGGACAATTCTTCTTTCATTTTTAAAAAGGCCTTGGGTAGGGTATTTCCCCCTTTTCTCCCTTGTTTATGGCTTTTATAGTCCCGGCTTGTGTCAACTATTGCATTAAAGTATCCTAGTATACAAAGGTTTTGGTAATTTAGTTCCACTATTTTATTATGTAGTTGATGATAAAACTGGTCTTGCTTATCGTTAGGTGCATAAATTGCAACCATCAATATCTGTTTTTGGTTCGCCATAATTTCCACCATTAATATTCTCCCTTCTTCATCTGCATAAACTTGTTTTGGATTCATCTTTTCTTTTATATAAAGGGCTATACCTCTTTTCTTTTGAAGTGCAAGGGAGAAATAAAGCTTGCCCATTTTCGGTTGTTCTAAAATTCTGGAGTGTTGTCTCTTAATATGTGTCTCTTGGAGACAAATTATGTCCATTTTTAACTTTTGTAGTCTAGTAAAGGTTTTTCTCCTTTTTGAGGGAGAGTTCAGTCCATTTATATTTATTGATAAAATTCCAACCTCCTCCATGACTTCAATTATATCTGGATCTCAACTTCTAGGCAAACTTATCTGCCTCTGGTCTCTCGGTCTTGCTCCTTCCTCTGAATGGGTCTTTTTAAGTTCTTCCTCCTCAACTTGTTTAGATGCTCCTGCAGCACTCATTTCCTGTTGCTTCTTAGGTTCAGGATCACCTTTTCCCAAAAAGGTTCTGTGATTGTTGAAGAATTCCGCTGATTTGAGCGGGGTATCCAATCTATATCTTTTCAAATCCCAGAAAATATCCCTTCTGGGACCAACCATCTGAAATTCACTCCTTTGTCAAACAGTTTCCTGGTCAAAAATTGATAATCTCTTCAGGCCTCTCTTATCCTTCTGGGAATTTGGTTGAGCACTACTAATTCTTTTTCTTTGTATTTTAGCATTTGGTCTCTTATTATTCTCAAAATCTCATCTTGTGTAGATTTTTTGAGGAATCTTACATGGACTTCCCTGGGAACTCTATTTCTTCTGGCATAGCTTGAGTTGACTCTAAAAACCTGATCTATTTCTCCATTCATTTGGGCCTTTTCCATTCCTAATAAATCTGCGAGTAACTCAATTATCAAGTCAAACAGGTTCTCGTCCTTATCTTCTATTATGTTTTGAAATCTTAAGAAGTATGATGCTCTTTCCATCTCTATCACCACCAAAGTGTCCTCCAATTCCACATTTGTTTGAGCCAATCTTTGGTTCTCCTCTTGTAAGGATTCTAATTTCTGGTTGACTTCCACTGATTTGTCTTCTAGCTTTTGAATTCTTTATTGATTGTCTGTAATCGCCTGTTGGAAGGTTTCAATTTTTTGATTCATTTTAATGAGATCATTTTTCAAATCTTCATAGTTTTTATTGAGATCATTTTTCAAGTCTTCATAGTTTTTAGCTGAGGATGCCGCCTGAGCTGCAATTGCCTGAAGTATTGCCTGGGTGTCCTTTTGTTGAACTTCCATTTTTTCTTGCTGTAGCACTGTAGTTATTGATTTTTGAGGGACTGGGTTCACAGTGGTTGAAGCAGGAGCAGAAGATCCTTTTCTGCCCAATTTAGTCAAATTTGAAGTGCTCATCTTTAGATTGATGTGTTATATTATAATCCACCAGGTGGCCCGATGGCCAATTGCAATCCAAAAAACTCCTATTGCTAGGAGGGGAAGTCAGCCGAGGGATAAAAAGGAAAAAATAATCCCAATAGAAAGATAAAAAAAACAAAAAAAATCCAAAAAGAAAAAAGCCAGCCAAAAGAAAACACAGCCAGTGATGGTAAGAATAGGGGAGAGGAGAAAAATACTCCCACTAAGAAAATATTCAAAGGAAAGTCCAAAGAAAAAAAGAGAAAGAAAAAGAGGAATAATCCAAAAGAGAGAAAAAAAAACTGTAAAGAAAAATATCCAGTTTATAATCCACCAGCTTCTAGTCAAAAACAGGGAAGAAAACAAAAAGGAAAAAGAAGAAAAAAAAGAAAGTTCCTTGATATTCAGTTCTTCTTGGCAGGATGTTTATAATCCAAGAAAAAGGGTAACTCAAAATATCATATATCTGGCATAAATAGACTGTGCTGTACAGCCAAGCCAAAGCTGAAAAAAAAAAGAAAAAAAGAAAAAGCCTCTTTCAACCAGCTTCAAGGTCAGATAAGGATGTCTGGGCATACAGCCAAGTGTCTGGGCATGGAGCCAAGTTTCTAGTCTGAATACACATCAGACAAAGGAAGAAACAAACTTTTCAATGTAGCCACTGGGGATACAATGTATCCCTTCCCAGCGCTTAGGTAGAAAAAAAACCTGTTCAGAGTGAAGAAAAAAAAATGTGGAGTTTTAAAAATAAAGGGTATAGTTAGAATGGCTTTTCCAAATTAAAAAAAGTATCTTTAAAGAAACAAGCTTCCCAACTTTCTGTTAAGACTTGAACAGCTTTACTGTATTAAAAGTTTGTTTTTTGAAATGGAAAGTAGCTTAAACCGCCGCTTGTATACAGGAGGGGGGAGAAGGAAACTCCCCCCCCCTTAGGGCTTCACACTCGGGCTAAAAACAGGCTATTTAAAGAAAAATCCACCTTCACTAGGAAAGAAGAGCATATTCTCACCTGGCTCAGCTGCTTGCTGTCAAACTAGGCTGCTTCTTCATCTCTGATGATCAGCTGTTAATGGCGGATCGCATAAATGTGGTCCACCTTTCTTCCGCAGATTCCAGGGGCTGCTTTGTCTTCCACAAAGTTTTGCCCTTCAGTGGCCACCTCTCCGAGGTGGCATTCAGCCCAAACGGGCTCACCAGCAGAAGAATATCAGACTTGGGGGACGGAGAGTCTTTTCCCCGGGTCTACCTTTAGCGACGTCACTGGAAATTTCCTTGGGTATCTGCTTTAAAACCACAATTTCTTTATTTTTGTATTGTAATGGCTCATCTCTCACTTTTCTCAGTACTTCATCCCTTGTTGTTTTCTTTATAAACCTTACATGTACTTCTCTTGGTAGAAGGTTCTTGGATGAGAAGCGAAATGTCTTCAAGGAAAAACAAAGTAAGTCCAGTTGCCTTTTGAAAAAGCACCTTTGGGGTCTAAGTTTGTTAAAATCAGCTCTTTTAAAGTCTAAGATACTGGTTTTATTATGTTCTATTGTTTGTGTTTGCATTATATTGAATTTTAGTATGACATGGTCACTTTCCCCCAAGGTTCTGGCAACTTCAACCCCATGTATCACTTCTTCTGTGTAAGAATTAGGTCCAGTATAGCTGTCCCTCTAGTACCCTCCTCTGCCTTTTGGATGACAAAGTTGTTAGCTAGACCAGGGCTTTTCAACCAGTGGTAAGTGCCCCACCGGTGGTACTTTGGCACCTTGCAGGTGGTATGCAACCTTCCTAGACAAGTGGTAGCGGGGGGTAGAGGAATGAGCTGAAGCGGCAGCAGTGCTGCACAAGCCTTGAGGGAGAGACAGATGGAGCTGCAGGGCTGTCGGGTCTTGGCAGAATCTGTGCATGTGGCTACAAGCTGATTGGCACTTCTGCAGAGTTGTCTGGGCTCAGCACCAGGCTCCAGCTGATTGGCGCTTCCAAAAGCAGCACATAGCTGGAGTTTCACGGAAAAGGAGGGGGGGGAGAGAGGAAAGGATATAAAAAGAGGAAGTTTTGGCAGGAAAGGGCCAGCAAGAGGCTGCCCCTGCCCCACCCCCTGGGTGCGTACACAGGAGGCTGTGAGTGCCCGGAATCCCTGCTTACCGTTCCTGCTGACCGCTCAGAAAGAAAAGAGGCAAGCCCAGGCCGATCGGGTGCTGATTTACAACCTTGTAGCTACCATCAAAGCCAGAATGCACTCAGCCTTAGATCCACGGGGCAGCCATGGAATCAGCCACGGGCCACACCGCTGCCTCAGCCCTGCCGCCACCCCACCCCTTAGGCATGTGCACAGGACGAGGCAGCAAGCATGCAGGGTCTGGCGTCCCTGCTTTCTGAGTGCTTTGCAGGTTCATTTTTTAAAGCTGCCCGAGTGTCAGATGTCCTTCTTCGTCCGTGTAAACAAATCCAGGAACGCAGGAACGAGTTGACAAGCAGGTTTATTCTGTGCAGTAATAAAGTCAGCGCTGGGAGTGATCTTCTCCCAGCACTTTACGTAGCCCCCCCCAACCTGCAGTTTTGCCCCCAATCAGCAAGCCAGCATCTGGCCTTCGGAGGTAAAAGGCCGCATTCCAATGCCCGCACGCTGGGAAGGTGATCCGGGCACCACTGCAGAAGCCACAGGTTGTGGAGTCTCCGTGGGATGCCTCGCTGGCTCTCCCGCATGCCCGCACGCTGGAAAGCTGCTCCGGGCACTGCAGTAGAAGCTGCGGGCTGTGGAGTCTCCTCGGGATGCCCTGCCCATTGGCGATGTAGCCATGCCACATTCCGTGCCACCAGGGAATCCCCGCTGCTACAATGGAGCGTTAGATGAAGCCCCGGGCCAGATTCTGGTCGATGTAGCGACTCAGCTCCTCCATCTCCCTGGGCGTCATTGCATACATCCAGGGTTTGGGTAGTTTTGCTCCCAGTATGATGTCGATGGTACAATCGGTCGCTCAGTGAGGTGGTAGGACATTGCATTCCCTCTTGCTGAACACCTCGGCAAGGTTGGTGTACACAGCCGGGAAGCAGTTCTCTCACCCGGTGCCCTTCTGCGATGCCTTCCCTTCCCTACACTCCACACCCCACTCTCCAGGATCCTGACTAGGTGGCCGGGGACCAACCCCAAGGTGTAACTTCCAGTACCCCCCCTTCCCACCATACAGTAGGACCCCACTTATCCAACCATGCCAGGCCCAAGATCACAGCCTCAGTCATGGACTGGACGACTATAAACTGGAGGATTTCCCAATGAGTACCCATCTCCAGTCTGACGGGCTCCATTATGAGGGTGGCCGGAGCCCCCCCAAAAGTGACCCGTCCACCTGCTTGAACCAGATTGGGTGAGCCAGCCGCCGTACCCTGATCCTGACCTCTGCCGCCACGCCCTCGCTCATCAGACACCGTGTGCAGCCAGAGTCAATGAGGGCCCGGTATTCCCTCCGTTGACCTGTCTGAGGGCTTGTCAGAGTAACAGGTATAGCAAAAGGGCTTATGGGCCCACTCACCGTGGGATGCTCAGCTACGTCATCCTCTCTGTCATCGGCCACCAGATGGTACCTCGTGGCCGCTGTTGCCTCCTCCTCCACCACCGAGATCACCCTCTGGGAGACGACCCCCTCCAGCTGCTGTGCTGCTCTTGACCTCTCCGGGGTCTTTTTGGGGGTGGGAGCAGCTTTTCCGGGAGTCGAGGAAGGAGCCCATGGACTAGGAGCTGGACACTCTGCTGCCCGATGCCCTGGCTGGTTGCACCAGAAACAACGGAACGGCACCCTAGCGGTAGGGCCAGAGGAGCCCAGACCCACAGCCTGGACTCTCTGTCCATCCCGTGGCCTCTCCAGTGCCCTCCTTGGTGCAGCCAGATCCTCCCCTCTTTTCTGGAACTCTTGCAACCCCATGTCCAGATCCACCACCACCCTGAACCACTCCTGGAGACGGCTTGGAACACCCCGGAAAACACAGGCCTGGCACAAATCCTGATCCAGGCCTGCCCAAAAATGATGGACTAGGAGGCGTTCTGGCCAACAGTGCAGTCTACCAGCCACTCGCTGGAAGTCACGAACATACTCTGTTGTGGGCTGACCTCGTTGTCGCAGCGCCAGTATCTCGGCCTCAGCCTGCTGGATCCGGGAGAGATCTTCAAACCAGGACTGCAGTGCTTCCAGGAACAGACCAGCATCGGCCAGCTCCCTGCCATGGTCGCTGTAGAGGTCCGCCGCCCATGCCGCTGCTTCACCTTGCAGCCCTGCCATAACCGCCACCACCATCGCCCACTGAGACAGGTAGAGACAGGTGTATCGGTCCAGGTAGCTGATAAAGTGACTCAGGAACATGGCGAAGTGGTCCAGGTTTCCATCAAATGTCATGGGTATAGGCGGCAGGCCCCAAACCACCCCAGGACCCCATGGCCCCATAGGCTGGCCTGTCCCCCATGCGGCATCAGCCAACTGGGGCAACCCCTGGTTGCCAGACCCTACCCCCTGCTGGTCTGAGCCCCACCCAGAGGGTGCTCCCCACGGGTCAGTCGACAACCTGCCTGGCCACACAGGCCATGACTGTGCTTGTGGTGCACTCAGACATGGGCCTCCCACTGTAGGGGTACCCAGACCAGGGGCTACTCTGAGTCATGGACTGGCCAGACTGAACTGGGCTGGATCTGTTTGTCTCAGTGTTGCCTCCATCTGGTGCCATGATGCCGTCTCTTGCACCACCTCCCGTCGCGGCCACGAGGGGGGCTCCTGGTACCCAGCCTCCCCGAACCGGTCTCTCAGAACATCCATAGTATACTGCCCAGGTGCTGTGGAGTAACTCCAGTCTTCCTCGTCCTCCTCTGTTATACGCCTTTCCCTCCACTCCATCAGAGGGGCCCCGGCACCCGGAATATAAGCCCGACCAGCATCTGGGTTGGTCAGTGCAGAGCTGTGCCACCATTCCCCCGACACCCCGGGGACCCCAGTCTCCTGGGTCTCACTCACTGGGACCGCAGGCCTTGGTTCCTGCACCTTTGGCCTAACCACAGGCTGAGCCTCCTGGGCCTCTGTTTCAGGCAATGGTCCCGTTGCTCCAGCTGGGTCGCCCTCATCCACCACCAGTGTGGCCTCCTGTTTACCCTCAGCCATTCCTGTGACAGTACAAGGGCAATGGGAGGGGAACAGAAAAGGGGGAGTGCTGACTGACTGTCAGACGTCCTTTGCCCATGTAAACAAATCCAGGAATGCAGGAACGAGTTGACAAGCAGGTTTATTCTGTGCAGTAATAAAGTCAGTGCTGGGAGTGATCTGCTTCCAGCTGTTTACATAGCCTCCCCCACCCTGCAGTTCCGTCCCCAATCAGCAAGCCAGCATCCGGCCTTCAAAGGTAAAAGGCTGCATTCCAATGCCCGCACGCTGGGAAGCTGCTCCGGGCGCCGCAGCAGAAGCCACAAGCTGTGGAATCTCCTTGGGATGCCCCACCCATCGGTGACATCACCATGCCGCGTTTTGTGCCGCCAGGGAATCCCCGCTGTTGCCAGAGCTGGCTACAATGCAGCGCCAGCCAGCTGACCCAACCAGGTGCCGATGGGCCATCCTGGGGTGCGCCGGAGTCATTTACGCTGCCCGGTAGACCACTGTCAGCTGTTCCTCTTGCGTGGTGTTTCCAGCGGCTGGCTGCTCGCTTCGGCAACCGGCTGCTGGGGTTCCCCCCTCTCATGTAAATGTCGAGCCCACAGGGCTTGACACCAAGGCTCTGGGCAGGAGGCTTCCCAGTTTGACACCATCCCCCTGTCATTGCCTCTGTGCCTGAAGGGCCTCTGCGTACAGTAGCTCTAAGTTCACCTCTGCCAGACCTGTGCACGTTTGTGTGTGTGTGTGTGTGCGTCTTCACGTGGGGGGGTATCACTCCTTGCAGCCTCATGCTTTGACATTGGGGAGTAAAAGAATGGGAGAGATAAGAGAAGCTTTGATGGGAGCTTCTTGCAGCCTTCCATGGGGCTGGGGATTAGAGCTGAGGGGGGCAGGGTGCGAGGCGATCAGCGGCACATTGAGAAAAAGAAACAAGTACTCCAAAAAACCAGCTTTCATTAGTTTGCAGCCTGCCATCTCAGAAGGTCTCTTGAAGGCATGGGGCTGCAAGGGGGGAGACCCCTTGCACAGACGCACACACAAACACGTGCGCGGGTCTGGGAGAGGTGAGCTGAGAGCCATGCAGAGGCAACGACATGGGGGAGGGGTCAAAATGAGAATAGTCTGACTTCCGGTTTGGTCACTGATGGGACGGATGGAAGAAGCCAGCTGTCAATGCTGCAAATACTGTATATTCTTGCTTTGACAATATGCAAAACTTTCTGGTATTCACTGGGTTAACACATAGCTTAGAGTGGGGGGGGGGGGTAAAAAGCCCCAGAAAGAAAGAGGAAGTAAACTTTTGACCTTCACACTAATTGGATAATGTGACTTGTGACTGCAAGATAAGGGAGGGGTTTAGCAAGAAAAGTTTGATGCCAGCAAGAGGAAGTCAGATTCTGGCATCAAAACATCCATGATGGTGACCGGCAATTTGTAGCTCTGTAATAAAGACTTTAGGAAACATGCCTGAAAGTTCTTTGAAGTGCTTCATTAGTTGGAACCCCGACATCATGCCAGAATCCAACATTCTTTTCAAACGACCTGCAGTCCCAAACTCCATCAGCTGCCTCTATGCTTGAGAGGAGCTGGCAAAGATTCGGGGAAGATCTCATTATGGAGAAAGAAAGATTGCCTGAGACCAGCCCCATGGCTGCAACAGTTTCCCCACGGGGGGAAGCAGCAGCCAGCAAGCCGGGGGAGAGAGGAATTTGGCAGATTTCCCAGCTGAGAGCAAAGACTTCCAAAGCAGAATGGACAGATAACACAGTTATGGGTGAGTCGTTGGAAAGATTTCAAAACTTAGAAATGAAAACCAGAAATCAGTTCCTACAAAGTGAAACCTACAGCCCTTCTATTGCAAATGTTCCTGCCATGGACTCCAGCCCTGAGAGAGAGAATCCCAGTCTGAATCCTCTGCAGCAAGGGGGAAATTGGGTTTCCCAGCATGTGGCTGATCCATGTCCTCTGAACTTACCACAGCTAATAGAGGCCTTGCAATGCCTTGGGGTGGTACAGAAGCCAGGAGATCAGCAGCTGTTGGGAGAACAGCCACAGCAAGGAGGTTGGCCACAGCCCCCAAACGTGCAACCCCTGGGCATAAATCTGCAGCCAGGTTGGGGCCTACAGCAACTGGTGGGGCCACAAGAGCAGTGGGGAGCCCAGCAGGAAGCCTGTCAGACCCTGCCTTCACCGGCCAGAGACCCCAACCCTGAAGAGAGGGTGAGTTCCAGTCTGAGGCATCTGCAGCAATGGGTAGATGGGTTTCCCCAGCTGATGAATGATCAGCAGCAGCAGAGGGCAACACCACCCCCTGCAGTCCAACAACAGAGAAGACCACTACAATCCCCACTTGTGCAGCCACCATTGGGAGGCCTACAGTAGCAGGGGGCACCATAAAACCCCGCTGGCCAGCAGCAGAGGGCCCAGCAGCCGTGGAAACAGCCCCAGTGGGGGCCACAGCAGCCTGTGTTTGCACCACCTTTCAATGCAACCTTTGATGGGGACCCAGAGAAGCTAATTTTTTTCCTCAACCAAGTGCGTTCTCACTTGAAACGCTGGGCCTATCTGTACCCGGAACCAGGGGCCATGGTCGATGTTATTGCGTCCAACCTAGAGGGAGAAGCATCTGAATGGCTGAACAATTTATATAGTGAGCAAGCCCCCGAATTGGAAGATCCCCACCGCTTTCTTTTAAGTCTGAGAGAACGATTTGAGGACCCATCCATTGGCCTCAAAGCAGCAGGACAAATTCACAAAATAAAACAAGCCGGGAGGCCTGCCCTGGAGTACGTGCGAGAATTCCGCAAGATAGCAGGTCGAATAGAGGAGTGGCCTGAGCAGTCCCTCATCCATTACTTCATCGAGGGATTAGACAATCACCTCTCTCAGGCCTGCATCTATCAAGAAATACCTGATCAGCTGCAGGAGTGGTACCAGACAGCCGTGAAGCTAGATGTTAAGCTCTCGCTATAAGAAGCCTCCCCCACATGAACCCGAGCAGCAACCAGAGCTACCTGGACAGCAATCACCCCCACGAAAGCCTTCAACTACTGCAAGGGCTGAGAGACCCAGGCAACCTACATGCCCTTCCTTCAAGTGTTTCCGGTGTGGACAAGGAGGACACCGAGCGGCCACCTGTCCAGTCCCCTACCCTCGACTGCAGAGCAAGCCAGGACTGGCAATGCAAAAGAAACCTGCTCAGCGGCCAACGAGAGAAAAATCCGATCGACTCACGCAAGAACCGGTTGGCCAGGTTACATCCCCCACACAGGAAGATGCCGGGACTCTGAGTGGACCCGCCCCTGCTCTACCCTCCTTTGACAGCGACGATGAAGGAGAAAACGACCCAATGGTGAGTCGACAAATCCTGCCTTTTTCACTGGCCGCCAAACTTATAATCCCTAAGTCTGGGGCACAAATAGACTTGAACGTACTAATTGATTCAGGATGCACCCGCTGCATTATTAGTCTGGCGTTTGCCATGAAAATGGGCATAAGGGCACAACAGCTTTCCAAACCAGTGAGATTTGAGCAAGCCGATGGCTCCCTGATGGGAGGGACTCTTATCACACAATTAACTGAGCCTTTACGCCTAGAAATAGGTGCCCACTGGGAGTTTATTCGTTTCCTGGTGGCTCCAAAAATGACTGAGGCGGTGATCCCAGGACTAGCCTGGTTAGACAAATGGAAGCCGTTTATCTGGTGGGAGAAAGGAATGAGAATTGTGAGACTACCTATAGGGCCTGATCCCCCCATTGATTCAACAGATGTTACTGGGCATCTTAGGCCACCCAATGAGCGAGTGCACATGGCCGCCTCACTGCCTCCAGGCGAACCAGTCATCCCCAGGGAATACTTGGACCTGGCGAAGGCTTTCAGTGAAAAAGAATGTGATGCCCTACCCCCTCACAGACCCAATGACTGCTCCATCGAACTGGTGCCCAGAGCCAAACTCCCACGTCCGAGGATGTATGCTATGTCCCCGCTCGAAATGGAGGAGATGCAGAGATATGTGAACAAAAACCTAGCGAGGGGGTTTATCGAACGGGCCAAATCTTCCGTGGGAGCCCCTGTGTTGTTCAAAGAGAAAAAAGATGGGTCTCTTCGTCTCTGCATAGACTACAAGGGACTCAATGCTGTAAGTGTGGAAAATAAATACCCCCTCCCCCTCCTAAAGGATTTATTGACCCATCTGGCTAAGGGGAGTGTCTTCACTAAGTTAGACCTAAGAGAGGCATACTACCAGGTGCGAATAAAAGAGGGAGATGAGTGGAAAACTGCCTTCAACTGTCCTATGGGGAGCTATCAGTTCCAAGTCATGCCATTTGGACTACAGGGGGCCCCAGCTGTATTTATGCAGTTGATTAATGAGGTTCTACATGATCACTTGTACAAAGGGGTTTTGGTGTACCTTGCTGATATCCTGATATACAGCACAAATATGACTGATCACATAAAGCTAGTGAGAGAAGTGTTAAAGAAACTATTGAATGCCAAGCTTTATGTCAAATTGTCAAAATGTGAATTTCACCAAACCCGATTAGACTATCTTGGCTACCGAATTTCCAATGAGGGTATTGAAATGGATCCAGCCAAGGTGAAAACTATAATCGAATGGCAGCCCCCAAGGACTCACAGACAGCTCCAGAGCTTTCTCGGTTTTGCCAACTTTTATCGTCAATTCATCCCTTCTTTTGCCGAGATTGCCCTACCTCTTACAGAACTACTCAAAACAGGCAAAGGAGGAGGGAAGCCATGACCGGGCCAACCACTAGCATGGACAATGAGCTGTCAAACTGCTTTTGAGAATTTAAAGAGACTATTTGCCGCTGAACCGGTTCTAAAGCACCCCTGCCCAGGGGAACCCTTTGTGATTCAAGCCGATGCCAGCGATGTGGCAGTTAGAGCAGTGTTACTACAAAAGAATAAAAGTGGGATCCTGCAACCCTGCGCCTACACCTCTAAGAAATTCACTGAGAGAGAGCGAAGATGGGCAATCTGGGAGAAAGAGGCCTTTGAGATTAGGTGGGCGCTATTGAACTGGCGACACTATCTAGAAGGGAGCAAGGTGCCATTTGAGGTATGGACAGATCACAAAAATCTAGAGGCACTGAAAACTCCCCGCAAATTGTCACCAAAGCAAGTACGGTGAGCACAGTACTTTAACCGCTTCAACTTCACTCTAAAGTACATACCAGGAGGAAAGAACTTTCTAGCTGATGCGCTATCCCGGTTACCCCAGTACAAAAGCGAACGAGAGCAGGTTAACGAGGCAATTATTCCCAATCCACAAACTGTTGCTCAACTTACATCTCGCAGGGTCCCCAATCCTGATGACCCTGGAGTGAAGAAAATAAAATGAGAGCTCCTCACTGACCAATGGTTCAAAGATAATCAAACCTCCCTAACGTGCAGGGATGGCTTGGCTTACAAAGGGGGGAAGCTATATTTGCCAGAAGCCCTCCGTCTTAATGCTCTCAAACACAGCCACGATGTAAAGCAGGCTGGACACTTTGGATATTTGAAAACCCTACACCTCACCCGCCGGCAATTCTGGTGGCCAGGGCTGAAAAAGGATGTGGAAAACTATGTAAAAAGTTGTACTGTATGTGCCACAATGAAAAGAATCCCAGGGAAAACTCCTGGATTACTGCAACCCGTGGCAGACCCTTCTCAACCCTGGGAAGAAATAGCTATGGACTTTATAGTGAACCTACCTGAAAGTAGGGGAAATACTGTCATCTGGACTGTAATAGACCTGTTCTCAAAACAGGCTCATTTCATTGCCTGCAAAGGACTCCCATCTGCCCAACGACTGGCCAAATTTTTCCTGAAACATATTTACCGGCTGCATGGTGCCCCAAGCGAATAATTTCAGACAGGGGGGTGCAATTCACAGCAAAGTTTTGGAGAAAATTCCTTACATTGATTGGATCATCTCAAGGGTTATCATCTGCTTTTCATCCGGCCACCAATGGGGCTGCCGAAGCCGCTAACAAAATGGTGGAGCAATATCTTAGATGCTACGTTTCTTACCAACAGACGAACTGGACTGATCTCCTCCCTTTTGCGGAGGTGGCGTACAATAATTCTGTGTACAGCAGCACCGGCTACACGCCTTTCAAAGTAGCCACAGGGAAAGAATTTAACCCAATACCTGAATATCCTCCCCAAAGAACATTCCAAGTTGGGGAAAAGGTCTATCTGTCAACTAAATATCTACGCCTCAAATTGCCCAGCAAGAAATTGGGACCAAAATTCTTGGGGCCTTTCCCCATAGTAAAGATCATCAACCCGGTCACAGTAAAACTAAAACTCCCTAAACTGTTAGGGAAAATTCACCCAGTTTTCCATTGTAGTTTGTTGAAGCCTTATCGGGTCTCCACTTTAAGACCTCCTCCAAAGAAGGCACCTGGGCCCCTCGTAGTGGCAGGGCAGACCCACTATGAAGTGAAACGTATTCTTGACTCCAGAATCTTTAGGGGGAAATTACAGTACTTAGTACAATGGAAGGGATACCCGTTGTCTGAAGCCACCTGGGTGAAATCTAGTGAAGTGAAAGCTGACAGATTGATCAAAAGGTTTCATGTGAAACACCCCAGCAAACCGAAAGATAACCCTTAACATATGCTTTTGTTTACTTTACAGGATCTGTCCTTCTTGTAAGGGGGGCCGGATGTCAATGCTGCAAATACTATATATTCTTGCTTTGACAATATGCAAAACTTTCTGGTATTCACTGGGTTAACACATAGCGAGTGGGGGGGGGGGTAAAAAGCCCCAGAAAGAAAGAGGAAGTAAACTTTTGACCTTCACACTAATTGGATAATGTGACTTGGGACTGCAAGATAAGGGAGGGGTTTAGCAAGAAAAGTTTGATGCCAGCAAGAGGAAGTCAGATTCTGGCATCAAAATGTCCATGATGGTGACCGGCAATTTGTAGCTCTGTAATAAAGACTTTAGGAAACATGCCTGAAAGTTCTTTGAAGTGCTTCATTAGTCGGAACCCCGACACCAGCGCTCTGACTTCCCAGTCCGGTTTCACTTTGCCCAGCGACCCTTAAAGGGTCGGAAAGTTGCCCTGGAGGACTTCAAAGCAAGGAACAGAGCAATTTTAGATGAAGGAGTGCAACAACGACAAGGGGAGAGTAAGGAACAGAAGCAAATTGAAGAGACGACCCAAGGAGAAACCACGCAAACAGGAGAACAGAAAGAGAAAGATGAACAAGAGGGTGAAGGAACTGCCAGAGAACAGAGGATTATGAGATCGACTAGACCTAAATATAAATAATGGAATTGGAGAAAGAAAATGGAATTTTTTCAGTGAATGTAAATGGACTAAACTCTCCATCAAAAAGAAACAAAATCTTCAGGAAATTACAGAAATTGAACATAGACATAATTTGTTTGCAAGAGATACATACAAAAGAACAGCACCATAAATTATTGGAATATTCAAAAATTGGGAAACTTTATTATGCATCAGCACACCAGAAAAAAAGAGGGGTTGCTGTATACATTAAAGAGACAATAGATTCTAAATTGGTATTCTCAGATGAAGAAGGAAGAATTGTAATGGTAGAAATATATCTACACCAAAAGCAAACATTGTTAGTGGCAATCTACGCACCAAACAACAATCAAGAAGAATTTTATCAAAGCCTACATAGAAAAATAATAGAAATGGAGTACCAAAATATTTGTCTAGTAGGAGATTTTAATGCGATAGTAGAAGGAACAACTGATTATAAAAGCAACAAAATAGGAAAAACCGGAAGAAGAAAATTATCTAGGACATTTTTTGATATGGAAGAGGAAATTGGAATACAAGACGTCTGGAGGGAAATCAATCCACCAAAATTACAATATACCTTTTACTCAAACAGCCAAAAATCCTGGTCAAGAATTGATATGATTTGGGGGACTTCCTGTGGTTGCGTCAGTGCCGATGGCTGCTGTTTTACAGCTGCCCGTCTGGGGAAATCGTAAAAGCTGTAAAAACAGCAACAATCAGCTGTTTTGCGGCTTGAAGCTTCCCTCCCAGGTGAAGGGAGGGAGGTGAGCTTTTGCCTGGATAGAGGTAAAGCCTCACAGCTTTCCCAGTTTTTTTTTTCTGGGAGGTGAAGTGAGAGCTTCCTCGGAGTCTGGGTGTTTCTCCGTTTCAATGGATGCCTTTGTTCTCTGAAGAGAGAATGAAGCTAGACGCTGCCTCCACTGCTGCTCTCTGATGGGAACTGTAAGTTAACTCAAAAGCAGACAGAGCTATCAGGAAGAGAACAATTGATGATTTTACTTTAAACCTAACTCATTTAGAATTAACATCTACTCCTGTTACTATTCTAACTGGAGTGAAGAAATATGGCGGAGGAATCCTCCTTCTTTGTCATCTTCTTTGTTTGAGAACTTTTACTTTCCATTTTTTACTTTCTATTTTTAAACTGGCAACAAAGTTTTAGATTTGGTTTATTTTAAAGGGGAAAAATTCTTATTCCCCTTTTTTTAAGGGGGAATTGTTTTTTTCTTCTCCTT
The DNA here is from genome assembly GCA_024509115.1 of Crotalus helleri. Taxonomy (NCBI): domain Eukaryota; kingdom Metazoa; phylum Chordata; class Lepidosauria; order Squamata; family Viperidae; genus Crotalus; species Crotalus helleri. The sequence continues at coordinate 37,501,695 of JAKSXO010000008.1, forward strand.
TGTTTTTATATTATTATTTTTTGAAAGGGAAGGGGGGGAAAACCCCTCCCTTTTTTAAAATGGCTTCAAAACGTCCTGGATTTTCTTCTCTTTCTAAAACTTCAACTGCCTCTCCAGTAACTCAGACTGTACAACAACCCAAACCTAAACCTTCTCCACCTTCGCCTCCACCTCAGGTACTTACACTTCAGGACTTACAAGATGCCTTAGATAAGACTTTGGAAAAATCACTAGAAAAAACAGCAGAGCTTTTGGCTCAAGAAAGTAATGAGCTCAGGAAAGATATTGTTTTGGCACTCCAAGGGCTTGCTGGCCTTGTGGAAAAGATTGACGACAGGGTGGATGAAGTGGTTGGTAATGTTGAAATATTACAAGATAGATTAGAAAAAATAGAAGAAAATGTGGATGCCACACAGAATGATATTGTAATGTTACAATACAGAGAAATGGAACATGCTTTGAGAATAAGGGACCTGAAGGAAAATATTAAGGAGAATTTGAGAGAAGAAATTGCAGTAGAACTGGCCTCTATTTTGGAAATTGATCCCAAAGATATGTTGAAAGATATTGAAAAGATTTTTAGAGTTAATTCGTGGGTTGCAAAACAGAGGAAATTACCAAGAGATGTGGTGGTCTATTTTGTGAGAAAATCACTTCGTAATGAAATTATACAGGCCTTCTATAAACAAAGATTTCAGATTGCAGCTCAGGATGTGATAGTTTTAAAGGAAATACCTTCTAAAATTCTTAGAAAAAGGGCTTCCAGTGGCGCTGCGCTGTGCCGATGGCGGCTACTTTGTAGCCGTCCATCTGAGACAGTGTAAAAACTGCGGATGACAGCAGACATCAGCTGTCCCGCGGTTTAAAACTTCTTTCCCGGGCAAAGGGAAAGAGGTGAGTTTTTTTCCTTGGATAGTGGTAGAGCCCTCAAGACCTCAAAGATTTTTTGGGGGGGTTGAAGGGTGATCTCCCATGGAGTCCGAGGCATTCTCCACTTCTCAGATGCCTTTGTCCCTTTTTGTTTTTTGGGACAAAGCAAAACGCCGCTTCCACATCCGCAATTAAAGTGAACTGGTGAGTTGATTTTGAAGCGGAAAGAGCTGATCAGCAGAATGAATTTATATGTTAAATTTGGACTTTAACTTTGGAGAAGAACGATCTTTTCCCTTTCTTTATTTTAAAGGAAAGTAAAATGGCGATGAGAGGTTTCTCTTTCTCATGCGCATGAAAGGAAAGTGAGGAAAGGATTTTCATTTTTTCATTATTTTTTTTGTTATAAAGTTTCAACAACTTTCGGGACTCTGGGTGTTTGCATGAGAAGGATAAATATTCTTTTTTCTTTTTATAAATAGAAGAGGGTTTTTCTTTTCCCCTCTTCTTTTTGTTTTTTTTGGTCTTTTGGATTTTTCAAGAAGGAGAAAAACTTTTTAAAATGGCTTCGAAGCGTCAAGCGATCTCTGCTGTGCCTAAGGTGGCTTCTTCTCCAGCAATACTGACAGCTCAACAACTTAAACCTAGATCACCACCACCCTCTCCGCCTGTACCACCACTTACGGTAAAAGATATTCAAGATGTTATGGGTAATGTTGTGTGCCAAATTAGAGAAGAAGTGAAGGAACTTTTAGAAGAGAGAAATAAAGTTATGAGGGAGGATATAGTACAGGCCTCTGTTGTTGAAAAGCTGGACTATCATATTGAGGATGTTGCAGATAAAGTGGATTTATTGGAAGATCGTGTTGAAACTGTGGAAAAAACAGTGGAGATTTCACTGGATGAAATTGTTATGTCTCAGTATAGAGAAATGGAATTCGCTTTAAGAATCAGAGGTTTGAGGGAAAGTATGCAAGAAAATTTGAGGGAGGTGGTGGCAAATGATATTGCTGTGATATTGGAGAGGGAACCTGAGGAGATATTGAGAGAAATAGAAAAAATATTCAGAGTTAACTCGTGGATTGCAAAGCAGAGAAATTTACCAAGAGATGTGGTGATTTATTTTGGAAAAAGATCTTTACGTAATGGAATTATACAAGCATTTTACAATAAGAGATTTCAGATTGCTGCTCAGGATGTTATAATTCTAAAGGAGATTCCATCAAAAATTTTAAGAAGAAGAAAGGATTTTGCTTTTCTATCAGATGAACTTAAAAATCGACAGATGCCATTCAGATGGGATATCCCAATTGGAATTGTGGTGAGCTATGCGGGGACACGTTACAGACTTAATACTGTTTCAAAGGCAAGAGAGTTTTACATTTCTGTCCTGGGAGCTCGCTCATCATCACCTCCACGATCTAAAGTTCTTGATGTGAAAGAGGGAGAGCAGTTGGTTGAAGATGCTGTATCAATGAAAGTTGGAAAATCACAGGCTGAGTTGTTACAGCAGTCTGCTGAGATAAAAGAACAGAGAATGACCCGAGCAGCTCATAGACAAAAAGAAAAGGAGCAACAGAAGAAGGAAATAAGAGAATCTACACAAGAATCTGTTTCTGAGCCTGTGGGAGGAGCAAGACCTAAGAGATCTTCGATGGTAGATCTTCGAGCAGTCTTCTCCAGGCTTGCAGCTGGAGGAGATGGCAAAGCTCCTGACCTGGAATGTTAATGGCCTTAATTCTCAACAGAAAAGAAAGAAAATATTTCATTATTTGAAGCAATATAATAATGATATTGTTTGTTTGCAGGAAACTCATATTATTTTAAAGGATCAGAAATATTTGATTAATGCTCGATTGGGTTCACATTTTGTATCTTCTGCTCCTGGGAAAAAAGGGGGTGTTGTTATTTATGTTAAGAAAAATTTGTCAGCTAAATTAATAGACTCTGATTCTCAAGGAAGATATGTTATGATTGAAGTGGGATTGTATGGTAAGAAACTGCTTATAGTGGGTTTGTATGCTCCTAATCAACAACAAAAACAGTTTTATAAGCTTTTACATCAAAAATTGACTTTATTGGATTATAAATCTGTTATTTTGATGGGGGATTGGAATGGAGTTTTGGATATACATAAAGACAAGAAAGGACTTTCTACTTTCTTCAAGCAAGCTAAACTACCTAAGGCTTTTTTTGATTTGAAAGATGACTTGGAATTGAGAGATATTTGGCGGGAACGTAATACGGAAGAGAGAGATTTTACATTTTTTTCTGATAGGCACCAATCATTCTCAAGAATTGATTTTTTTTTTACTACTACGGATTTATATTCTAGTGTTAAAAATGTAAAAATTTTCCCACGGACATTGAGTGTATGGTTGGAATTAATTGCTGAGAAGGAGGAGAGAAGATCTTGGAGGTTGAATGAAAATTTATTTAGATATGAGGTGAATGTACAGAAACTTAGAGAATATTTAAAGGAATTTTTTATTTTAAATATGTCTAAGGGAACTTCAATGGCAATGGTTTGGGATGCCAGTAAGGCTTATATGTGTGGGGATTTGATTCAAATGAATAATGTTTATAGGCAAAAACAAATGCAAAAACGTAAAGAATTGGAGGATGAGATTAAAATAAAAGAAAAAGCATTAATTATGAATCCTTTGGATAAGAATGTAAAGGCTTCTATAAATTTGCTTAAAACACAATTTAATATGTTAATGGCTGATCAGGTTTATTTATTTATTTATTTATTTAATTTTATTTATATGCCGCCCAATCCCAAAGGACTCAGGGCGGCGTAAAAAATTAAAACAATCATCTAACAATAAAACAATAAAATAATACAATCATACAGCATGTCCGATCATATCCCGCCCCCCCCCCGGGACATCAGCCCCAGGCCTGCCGGAACAAGAGAGTTTTAACGGCTTTCTTAAAGGCCGGCAGGGTGGGAGTAGTTCGAACTTCGGGGGGAAGTTGATTCCACCAGGTCTGAGCCACCACAGAAAAGGCCCTTCCCCAAGGGCCCGCCAGCCAACATTGTCTGGCTGACGGGACCTGAAGGAGGCCCAATCTATGGGACCTCACCGGTCTCTGGGAACTGTGCGGCAGTATGCGGTCCTGTAAGTAACCTGGGCCTATGCCATGAAGGGCTTTAAAGGTACTAACCAACACCTTGAATTGCGTCCGGAGACCCACAGGAAGCCAGTGCAGCTCGCGGAGGATAGGTGACACGTGGGCGTACCTTGGCGCGCCCACAATCGCTCTCGCGGCTGCATTCTGAACCAACTGCAGCCTCCGAACACTCTTCAAGGGTAGCCCCATGTAGAGCGCGTTACAGTAATCCAGTCTTGAGGTGACAAGGGCATGAGTGACCGTGAGTAAAGCCTCCCGGTCCAAATAAGGCCGCAACTGGTGCACCAGGCGAACCTGGGCAAAGGTCCCCCTGGCCACAGCCGATAGATGTTGTTCCAAATTTAGCTGTGAGTCCAGGAGGACACCCAAGTTGCGTGCCTGCACTGAGGGAGGTAAATTTGCCCCCCCCCCAGGACTAATGATGGACCATCCAGTTGACCTTTGGGAGGCAAGACCCAGAGCCACTCGGTCTTGTCAGGGTTGAGTCTAAGCCTGTTCACCCCCATCCAGACCCTCACATCTTCCAGGCACCAGCACATCACGTCGACTGCTTCACTGAAAGGACACAGGGTGGAGATATATAATTGGGTATCATCCACGTACTGATGATACCTCACCCCATGTCGCCGAATGATCTCACCCAGCGGTTTCATGTAGATGTTAAAAAGGAGGGGGGACAGGACCGAGCCCTGAGGCGCCCCATGATCGAGGCGCCTAGGGGTCGATCTCTGTCCGCCCGCCAACACCGACTGCGACCTGTCAGAGAGGTAGGAGGAGAACCACCGCAATACGGTGCCGCCCACCCCCACCTCTCCGAGACGACGCAGAAGGATACCATGGTCGATGGTATCAAAAGCCGCTGAGAGGTCAAGAAGCACCAGGATAGAGGAATGACCCCTATCCCGGGCTTGCCAGAGGTCATCGGTCAGTGCAACCAAAGCAGTCTCAGTGCTGTAGCCAGGCCTGAAACCAGATTGAAAAGGGTCCAGATAATTAGTTTCATCCAAGGATCACAAGAGTTGGGACGCCACCACCTTCTCTACAACCTTCCCCACAAAGGGGAGGTTGGAGACAGGACGAAAGTTCTTCAAAACAGCTGGGTCCAGGGAAGGCTTCTTGAGGAGGGGCCTCACCACCGCTTCCTTTAAAGGTTGCGGGAAAGACCCCTCCATCAAGGAGGCGTTGATTATCACCTGGAGCCAGCCTCGTGTCACCTCCCTACTGGCAGAAACCAGCCAGGAGGGGCATGGGTCCAATAAACAGGTGGCGGCATTCATTGCCCTCACGGCCTTGTCCACTTCATCAGGGGTCACAGGCTCAAACTCGCTCCAGATAACATGACTAAGACCAGCCCCCGGCAACTCAGCTGGCACTGCCCAGTCGGAGTCCAGGTCTCTCTGAATCTGAGCGATTTTGTCCGAAAGAAACTGAACAAACTCCTCAGCTCTCCCCTGCAAGGGTTCCTCCGCCTCCTCCACTTTAAGAAGGGAGCGTGTCACCCTAAACAAGGCGGCTGGGCGAGATTCTGCGGACGCAATAAGTGCGGAAAAGTGAACACGCTTTGCCGCCCTTATCACCACTAAATAAGTCCTAAGATAGGCTCTTAATAGTGATCGGTCAGATTCAGAGTTACTGGCCCTCCAACGTCGCTCTAGATGTCTCTTGTGGCGCTTCATCTCCCGGAGCTCCTCAGTAAACCAAGGCGCCCTCCGGGGACCACCACCACAGAGAGGTCGCAAAGGCACAATTTGATCCAGGGCCCCGGATGCTGCCTCATTCCAGGCCGCAACCAGGGACCTGGACGAGTTGTGGACAAGGGAGTCAGGTATTTCCCCAAGCTCCTCCTGGAACCGATCTGGGTCCATTAGGCGCCTGGGGCGGAACCACCTAGTCGGCTCCCTCTCCCTGCGATGTGGGAGTGATGCTCTGAAGTCCAGCCTCAATAGGAAATGATCTGTCCATAACAAGGGCGAGATCTCTATTCCCCTTAATTCCAGATCATGTCTCCATTGCCCCGAGAGAAACACAAGGTCGAGTGTGTGACCACCCCTATGAGTCGGATCCTGAATTACCTGGGTCAGGTCCATGGTTGCCATGGAAGCCATGAACTCTTGCGCCGCCTCTGAGCGATTGCCAAGTGATGGTAGGTTAAAGTCCCCCAGTACCATAAGTCTGGGGAACTCCACCGCCAACCCGGCTACTGACTCCAGCAACGCAGGCAGGGCTGTTGCAATGCAGCTGGGAGGTAGGTACGTCAGCAGCAAGCCCAACTGAACCCATGAACCCAACTTCAGTAGGAGGGACTCACACCCAACAACCTCCGGGGCAGGAATCCCACGAGGACTCAAGGACTTCCGAGCGATGACTGCCACTCCCCCACCCCTGCCCTGATGTCGAGGCTGATGAAGCACCACAAACCCGTCCGGGCACATCTCCGAGAGGGAAACACCTCCCTCAGGGCCCAGCCAGGTTTCGGTTATACATGCCAGGTCTGCCCCGCTGTCCAATATTAAATCACGGACAAGGGGGGCTTTGTTGACAACGGACCTGGCATTAAGCAACAGCAGCCTACAACTAGGGCCCTGTACTCCCCTGTCACCAGTACTACAGGATGAGCCTTTTGAGGGGCCGGAACAAGGAATCGCTCTAATATAGCGAGTCCTCGTTCCCCAAAGATGGCCTGCCCCTCGGCTCCCGCTATATCTGCCCATCCCAGTCATAACCGGGATGCTCCGACCTTCTCCCCTCCCCGGAGTACCCCCACCCTCACCAGCCTTCTCCCTTCCTGACCGGACTAGCTTTCCATACAGACCAAGCCCAAGGGTAAGTCCTGCCCCCCCCTACTTTTGCTATTGCACTCAGCAGAGGGGGTACCAGGCTCCGCCCCCGACTCCACCATTCTCATACCCCAAACACTCAGTACACATTCACACTCAATTTATATACATAAAAATAAAAATATTCACATTCATATGCCCTAAATACAATAATAAAATTTATACATAACAGGGCCACCATTCATCTACATACATACACATAACCACAACAAACATTCTCTAAAAAATATTAGGTTGCAACTAATTTACGTTATATGAAACATAATACATTTTGTAATGCAAATAAGCCGGGTAGGTGGTTGGCTTATCAATTAAGGAAGAAACAGAGGTTGAGAATTATAGATAAAATAAATTATAATGGTAAAGTGGTTTTTCAGAAAGAATTGATTAAAAAATCTTTTTTAGATTTTTACACAAAATTATATATGGGTCAGAAGGTACAGAGTTTGGATATAGATAAATATTTACAAGATGCTCATTTCCCTAAATTAACAAATGATCAAAGAGATGAGATCAATGGATTGATTATTTCACAGGAAATTATTATGGCAATTAAGCAATTAAAAGTTGGTAAAGCACCTGGTACTGATGGATTGACATCAATTTATTATAAAACTTTAAGTGAGGAGATGATAGAGCCTTTAAAGGAACTTTTTAATAGTATATTATTGGGTTTAGAGATACCTCCATCTTGGAGAAGGGCTTTTATATCCTTGATTCCAAAAGAGGATCAAGATCTTACTTTACCTAAAAATTATAGACCTATATCTCTTTTGAATATAGATTATAAAATTTTTTCAAAAATTTTAGCGAATAGACTTATGATTGTTTTGAATCAAGTGATACATACTGATCAAACAGGTTTTATAACTGGGAGATATATGAAGAATAATGTTAGACAAATCATTAATTTAATAGAATATTTGGATAAAAATAATCAGATTCCTGCAGGTTTGATTTTTTTAGATGCTGAGAAAGCTTTTGATCAATTAAATTGGCAATTTAAGTTAAGGTTGGTTGAAGAGATGAATTTTGGGGATAAAATTTTGCAAGCTCTTAGAGGTATTTATCAAAAACAATCGGTGCAACTTATAATTAATGGAAGCTTATCTGATGTTTTTCAAATTGGAAAGGGTACAAGACAGGGATGTCCATTGTCCCCTTTGTTGTTTGTTTTAACATTAGAAATTTTGTTGATTAAAATTCGTGAATCATCTAAAATAAAGGGAATAATGATTAATAAGAAAGATTATAAATTAAGAGCTTTTGCTGATGATTTGGTTGTTACTTTGTCTCAACCAAACTATTCGGTATTGGAGTTGTTACAGATTATAAATCAGTATGGGCAAGTTTCTGGTTTTAAAGTTAATAATAATAAGACTAAAATATTATCTAAAAATATGACTAATTCGGATAAGGAGATCTTAGTTAATTTGACAGGTTTTGAAATTGTAAAAAAGGTAAAATACTTGGGGGTTTATATAACTGCTTCTAATGTAAAACTGTATAAAAGCAATTATGAAATGTTATGGCTTAAAATGCAGAAGGATTTGAATGATTGGAAAAAATTGCAATTATCTTTGTTAGGGAGAATTGCTGCAGTTAAAATGAATGTTCTGCCAAAATTTCTTTTCTTGTTTCAAATGATACCTATCTTAAAGAAAGAGGTAAATTTAGAAGAATGGCAGAAGGGTATTAATAGATTCATTTGGGCTGGGAAAAAACCAAGAGTTAAGCTTAAAATTATACAAGATGTTCGAGAGAGAGGAGGACTCAAGGTGCCGAATTTGAAATTGTATTATGATGCGGTGGTCTTAAAGTTGATTAGTGATTGGGTTAACTTAACAAATTCAAATATACTTTTTTTTGAGGGATGGGATTTATTATTTGGATGGCATGCGTATTTAATTTATAATAAAAAGGTGGATAGGGTTTTTAAGTCCCATGTTTTAAGAATTGCTTTATTGCGTGTCTGGAAGAAATATTATAGATTAAATTTTAGAATACCGTTGTGGGGAATTCCTGGGCATGCAATAGAGGGGATAAGGAAAGGAGTGAAAATGGATAGGATTTCTTACAAACAATTGCTTAAGTTGGAAGGGAATAATTGGCAATTAAAATCTATGGAGGAATTAACGCAAGAAAATATTATTTATTCTTGGTTCCAGTATAGGCAATTATTAGAAAGATGGAGTATAGTATAGGCAATTATTAGAAAGATGGAGTATAGATCAAAAAGTGGGTTTTACTATGGAAGATGTGAATTTGATGAAACAAATTAAAGATCAAAGTCGAACTCATATAAAAAGAGTTTATAATACTTTAGTGGAATTGGATTCAGAAACAGAATTAGTTAAAGATTGTATGGTTAAATGGTCTCAAAATCTTGAAGAGCCGATTTTATTAGATACATGTGAGATAATTTGGGTGGGGAATGTTAAGTTCACTCAAGCTCAAAATTTACGAGAAAATTTTTATAAAATGTTTTATAGGTGGCACCTTGATCCACAAAAGATGTCTCGTATGTATCCGAATGTACAGCCCAAATGTTGGAGATGTGGTTGTTTGGATGCAACGTACTATCATATCTGGTGGTCATGTAGAAATATAAAGGCTTTTTGGATTAAGATTTGGTGGAACATTCAGAAGATTTTTAATAGAAGGATAAAATTTACACCACAATTATTTTTGTTAGGTATTATTGAAGATTGTGATGGCAAAGAGATTACTTTAATATTGAATTTTATCACGGCGGCAAGGTTACTGATTGGGCAATATTGGAAGAAAGATTCCTTGCCTACTATAGAAGAATGGTTTCTTAAAGTTTCTTATTCATCAGAAATGGCAAAAATTTCGGCTTATCTGAAAGACCATTCACAAGAGAGATATATCTCGGTGTGGAAAAGATGGGTAAATTTTGTACAGAATAAATATGGGATTAGAAAGTATTATTTAGCTTTTGAATAATTTATAGTTTAAAGTGGGTATTTTTCTTTTCTTTTTGTTTAATTGTTATGTTATGGTTGGATTTGTTGTTTCTATGTATTGGAGTTAAAGTACTTTAAATTTTTTGGATGTATGTATAGTTGATTGATGTTCATTTAATTTGTATGGGTTTTTTTGTTTTTTAAACCCTGTATTCAGCTCTGGGAAGGAGGGGGGAGGGTTATGGGGGGTGGGAGGGGGGAGGTATTTTATTGTAAAAAGTTTATAAAATTTTCAATAAAAAAAAGAAAAAAAAGAAAAGACTTTGCTTTTTTGGCTGAAGAACTTAAGAAGCGACAAATTCAATTTAGATGGGACATACCTGTGGGGATAGTGGTGACTTACACTGGTACATGATACCGTCTTAATACAGTTTCAAAAGCAAGAGATTTTTATGTTACTATTTTAAAAGCAAGTTCACCACCATCTCCAAGATTAAAGAAAGATGAGAGCAAGGCAGAAGCACAGTTGTCTGTAGGTTCAATGCCATCTTTGGGAGAAGAATTGTTGGTTGAAGCTATGCAACAGAATTTGCAAATAACAGAAGACCCAAGGGAACAGAGAATTACACGCGCTGCTTATAAACGTAGAGAAAGACAACAACAACAACAACAGCAACAACAACAAAAGGCAGATGATGGAAGTTTACCACAGTCTATTTCAGAGCCAGTGGGAGGAGCAAGGCCAAAGAGATCATCGACTGTAAATCTAGAGGCTTTGTTCCAAAGGCTTCATCCTGCCAAGGATGGCAAAGCTTCTAACTTGGAATGTTAATGGCCTTAACTCTGCACAGAAGAGAAAGAAAATCTTTCATTATTTGAAACAACACAGAAATGGTATTATTTGTTTACAAGAGACTCATATTATTTCTAAAGATCAAAAATATTTGTTTAATCTCCGGCTGGGGATACATTTTATAGCTCCTGCTTTGCAGAAAAAAGGAGGAGTAGTTATCTATGTGAGAAAGGAGCTTTCACCGAGGTTAATTGATTTTGACTTACAAGGAAGATATGTTATTATTGATTTACTAATAAATGATATGAGAACTCTTTTGGTTGGTTTATATGCTCCCAATCAACAACAAAAACATTTTTATAAGTTGATTCACCAGAAATTATAAGTCAGTTATTAGGATGGGAGATTGGAATGGTGTTTTAGACTCAAGTAAAGATAAGACTCAAGTAAAGACAAAATGTGATCCACTGGAGAAGGAAATGGCAAACCACTCCAGTATCTTTGCCATGAAAACCCCATGGACAGTACTAAAAGGCAAAAAGATATGATGCTGGAAGATGAGCCCCTCAAGTCGGAAGGTGTCCAATATGCTACTGAGGAAGAGCAGAGGGCTAGTACTAGTAGCGCCAGAAAGAATGAAGCGACTGGGCCAAAGCCGAAAGGACGCTCAGCTGTGGATATATCTGGTGGTGAAAGGAAAGTCCGATGCTCTAAAGATTTTTTCTCCATAGGAACCTGGAATGTAAAATCCATGAATCAAGGCAAGCTAGATGTAGTCAAAAAAGAGATGACAAGACTGAACATCGACATCTTAGGAATCAGCGAACTAAAATGGACAGGAATGGGTGAATTTAACTCAGATGACCATCAGGTATACTACTGTGGGCAAGAATCCCTCAGAAGAAATGGATTAGCCTTCATAGTCAATAAAAGAATAGGAAAAGCAATACTGGAATACAATCCCCAAAATGACAGAATGATCTCAATTCGAATCCAAGGCAAACCATTCAATATCACAATAGTCCAAATCTATGCCCCAACCACTGGTGCTGAAGAGGATGAAATTGACCGGTTCTATGAAGCCCTACAGCACCTTATAGAATTAACACCAAAAAATGATGTCCTTATCATCATGGGGGATTGGAACGCTAAGGTAGGAATCCAAAAGATAACCGGAATAACAGGCAAGTTTGGCCTTGGAGTACAAAATGAAGCAGGGCACAGGCTGATAGAATTTTGTCAAGAGAATACGATGGTCATAACAAACACTCTTTTCCAACAACCCAAGAGACGGCTCTACACATGGACATCACCAGACGGTCAACATAGAAATCAGATTGACTATGTGCTCTGCAGACAAAGATGGAGAAGCTCTATACAGTCAGTAAAAACAAGACCAGGAGCTGACTGTGGCTCAGATCATGAGCTTCTCATTGCAAAATGTAGGCTTAAATTGAAAAAAGTAGGGAAAAGCACTAGGCCACTCAGGTATGAACTAAATCATATTCCTGATGAATATACAGTAGAGGTGACAAATAGATTTAAGGAATTAGATCTGATAGACAGAGTGCCTGAAGAACTATGATGGAAGTTCGCAACATTGTACAAGAGGTAGCAACTAAAACCATCCCAAAGAAAAAGAAATGCAAGAAAGCAAAATGGCTGTCTGAGGAAGCTTTGCAAATAGCTGAGGAAAGAAGGGAAGCGAAAGGCAAAGGAGAAAGAGAAAGATAAACCCAATTGAATGCAGAATTTCAGAGAATAGCTAGAAGAGATAAGAATGCCTTCTTAAATGAACAGTGCAAAGAAATAGAAGAAAACAACAGAATAGGGAGGACCAGAGATCTCTTCAAGAATATTGGAGATATCTTCATGCAAAGATGGGCATGATAAAGGACCAAAATGGCAGGGACCTAACAGAGGCAGAAGAGATTAAGAAGAGATGGCAAAACTACACAGAAGAACTATACAAGAATGAGCTTAACGTCCCAGATAACCACAATGAGATGGTCACTGACCTCGAACCAGACATCCTAGAATGTGAAGTGAAATGGGCCTTAGAAAATCTGAGCAACAACAAAGCTAGTGGAGGTGACAGTATTCCAGCTGAGCTATTCAAAATCTTAAAAGACAATGCAGTAAAAGTGCTACACTCAATTTGCCAGCAAATTTGGAAAACTCAACAGTGGCCACAGGATTGGAAAAGGTCAGTTTACATTCCAATTCCAAAGAAAGGCAATGCCAAAGAATGTTCAAACTATCGCACCATTGCACTCATTTCACATGCTAGTAAAGTTATGCTTAAAATCCTACAAGCTAGACTCCAGCAGTATGTGGATCGAGAACTACCAGAAGTACAGGCAGGATTTCGAAGAGGCAGAGGAACTAGAGATCAAATTGCCAACATACGCTGGATCATGGAGAAAGCTAGGGAGTTCCAGAAAAACATCTACTTCTGCTTCATTGACTATGCTAAAGCCTTTGATTGTGTGGATCACAACAAATTGTGGCAAGTTCTTAAAGAGATGGGAATACCAGACCATCTCATTTGTCTCTTGAGAAACTTATATGCGGGTCAAGAAGCAACAGTGAGAACTGGACATGGAACCACTGATTGGTTCAAAATTGGAAAAGGAGTCCGGCAAGGCTGTATACTGTCGCCCTGCCTATTTAACTTATATGCAGAGAACATCATGAGAAAGGCAGGGCTAGATGAAACAAAAGTTGGAATTAAGATTGCCGGGAGAAATATCAACAACCTAAGATATGCAGATGATACCACTCTAATGGCAGAAAGTGAAGAGGAACTAAAGAGCCTCTTGATGCGGGTGAAAAAGGAGAGTGCAAAAGTTGGCTTGAAACTCAACATTAAGAAAACCAAAATCATGGCATCCGGCCCTCTCATTTCCTGGCAAATAGATGGGGAAGAAATGGAGGTAGTGACAGATTTTATTTTTCTGGGCTCCAAGATCACTTCAGATGGCGACTGCAGCCAAGAAATTAAAAGGACTCACTGGAGAAGGGCCTAATGCTGGGAAAGATTGAGGGCAATAGAAGAAGAGGACGACAGAGAATGAGATGGCTGGATGGAGTCACTGAAGCAGTAGGTGTGAACTTAAATGGACTCCAGAAGATGGTAGAGGACAGGAAGACCTGGAGGAATATTGTCCATGGGGTCGCGATGGGTCGGACACGACTTCGCAATTAACAACAACAACAAAGATAAGAAGGGTCCTTTTAATGTTTCTAACCATGCAAGACTTCCTAAAGTTTTTTTTTTTTTGACTTAAAGGATGATTTGGAACTTAGAGATATTTGGAGAGAACGGAATACTGAGGAAAAAGACATTACTTTTTTTTCGGATAGACACCAATCTTATTCTAGAATTGATTTTTTCTTGGTTACTAGTGATTTCCTTTCTAGGGTGAAGAATATCAAGATATTTCCTAGAATAATTTCAGACCATAGTCCGGTATGGTTGGAAATTTCATCGGAAGAAAGAACTAGAAGGACTTGGAGGTTGAATGAGAATTTATTTAGATATGAAGAGAATATACAGCAATGTAAAGGTTATTTAAAGGATTTTTTTGCTTGGAATATGAATAAGGGTACTTCGATGCCAATGGTATGGGATTCTTGTAAAGCATATATGAGAGGGGTTTTGATTTCTATGAACAATGCTCACAGACGTAAACAGACCCAGAAATGTAAAGATCTTGAAGATGAGATTAAATGTAAGGAAAAGATTTTAATATCAAATCCAATGGACAATAAGTTAAAAGTTTCTATTACTTTGTTGAAGGAGCAATTTAATATGTTATTAGCAGATCAAATGGCAACTAATTTGAGGTATGTGAGACATAATACATTTTGTAATGCAAATAAACCTGGTAGATGGTTGGCTTATCAATTACGTAAGAAACAGAAATTGAGGATTATAGATAAAATAATTTATAAAGGTAAAGAAGTCTACCAACAAAATTTGATTAAAAAGTCTTTTTTAGATTTTTATTCTAAATTATATGCTAGTGAAAGTATACAAACTTCAGATATAGAAAAATATTTACAGGGAGCACATTTTCCTAGACTTACGAGTGATCAATGTGATGGGATTAATGGTTTAATTACTTCTGAAGAGATTATTTTTGCAATTAAACAATTGAAGGTTGGTAAGACTCCAGGTACTGATGGGTTAACAGCGATTTATTACAAGATGTTATCTGAAGAAATGATAGAACCATTAAAGGTACTTTTTAATGATATTTTATCTGGAGTAGAATTACTTCCATCCTGGAGAACGGCCTTCATATCATTAATTCCAAAGGATGACCAGGATCTGTCCCAACCTAGAAATTATAGGCCTATATCTCTTTTAAATACAGATTATAAGATTTTTGCAAAGATATTGGCAAATAGATTAATGCAGGTTTTGAAACAATTGATTCATACTGACCAATCTGGATTTATAATGGGGAGATATATGAAAAACAATGTAAGACAAATTGTTAATTTAATAGAGTATTTGGATAAGAACAACCAAATCCCTGCTGCTTTAATATTTATAGATGCTGAGAAAGCTTTTGATCAATTAGATTGGAATTTTCTGTTGAAAGTTGTAGAGGAAATGAATTTTGGAGATAAATTCTTGTCTGCTCTCAAGGCCATTTATCAACAACAATCGGCGCAAATTATAATTAATGGGGGATTAACAGACGTATTTAAAATAGGAAAAGGTACAAGACAGGGTTGTCCTTTATCCCCCTTGTTATTTGTATTAACAATGGAGATTTTACTTATTAAAATTCGAGATTCATCTAGATTAAAAGGAATAAAAATAAGTAAAATTGATTATAGGCTGAGAGCTTTTGCTGATGATTTGGTTGTGACATTATCTCATCCAACGGATTCGGTCAAAGATTTGGTTGAAATTTTAGTACAGTATGGACAGGTCTCTGGTTTTAAGGTAAATAAGAATAAAACTAAAATATTATTGAAAAATATGTCTAGGAAGGGAAAAGATTTTATAGCTGAAACAACCAGTTATGAAATAGTTAATAAGGTTAAGTATTTAGGACTTTATATTACAACATCTAATGGAAAATTGTATAAGAATAATTATGAGCGCTTATGGGTTAAAGTTCAAAAAGATTTAAATGATTGGCAAAAGCTACAACTATCGTTATTGGGGAGAATTTCAGTAGTGAAGATGAGTGTTCTACCAAAGTTTCTTTTTTTGTTTCAGATGATACCCATTTTAAAGAAGGATGCTAATTTGGATGAGTGGCAGAAGGGTATTAATAAATTTATTTGGGGCGGGAAGAAATCAAGGGTAAAGTTTAAGATTTTACAAGATGCTCGAGAAAGAGGTGGACTTAAAGCACCAAATTTGAAATTATATTATAATGCGGCCACTTTAACTTTAGTAAGTGACTGTCTCAATTTAACAAATAGAGATATTCTTGTTCTTGAAGGGTGGGATTTATTATATGGTTGGCATGCATATTTAATTTTTGATAAGAAAGTAGATTTGGTCTTTAAGTCACATATTTTAAGATATGCTTTACTCCGAGTTTGGAAAAAATATTATTATAAGTTAAATTATAAAATACCTATTTGGGGGATCCCTGGACAAGCAATCCAGGGGGTTTCTAAGGGGGTGAATTTTGACAACATTTCGTATAAAGAGTTACTTATTTGGTCGGGTACTGATTGGCAATTAAAGTCTTCTGATGTGTTAAGGCAAGAAAACATTTTACAATCATGGTTTCAATACTTGCAAATTGTGCAGAGATGGACTTTGGATAAGAAAGTGGGAATTACTTTAGTAGATGAAAATTTGGTAATTCAGATCAAGGATGAGAAATGTGCCCATATTAAAAGAATTTATAATGAGTTAATAAAATTGGATTCAGAAACAGAGTTAGTTAAAGATTGTATGATTAAATGGGCCCAGAATATTCAAGAACCGATCTCGTTGGACTTATGGGAGGAAATTTGGACTAGAAATGTTAAATTTACGCAGGCCCAGAATTTGAGGGAAAATTTTTACAAAATGTTTTATAGATGGCATTTGGATCCTAAAAAGTTGTCTTGTATGTACCCGAACCCGCAACCTAAATGTTGGAGATGTGGTTGCTTGGATGCAACCTATTTTCATGTTTGGTGGACCTGTAAAGTTATTAAAGCCTTCTGGATTATGATTTGGTGGAACATTCAAAAGGTTTTTAAAAGGAAGATTAAGTTTACTCCCCAACTGTTTCTTTTGGGAATTTTCGTGGACTTTAATGTTAAAGAAACTATCTTAATGTTGAATTTAATAACAGCAGCAAGATTACTGGTGGGTCAATATTGGAAGAAGGATACTCTGCCTTCTTTAGAAGAATGGGTATTTAAGGTTTCTAATTTAGCAGAAATGGCTAAAATTTCTGCTTATTTAAAGGACCATTCACAAGAGAGATATTTTAATGTATGGAGAAGATGGATAGAATATATTCAGAAGAAATATGGAACTACAAAGTTTCATTTATTCTATGAGTAATGATTTTGTTTATAAACTTATGATGTCAAAGTTTGAAGAGAGTTAAGGGTTTTTATGATTTTGTTCATTGTATAATTAGTAAACTTAAATAGATTATGTTTAATATGTTTGCATAATCCTGTATTTTGCTCTGGGAAGTCGGGGGGAGGGGGTGGCGGGAGGGGGGTGGGGGTGAATGGGTTGAAGTTTAAGTAGTTCAGATAAAGTAGAAATAGTCTTATTGTATATAATATTAATGTTTTAATTTTGAGAGAGGAACTGCTCGGGCATTTCCCCTGGACCGCATCAAGAGGGAGGAGAAGAGGGTGAGAAGTAGGTAGGAAAGTTGAGGTGAAGGAGGAGAGGGGGTGAGTGAAGAAAAAGAGGGAAAGAAGTAAGTTGGTTTGAGGTGGGATGCGGTTTGGGGGGAAATGGGCGGGCAAGACCGAATGTGGCGTGTATCAATTTGCTTTATTTTTTATCTGAAGTATTTGTAAGATTGTTATGTATTGTAAAGTTGAAAATAAAAATTTTTACAACAACAACAAAAAAAAAACATAAGACCCTTCACTTTTAACACTGTCTTCCTATCTGACAAACCATACCCGTATGTTTTGGGTCCAGCTGCCACAAACTCAATAATCATGCTGTTTGGCAGGATCTTGTTCAAGAGCTGCCCTAAATAATCACCTAAGTGGGGGTATCCACACCCCCTCTCTACTAATAAAAATTACAGAATTGGTGTCATGGTACAGGCACCTGTCACCCAACCCATCCAGCAGCCTGTATAATTCCAACTGTGCATAAGCTGTTGTAAAACTGGCAATGAATGTGTTAGTATACATTGATTTGGTAGGTTGATGTTTGGCGTTTTCCATGTGACAACTGCTGTTTCCACAAATTCACAAGATGAAACTTCATAATAGGGCAGAAAAAATATTTGAATAATTCCTCAGGTTTTGTTACCACAGAGGTAGTCGGTTGGTGCTCTGCCTGGATTTACCCCACAGCAACTTTCAAGAGTTTAGCAATCTGTCTTTTAGTGGGATTTACTTCAATATGCTCACCTCGTAAGCAGACACCTTCCATATTTTCATAATCACAAATATACTGCTCTTTATCCTGTTCTGTTTTGCATCAACCAGGGTAACCACTGGCTACCAGCTTTTGTCTGAGATGCATGTTAATATAACCTGAAAATAATGTGTCTATCTTTCTTTCAGAATGCCAGATCTCATAGATTTCTGCAATTCTGTAACCTTTCTCTAAAGTTGCTTTCAGTTCAGTAGTGCAGGGCTTTTCAACCTGTGGTACATTGGCACCTGGCAGGTGGTACGCGACCATCTTAGAAAAGTGGAAGCGGGGGAGGAGAATGAGCTGAACCGGTGGCAGCACTGCACAAGCCTGAGCAAGAGATGGCTGGAGCTGCAGGGCTGTCAGGGCTCAGCGGAAGCACCAGGATCAGTGCCGCTTTCCAGCTGATCGGTGCTTCTTCGGGGTTGTCAGGGCTCAGTGGAAGCACCAGGACCAGCGCCAGGCTCCAGCTGGAGCTCGGCGCTGATCCTAGCACTTCTGCTGAGCCCAGAAGAAGTGCCGATTAGCAGGAATGTTGCAGCATCTCCAGGGTCTTGTGATTTACATTCAGATACTTGGCAACTGATTCATATTTATGATGGTTACAGTGACACCTTGCTAGGCGACTGGTGGTACTCGGATATTGCCATATCCTAAAAGTGGTACAATGGGTAAAAAGGTTGAAAAGCCCTGCAGTAGTGCACCATATTCCTGCTAGGGCTCTTTCTTCATTGGTGTGTTTATACAGAGTGACAAGCTGCTTTTCTGTGCAGGTTGCACATAGACTAAACATTAATTTGCCCCCTGATTTATGGGGTAGGGCTGGAAAGTAGAGGTTCCTTGGTGAGTACACTTTAATTTTAGCAAGTCCAAAATACTGTTTTATATCCCCAAAGTTTTGATAGAGGATTTGCTGGTGACCAAACAGATATACCCTGTCATTGTTCACAAAGGGATATAAACTGGTGAAATCATAATATAAAATTTGTTCCCCAGTTTTTGGTTTATAGTAAAAGCATGTTCTACCACCAAAAAAAAAAAAAATCATCTCACAGGTTCAAAGGAGTTGGGAGCTTATTCTCAATTAGAAACTGCTTCAAAGTGCCATCAGTCTCTGCCATGATTTTCCATTCATGTTCCCAGATGTTGTGCACTACATAACCTAAACTCCTGAGGTGTTCTTCTTTAGTGCTAGTGCGCAAGTGCAGAGCTCCGTAGGTTGAATCAAGTAAGCTGTTGTAGTCATTGGCAGAGTAACATTTAGGACAACTATGAAAACAACAACTGTTAAATTCAAAGGCTATGGGGATTCCACTTATGATAGCAAATCCATCAAAAAAATAAATAAACACCTACTTACTTTACCTCCTTGCAGATCATGCTGAATATTGAGTTTGTCGGTGTGTGTTATATACATCAGCCATTGGGTGCCAGGTGACAAATAACTTTTCTGGGTCTTCTGGCAGTTGTCCAAAGGTGCTAATGCAATGGAGTTATTCTTCAAAAACATGAATCACTACTGAGTAATGCGAATAGATGCTAATGTAACATACTGGATGGTGTCAATGCATCGAATCTCAGACTCCTCAACAATGTCTCCACACATCATAGTGAAAAACTCATAATGTGTCATTTTCATCACTTGTTCCCTAAACTGGTTACAAGCCTCTCTCAATATGTCAACATCTTGTCAGCAATAGTAAGCAAGGTCTATTTTGAGCTTAAACATGGTGCCTCTATTAGCAGTGTACCATTTCTCAAATTCTTCTCTCTCACTGGGCATCATGGTTTCAGGACTGTAATACTTGGCATCTGGCAGTGGCCCCTTATAATCTTGATTATTATTAGTATTGAACAAATGAGGAAAATATCCCTTGGATCCCTGAAAGCCCATAGCTTTGGGTAGTTTACTAAATTTCATGGGCAAAAAGGAGAGGCTATCGATAAATCAAATCTTAAAGCATGGCATGGTTATACATAACAATTTACCACCCTGACTTAAAAGTCAAACATGAACCTTTTCATGGATCAGCTGCCTGAGGATTAGATATCCATGATAACCCTTAGTGTTGCGAGTGATAAACATACATTCTCTAAACTTAGGTTGTACAAATGTCTTCACAAATTTCTCCAGACAATTATTACCATAATATTTCCACTTCAGAACATCCTCATGCTGCAGTATGTCCATGGCATAGACTTAATTCGGAATGTGCACTGCTGTTTCTTGACAGCATTCAAAATCATAAATGATGTATCTTGTGCCTAATTTTGGGTAAAGTGTTGTTTTCAGAAAACATAAATGTCCTTCCATGCTATCTAATTTCTCCTTGCACTCCCCTCACTTGATTTTCTTATATTTTTTGTGTGGAATAAAGACATAAACACCACACCTGATACAAATATACACTATCCTCACAAGCAATTTTTCCTTCCTCTGCCAACTGTACGTGTCTTTCAAGGCATGCCTTAGAGCCGTGGTGGCGAACCTATGGCACGCGTGCCACAGGCGGCACGCAGAGCCCTCTCTCTGGGCACGCACGTCATCGCCCCAGTCCTAGGCCTTCAGTCCCGTCTATGAGCAACCTGCATCAATACCCATGCAGGGTAAGGTTGCCACGCCCACCCCCGCCTCCCCAAGCATTTTTTTACTAACCTGCCTTTCAGCTGCATTCCATTTCTCCGTTCGCTTCTCAGCCTTTGCCACGTGTTTGTAGGACTATTGGTAAAAAAAAAAAAAAGTTCCATCAGACTTTCTAACTTCTCGCAAGATCTCAAGAAGTTAGAAAGTCTCATGGAACTTTTTTTTAATGTTTTATTGATTTTCTAATTTTACATTTAAGTATTTAAAAAGCAACGTGGCGGCTGAGTTACTTGATAATTCAATAACATACAAGTATCTTTAGTACAAGTCTCAAACTACCACATTAAATATTTCCTCTCTTTTCCCCTTAGTATTTACTGTCTCATGTTTAAACTAATACAATTTTTATTATATCAATTAAATAAAAATAACATTCATACATTTATCAATAATTTTTAGCTTATACATATCCTGGTTATTTTAACATTCAGTCTTTATAGACAATCAATGTCCTAATTAGTTTTTCCCAATTTTTAGTTTCCCATTAATATTTAAATTTAACATTTAATATTTATAATTTCCAAGTTTTAAGTAACCAAAGTTCCTTTTATCACAATTCATCACAAAGTCTAATATTCAGGAAACACATCTTATCTATTTGAATATATTCTATTTCTCACCATCTTACATCATCTAATTAATAATACAGTATAACATTCTTATTTTCTATTAATTTCCAAATGTCTTAAATTTAGTAACCAAAATTTCTCTTGTTTACATCAAATACTTCCTCTCTTTTTGTCTTAATGTCTACTATCTCATATTTAAGCTAGTACAGTTCTTATTATTATTAGCTAGGTAAAAACATGTTTATTACATTTATCAATAGATTTTTAGCTTATATATATCTTAATTACTTTTACATTCAACCTTTATAAACAAATCAATATTCAAATTTAACTTTTAATATTTATACTTCAAAGTTTTAAATGACCAAAGTTTTCTTTATCTCAGTTCATAACAAAATCTAGTATTCAAAGTACACATCTTGTCTATTTGAGTATATTCTATTTTAATCCCCACTAATAAGTCAAAACCCCAATTTTCTTCAGCCTTATTCTAGCTTTCTTTCTTTGCCAACTCGCCTTCAATATCCGTGCTTTTAAGTCATCAAATAAATCTCCCTCTGTTATTATATATATTGTTTGAGATAAAAGAGGCCATCCAGTCACCATTTTTTTGGAAGGGCTAACAAATCATCTCTCTATTTTTCTATCTCGACATAGTTGTCCTGAAATGTTTATCTTTCTTTCGGTCTGTTCTTCTTCTTCTTTTTTTTTTTTATTGAATTTTTTAGAATTTTACAAAAAACAAAGCAACCCACCCCCAAACCTCCCCAACCCTCCCATTCCCTCCCCCGACCTTCCCAGAGCTGAACATAGGCTTAATTAAAATTTCTTCAAATAATCTTAAAAAAAAAGAAATATAAACCATGAATAAATCTAAATATTAAATAAATTAATTAAACAAACTATAAGATAATTAACAATAATATATATATATATAAAAAACATAAATACCAAAAAAATAATACTTAAAAGAAAAAAGAATAAAGAAAAGACAAAAAAATATAAAAAAATATAATAAGAATAAAAAATAAAAATAAAAAAGGAAATAAAATCTATAAGATATTTTAAATTTTAAATATAAGTTATTGAAAAACTAAATAGTATTTTTTAATATCCAACTTATATTGTATAAAATCTATCCATTTTTTCCATACCGCAAAATACTTCTCCTGCGATTGATCCTTCAAAAAAGCCGAAATCTTTGCCATTTCTGCCAGGTAAGAAACTTTAAGAAACCACTCTTGCAAAGTAGGCAAAGATTCCTTCTTCCAACATTGCCCTACCAGCAGCCTTGCGGCATTCAACCTCCACGATCTCCTCTCCTCTCTTTCATCAACCAACTCCATCCAAACTGGACTATGATCCGTCAATGTCCTAGGGAAGATTTTAACATTCTTTACCCTACAATATAAATCAGTTGTAATAAAAAAAAAGTCAATTCTTGAGAAGGATTGATGTCTATCTGAAAAGAAAGTAAAGTCTCTCTCCTCCTGATTGCGTTCACGGTCTGTTCTTCTTGATCCTCAGGTTTCTTCTGGTTTATATAGAAAGTCTTTTCCATTTTCACTGTTTTCAGTCCCTTTTCTGGGTTTTCCGTTAACTGTGTTTGTTGATCAGTTGAATCTTCTATCACAATATTTGGTTGTTCCACTTCTTCTATTATATTCTGTGTAGTTGATTCTTTAGTTATAATCAAAGTTTGGGTTCGTATATCTAGGCTGACATCTTGTTCTTTTCTATAGCTTCTTATTTCATCAGAAGCTATAAGAATAGTTTCATAAATTGCTTTCAACATAAAGAGAATCTGTTCCTGATCTTCATACATGTTCTCTTAATGGTGTGTTAAATTAAAAGCTTTACAATCAGAGAATGAAAATATTTTTGTCACCGAGTATAGAACACAGCTGGGCTTCTCACAGCTCATATCTGCCAAGGTTGCAAAAGTCTTATCTATAGTCTGGGCTTCAAGCCAAGTCTCTTTTAGACAATAACAAGTTGTAATATCAGGTTTAGCCACAAGATGTCGCCCATACCGTTTAAGTTTTTTTTTTAAGTCCAAAATTGTTATAATCCTTTTTCCAATTTTACTTCTTTTTTGTAAGTAAAAACCCAAATCTTCAATAAGAATAAAAAATCTTTTAGTCCTCAAATTTTAGAAAAATAGAAATCCAGTGTCATGGTTCTGACTAATGAAACACTTCAAAGAACTTCCAGGCATTGTTTATCCTAAAAAGTCTTTATTTTTTGGGTAACAAAGTGTCGGCACGGCATGGATGGATGCCAAGATCTGAATTTCCCCTCCTCTATTTTGCAGTCATAAATCACGTTCTCCAATCAGCCTGAAGGGCAAAGGTTCACTTCCGTTCTGCAGCCCGTGTATTCCTTATCTTAATTACTCCCTACACACATTCTTTCTCCTCCCCTCCCAGCATAATCTAAGTTAACTCTAAAAATACAAGACAGTTCTGCATATTTTGTCAAAGCAAGAATATCCAATATTAGCAGCGTTGACATCCGATCCCCCTTACAAAAAGGATAGGTCATGTATGTAAACAAAAGCATATGTCAGGGATTATCTCTTGGTTTGTTGGGGTTTTTCTCATGAAACTTTTTGATGAGTTGGTCAGCCTTCACATCGCTAGATTTCACCCAAGTAGCTTCAGACAACGAGTACCCCTTCCATTGTACTAGGTACTGCAATTTCCCTTTAAAAATTCTAGAGTCAAGAATACGTTTCACTCATAGTGAGTCTGACCTGCTACTACAAGTGGCCGGGGTGCCTTCTTAGGGGGAGGTCTTAAAGTGGAGCCCCGACAAGGTTTTAATAAGCTGCAGTGGAAGACAGGGTGAATCCTCCCTAAAAGCCTAGGGAGTTTTAATTCTACTGTGACGGGGTTGATGATCCTTATGATGGGGAAAGGCCCCAAGAATTTTGGTCCCAATTTCTTACTCGGAAATTTGAGGAGTAATTATTTAGTTGACAGATAAACCTTTTCCCCAACTTGGAATGTCCTTTGGGGAGCCCTCTTTTTATCAACCTTTTTATAGGTCTTGGAAGTCTTTTTTAAGGCAGTTTTTGTGTTTCTCCAAACTTCGTCCCACCCCCTCACCCATTGGTCAAGTGTCTGGGAGGCAGAGGACACCTGAGGGTATTCAGGTATTGGGCTGAACTCTTTTCCTGTGGCCACTCTGAAAGGCGTGTAGCCGGTGCTGCTGTGCACAGAATTATTGTACCCCACCTCCGCAAAAGGGAGGAGGTCAGTCCAGTTCGTCTGTTGGTAAGAAATGTAGCATCTAAGATATTGCTCCACCATTTTGTTAGCGGATTCTGCAGCCCCCCATTGGTGGCTGGATGAAAAGCAGATGATAAGCCTTGAGATGATCCAATTAATTTAAGTAAACTCCTCCAAAATGTCGCTGTGAACTGCACCCCCCTGTCCAAAATTATTCACTTAGGGGCACCATGCAGCCGGTAGATATGTTTCAGGAACAATTTGGTCAGTCGTTGGGCAGATGGGAGTCCTTTGCGGGCGATGAAATGAGCCTGCTTCAAAAACAAGTCTATCACAGTCCAGATGACAGTATTTGCTCTACTTTCAGGTAGGTCTACTATAAAGTCCATAGCTATTTCTTCCCATGGTTGAGAAGGGTCTGCCGCTGGCTGCAGTAACCCAGGGGTTTTCTCTGGGATTCTTTTCATGGTGGCACATACAGTACAACTTTTTACACAGTTTTCCCTATCCTGTTTCAGCCCCGGCCACCAAAAGTTCCAGCGGATGAGATGTAGAGTTTTTAGATATCCAAAGTGTCCAGCCTGTTTTACATCATGGCTGTGTTTGAGAGCATTAAGACAGAGGGCTTAAGGCAAATATAGTTTCCCCCCTTTGTAAGCCAAGCCATCCCTGCATGTTAGAGAGGTTTGAACCATTGATCGTTGAGCAGCTCTTGTTTTATTTTCTTTACCCCAGGGTCATCAGGATTAGGGACTCTGCGAGGCATGAATTGAGCTGCAGTTTGTGGATTGGAGATAATTGCCTCATTAAGCTCTTTGTGTTCGTTTTTGTACTGGGGCAATCTCGATAGCGCATCAGCTAGGAAGTTTTTTCCTCCCAGTATGTACATTAGAGTGAAGTTGAAAGGGTTAAAATACTGTGCCCACCGTACGTGCTTTGGGGACAATTTGCGGGGAGTTTTCAGTGCCTCTAGGCTTTTGTGTGGTCAGTCCTAGAAGAGATCAACCCCAACTGCTCTTTAGAAGGCCAGATCCTGAAATTGAAACTCAAATACTTTGGCCACCTAATGAGAAGGAAGGACTCACTGGAGAAGGGCCTACTGCTGGGAAAGATTGAGGGCAATAGAAGAAGGGGACAACAGGGAATGAGATGGCTGGATGGAGTCACTGAAGCAGTAGGTGTGAACTTAAATGGGCTCCAGAAGATGGTAGAGGACAGGAAGACCTGGAGGAATGTTGTCCATCTGGTCACGATGGGTCGGACACGACTTCGCAATTAACAACAACAACAACAAAGGTTTTTGTGATATGTCCATACTTCAAAAGGCACCTTTCTCCCTTCTAGATACTGTCGCCAGTTTAATAGCCCCCACCTAATTGTGAAGGCCTCTTTCTCCCAGATTGCCCATATCCGCTCGCTTTCAGTAAATTTTTTAGAGGTGTAGGTGCAGGTTTGCAGGACCCCACTTTTGTTCTTTTGCAGTAATACAGCTCCATCTGCCACATTGCTGGCATCGGCTTGAATTATAAAGGGCTCCCCTGGGCAGGGGTGCTTTAGGACTGGTTCAGCAGCAAATAGTCTCTTTAAATTCTCAAAAGCTGTTTGACAGCCCATCATCCATGCTAGTGGTTGGCCCGGCTGCGGCTTCCCTCCTCTTTTGCCTGTTTTGAGTAGTTCTGTAAGGAGTAGGGCAATCTCGGCAAAAGAGGGGATGAATTGACGATAGAAGTTGGCAAAACCTAGAAAGCTCTGGAGCTGTTTGCGAGTCTTTGGGGGCTGCCATTTGATTATAGCTTTCACCTTGGCTGGATCCATTTCAATGCCCTCGTTGGAAATTCTGTAGCCAAGATAATCTAATCAGGTCTGGTGAAATACACATTTTGACAATTTGGCATAAAGATTGGCATTCAATATTTTCTTTAATACTTCTCTCACCAGCTTTACATGATCAGCCACATACATGCTGTATATCAGGATGTCAGCAAGGTACACCAGAACCCCTTTGTACAAGTGATCATGTAGGACTTCATTAATCAACTGCATGAATACGGCTGGGGCCCCCTGTAGTCCAAATGGCATGACTTTGAATTGACAGCTCCCCATGGGGCAGTTGAAGGCAGTTTTCCACTCGTCTCCCTCCTTTATTCTCACCCGGTAATATGCCTCTCTCAGGTCTAATTTAGTGAAGACACTCCCCTTAGCCATATGGGTTAGTAAGTCCTTCAGGAGGGGGAGGGGGTATTTATTTTCCACACTCACCGCATTCAGACCTTTATAATCCACGCAAAGATTAAGAGACCCATCTTTTTTTTCTTTAAATAACACAGGGGCTCCCACGGTAGATTTGACCTGTTCAATGAACCCCCTTGCTAGGTTTTTGTTTACATATCACTGCATCTCCTCCATTTTGAGGGGGGACATAGCATACATTCTCGGCCATGGGAGTTTGGCTCCTGGCACCAGTTCGATAGAGCAGTCATTGGGTCTGTGAGAGGGCAGGGCATCACATTCTTTTTCACTAAATGCCTCCGCTAGGACCTGGTATTCACTGGGGATGAGTGGTTCATCTGGTGACAGTGAGGCAGCCATGTGCGCTCGCTCATTAGGTGGCCTAAAGTGCCCCGCAATATCGGTTGAATCAGTGGGGGGTTTAAGCCCTATAGTTCTCATTCCTTTCTCTGCACCACCCCAAGCTGTTGCAAGGCCTCTATTAGCTGTGGCAAGCTCAAAGATTGCTGACAATCCATCTGCTGGGGAACCCAATCTACCCATTGCTGCAGATGCCTCAGACTGGATTTCCCTCTCTCCAGGAATTGATTTCTGCTTTTCACCTCTGGGTTTTGAAATCTTTCCAGTGACTCACCCAAAACTTTGTTATCTTTCCATTCTGCTTTTGGAGTCTTTGCTCCCAGCTGGGAGATCTGCCAGAGTTCTTTCTCCCCCGGTTGGCTGGCTGCTGCTCCACTCCCGGGGGGAGGTGCTGCTGCTGAGGTACTGGCCTCAAGCCATCTTTCTCCTTCCATAATGAGATCTTCCCCGGATCTTTCTCAGTCTATCACCTTTAGTTTAGGAATAGTGACTGAGGCCTGGGACCTCTTAATTGGTTTAAAAAATTTGTGGATCTTGGCATGATGTCATGTGTCTGACTAGTGAAACACTTCAAAGATCTTTCAGGCATGGTTTAACCTAAAAAAGCCTTTATTAGTGTAGAGACGTGTCAGCACGGCATGATGGATGCCAAGATCTGAATTTCCCTTCCTTTGCACATAACATTCCAGGCATTTCCCCTCCCCTATTTTGGGGTCATGATTCACATCTTCCAATTAACCTGGAGGGCAAAGATTCACTTCCGTTCCCTTTTGTGGGCTTTTCTCTCCTCCCTCATTCTCATCTGAATTAACTCTAAAAGTACCAGACAGTTCTGCATATTTTGTCAAAGCAAGAATATTCAATATTAGCAGCGTTGACAGCCTGGTGGTAAGTTTGACTTCGGCTGTCTGCAGCCTAGTGACGGGCCATATTTCTATGGCCAGTCTTTTGTCCGCCAGTTTGGAGGGCTGCCCTGGATCGAGCAGAAGGGCTACCACCCTCCTGCGATCAAGTGGGGATCCCCTCCTTGCTTGTCACCCCTACAGGGTGACTTTCAATTGTTTCCAGGGTCCCCCAGTGGTGCAAAATCAGACATGGAAGACGGAG
Organism: Crotalus helleri; assembly: GCA_024509115.1. Classification (NCBI taxonomy): domain Eukaryota; kingdom Metazoa; phylum Chordata; class Lepidosauria; order Squamata; family Viperidae; genus Crotalus; species Crotalus helleri. Next base: position 37,529,993 of record JAKSXO010000008.1, read on the forward strand.
CTCACCTTCCAGTGTCCACGGCATCCGCAGCGGTAAACTGGAAGTCTGGACATTTTTTTTTAACTGATAGTCCCACAAACACGCAGCAAAGGCTGAGAAGTGAATGGAGAATACAGCTGAAAAGCAGGTTAGTAAAAAAAATGCTTGGGGGAGGCGAGGGCATCTGGGTGGGGGCAGGTGTGGCAGCTTTACCCTGTGGCATGTGCCCTTCCCATGCCAGGCCAGCCCCTGCAGCCCTGTGGCAGCTGTGCTGGGTGGCAGTGGGCAGGGTGTTGAGGTGGGGGCTGGCAGGCTGACTAAAGCAGCAGGTGGAGCATAGAGGCTCGAGGAGGGAGGGCGCTGAAGTGGGTGGTCGGGCCATTGGCAAGAGCAACATGTTTGAGTGGAATGCAGCCTCGGAACAAGTGGGGCAGGTAAGGAAAGAAATCCTCGCTCCCCCCAGAAATTGCCTTTCTTTCCTTACCTGACTTCCAGCCCTGCACCGTTTCTCCTTTGCAATCCACTGCCACCGCAAGGAAAGAAAGGAAGGGTTTTTTTGGGGGGGGGAAGGTCAATCAATCAATTCCAACTTCTTGTGAAAGATCGCGAAAACAGCTATATGCAAAAACAGCTATATTCATCACAAACGTTGACCTTGGTCTACAAAAGCTTCGCATTTATAGAGACAAAACAGGCAAATTTTTATCTTTTTAAGCAGTTAGAGAAAGAACAATATATACTTGCACAGCAAATACACAAAGACAGTCAAAATGGAAATATGCAGACCCACAACCTCCCCCTCAAAGAAACCATGCGGACACTTAGCAAAGGAACAACACCAAATATCCCTTAAAAAGTCACATCAACAGACATATCTGAGATAAACAGAAAAGTACCCCAGACTGCAGCCACAAAAAAAGGAAAGTGAGTGTTGGTAATAGGAGATTCTATCCTCAAAGGAACAATATCATCCATCTGCAGACCGGACATACAATCCAGGAAGGTATGTTGTTTTTCTGGAGCAAAAATCAAAGATGTGGCCGAGAACCTAACCAAAATAGTTAGGCTCACAGACTGCTACCCTTTCCTCCTTCTTCACATTGGGACGAATGACACAACGAAGAACCTGAGTACAATACTGAGAGATTATAAGCAACTAGGCAATTAAAGTTAAGGAGCTAGGAGACAAGTAGTGTTATCATCAGTACTCCCAACAAAAGGCCAACACCCACTGGGGGAAAAAAGAATTCTAGAAATAAACCACTGGCTAAAGGGTTGGTGTCGCCAAGAAAACTTTAGTTTCCTGGACTATGGACTGCATTTCCTACACGAAGGACTCTTTGCAAGGCATGGGCTGCACCTCACAAAAGCAGGGGAAAATGTACTCAGAAAAAGACTGGCCCAACTCATCAGGAGGGCTTTAAACTAAAATTGAGGGGGAAGGGTGACCAATCTTTAGAATCTCTAGAACACAAAACCAATCATAAATCCCAAGAAAACAAATCAAACAATGAGGTAGGGAGTGATGAGAAACAAAGAGAAACTAAAACAACAATCAGGAGATCCAGGAAACATACACACGGACAGGCATAAAAGTCTTAAATGCATAATACCAGTGAAAAAGAAAAACAATAAATTCAAGAAGAAACCAGCATGGCTGCACAAAGCTTTCTCTGACAAACTGAACGGCAAAAAGGACAAGTACAAAAAATGGAAAGAGGGACAAATAACTAAGGCTGATGATCAGCAGACAGCCAGAACATGCAAAGATGAAATCAGGAAAGCAAAGGCTCAGAATGAAAGGCTCATTTTTACGGAAAAAAATAGAGGAACACGTCAAATTGGTTCACAAAGTGCTCAAAAAGTTATTAGAAGCAAATCTTTACGCCAAGCTATCTAAATGTGAGTTCCATCAAACATGTCTTAACTACCTAGGGTACCAAATCTCAAATGAAGGGGTGGAGATGGACCCAGAGAAAGTCAAAGCCATCCTGGAATGGCAACCCCCTCAGACTTGCAAGCAGCTACAGAGCTTTTTGGGGTTTGCTAACTTTTACTGGCAATTCATTCCCTCCTTCACAAAAATAGCCTTACTGATTACTGAGCTCTTGAAGACAGGTAAAGGGGGAGGGGAGCAAAACCCCATCCCAGTCAACATTTAAACTGGACTATGGCATGCCAAGCAGCATTTGAATAGCTTAAAAGGTTGTTCACAGGAGAAACAGTCCTCAAACATTCTAACCCCGAGGAGCAGTTCATCATCCAAGCGGATGCTAGCGATGTGGCAGTGGGTGCAGTTCTTCTTCAGGAAAACAACAAGGGGGAACTGCAGCCCTGTGCATACACATCCAGGAAACTCATCGACACAGAGCAGCATTGGGCTGTATGGGAGAAGGAAGCGTTTGCTGTATGGTGGGCATTACTAATCTGGCACCATTTCCTAGAGGGGAGTAAGATACCATTCAAAGTGTGGACTTACCATAAGAACCTTGAGGCGCTAAAAACACCATGTGTCAGAACCCATATTTTTCCTTTTCCTTTTCTCTCTCTACCCATATTCTCCCTGGGTTCTGCCATACTCCTGGAGGGGAGGAGGGAAGCGCTTGCGGTTTATTGCCTTGTTTCCTCTATCGCTACAATGTAACACTTTGCTGTTCCTGCATTTCATCTTCTGTGAACTTTCTCTCTCCTGTTGTCAGCTAGAAAGGGGGGAGGAGAATGGAATGTACCTCCAGCAACTGTGTTATCTCCACGTTTGCAAGGGAAGGTGCAAAGAGCCGCCTAAACATCACTGCAGTCCAGAGATGGCATGATGTTATCTCCTTTTTCCCCACAACGAATTTAACACCTTGGGATTGGACTGTTTGAACCGACCAGATGAAGCATGGGGTGGGTCTATGCTTGGGGATACTTTTTACCTATTGATCTGGCGGGAAACCCTCAGATCCTGTCTATTATGCCTACTATCAGCTTCTCCTAATAAAAGCACCTTTTGGAAGAAACCACTTCCACGAGTTCTACTTTCTTGGGATGAAGTATTGAAGTGGGCCCTGACACCATGGAAATTATCCCCGAAGCAGGTTCAATGGGCGCAATATTTCAATCGTTTTAACTTCTCTCTAAAGTACATTCCTGGAGGGAAGAACTTCCTAGCTGACGCCTTATCTAGAATGCCACAGTACAAGAGCCATCATGAGGAAGTGGTCAATGCTATCATCCCCTTACCACAAAAAGCCTCTCAAGTCACCACTAGACATCAAGCTCGAAAACAATCCATTGGCCCCGACCGCAGTTTGACCCAGAAACTTAGAACCGAACTGAAATCTGACCCCTGGTTCAGAGACAACAGGTGACCTATGGAGATGAATTAGCATGGAAAGGATCCAAATTGTATTTTCCTAGTACCCTCAGGGTCCAAGCCTTGCAACAAAGCCACGATGCCAAGCAGGCTGGTCACTTTGGATTCTTAAAGACTTTACACTTAGTAAGACAACAGGTCTGGTGGCCCGGAATGAAAAAGGACATTGAAAGCTATGTTAAAAGCTGTGCAATCTGTGCCACCATGAAAAAAAAGGTCAGGAAACCCCCCTGGATTGTTACAGCAGGTAGCAGAACCATCCCATCCCTGGGAGGAAATCGCAATGGACTTCATCGTAGAACTCTCTGAAAATAGCAGAAATATTGTAATTTGGACTGTTATTGATCTTTTCTCAAAGCAGGCTCACTTTATAGCCTGCCCTGGTCTTCTTTCTGCCCAGAAACTGGCAAAACTGTTTTTAAAGCATATCTACCGACTCCACAGAGTACCCAGAAAAATTATATCAGACTGCGGGGCCCAGTTGTCCCCAAAATTCTGGAGGCAGTTTGTGAAGCTGATCGGATCCACTCAGGGCTTCAGCTTGGCTTTTTATCCAAGTATGAATGGAGCTGCTGAATGAGCGAATGCAATGGTGGAACAATACCTCAGATACTATGTTAACTATCAGCAAACTAACTGGGTAGACCTCCTGCCTTTTGCTGAAGTGGCATACAATACTGTGCACAGCAGTACTGGACTTACTCCTTTTAAAGTAGGTACAGGCAGGGAGTTTGTTCCCATGCCTGAATACCCTCAAGAACCCCGCTTCTCATAAACACTGACTGGGTGAGTAACCTTGCTGCAGAACACTTGGGTAAACGTCAAACGTGCCTTAGCCAAAGCCACAAAGATTCAAAAGGAGCAAGCCGATAAGAGGCAATCCCCTCTTCATATAGGAGAGAAAATCTATCTCTCAGCCAAATACCTAAGATTAAAACTACCATGTAAAAAGCTGGGTCCTAAATTTATTGGTCCTTTCCCCATCGTAAAAATCATAAACCCTGTCACAGTGGATCTAAAGCTCCCACGACTCTTGGGGAAAATACATCCAGTTTTTCATAACAGTTTGTTGAAACCAGTTATAGAATCAACATTGAGACCAGTACCTCGAACTGCCCCAGGTCCCATTATGGTGGAGGGTGACACCCATTATGAGATAAAACAAATTCTTGACTCTAGATTGTATAAAGGAATGTTACAGTATCTAGTTCAGTGGAAGGGGTATCCTTTGTCAGAAGTCACATGGGTGAAGAGTAGAGATGTAAAGGCAGAGAGATTAATACGGAGGTTTCATGATAAACATCCCCAAAAGCCTAGGGAACCTTCAGACAATAGAAGAGAAGACTAGCAAAACAGTAATGTGCATCTATACTTATTATTTTCCAGGAACTGCTTTCTCTTTAGGGGATTCTGACTGTCAATTTCTGAAACGAATCTGGCTGAAGCCATCTTTGTCATTCTAAGTTGCCACATAGTTTGGGGGGAAGGGGCAAAATGAAAGTATTGTTAGACTAAACATGAAGCAGTCCCATGGGAATCAAGGTCATTCCCAACCAAGCTGGAAGGTGGAGAGAAGTGTCATGGAGCCCGCCAATTGTTTTCATTGGGTAGCATGATCAATAGCATAGTAGAGGGGAGGGAAACATTACATTTAGTTACATTGAATCCCTGGGGGGAATTTTAGAGTTGGTTTCACTTTTGACCACTCTGATAATATCTATCCAATAAACATGTGCTTTGAGGAAACTTCAAGCCTTGGAGTTCTGATTTATTTGGTTTCATTAGTCGGAACCTTGACAGTAGAGTTCTGATCACTCCCATTTTGTGCTCCAGTGGGTGGTGAGAATCAAAATGTAGATATTGACCTCTCTGTGTGTTTGTGGGGGGGAGGTTCTGTAAATTTCAGTGTCAAGGCTTCTGTCTTCCTTAATGTGTACTGCACAGTCCAGGAAGGCCAGACTATCTTGACACTGGTGTAGTCCTCTTTAAGGTGCACAGAGTGAGCCATAGGGAGAGACAGGTATTTGTTCCCATTATGAAGCAGTACAGCTTTGAGGCTTCTGAATGAACTGTCTATGTATAGGTGCCATTCACTTGGGTTACAGGTGATTCCTAAAGCCTTGAATAGACAGGCCACATTGTTACAGAAGCACAGCCCATCTTGCCAACTGAAGAAGTTGGAAAAACGTTGGTGACGCTTTCTCTGATCTGTGACTTGCACACTTCCATCCAACAAGTTCCATTCCTTAACCCTAGATGTCAGAAGCTCAGCATGCAATTTGGTAAGACCAAGGTCTCTGATCAGATCATTGAGGTCTTTCTGGTTGGGGAAGTATGGCTTTCTCTCCTCAGCCATATCTGTGAAATTGTAATATGTAATATGCAATATCTTCCTCGATGGCTGACTTGCTTCTCAGTCCTGAAGATGGCTGCTCCTTCTCTGGAGCAGTGGGAACAGGGAGCTCAGGGCAGTGTGATCCTGGTCAATAGATGAAGGAATGTCTGGACACATGATAGGAGGTGTGTTCTTGTCAGTTTGATGTTTGGAAAGGTTCACGATGCAGATGTAGCAGTTGCTTGAGTGGTCAGAGGGTTCCCGCCAAATTCTTGGGATAGCAAACTTCATGGCTCTCTTTTCACCCCTGTACCAGCCTGTAAACATAGCAGAATTATATAAATTTTAAAAATGATATTTTACAGATTACCTAATATTGTACAAAATATTACCATAGGTCATAAAATGTATATTGTAGTCTGTATTTTCCTAGAACATTGAAAATAGTGAACATTTTCTTCATTGCAACTCTTTTAAACTGTAATAAATCACTGAAATCCCATCTAGTGAGCAGCAATTGTTCACCTTACCTTCAAGAATTTTCTTGAATTGTTTGCATGTGAAATGAGGTGACCAGGGCTTGGCTTGATCCCCAACAGGCATGCCAAAGTATGCTTTGTAGGCCTTGCACATCTTAACACATGCTTTCACAAAGTATTTTTTCACTCTTGTCTTGATAAACTGTCCACACACATACAAAATGCATCTGCTGGGTGCAAGCAACCTCTTTGCCAACCAGTTAACAAAAGTATGTAGGAAGCATACCACACTAGTAATGGGAGACTTCAACTATTCAGATATCAACTGGAAGACCAACTCTGCAGCGAGCGAGAGATCAAACAGATTCTTAACCAACCTAGCCGACAACTTTATCATCCAAAAGGTGGAGGAGGGAACTAGAAGTAAAGCTCTACTGGACCTAATTCTTACTAATAAAGAAGTGATAGAAGGAGTTGAAGTTCCTGGAACCTTGGGTGAAAGTGACCATGTCATACTGAAATTCAATATAATGCAAACACAAGCAATAGAAAATAATCCAACCAGTGTCTTAAACTTCAAAAGAGCTGATTTTAATAAACTCAGAGAGAACCTAGGAAAGATTCCATGGTTGAAAATCCAAAGGGGGAAAACAACTCAAGAAGTGTGGGAAACTCTGAAAAATGCAATCATAAACCCCAGCCCAGCACAATACCACTGAAAAACAAACAACAAGAAATTCAAGATGAAACCAGCATGGCTGCACAAAGCTTTCTCTGACAAACTGGAAGACAAAAAGGACAAGTACAAAAAATAGAAAGAGGGACAAATAACCAGGGCTTTTTTTCTCATAGAACGCCCAGAACGGAGTTCCACCACCTTTTTTGGATGGAACCTTGTAGAGTAGGCAAGGCAGGTTGTATGACATGTGTGAGTTCCGGCACCTTTTTTTTTTTTTTTTAGAAAAAAAGCACTGCAAATAACTAAGGTTGATTATCAGCAGACAGCCAGAACATGCAAAGATGAAGTCTGGAAAGCAAAGGCTCAAAATGAACAAAGACTTGCAACAGAAATCAAGGACAATAAAAAAAAGTTTCTTTTAACATATTAATAAAAAGAAAAAAATCAAGGAAACTGTAGGTCCACTAAAGAGAGAAGTTGGCAAGGAAGTAACAAGCAATAGGGAGAAAGCAGAGCTACTTAACTCATCAGCCTTCACACAAAAAGAAATTATAACCCAACATACCAAAAAAAAAAAAAAACCCTACTGCAAAAGACAAAATAGAAAGAAAAAATAAAATAAGCAAGAAAATGGTAAGAGAACACCTATCTGACCTTGATGAATCCCACCTTAAAGTCCTTTGGCTTGATGCACTTTTTTATATATATAAATGTTTTATTAATTTTCTATTTTCACAAACAAGTGCTCAATTGACAACGTGATGACTAAGTCCATTAGTGATTCTGTGGTACATGTAAGCTTCTTCAAACTATGTCCAATATTACACCCGCCAGTGCATCCTCTTTTCTTCTGGTAATAACCATTTTTCTGCACTAAGCAAATACAATTCTTATTGTTAGTAAACATACAATTGCATACCAACATTTGTTACATTTTTCTAATAATATCAATAATATCAGTTTAAAATATCTTTTCTAACCAAAGCATATCTTAATTGCATTTGCACTCAATTTCCACTTATTTAATCCATATTCAATTTTTGCTTTTTTCCATTTTAATTTCCCATCCATGTTCAAAATATCCCAATCATTTATAATTTCAAAGCAAGTTATATTTGAGCAACCAAAAGCATCCCTTATTCAAAGTTCTTAGCATATTCTTATTTCCCTTTTCATACCAAGATATAATATTCTGATTACAAATCCTAACTATCTAGTTATAATAATACTTCTATTTCTAACAATCTATTCTTAAACATATTCAAACCTCTAATTAATAATATAGCATCCCCTCTAATAGGTCAAAGCTTCTGTTTCCTTCAATCTTACTCTAGCTTTCTTTCTTTGCCAACTAACTTTCCAAGTCAGTGCATTTGGATCATCAAATAATTCTTCCTCTATTTTTGTATATATTATTTGAAACAAGAGAAACAATTTGGTTAAAGTGTTTTTGGAAGAGCTAGCCTGTTGATATTCATTAAACCGCCTCCCTCCTTCTCCAGTTCCCCACAGTTCTGTTAATAACTTTATCTTCCATTCCATTAGCTCTCCTTCCTTGTCATTCAGTATGTTCTGAAACCTTGGTTTATAAAATGTCTTTTCCATTTCCAATATTATTATTGTGTCTTCTGAGTTTTCATTTATCTGAGTCTGGTCATTAGTTTCTTCCTTTAGATTGGCAATATTTGTGTCAGCATTCTCTAGTTCAGGGCTTTTCAACCTTTTTACCAATTGTACCACTTTTAGGATATGGCAATATTTGAGTACCACCTAGCAAGGTGTTAAAAACCTGATGACCAAAAAAAAAAAAAAAACCTGTTCAAAGTTGCAATTGCACTGAAATGACTTATGACCATTTTTCACACTTATGACCACTGCAGCATGCCCAGGGTCATATGATTTATATTTGGATGCTTGGCAACTGATTCATATTTATAATGGTCACAGTGTCCCAGGGTCATGTGATGCCCTTCTGCAACCTTTTGACAAGCAAAGTCAATGGCAGAGCTGCTGGTGGCCAAGTGCTAAGGTGGGACTTCCTTTCCTCCCTCCCTTCCCTGACTCCCTTTTTCTCATTCCCATCTCCTTCTGAAGGAAGAATTTGAACCCCCCCCCCCCATATTTTCCCTCTTCCATATATTGATCAAACAAGGAAAAGCCTACAGAGACAGAAAAGAAAAGCTGCTGAGTGAATTAGCTTAAAAAGGCACATTCCCCTTTAAGAATTAGCTACTGGCTAGAAAGAAAAGTAAGGAGCACAGCTGGCACTTAAGGAAGAAAAAAAATGTAAGTACTGGCTGCAGGCTAAGGCAACCTCCCCAAATGGCTCCATTCATAAGTAAAGGAATGCTACAGGCAAAATCCATTCAGGAGAAAAATACTTCAAAATCCCTTGCAGCAAAACTTACAGCTAACAATAGCAGAGCAATAGAAGCTAACAAGAGACATCAGACATCAGCCAAATAGAAATTGCCAAACACTCCTTAAGAACACAAAGCCCTCATTGCACAAATCCCAGAACTTCAAAGTCACAAAAGCACATAAGAATTCTTCCACTCTCCATCTCCTTCCCTCCTCCGTGCCTCACCTCCAGCCATTGTTGCCTTTTTTCATTCCTCTTGGAGGGCAACCCCTCCCCCGCTGCATTTCTTGCCTGTTTGCTGCTGCCAGCACAGGTGGCTGCCACAGCAGTTGTAGATCAGCTCATGGCCAGCCTCCTCCTCCTCCTCCTCCTCCTCCTCCTCCTCCTCCTTCTGTGCAGCTGACTCCACCTCCTCCCAAGGCTGCTGCTTTTTTTCTCTCTCCCTCTCCTGCCCAAACTGCCTCCTTTTATAGCCTCTCCTGTCTCCGCCCCCTCCTCCTTTCTCATGGGGGAGGGTGAGCCAGAAGTGAGCCTGGGGCCTTTGCAGCTCTAGAGGACTCTCTCACTGTAAGTCCTTGCCTGTGCTGGCTCTTTCCCTCCCCCACTACACTTGGCTAGGCAGGGCTGCATACCACCTGCCACTCAATAATGTACCACAAGTGGTACGGGTACCACTGGTTGAAAAGCCCTGCTCTAGTTTTCCTTCTATTTTCTGGGTTGCTGGTTCCTTCTCTGTAGTTGTTTTTTGAATTTGTAGATTTAAATTAGAAAATTGTTCTTTTATCTCCTTTGTGTTATTTTTAACCTGCTCACAAGCCAAAGTGCTTTTTTTTTGTATTAATTTCAACATGGAGATAATTTTTTTCTGTGTTTCATCAGTATTTTCTTGGTGATATGGCTACTGGGAACAGATGTTAAAGATGGTGTTTTACTATTTAAAGCTGAGTATGAAAGATCCATTTAATTTTTTTTGTAAGTAGCCTTTATAAATATATCCAACCAACTGTCCGTTCCTGAATCTCCCCTAAGCAGATATAAGTAAAATTCAATTTTTTTCTGTCCAGTAAGAAATATATGGCTTGATGTGCTTTTTATCAGCCTGTTTTTAATATGCTTCCCTAGCTTCATCCAAAGCTTTTCTCACCACTGGCTAGGTGTTCTGTAACTGGGCAACCAATCTTTCAGAGATGCAGTCAATGGGGTGGCCTGAGGTAATTCAGGAATAGCTACATAATCTAGTCCTGTGGCCACTTTAAATAGAGTGAACCCGGTGCTACAATGCACTGAGTTATTGTAGGTGACCTCTGCAAAAGGGAGGAGGTCTGTCCAATTGTCCTGTTGGTAATTAATATAGCATCTGAGGTTCTGCTCCAGGATGCTTTTGGCTCTCTCACAGCCCGTTAGCCACATGATGCAAGGAGCTGAGCTCCTGAGTGGTTCCAAAAAGTTTTAGGAACTCCTTCCAAAACCATGAAGTGAATTGGACTTGGCGATGTGAGATTATTCTTTCTGGAGCACCATGCAGCTGATAGACATGCTGCACAAATACAGGTAGTCCTCGAGTTACGAATGTAATGGATCCTGCCCATTCCATTCATAACTCGAGGATTTGTAGGAGTTAATCTCATACCTTGAATGCAGTTCACTCCCAGCTTTCGCCCATGCATTTGCTAATTTAATGTGTGGGCGAATGCATGGCTTGTTAAGTAAACATGAGATATCTCAGGGAAGGCCATGGGGGGACCTAGTACTTCCAACCACCCAAGTCCTCCCCCAACCCACTGAAATACCTCATGCTCCCTCCCCTAGGGGCCCACAATTGCCCCCTCCATCCTGCCACATCAGGTCACTTACTTTGTGAAGATCTGTCTCCTCTCCAGCCTCTCTGTTTCTTTTTCTGCTCCCACCATGAGCAGAGGGAGGCTTCTGAGGCCCAGAATGGACTGCCAAAAGCATACTGCAACCCCAAACCCACTTATGTATCACTGAGGGCCCGGTGGGCATGGCCCACTGGGTGGGCGTGGCCATCTCAATGTTGCTCCTGGGGACAGATGCCTGTGGGGGCCAGGCAGGGTTGGGGGAGATCCAGGGGGTCTCTGGCAGGTGGGGCAGTAGGCAGGAGACTCGTCCTGCAGGGTGAGGCAAGGTAAGGGAGGGGGCAGGGTGGGGGTGCCATTGCCACAGGGCAAGGCAAGGCAAGGCAGGGGCCGGGGCAGGGGCTGGTTGCAGATAAAGGGGGGCTCCAGTGAGGAGGAGGCAGAGGAAGAGGGTTTAAGCAAGCTTAGCAACCAGAGTGGGGATCCCCCCCCCAAAAAAAACATGCTTTGTGGGTAACCTCAAAGCACGACAGAATAGACCAAAACCTGCTGCAACCACCCAGCAGATGGGAGGGGAATAAAAACCAAACAGCCCCCCGCCAATCCTCAACAGAAATGCTCATGACAACAAAAGCCTTGGACAGGGGGAAGAGCATGGGCAGGCAGGTGTCTTGCTCAGCTAATGGCTTGGGGGGGAAGGGGGCAGCTATACCCCCTCCCAAACTCTGCCCTCTCATGAAAGCAGGATGAAAACTCCAAAAAGCGACAGGGAAAAAAAGTTAAAACAGAAGAGTGTCTCGCGATGGTTTTCTTCCCCACTTCCTTATAGCTGCAGTTTAAATGTGTAAAGACCACAAAAGAAAAAACGTAGCTTTCTCTCGTTTTAATTCAGAAGGAAGGAACGGGAGGATTGGGGGGGGGGTTGTTTCAAAGGGAGGGAAAGAGAGGGGCTGGGGGAGCGCGGCAGGTGAACGACGATGGCACAAGGCTTCTGGCTATGCAGGGGGCGTTGGGGGCGCGTTCTCTTTAAAAGAGCAAAACGAGGCAAAAAATAAAAATCCCCCACTCACTCCACCTCCCAAAAACACAATAACAGAGCTTTCAATGATACAAACAACTTTTTATTGAAAGGTAAAAGTTTGCATTTGGCATGCTTTTGAAGAATTAATGTGATTTTTGCTGTTGTATGCCTGCTGATAATTTATCTACCCTTGGCTCATATTTTGTAAGTTTGAGAGCAACACATGCAGCACTCAGGTCATCTGTTAGTCTGTTTCTGGTGTCAGATTTGATATAATTCAAAGCTGAAAACAGCTGCTCACAAGCATAAGATGATCCAAACAAAGTAAGGAAAGCAATTCCAAGTGCTTTCATTGACTTAAAATTATTTGGCAGAGAATTCCACACTTTAAGGATTTCATTTTCAGAACTAACTGTGCTGTCCTTTGTCATCCCTTCTATCTTCTCAAGTGTTTCACACAGGTCATAGAATTTATTTTTCCAGATAAAGTTTTCTTGAAATTCCAATAGCTCCATTTCCAGATTTCCTACATCTAACCAGTATAAGCAGGAAAGATCAAGTTCTTCAAATTTGGCTTTATCTGGAGAAGTAAGAAAACACAGGGTTGTCTCCATCTTACGGAACTGTAAAAATCTGTTACTAAAATTCACCTTTGCAGCTGCTACAATGCTAGAAAATTCCTTGTAGATTTCCTGATGGCTTGTAGGATTGTCTGCAAATGTAGAATTTTCTAAATGCATTTTTAGATTTGGAAAATATTTCAGCTGCCCACTTTCAAGGTGTCTTTCAAAAACCTGCAGTTTTCTCTCAAATGTTTTGATATCACAAAACATCTTTTCTGCTTTCCCCCCTACACCTTGTAATTGTTTGTTCAGTACATTGAAGTGTAGTGTAAAATCTGTAAAAAACATGAGGTTGGTAAGCCAGGCCATATCAGTGAGCTGTGGATATTCTTGCACTTTTTCGTTCATAAACAGCCTAATTTCATCCAAGCAGGCTACAAATCTCTCCACGATTCATCCTCTGCTCAGCCACCAGACATTACTATACATAAATAAACAATTATACTGTGCCTGAACCTCCTCAAGAAGTGCTTGAAACTGTCAACAATTCAGAGCATGAGCCATGATGTAATTCACTATTTTTGTGCCATCTTTGAGGACATCATCAAATTTTTTGTTGCTTTCCCTGGCACAAAGAGCTTCTTGATGTATAATACAATGGAACTGAATGACTTGATGTTTTGTTTCTTTAACAAACAACTGTATGAAACCAGATGTTGCCCCCACCATAGAAGGTGCTCCATCACTAGTAATTGAAACCACCTTTTCTGGTCTTATGTCTTGTGACAAAAAGGCCTCCTTCACAGCATTGTAGATATCTACACCTTGTGTTCTTTCAGGCAAAGACACCAGTTTCACCAGCTCTTCTCTCATGATGTCACCAACAGCATAACATAAAATTACTGCTAGACTTGCATGATTATTTATATCTGTGCTTTCGTCCAAGCACATGGAGTAACAAGCTGCCTTTTGTAAGTCAGTGGTGAGCTGCTGACTAACATCACTTGCCATGCACTGGACTCGATCTTTAACAGTATTTCTGCTAAGTGGTATCTCAGAGATGCGTTGAATAATTTTATCCTTGTTTGGGAAATCATGAAAAAGAGAATCACTCCCAGACAACATGGTCATTTTGATAATATCCCCATCAGAGAGGGGCTTACCATGTTTTGCTATGCATAGTGAAATTTTAAAACTGGCAGCTGTCAGATGATTTGTTCTGGAAAGATAGTTGGAAAAACTAAGATGCTGGGAATGATGGTTCCTCAATTTCCCTTCAAGAAACTCTTTTCTTTCAGTATCACCAAGTTGGGCAACATTTTTGTGGTTGGTTTCAAAGTGCCGTCTGACACTTCATGTGCGACACACAATACTTTCATTGCATAGAACACATAACGCTTTCCCACTGCGTTCAATCACTCCAAATGATTCTGTCCAGGCCTCTTGGAATGATCTTCCACTATCTGTTTTTGCTTTTTTTGCTGTAGTCATTTTTGGGTGGGTGTACAAGACTTGGAGTCTACAAAAACACAAAATTAAAAAAAAAATGAAGCAACCAATACAAATCTATCCCTAAATAACTAACACTATTAGTTAACACTAAAGAAATGGATATTCCCTAAATCAACAGTCTAGGAGGGGTGAATTAAACAATGAAAGCAGAGTCTTGGATTTTACAGGTCATTGGAAAAGTACTCATTCATTTTACCAGATACTGAAAATAACAGAGAAATCTGAAGCAGAACGCCTGTATTAGCAGATGCAACTGATATAAAATCTGGATGAAGAATGGTCAATAAAGCATTCTTGGTTGTCTATTTTATCTTTCCTAATAGGCTGTAACCAACTTCCTCTCTTCACTTTGCAAAACCTGTGGGTCCCACACCATTCCACATACCTGCAAGAAAGCAGCTGCAATCCCAGTACTCTAACTCAGGGTTTTTCCAGTCGCCTAGCAAGGTGTCAAAAACTTGAAGACCCCCCACCAAAGGAAAAAAGTGATAAAGTACAGTAGTCCTCACCTTACAACAGTTCGCTTAGTGACTGAAGTGATAATGGCACTTAAAAAAGTGAATTAAGACCATTTTTGCCACTGTGGTGCACACCCACCCCTTGCTGCTGCCATGAGGCTGGGCAGCCGGTGTGTGAACGCTGCCTTGTTGGGGCCTGCTGAGGCTAGCGAGCAACCGAGGCAGCTCCAGACATCTGGCCGCCCCCTCCTCTGCTGCGTGGCTGGCTGGCCTGACAATGCAGGGATTGTTGCCGGTGCCACCGCCATTGCCGCCATTGCCTCTGCCATTGCCATTGCCTCCGCCATTGCCGCCCCACGAGGCTGGGCAACCAACTTCTCCCCAGCCCCTGGACAACTTTTCAAGCAAGGTAGAAGGGGCCAGAACCCGATCCCCCCCCCAACCCTGCCCTCACTGGCTGGCTGCTCAGCCCCGCCTGGCTTAACCAGAGCCTACCCGGGCCGCTGCCTCTGCCGCCGCCTCCACCACCTCCACCACCACCATTGCTGCTGCCATTGCCACCCCACGAGGCTGGGTAGCCAACTTCTCCCTGGCCCCTGGACAAGGTAGAAGGGGCCAGAACCTGATCCTCCCTCCCAACCCTGCTCTCTCTGGCTGGCTGGCTGCTCGGCCCCGCCTCCGCTGCCGCCATTGCCACTGCCATCGCTGCCGCCGTTGCTGCTGCCGCCACCACCACCGCCGCCCCTGAAACTCACCACTGGTTGCTCGTGCTCGCTTGCGTTCTGCACCAAATGCTGCTCCCGCCAAAACTTGCTCCTTTTGTAGCCTTTCCCCGCCCAGCTCTTGCAGCTTTCCCAGGCTCCGCATGTGTGGAGGAGAGAGGGAGGGGAGCAGCCCAGCCCTGCATCCATCTGTCTGGGGTGATGGCGCGTGCCATAGGTTTGCCACCACGAATATAAGACTTTACATCTGTAGAGCAGTATTCCAACCCACCATTTGTTCTACAGATTAAAACAGTGGAGAAAATTTCATACTGTTTTTAATGCCTAAGAAATATTACTTTCTGTGCAGTATTAATTTATGTAACTATGAATGTTCATTGCTCAAGAACAATGCTTTTCAAACATGTAAATCATCCTGTTTTTATTTTAAATATGTATTGATGCTAGCTTTTAATATACAACGTCTGCTGATATAAATTTTCTTCTTAAACACACTACTACCACTTGCATGAAAAGTTTGAGCAGCACACCATTTTTCAGTCTATGGATTTCTAAAGGAGAAAGGAAAATATTACAAGTCCTTCTTCCATGTTAATATTTTCCAATCGTTTCCCTTGGGCTCAAATTCCATGGCAAAAGTGCTTGTCGTTGAACCTCATCAGTTTGTTTCCCATGGAAATGGTATCAAAATATAAAAATAGAAGACTTTAAGTTCAGAGGACTCATTTAATGTCTGAAGCCCAGGCTTACCTCTACTTTATATGCTTTATTCTTTATATACAGATTTCTATATGTCACTTTCCTTTTAGCCTCCCCTCTTTACATTTTGATAAATTGGTATTTTGTGACTGGGCACATCCATAATGGTAGCCATTTTAAGAACTTCAACACTTCGGGACTTCCGGTGGATTAGCGTCGATGATGGCGGCTACTTTGTAGCCGTCCTCCTGGGAAAGCGTTAGAACCGCAGAGAACAGCAGGCACCAGCTGTTCCGCGGCTCAAAACCTCCCTCCCGGGCAAAGGGGGGGAGGGGAGTATCACCTGAATAGAGGTAGAGCCTCTGAGACCCCCCCAGGAAGTTTTCTTTGGGGGGTGAAAAGAGTGCTCCCTCGGAGTTCGGGTTGCCTCCACCTCCCAGCTGTCTTTGTCCCTCGGGGACAAAGCAAGACGCCGCTCCCACCTCCGCGCTTAAAGAGACCGGGTGAATTACTTTTAAAAGCGGACAGAGCTGGATAAAGGATTTTTTTTATTGGATTTTATTTGGACTTTAGTTTGAAAGGTTGATTTTTATTTCCCTTCTTTTTTTTCTTTTTTTTTCCTTTTGTGAGAGTGAAAGTAAAATGGCAATCGGAAAGTTTTTTTTTTTAAAAAAGCGAGTGAAACGGAATGTAATGGACTAGATTGGTTTTTTTTGTTTGTTTGTTTTTAAATTTTTTCTTAAGGTGGATTTGTGTTTTGGGAAGATTCTTTTTTGTTAAACTCTCTTTTGCTATCTTTTTTTTTCTTTTAAGGGATTTTTCTTTTTTTTTGTATTTTTTATTTCTTTTTTTAAAGAAGGAGGAAAGAAGAAACAAAACTTTTTCTTTTTGAAAATGGCTTCAAAGCGGCAAGCAACATCTACAGTACCTAAGGTGGCTTCTTCTCCTGCGATCTTACCAGTACAACAACCTAAAGCTACACCACCACCCTCTCCCCCTTTGCCAGCAGTAACGGTAAAAGATATGCAAGACATAATGAGAAATGTTGTATCTCAAATTAGAGGGGAAGTGAAAGAGCTTTTAGTGGAGAATAATATTATTTTGAGGCAAGATATAGTTAGGGCTTTAACAGGACTTGCTTCTGTGGTTGAGAAGCTGGACTCTAGAGTGGAAGAAGTTGCAGACAAGGTGGAGATTTTGGAAGATAAATTTGAAGGTATGGAAAAAAAGATGGAAATTTCACAAGATGATATTGTTATGTCTCAATATAGAGAAATGGAGTATGCTTTAAGAATCAGGGGGCTGAGAGAAGACATGCAACAAGACTTGAGAGAGATTGTAGTAAACGACTTTGCTGCTATTCTGGATAGAGAGAAGGAGGAAATATTTAGAGAAATTGAAAAAATATTTAGAGTTAACTCTTGGGTTGCAAAGCAAAGAAACCTGCCAAGAGATGTGGTAATCTATTTTGGGAAGAGATCTCTGCGTAATGAAATTATACAAGCTTTTTATAATAAGAGGTTTCAGATTGCTGCTCAAGATGTCATTATTTTAAAGGAGATTC
Organism: Crotalus helleri; assembly: GCA_024509115.1. Classification (NCBI taxonomy): domain Eukaryota; kingdom Metazoa; phylum Chordata; class Lepidosauria; order Squamata; family Viperidae; genus Crotalus; species Crotalus helleri. The sequence continues at coordinate 37,547,541 of JAKSXO010000008.1, forward strand.
CATCTAAAATTTTAAGAAGAAGAAAAGAGTTTGCTTTCTTAGCCAATGAACTTAAAAAAAGATTGATGCCATTCAGATGGGAGATTCCGATGGGTATCGTGGTGAGTCATGCGGGGACGTGCTATAGACTTAACACTGTTTCTAAAGCAAAGGAGTTTTATAAGTTGGTCCTGGGAGCAGGCTCATCACCACCTATGATGCAGAAAGTCTTGGATGGCAAGGAGGCAGAACAGCAGTCTGAAGAAGTAGTATTGATGGATGTTGGAAAATCACAGGCTGAGTGGTCGCAACAAGCAGAGATCAAAGAGCAAAGAATGACTCGGGCAGCTCATAGACGTAAGGAAAAGGAACAACAGAAGAAAGAAGTTAAAGAAGTTCTACAAGAATTTGCTTCGGTGCCTGTGGGAGGAGCAAGACCCAAGAGCTCTGCAGTACATTCTTCAATGGCAGATCTTCAAGCAGTCTTCTCCAGGCTTTTGGTCAAGGGAGATGGTAAAGCTCCTGACATGGAATGCTAATGGTCTCAATTCCCCCCAAAAGAGAAAGAAAATATTTCATTACTTAAAGCAACATAACAATGATATTATTTGTCTGCAGGAAACTCACATTATTTCTAAAGATCAAAAATATTTAGTTAATGCTCGTTTGGGATCTCATTTTGTATCTTCTGCTCCCGGGAAAAAAGGGGGAGTAGTTATTTATGTTAAGCAAAATTTATCAGCCTGTTTAGTAGAATCTGATCCCCAAGGGAGATATGTTATGATTGAAGTGGGTCTGTATGGCAAGAAAGTACTTATAGTGGGTTTGTATGCACCAAATCAACAACAGGAACAATTTTATAGATTGTTACATCAAAAACTAATTTTGTTGGATTATAGATCTGTTATATTAATGGGAAATTGGAATGGTGTTTTAGATACACAAAGAGACAAAAAAGGACCCTCTATTTCTTTTAAACAGGCTAAATTACCTAAAGCTTTTTTTGATTTGAAAGAGGACTGGGAGCTGTGAGATTATTGGCGTGAACATAACTTGGAGGAGAGAGACTTTACCTTCTTTTCGGATAGACATCAATCTATCTCAAGAATTGACTTTTTCTTGATTACAACGGATTTATATTTTAGGGTAAAGAATGTTAAGATCTTTCCTAGGACATTGACGGATCATAGTCCAGTTTGGATGGAATTGGTTAATGAAAAAGAGGAGAGGAGATCTTGGAGGATGAATGAAAATTTATTTAGACAAGAAAAGAATGTTCAAAAATTAAAGGAGCAATTAAAAGATTACTTTGCTTTAAATATGTATAAGGGAACTTCAATGTCAATGGTCTGGGATGCAGGTAAAGCTTACATGCGGGGGATTTTGATACAAATGAATAAGGTTCATAGACAGAAGCAGGTGCAGAAACGTAAGGAGTTGGAAGATGAGATTAAATTAAAAGAAAAAGCTCTGATTTTAATCTCCACAGATGAGAAGATTAAGGAATCTATAAAATTGCTTAAATCACAATTTAATATGTTGATGGCTGATCAAACTGCAACTAATTTATTGTATATGAAACAAAATACATTTTGTAATGCCAATAAACCAGGGAGATGGTTGGCTTATCAATTGAGAAAGAAGCAGAAACAGAGAACCATAGATAAAATAAATTATAATGGTAAATTGGTATATCAGAAGGAGTTGATTAAGAAATCTTTTTTAGATTATTATCAAAAATTATATATGAGTACTAAAGTACAGGCTTTAGATATAGATAATTATTTAAAAGATGCTAACTTTCCTAAACTAACAGAAGATCAGAAACAAGAAATTAATGGCCTGATTACTAGTGAAGAAATTGAGATAGTAATTAAAGAATTAAAATTAGGTAAAGCGCCGGGTACTGATGGATTGACATCTATTTATTATAAAACTTTGGTACAAGAGTTGATTCAACCTTTAAGGGAGCTTTTTAATAATATATTACAGGGTTCAGAGATCCCCTTGTCATGGGGCAGAGCTTTTATATCTTTGATTCCAAAAGAAGACCAAGATCTCACTTTACCAAAGAATTATAGACCTATATCTCTTAAATGTAGACTATAAGATTTTTTCGAAAATTTTAGCTAATAGACTTATGAGGGTCTTGCATCATATAATACATATGGATCAAACAGGTTTTATAACTGGAAGGTACATGAAGAATAATGTTAGACAAATTATTAACCTATTAGAATATTTAGATAAAAACAATCAAGTTTCTGCAGGATTGATATTTTTAGATGCTGAAAAAGCTTTTGATCAGCTGAATTGGCAATTTATGTTAAGATTAATTGAGAAAATGAATTTTGGAGAAAAATTTTTACAAGCTCTTCGTGTTATTTATCAAAAGCAAACGGCACAACTTATAGTTAATGGGGGTTTGTCAGAGGTGTTTTTAATTGAGAAGGGGACTAGACAGGGCTGTCCATTGTCACCATTGCTGTTTGTTTTAACTTTGGAAATTTTGTTGATTAAAATTCGAGAATCACAGCAAATAAAAGGAATAGAAGTTAATAAAAAAGAATATAAATTAAGGGCTTTTGCAGATGACTTGGTTATTACTTTATCTCAACCAACTGATTCTGTAATAGAGCTATTACAATTGATATATCAGTATGGACAAGTTTCGGGTTTTAAAATTAATAATAATAAGACTAAAATATTGCCTAAAAACATGACCAATTTGGACAAGGAGACCCTGGTTAGGTTGACAGATTTTGAGGTTGTTAATAAGGTAAAATATTTGGGGGTTATTTTATCTGTTTCTAATGCAAAATTGTATAAAAATAATTATGAAAGGCTGTGGGTCAAAATACAAAGAGATTTGGAAAATTGGGAGAAGCTGCAATTATCTCTTTTGGGGAGAATTGCAGCGATTAAAATGAATGTTCTGCCAAAGTTTCTTTTTTTATTTCAAATGATACCCATTTTAAAGAATGAGCTTAATCTAAATGAATGGCAGAAAGGTATCAATAAATTTATCTGGGCAGGGAAAAAACCAAGAGTAAAACTTAAAATTATACAAGATATTCGTGAGAGAGGTGGACTCAAGGTACCGAATTTGAAATTGTATTATGATGCTGCGGTTTTAACATTAATTAGTGATTGGGTTAATTAAACAAATGTAGAAATACTCCTCTTGGAGGGTTGGGATTTACTTTTTGGATGGCATGCCTATTTAATTTTTAATAAAAAGGTTGATAGGGTTTTTAAATCTCATATTATAAGGATTTCTTTACTTCGGGTTTGGAAGAAATATTATAGAAGTGATTTTAAAATTCCACTATGGGCTGTACCATGGCATGCGATAGAAGGGATAAGGAGAGGAGTCAAGATGGATAGTGTTTCTTATGCACAATTACTTAGATGGGATGGTAAAAACTGGCAATTAAAATTTTTGGAAGATTTAACACAAGAAAATATTATTTATTCATGGTTTCAGTATAGACAAATAGTGGAGAGGTGGAAGATAGATCGTAACGCGGGTTTGCTTAGAGAAGATGAGAATTTATTAAAACAAATAAAAGATCAAAGATGAACTCATATTAAGAGAATCTGTGGGGTGTTAGTAGAATTGGATTCAGAAGCAGAATTAGTTAAAGAATATATGGTTAAATGGGCACAAAATTTTGATGAACCGGTTCCATTAGATACTTGGGAGATTATTTGGGTGAGGAATGTTAAATTTACATAAGCCCAAAATTTAAGGGAAAATTTTTATAAAATGTTTTATAGATGGCACCTTGATCCACAAAAAATGTCTCGTATGTATCCTGACTTGCAGCCTAAATGTTGGAGATGTGGATGTTTGGATGCTACTTATTATCATATCTGGTGGTCATGTAAAAATATAAAAGCTTTTTGGATTAAGTTATGGTGGAATATTCAAAGAATTTTTAGAAGAAAGATAAAATTTACCCCACAATTGTTTTTGTTAGGTATTGTTTCTGATTGTGATAGTAAAGAGATTATATTGATGTTAAATTTAATCACAGCGGCCAGGTTGTTAGTAGGGCAATGTTGGAAGAAGGAATCTTTGCCTACTTTGCAAGAGTGGTTTCTTAAAGTTTCTTATTTGGCGGAAATGGCAAAGATTTCGGCTTTCCTGAAAGATCAATCGCAAGAGAAGTACCTCCTGGTATGGAAAAAATGGATAGATTTTATACAATATAAGTTGGATATAAAAAATATTATTTAGTTTTTGAATAATTTATATTTAAAATTTAAGATATTTCATAGACATTTTTTTAATTTTTTTATTTTTCTTTTTTTATTTGATTTTTTCCTTTTCTGTTTCTTTTTTCTTTCTTCTTGTATTTTTTTATATATTGTCGTTAACTATTTTATAATTTGTTTAATTAATGTATTTAGATTTGTTTATGGTTTATATGTGTCTTAAGATTTTTTTTTAATTTTTTTAATTAAGCCTGTATTCAGCTCTGGGAATGTTGGGGGAGGGTAGGGGAGGGTTGGGAGGGTTTGGGGAAGGGAATTTTTTTGTAAAACTTAAAAATTTTCAATTAAAAAAAAAAAAGAACTTCAACACTTCATGATAAACTATCGGGTTAATATAAGGTATTGTGAACAACTTTGTTAAGATACGTTCTCAAAATTACAAATGGTACTGTTGTTCTCCTTTTTCTTGGGGGCATGCTATGCAGGAATTGCCTTTTTTGTGCTTCAAAGCTTGTCACCACTCCACTGCTTTTTATAGCTGAAGACGTTATAGGTAGTATAAATAATGAACTGACATGGCTACACAATTTATCTATCAAAAATGGAAATAACCTTCTGGGTGTAAACTATGGGGGAACTGGAGGAATGAATAGATGGTTTCAATTGTACTAATTGAAACTAAAAGCAGAAATCAGTTCAACACACCTGAGCATAAAATAGGGGAAGTGACTGAACAGATGCACAAATATTTGGATGAATATTGTTGGAATTTGAATCCTGGGCTTGTACTTCCAGCTGGGAAATGAGCGGCAGAAATGATGCCTTAGCACTGTGGTGGCGAACCTATGGCACGTGTGCCACAGGCGGCACGCCGAGCCATCTCTGGTGGCATGTGAGCCATTGCTGGGCCGAGCTGCTCCCTCTTCCTCTCCACACATGCGCAGCTCTCTGCACATGCACAGTCTGGGAATAGGCGAGAGGCTATAAAAGGAGCAATTTTTGGCAGAAGCAGCATTTGCTGCAGACAGCGAGAGAGCGAGCATGAGTCGACAGCGGTAAGTTTCAGCGGCCAGCCACACAGGGGAGGAAGAAGACGAGGGGTGGTAGAGGGAGGAATGGCGGCGGTGGCACAAAGGCACAGGGGGCGAGGGGCGGCCTGCCTGGTTAAGCTGCCTTGCCTCAGCCTCATGGAGCTATGGTGAAAGGGGCGGGCGGGGGGGCGGCCTACCTGGTTAAGCTGCCTTGCCTTGGCCTCGTGGAGCTATGGCAGCGGCGAAAGGTGGGAAAAGGGGTGGGGGGGTGGCCTGCCTGGTTAATTTGACTTGCCTTGGCCTTGTGCGCGGCAGCAGCAGAGCGGTAATGGCGGCAGGGGGCGGGGGGGGTGCGGCCTGCCTGGTGAAGCTGCCTTGCCTTGGTCTCATGGAGCTATGGCAGTGGCAAAAGGGGCAGAAGGGGGCGGCCTACCTGGTTAAGCTGCCTTGCCTCGGTCTCGTGGATCTATGGCTGGGGCGAAAGGTGGTGAAAGGGGCAGAGGGGGGCGGCCTGCCTGGTTAAGCTGCCTTGTCTCAGCCTTGTGCGCAGTGGCAGCAAAGCGGTAATGGCTGCAGGGGGGGGGCTGCCTTGCCTCAGCCTCATGGAGCTACGGCGGTGGCGAAAGGTGGCGGAAGGGGTGGAGGGAGGGCGACCTGCCTGGTTGAGCTGCCTTGGCTTGGCCTCATGTGCAACAGCAGAAGAGTGGTAATGGCGGTGGGGGGGTGGGGGGGCTGCCTTGCCTTGGCCTTGTGCGTGGCGGCAGCATAGTGGTAATGGCGGCAGGGGGTGGGGGGGTGGCCTGCCTGGTTAAGCTGCCTTGCCTCGGCCTCATGGAGCAATGGTGGTGGTGAAAGGGGGCGAAAGGGGTGGAGGGGGGGTGGCCTGCCTGGTTAAGCTGCCGTGCCTCGGCCTCGTGTGCGGTGGTAGCAGAGTGGTAATCGTGGCCACTGGCGGGTGGGCTGCCTTGCCTCGGCTTCGTGCATGACAGCAGCAGCAGTAATGGCAGCGGATGCGGTGGCGGCCCAGGCAGGCTCTCGTAAGCCAGGCAGGGCCAAGGAGCCAGCCAGGCAGCAAGCAAGAGCAGGGTTGGGTGGCGGGATTGGGATCTGGCCCCTTTTAACTCAACCAGGAGCCAGGGAGAAGTTGCCTGCTCAGCCTTGTGCACAGTGGAAGAGGAGGCGGAGGCGGCCCGGGCAGGCTCTGATTAAGCCAGGCAGGGACAAGCAGGGATGAGCGCTTCCCCTCCTGCATCCGGGACGCCATCTCACAGGTGCTGAAGGGCTACGACTGGAGCCTGGTGCCTATGCCGGTGCAGGGCCATGGGGTGCTGAAGGCCAAGCTGCGTGTCAAGTGGCCCATGAATGCCTTCAAGGTCTGGGTGCAGGCACCATGCAGGAAGCTGGCCGACCAGTACCCGCACCTGCAAAGCACCAATTTCAGCAAGACACTGGGCAAGTTCTGGCGGTGAGTGGGCCACCTTGAAAACCGATTCGACTTTCATCGGTTTCTGTCTGCAAGCAATTCCTGTCCTGTTGGGTGTCAGTTTGATGAAGGAGGGGAGTTTAATGTTGGAAGGGCTGAAAAATTAGGAGCTCCCTAATTTTAAGTGGACACCCATGTTCAGGAGGGATCAGATTGGAACAGGGTGATATGGTCCCAAACATACATGTGTATGCAAAACCTGGCTCTCGTGGAGGTGTTTACAAACATTGGCTTACAACAAGGATCTTCAAACTTGGCCCTTATATGACTTGTGGACTTCAACTCCCAGAATTCCTCAGCCAGCATTCCTCCCTTCCTTTGAAACAAACAACCCCCCCCCCAATCCTCCCATTCCTGCCTTCTGAATTAAAACGAGAGAAAGCCAAGTTTTTTCTTTTGTGGTCTTTACATATTTAAACTGCGGCTAGAAGGAAGTGGGGAAGAAAACCATTACGAGACACTCTTCTGTTTTAATTTTTTTTCCCTGTCGCTTTTTAGAGTTTTCATCCTGCTTTCATGAGAGGGCAGCGTTTGGGAGGGGGTGTAGCTGCCCCCTCCCCCCCAAGCCATCAGCGGAGCAAGATGCCCGCCTGCCCGTGCTCTTCCCCCTGTCCGAGGCTTTTGTTGTCGTGAGCATTTCTGTTGAGGATTAGCAGGGGGGGGGGGTGTTTGGTTTTTATTCCCCTCCCATCTGCTGGGTGGTCACAGCAAGTTTTGGTCTATTCTGTCGTGCTTTGAGGTTACCCATGAAGCACATTTGTTTTTGGGGGATCCCCACTCTGGTTGCTAAGCTTGCTTAAACCCTCTTCCTCTGCCTCCTCACTGGAGCCCCCCTTTATCTGCAACCAGCCCCTGCCCCGGCCCCTACCTCGCCTTGCCTTGCCCCGCGGCAATGGCACCCCTGCCTTGCCCCTCCCTCTCCTTGCCCCACCCTGCAGGACGAATCTCCTGCCCACTGCCCCACCCACCAGAGATCCCCTGGATCTCCCCCAAACCTGCCCAGCCCCCACAGGTATCTCTCACCAGGAGCAACATTGAGGTGGCCATGCCCACCCTGGCCATGCCCACCCAGTCTTCCATGACTATCATAACCACACCCACTCAGTGGCCATGCCCACCCAGCACCCGGCGATGCATAAGTGGATTTTGAGTTGCAGTCTGGGCACTCGGTCTCTAAAACGTTCTCCGCCACTGTTCTAAGGGGACCCCTTTCTTACTTTAAACTCAAACTCTGTTCTCTTTATACTTCTGGGTTCTGCCATACTCCTGGAGGGGAGGGGGGAAAACACTGAAGGCTATTGCTTTATTGCTTTATTTTCCTCTGTTGCTACATTGTAACACTTTGCTGTTTCTGTATACTATCTCTTCCCTTGATGTCAGCCAGAGAAGGGGGGAGGAGAATGGAATGTGCCTCCAGCAAATGGTTTATCTCTGTGCTTAGCCCACAGACTGTGCAATACAAATCAGACCCGTGGCAAAGCTCCCCAAGCCTAGACTATACACCATGAACCCGCAGGAGTTGGAAGAAATGCAGAAATCCATAGACAAAAACTTAGAGAGGGGATTCATTCAACCAGCAAAGCCAAAGATGGCCGCCCCTGTGTTATTCTGAGAAAAAAAGATGGAACTCTTCATCTCTGCGTGGACTATAGGGCTTTGAATGCTATAAGCAAAAGCAATCTATACCCTCTCCCCCTTATGAAGGACATGCTATCTCACCTTTTGAAGGGGAAGATTTTCACCAAGCTAGATCTGAGGGAAGAATACTATTGAATTAGAATCAAGGAGGGAGATGAGTGGAAAACTGCATTTAATTGTCCCTTAGGGTGCTATCAATTCCAAGTTCTACCTTTTGGGCTACAGGGGCCCCCTGCCGTATTCATGCAGCTGATAAATTATGTACTAAGGGAGCACCTATACAAGGGTGTCCTTGTTTACCTGGTGACATTCTTATATTCACAGAAACTATGGACGAACATGGCAAACTGGTCAGGGCAGTCCTAAACAAACTACGGGCAGCCCACCTTTATGCCAAACTTTCTAAGTGTGAATTTCATAAGGATAAAATGGACTATCTGGGATACTGCATATCCCCAGAGGGCATAGAAATGGACCCCGAGAAGGTCCAAGCAGTACTAGAATGGGCACCACCTCGCACGAGGAAGCAATTGCAGAGCTTCCTGGGATTTGCCAACTTCTATTGGCAATTTATCCCCTCTTTTGCCCAAATAGCCTTACCAATCACGAACTTGCTAAAATCCAGAGGGGAGGGGAAGGCAAAGCCAAGCCAGCCGCTCAAATGGACAATAGAATGCCAAGCCGCATTCGAGAGACTGAAAAAACTGTTTTCTGTAGAACCCGTTCTAAGGCACCCCGATACCAACAAGCCTTGTGGGGGCTGTGTTGTTACAAGAGAATGACGAAGGGGTGTTACAGTCCTGCACATACACATCAAGAAAGCTCACTGAAACTGAACAGAGGTGGGTGGTCTGGGAAAAGGAGGTGTATGCAGGCAATGGGCTCTTCTCACATGGTGGCACTTTTTGGAGGGGAACAAAATTCCTTTCCAAGTGTGGACCGACCACAAGAACCTGGAATCACTAAAACAGGCCCAGGAAAATAACCCCCAAGCAAGCACAGTGGTCACAACATTTCCACTGGTTCAATTTTACACTGAAACATCTGCCAGGGGGGAAAAACTTCCTGGCAGACACTTTATCCAGAATGCCCCAATATGATAGCACTTGGCCTAGTGTAACAAAACTGCTCATGCCAGAGATGCAACTAGCGGCACGAGTAACTACCCGAGCACAAGCCAAACTACAGAAACTGCTAGGGAGTCAGGCAGGAATTGAATTTAGGAAAGCATTAGAAACCGATGAATGGTTGGCCTACCCTGGGTGGGAGAAAAACTATATATACCCAAAAGTCAGAGACTGGCATTCATGCAACTTTGCCACAATTCAAAATCAGCAGGCCATTTTGGGTTCATGAAAACATTACAGCTAGTTAAAAGACAATTTTGATGGCCATCAATAAAAACGGACATTGAAAGCTATGTAGTCAGCTGCCCAACTTGTGTGTCAGCAAAACGACTACAAGGAAAATCACCTGGGCTGCTACAGCCGGTAGCAACCCCCTCGGCACCTTGGAAGGAGATCTCGATGGACTTTATAGTGGAGCTACCAGAGAGCAATGGAAATACAGTCATTTGGGTCGTAACAGACCTGTTTTCCAAACAAGTACATTTCATCCCTTGCTCAAAAATCCCCCAGCAAAAACACTAGCGAAACTGTTTGTTCAGCACATCTACTGCTTACATGGAGCCCCACAGTGCAACATATCAGATAGAGGAGTGCAATTTACATCGGAGTTCTGGAAAGAGTTTCTGACTCTATTAGAGACCACTCAGGGACTGTCATCTAGTCATCATCTGCAAACGAGTGGTGGGACTGAATGGTCAAACTCAGTACTGGAACAATATCTTAGATGCTTTATTAATTACCAACAGACAAATTGGACCGACCTACTTCTATTCGCTGAGGCCACTTACAACAACATCGTTCATTCCAGCATGAGCTACACTCCATTCCAAGTAGCCACTGGGCAGAGTTTTAACCCGATGCCAGAACTTTCCCCTGCAGAACCTGCTATCCCTTCGCTAAAGGAGTGGATTGCACAATTAAAGAACACCTGGCCATTAGTTAGGAAAGCATTCAATGAGGCTAGACAAGCATATAAGACTCAGGCAGACAAAAAGAGCATCGAGCCAAAACCTTTCACCATAGGGGAGATGGTCTACCTATCTCCTAAGTACCAAAAATCCCTACAACCATCTAAAAAACTCAGACCCAAATATATAGGACCATTCCCCATTGTTAGAGTTATAAACCCAGTAACAGTGGAATTAGAATTCCCAAAATCCCTCAGGCAAATCCACCCAATCTTCCACTGCAGCCTCTTAAAACACGAGCAACAGTCACCATTAAGACCAGCTGTCACTCCGCCCCCTCCTCCTATTATGGTTGAAGGGGAACATTTTGAAATCAAAGAGATTCTGGACTCCAGGAAATACCATGGCTCCACTCAATATCTAGTGGCATGGAAACACCTCCCATCCTCCCAAAATGAGTGGGTCCACAAATGCCATGTTAAAGTTCCTAAATTACTAAGAAAGTTCCACACCGAATAACCAAACAAACCTGATTAACCTATGCGTATATTTCTCTCTATGTCTCCACAGGTGGATCTCTCTTTTTTTTAAGGGAGGCAGGATGTCAGAACCCATATTCTAAGGGTTCTTGCTTTAAACTCAAACTCTGTTCTCTCTATACTTCTGGGTTCTGCCATACTCCTGGAGGGGAGGGGGAAAAACACTGAGGGCTATTACTTTATTGCTTTATTTTTCTCTGTCGCTATATTTTAACACTTTGCTATTTCTGCATACTATCTCTTCCCTTGATGTCAGCCAGAGAAGGGGGGAGGAGAATGGAATGTGCCTCCGGCAAATGGTTTATCTCTGCACTTGGAAGGGAAGATGTGAAGAGCCGACAAAACATCGCTGAAACCCTGAGACAGCCCGGCGTTATCAACTCTTTCCCACAATGGACTTAACACCTGGGGATTGGCCCATGTGAACTGACTGGATGAACTATGGGGTAGGGTTTTCCTTGGGACACTTTTAACCTATTGATTTGAGTGGGAAACCCTCAGATCTTGTCTATTATGCCTGCTGTCAGCTTCTCCTAATAAAAGTTCCTTTTGGAAGAAACTGCTTCCACGGGTTCTGCTTTCTTATGATGAGGTTTTGAAGTGCACCCTGACATTATGCATGCTCATCGTGCTGGATGCTGGTTAGATGGGTGGGGGGGGGGCGGCCGGGAAGAGTCTATTTAGAGCACTGGGAGGTGGTTGCTCCCAGCGCTGACTTTGTTTGCTGTAAACTTGGAACTTGCATGCCAGAGCATACCATAAATAAACCAACCAACCACCTGTGAACTCAACAGCTTGTTTCCTGTTGGTGCCAGGAGTGTGGCAAGGACCTATGACAGAAAGTCAGCGCTCAATTCTTTCTGTCCCTACCCATTACCCTTGGTGCATTCTGACAGTGTTCTATACAGGTACCAGAGAATGGCTGAGGGCACACAAGAGGTGGTGTCTGTAGGCGAAGGGCAGGAATCAGCTGTGGCTGGGGTGGCAGCACCAGCACCAGAGGCTGGGGACAGCAACATGCAGCCAGTGGTGCGGCCCAAGGTGCGTGAGGTCAGGCCCAAAGAACCGGCGAGTGACACACAGGCGGTCCCTGGGACAGCGCAGGAGGCAGGAGCCTCAGGAGAGTGGTGGCATAGCTCAGCTGTGACTGGCCTGGCAGCCAGCAAACCATACACACCAGGTGTTTCGGGCCACCCATTGACTGAGTGGTGAGAGAGGCACCTAATGGACAATGATGAAGGGGAGTGGAGCTATTCCACGGCGCCGGGTCGGCATACGATGGATGTGTTGCGGGAGAGGTTTGGAGAGGCTGGGTTCCAGGATCCTCCTTCATGGTCACGTTGGGAGGTTGGGGCTGAGACGGCAGCCTGGCAATGAACGGGACCCCATCCAACCCAGACATTGCAGACCCAGTTCTGATTGGCAAGCCCGAAACTGAAATTGGATACCAGACATGTTCCTGACAATCTGCAGGTGAGAGGCCCCACTCAGAGTGCATCCCTGACCATCCCAGCAGGAAGAACGCAGGTTGCATGGGATGGAAGGTCAATGTTGGCTCCAAGCAGAGGTCCCGCCAGGTGTCCGGTTCTGGCAGCCAGGTCGTCAACTCAGCAGGGTGCCGGTGTCGGGGATCAGCACCCTCCACAGGCTGGTGATGCCTTGCAAGGTCCTGGATGGCCTATGGGGTTTTGGCCCAAGGGTATGTCCTGGGGTCCTCCACCATTGCAGGCAATGTTCGACAGGAACCCAGACTGTCTGGCATTGTTTCTAAACCAGGTCATCAGTCATCTGGACCAATATGCCCACTTTTATCCATCCCAATGGGCGATGGTGGTGGCAGTGACCGCGGTGTTGCAGGGTGAGGCTGCAGAGTGGGTGGCAAATCTGCATAGTGACCATGTGAGGGAGCTGGCGGATGCTGGACTATTTCTGGAGTCTCTGAGAGCCTGATTCGAGGATGTCTCCCATGTTCAATGAATGGAAGGGGAGTTGTTGGCACTGAAGCAGCGAGGCCGGTCTGCGGTTGTATACGTACGGGAGTTCCGGCGAGTAGCCAGCAAGTTGCGGTCCTGGCCGGAACACCTACTGATCCACCAGTTCTGGGCAGGTTTGGACCATGACCTGCACCAAGCATGCATCTACCATGGCATCCCAGGCAGATTACAGGACTGGTTCCATGTGGTAGTGGACTTGGATGCAGGGCTGCATGAGTTCTGTTCCAAGCGGGATGGGGCATCGGGACCACGTAGGCCCATGGAGAAACCAAGGGGTGAAGGCCAGGTAACCCAAGGCCCAGTGGTGGGTCCTTCCACTGGCGCTCCTCGCCCTTTGTTCAGATGCTTTTGCTGCAATCAGCTGGGACACCAGGTACCAGAGTGTCCAGTTCCTGTTCCTCAGGGGAAACCAGGGACTCCTGGGAGAGCCAGAGCCAAAACAAAGAAGACCCCAGAAAAGTCGAGAGCTGTGCACCAGGCAGAGGCCCCTACCCTCCGGGGGTGGTCCAAAGGAGGAGGCGACAACAGCAATGGGATACCAGTTGGTTGCATACAATAGTGAGTACGACGCAGCGGAAGACCCAATGGTGAGTGAACCCGTACATCCATTTGTCATCCCCATTGTCTTAATGGGTACACAGACAGGCCACTGTGGGGAGTATAGGGCCCTGTTTGATTCCGGCTGCACCCGATGCCTTCTCAGTAGGACCGTAGTCACTGAGTTGGGGATCAGGATGAGGAAACTGGCCAGCCCCATGAAATGTGAGCATGTGGATGGTTCTCTGTTTGGGGGGGGGGCTCCTGCTACCCATGTAATGGAGCCGGTAAGACTGGAGATGGGGGCCAATTGGGAGGTTCTCGGGTTCATAGTGGTCCCATCTATGACTGAGGCTGTTATTCTGGGGTTGGCATGGTTGGACAAGTGGGGCCCTATGAAAAATGTTCACATTTTTCCGCACTTATTGCGTCTGCAGAATCTCGTCCGGCCACCCTGTTTAGGGTGACCCGTTCCCTACTTAACATTCGGGAAGCCGGGGAGCCCTTACAGGGTAGAGCGGAGGAATTTGTGCAATTCCTATCAGACAAAATCGCTCGGATTTGGACAGACCTAGACTCCGATTGGGCAGGGCCTTCTGAGATGACTGGGGCAGGTCTTAGCTCAGTTTTATGGGATGAATTTGAGTCTGTGACTGCTGAGGATATTGACAGAGCGGTGGGAGCAATGAGCGCCTCCACTTGTTTATTGGACCCGTGTCCTTCCTGGTTGGTCTCAGCTGCCAAGGAGGTGACACGAGGCTGGCTCCAGGTGTTGATCAATGCTTCGTTGAGGGAGGGGTCTTTCCCGCAATCCTTGAAGGAGGCGGTTGTGAGGCCCCTTCTCAAGAAGCCTACCCTGGACCCGGCTGACTTAAATAACTTCCGTCCAGTCTCCAATCTCCCCTTTGTGGGGAAGGTTGTAGAGAGAGTGGTGGTGCTCCAGCTCCGACGGTCTCTGGATGAAGCGGATTATCTAGACCCTTTTCAATCTGGCTTCAGGCCCGGCTTCAGCACAGAAACCGCTTTGGTCGCGCTGATGGATGATCTCTGGCGGGCCCGAGACAGGGGTTATTCCTCTGTCTTGGTGCTACTTGACCTCTCAGCGGCTTTTGATACCATCGATCATGGTATCCTTTTACGATGACTTGAAGGGGTGGGAGTGGGAGGCACCGTTTTACGGTGGTTCTCCTCCTACCTCTCTGGCCGGTCGCAATCGGTATTGGTGGGAGGGCAGAGGTCAACCCCGAGGCCCCTTGAATGCGGCGTGCCGCAGGGGTCGGTCCTCTCCCCCCTCCTATTTAACATTTATATGAAGCCGCTGGGTGAGATCATCAGACAGCACGGGGTGAGGTTTCATCAGTATGCTGATGATACCCAGTTATATATCTCCTCCCCGAGCTCTCTCATTGAAGCAGCCGATGTGATGGGCCGTTGCCTCGAAGCCGTGAGGGTCTGGATGGGGGTTAACAGACTCAGGCTCAATCCTGACAAGACCGAGTGGCTTTGGATGTTGCCTCCCAAGGACCATGTCGACTGTCCAGTGTTGACTCTTGTGGGGGAAAATATACCTCCTTCGGAGCAGGTTCGCAACTTGGGTGTCGTCCTTGATCCACAGCTGAATTTGGAACATCATTTGACGGCTGTGGCTGGGAGGACCTTTGCACAAGTTCATCTGTTGCACCAGTTGCGACCCTACCTGGACCGGGAGGCTCTCCTTACAGTCACTCACGCCCTTGTCACCTCACGTCTAGACTACTGCAACGCGCTCTACATGGGGTTACCCTTGAAAAGTATTCGGAGACTACAGTTGGTCCAGAATGCAGCCGCACGAGTGATAGTGGGTGCTCCTCGATACACCCACGTTACACCTATCCTCCGTGAGCTGCACTGGTTGCCTATTGGTCTTCAGGTCCAATTCAAGGTGTTGGTCATTACCTTTAAAGCCCTATATGGCTCAGGGCCAGGCTATTTGCGAGACCACCTACTACCTCATAGTTCCCTACATCCGGTTAGATCCCACAGGCTGGGCCTTCTTCAGGTCCCGTCGGGCAAGCAGTGCCATTTGGCGGGGCCGCGGAGCAGGGCTTTCTCTGTGATGGTGCCCACGTCTTGGAACCAGCTCCCCCTGGAGATTAGGACCGCTCCCACCCTGTTGGTTTTCTGTAAGCTGCTTAAGACCTGGCTTTTCCGGCAGGCCTGGGGTTTATAAAATCTGACCCCTGGATGACTGTTCTTGTACTGTTTGTTTTGTTATGTTTTATGTGTTTTTATTGTTAGCCACCCAGAGTCCTCCGGGAGTGGGGCGGCTTATAAATTTTACAAATAAATAAATAAATAAATAAATCTGGTGGTAGGGTGGCTACCGAAAGTTACAAATAGGTATTGGTCCTCGGCCACCACCCCCCATTAACAGGCGCAGAAAGGCATAGAGAGTAAGCAGGAGAAAAGGGGGAGGGGAGAATGGTGGGTACATCCCCTTTCCTGTCAGTGTACACTGACCTTGCTGAGGTCTTCAACGAATGGGAGTGCCATGTATTACCCCCCCCCCCCCAATTGACCGACCAACTGTGTAATCAATATCCTACTGGGCGCCAAACTCCTGATGCCCAGGATGTACACGATGATGCCCAAGGAAATGGAGGAATTGCATCATTACATCGATAAGAACCTAGCACGGGGGTTTATCCAACCTGCATGGTCATGGGTCACAGCTCCAGTTCTCTTCAAGGAAAAGAAAAACGGGACTCTACGCTTGTGTGTAGATTTTTGCCGCATCAATGGGGTATGTGTAGAGAACATGTACCCCCTGCCACTGATGAAGGACATGTTGGCCCATCTGGTGAAGGGTAGGGTGTTTATCAAACTGGATCTACACAAGGCATATTATAGGGTCCGTGTGAAACAAGGGGATGAATGGAACACAGCGTTTAATTGCCCACTAGGGAGCTATCACTTTCGGGTGATGCTGTTCGGATTGCAGGGAGCCCCCACGGTGTTCATGCAGCTGATTAATGAAATGTTGCATGAGCATTTATACCACGGGGTTCTCGTGTACCTGGAAAATATCCTGATCTACACTGTTGTTGTGATTCCGTGCCGGCCTGTGCTCCCAACAGCTGAGTCTGAGGAATCTGAGGAGGAGGTGGAGGAGGCATTTGAAGGGCCATCAGGGGCAAAGGGAGGCTCTGATGAATTACAGGACTCACGGTTTGATGCAGAGCCTGGGCCCTCCAGTTGTGTTCCTGATGAAGCTCAGCTGTGTGAGGAGAATGAGTCAGACTTGGAGGACTCACACCTGATGGACATGCTAATTGATGCACGCACACGTCGTCAATTAGCGAGAGTAAATCAGCAGCAGTCAATACGGCAACTCCAGGGTAAAAGGAGAAGGCACTGAGAGGCAACGCCTTGGGACTGCTGTATAAAAAGAGGAGGTGTGGGCGGTGCTGGTTGCTGATGGCAACAGTTTGCAAAGTACTTCTTTGAATCCTGGTCTGTTCGTCTTGCTTGTGACTACTCTTCTGTTTGCATCGTGTTTCCTGTGGACTATTTCCTTCATTTGGATTGAGTTCTGCTGTTTGTGTTTTGGACTATTTGGCAGGTTTGTCACCCATATTAAAAGGGGTTTGTTTTGTTTTAAAGTCTCCAGCCTATTTTATCAACAGGAGTTTGGTCCTTGTGCCTTTAACAAGGATGGCTATAGGCTGGGATAGAACAGTTTGCCTTCAGCCTCACCACCTACTATCATGGAGCAGCTACGTGCTGAGAACACCCAGCTCGCCCAGCAGCTGGCTTTGTTATCTGCCCATGTTGCTCAGCTATCTGCCCAGGTTCCTGCTGCTCCACCACCACCCAGGAGAAAATGCCAAGTGGTGAGGCCGGACAAATTTGGTGGCAACCCGGACATGTTTCCTGTTTTCATGAGACAATGCCACCTGTATATCAGTGTGAAAGCAGATGATTTCCCCACTGACCGGGATAAAGTGGGGTTTATGATAAGCCTGCTTTCTGGTTCTGCAGCTCATTGGGGCACACCCTTGCTAGCCCAAACTAGTCCATTGATGGACAACTTTGTGTGGTTTTGTGATTACATGCGGTTGATATATGAGGACCCCATCAAGACCCAGACAGCTACCCAGCATTTGAAAGCTTTGAGGCAGGGCCGATGCCCCCTGCAGGGCTATATCAGTGAATTTCGGCTGCTTAGCCAGGATTCAGCCTGGAATGAGGCTGCGCTCATGGACGCTTTCCAGGATGGCTTGTCGGAGGAGATGTTGGATGAGCTGGCCCGTGTTGATGTTCTCCCAGACCTTAATGGGCTCATTCATCTCTGTCTGCGGATCGACGCCCAGCTGCAGCAGCGAAGGAGTCGCCGTGCCACCCCAGAGACCCGTACAGCCCCCATTGTGAGTGCGACCCCGGTCCAGAGGGAGGTGCCAATGGAGTTAGGTGCTGCCAGACCTCATCTATCGGTGGCAGAGATGAACAGGCGACATTTGGGGGGGGGTTGTGTTTTTACTGTGGGGACCCTGGGCATTTGGCCGCTTTCTTCCTGAAGAAGCGACGAGGGGCATCTGTGACTGAGCCTGTCCTGAGACTGCCATCTGCTCCCCTGTTGGGAAATGGCACACACCCAACCTGAAAGGCCTTTTGGGTCGGGAATCCCGCAACACCGAGCGAAACACTTCAGATGCTGCCCATGGACCCCCAAGGCATCTGGGATATTGGAGGCATGCCTGATTCTCCCTAGGTTGCCCAAGGGGATTCCCATCCATGCGTTGATTGACTCTGGGGCCACTACAAACTTTATGGATGCAGCATTTGTGGCTAAATGGGCGATTCCCCAATGCCCGGTGGATCCGCCGATGTTAGTGGAGACCATTGATGGTTGAGTGCTTCTGTCTGGGCCAATTAAGGCCACCATGAAACCACTATGTATGGCCATCAGTACACATGAGGAGGCCATTCAGTTCTATATCACATCAGACCTGCATTTCCCCGTGGTCTTGGGAATGGCGTGGCTGCGGGCGCATGACCCACAGATTTATTGGTCACAGAACTTGGTCACCTTTCCAAGCTTGCAGTGCGTGGACCACACCCGCCACATCTGTGCCGGTCAGGTAGAGGGGCCCATGGGGGTCTCCTTACCCTCTGAATTGGCAGATTATGCTGATGTGTTCAGCGAGATTGAGGCGGACCGATTGCCCCCACACAGGCCTTGCGGGACTTTTTGGACAAGAATTTGGCTCGGGGTTTTATTCGGCCCTTTTTCTCACCAGTATCTGCACCTGTACTCTTTGTCAAGAAAAAGTCTGGTGAACTGCGGCTTTGCTGTGATTATAGGAAATTAAATGCCATCACGGTGCGCAACCGATACCTGCTGCCCCTCATCCCCAAATTCTTGGACCGGCTCCGTGAGGCAAAGATCTTCACAAAACTGGACTTGCGTTGAGCTTATACCTTTGTCAGAGTTCAGTCAGGTGATGAGTGCAAGACGGCATTTGGTACTCGGTACGGGCACTTCGAGTACACGGTGATGCCATTTGGCTTGACCAATGCCCCTGCCGTGTTCCAGCACTTTATGAACGATATTTTCCAGGACTTGTTAGATCAGTTTGTTGTGATCTACCTGGACGACATCCTGATCTATTCCCCATCGCAAACGGTGCACCATCAGCATCTCCGTCAGGTCCTGCAGCGGTTCCGAGAACGTCGGCTATATGCTAAACTAGAGAAGTACCAGTTCTACCAGACGACTATCAAGTTCCTGGGTCATCGCATTTCTCCTGAGGGCATCGCCATGGAGCTGAGTAAGGTTGAGTCTCTGCAGAGTTGGCAACCCCCACGTCATGTGAAGGATGTTCTGCGACTTCTTGGGTTCGCCAAGTATTATCAGACTTTCATTCCCGGGTTTGCTACCATGACAGGCCCCCTTACTCAGCTCCTGCAGAAAAAGACTCAGTTCCAGTGGGACGCTCCAGAACAACGGGCTTTCCAGGCTTTGAAGGAAGCCTTCATGAAGGAGCCCATCCTGAAGCATCCTGATCCACAACGGCCATTTGTCGTGGAGGCAGATGCCTCCGACATTGCCATTGGGGCGGTGTTACTCCAGGCGACGACGCCCGGCAGTGCCCTCTTCCCTTGCGTATACTATTCACGGAAATTGAATCCGGCAGAGCACAACTATACCATCTGGGAGAAGGAGCTATTGGCCATTAAAGTGGCATTTGAGGCCTGGAGGCATCATCTGGAAGGGGCGCATCATCAAATCGAGGTCCAGACAGACCATAAGAATTTAGAAAGCCTGCAGACCGCTCGGAAATTGAACCAACGCCAGATCCGGTGGTCTCTCTTCTTTGCAAGGTTCAATTTCCGGGTGACGTACATACGCAGCGGTCACAATCAAAGAGCGGATGCTCTGTCCAGAAAGCCCAAATATTCCCGAGCAGAAGACAAGCTTCTCCCCAGGACAGTGCTCCCTATTGAGTCTTTTGCTGTGGTGCGGGAGCCAATAGATGTACAGGCTCAGATTTGGGAGGCCAAGCAGCAGGATGGGTGGGTGGCTCAGCGAAAGGAGGAGGTGGGGCCTAATTCCCCATGGACAGTCACAGATGGACTTCTCCACTATCGTGATTGGCTCTATGTTCCTGGAGGCCCGCTCATCCTCAGCCAGTGTCATGACAATCCGGCGGCAGGGCATTTTGGCCTGTTCAAGACCCTGAACTTGGTCTCCCGTACCTTCGGGTGGCCCCGAATCCGACATGACATTCAGACCTACGTCTCATCTTGTATTTCATGTAGGCAGGCCAAGTCAGCGACAGGGGCCCCACCCGGACTACTGCAGCCCTTACCGACACCCAAAAGACCCTGGGGGGCTGTGTCCATGGACTTTCTGATGGACTTACCCCCGTCTTCTGGATTCATGACGGTGTTTGTGGTGGTGGACATGCTGACCAAGATGGCACATTTCATTCCATGCCATGGCTTGCCATCTGCCCGCACCACCGGTCGCATGTTCATCCTGCAGGTGTTTCGGCTGCATGGTCTTCCTGATAGGGTCGTGTCTGATAGAGGGGCCCAGTTCACAGCCCGTTTCTGGCAGGGGTTGATGCAGGCATTGAATGTCAAGATCTGCCTCTCGTCCACACATCATCCCCAAACTGATGGAGGGACCGAGAAGGTCATTGGAATCCTGGAGCAATATCTGCGCTGCTATGTCAATCAGCAGCAGAACAATTGGGTGGACTATCTGGCAGTGGCTGAGTTTGCGTTCAATAACTCACAGCACACCTCCACGCAGATGACACCATTCTTAGCCAATGTGGGCTATCACCCTCGGTTTTCCCTCTTTCCCCACTAGATGCACCGGAACCACCAGCGAACGACTACCTGGGTGAGTTACAGGCGATCCATTGATTGGTGCAGTGACAGTTGGAGAAGGCCAAGGCTGACTACAAAAGGTTTGCTGATGAGTCAAGGCGGGATACGCCTCCACTAACAGTGGGAGATCAGGTATGGCTGTCCACCAGGAAACTACCCTCAACCCGGCCAGCCAAGAAATTAGACCACCGATATGTAGGACTGTTCCCAATCGAGGCTGTCGTCAATCTGGTCACCTATCGCTTAACTCTGCGACATTCCCTGCGGGTACATCCGGTCTTTCACCGTTCTCTGTTGGTCCCTGAGCAACCGGCGTGTCCACTCCGCCGAGCCGAACCTCCCCCACTGGAACAATGTGATGGAGACAGTGCCCCTGAGTACGAGGTTGCCAGCATTCGGGACTCCCGTTGGGTGAAAGGTCACTTCCAGTACCTGATTGAATGGAAAGGCTATGGACCGGAGGAGTTCACCTGGGAGGATGCGACCACCGTTCATGCTCCTGTCTTGGTGACCACCTTTCATGACCAATTCCCATCCCGACCGCATCCAGATCGGCAGACCCGGGGGAAGGTCCCTGCGGTGCGGGATAGTGTTGTGATTCCGTGCCAGCCTGTGCTCCCAACAGCTGAGTCTGAGGAATCTGAGGAGGAGGTGGAAGAGGGGTTTGAAGGGCCATCAGGGGCAGAGGGAGGCTCTGATGAATTATAGGACTCATGGTTTGATGCAGAGCCTGGGCCCTCCAGTCGTGTTCCTGATGAAGCTCAGCTGTGTGAGGAGAATGAGTCAGACTTGGAGGACTCACACCTGATGGACATGCTAATTGATGCATGCACATGTTGTCAATTAGCCAGAGTAAATCAGCAGCAGTCAATACGGCAACTCCAGGGTAAAAGGAGAAGGCACTGAGAGGCAACGCCTTGGGACTGCTGTATAAAAAGAGGAGGTGTGGGCGGTGCTGGTTGCTGAAGGCAACCGTTTGCAAAGTACTTCTTTGAATCCTGGTCTGTTCATCTTGCTTGTGACTACTCTTCTGTTTGCATCGTGTTTCCTGTGGACTATTTCCTTCATTTGGATTGAGTTTTGCTGTTTGTGTTTTGGACTATTTGGCAGGTTTGTCACCCATATTAAAAGGGGTTTGTTTTGTTTTAAAGCCTCCAGCCTATTTTATCAACAGGAGTTTGGTCCTTGTGCCTTTAACAAGGACGGCTATAGGCTGGGATAGAACAACTACTAACACAGCGGAACACATCCACCTAGTGCAGCAGGTGCTGGAGAAGCTACTGAAGGTGCACCTGTATGTAAAGCTATCCAAATGTGAGTTCCACCAAACCCGATTAGACTATCTAGGGTACTGTGTATTGGGTGAAGGTGTGGAGATGGACCGTGCCAAAGTCAGGGCCATGCTAGAGTGGCAGGCACCACAGACCCGCCATCAGCTGCAGAGCTTCTTAGGGTTCGCTAATTTCTATAAACACCTCATTCGCTAAGGTGGCCCTGCCTTTAACAAACCTGCTCAGAACGAAGCATACAGTGGGTAAACCATGCCCTGGTCAGCCACTGGCATGGATGTTAGCCTGCCAAAGAGCCTTTGAAGACCTGAAAGACCTCTTCGCAAGAGAGCCTGTCTTGCAACACCCCAATCCTGACCAGCCATTTGTCGTCCAGGCTGATTCTAGTGATGTCGCGGTTGGGGCAGTTCTGCTAGAGAAGAATGGGCAAGGAATGCTATAGCCCTGTGCGTACACCTCCCGTAAACTGACAGGAATGGAATGGGCGTGGGCGATATGGGAGAAGGAGGCATTCTCCATGTGGTGGGCGCTATCAACCTGGCGGCATTTCTTGGAGGGAGCCAAAGAACCGTTTGAGGTCTGGATGGATCACAAGAACCTTGAGGCCTTGCAGACACTGTGGCACCTATCCCCGAAGCATGTTCGATGGGCACAGTATTTTCAACGGTTCCACTTTCGCCTGAAATATGTGCCAGGAGGGTAAGAACTTCATGGTGGATGCTCTGTCATGCATGCCCCAGTACAATAGCTGGCAGGAGGATGTAGTACAGGCCATTATGCCTCCCTTCACGCAATCAGCCGCTCAGGTGGCCGCACGCAAACTGGCAGACGACTTGGTCCAGGAGCTGCAAAGAGCGAGCCAAAGTGACCCCTGGCTTCTGGAACATCAGGCTTTCCTGACTCAGAGGGAGGTGTTGGTGTGGAACGGTAACAGGCTCTATGTCCCACATGCTTTAAGACCAAATGTACTATGGAAGTGCCACGATGTTAAACAGGCTGGTCACTTTGGGTTCCTCAAAACCCTGTACCTGGTGAGGCGCCAATTCTGGTGGCCTCGGATGAAGGAAGAGATAGAAACATACGTACGGGACTGCCTCATGTGTGCTACCACAAAGCCTCACACGGGGAGGCCACCTGGGTTGTTGCAGCATGTGGTGGACCCGACATGGCTGTGGGAAGACATAGTCATGGACTTCATCATTGGAACTACCAGAGAGCCACGGGTGCACAGTGGTTGACCTATTTTCTAAACAGGCCCATTTCATCCCATGCAAAGGGTTGCCATCCACATGGAAGTTAGCAAAGGTGTTCATCTCACAGGTGTACCTCCTGCACGGGGTGCCCCAACGAATAATATCGGACCAGGGGGTGCAATTCACTGCACGCTTCTGGAAGGAGTTTGTTCGCTCAATCGGATTGTCTCAGGGACTCAGCTCAGCCTTCCATCCTAGCACCAATGGGGCAGCTGAACGAGCCAATGCAATGGTTGAACGGTACCTGCGGTGTTACGTCTCATGCCAATAGACGTTCTGAGTTGACCTATTACCGTTAGCCGAAGTGGCATATCACAACGCAGTCCACAGTAGCACCGGATTCACCCCTTTCCGGGTGGTTCATGGGGCGGATTTTATCCCGATTCCCAAGTGCCCTCAGGGGGAACTTTCCCCCTGCCAACCCCAGGACTGGATAGACCGCATACAGGGGGTCTGGGAGACTATAAAAAGGGCATTAAATAAAGCAGCAGAGGCCTATAAGGCTCAGGCTGATAAGAAACAGGCTCTCCAAAAGCCATTTCGGGTGGGGGATATGGTGTACCTGTCTACCAAGTACCTGTGCCTGAAAATACCCTGCAAAAAGCTAGGCCCAAAGTTCATAGGTCCATTCCCGATTGTACAGGTCATTAACCCAGTCGCTGTGAAACTAAAGCTGCCCTGTCTCTTGGGGAGGGTGCACCCAGTATTCCATAGCAGTTTGCTGAAGCCAGTGGAAAGGTCCTCCTTTCAGTCTATCAGGCAGGCACCAGGTCCTGTTGCAGAAGACCAATACAAGATTGACGAGGTGCTAGATTCTCAATTTCACCGGGGTCACTTGCAGTACTTGGTACGGTGGAAGGGGTACCCTGTCATGGATGCATCATGGGTGGGGGGAAATGACATAAAAGCCCCCCCCTTTGCTGAAACTGCTCCACCGAAGGAATCCCCGTAAACCTGGGAGGGGGGAAGCTAGCTGGGTAGACTGCCATAGTTAATGACTAATTACAAATCTCTCCTTGCCTTCCAGGTGGAGCCCTGATAGAGGGGGCTGCCTGTCAAGCCCCTGTGGGCTTGCCTCTAATGGGAGGGGGAGGGGGCAAGATCGTTGGATGGCAGCATCCAGAGGCAGCGGATGGGACCAGCAGCATGAATAGCAACGACAGCCCTTTCCCTCCCTCGTACCTGTATGCTGGCTGGGGATCCCGTGGAACACAGCTGTGAGGCCATCCTGCTCAATAATAGCGGCCGGCCAAACTGAACAGCTGATCGGTGCGGAGAAAAGGCAGGGAGTTTAAAACCTGCCTTCACTTCCATTGCCTTGCTGTCATGCCAGTGCTCACGCCAGTTTGTTTACCAGGGTTGGAAGGATGCTGCTGTGAACTGACTATGCATGCTCATCGTGCCGGATGCTGGTTAGGTGGGTGGGGGGTGGGGCTGGCCAGGAGGCATCTATTTAGAGTTCTGGGAGGCGGTTGCTCCCAGTGCTGACTTTGTTTGCTGTAAGCTGGGAACTTGCATGCCAGAGCGTACCATAAATAAACCAACCACCTATGAACTCAACGGCTTGTTTCCTGTTGGAGCCAGGAGTGTGGCAAGGACCTCTGACAAAACCAGTGCCAGGGACAGGGAGAGGCCAGCTTGAATATGTGCTAACACACACACCCTATCAGCATCTAACTTAGTAATTTGGAAGAAGGACACACCCTCCTTCCAGTCGGATCCTCAGATGGTGATTCTGACATTGAAATCTATCATAGACAGTCATAACCCATCCTGGGGGGGATATGACACAGCTTTTACATGTCTTCCTCACTAAAGACGAATTACTTTACTGTCTGAGAAAATAGAGGAAGTTGCCAGGTGACCAATGGTAATAACCCCAGGACTAGTAGCCTCTGTGTGAGTAGCCTGGTCCCTAAACCATCCTAATTGGGACTATAATGATCCCAACTATTGGGATGAATACAACAGGGCTAAGGACAACCTATTAGAAGCCCTGATGCCTTTTGGGTCCACCTCTTAGAGGCAGCGGTAACTTACGCTCACCTAGACCTGATTTGCCCAAAGGACTGGAGGATCCTTGCCTCCACTTTTGTAGACCAGTCAGCCAGCGACATAAGGGAGCATTTCCACTGCATCATGTTGAACTGGTCTACCTTAGAGATTTCTGAGTTGCGCAGAATCACAAACTTTGTCTACGGCCATAGGGAGAAATTAAGGGAGGAGTAGAAGGAAAAGAAGGAAGCTGAAAAGGAGAGGGAAAGAGATAGAAGGAGGAGAGCAGAAACAAGGGAAGACATGCAGGCATTTGCAGCCCTGCATAAGGAAAGGAGACAGGCAAACCACCCGTCATTTGACGGGTGACAGAAATGTCAGCCATTCAAAGAGGAGGGGTGGTCTCAAGCCAGATGTTCACACTGCCGTAGATGTGGCAGAGAGGGGCATTTTAGATGGGATTGTAGGAAAAATCCCCCTGGCCACCGATACCCTAATAGCCCACCCAAAGCCCCATTTCCAAGGGAAGCTCCCTCCCAGTACAGGGAGAGAATAGCCCCTGAAAAGCCCCAGTGGGAATCAGATGAGGGGGATGACTTCCAGAATCAATGACTACAGGAAGAAAAAGTAGAATTCCAGGCCACCTTTGGCAGCCTTGCCATCCCCTTAAGGAATGGCCCAGAAGGTGAGCATCTGATCACTGTCACTATAGGAGGAAGAGAGTATGAGTGTCTAGTGGACACTGGAGCCATGTCATCTCTCATCACCACCCCTCCCTTTAAGGGCTCAGTGGTCCCAGGGACCTGGGATAACATTATAGGGGTAGGTGGAAAAGTGATCCCTGTAGAATTCACCAATGAGATGAGGGTGGAAATTGGCCCTTTCTCACTAGACCACTCTTTCACCATCTGCCCACAGTCTCCACTATCCCTTATGGGAAGAGACCTGCTGTGCAAGATGGGTGCCATTATAAAATGCAACCAGACTGGTCTCACACTAGACATTCCTGCAAAGCGCATACAGCTCTTAGTGACGGGAAAGGAACAGTTAAACGAGGATCTGAGAGATCTGTCCCCCTCCCTATGGGGTTGGGAAGCTGCCAAAGTAGGATTGCTGAAGGGAGCTACTCCAGTCAAAATTCAAGTGAAGGAAGGACCGCCTCCCTGCATTCCCCAGTACAAGATTCAGGCCAAGACAATGGAACCTATCAGGAAGTTAATTGAGGCATATTTGAAACAAGGAGTCCTCCTGCAAATGTACCTCCCCCTGCAACACTCCCATCTTTCTGGTTAGGAAATCACAAGTAGACCAGGACGGAAACCCAGTCTTTAGATTCGTACACAATTTGAGACTTATCAATAATCACGTGATACCTCATGCCCCGGTAGTACGAAACCCAGCCACAATAATCACAGAAGTCCCAGCTAAGGCAACATATTTCATGCCAGACTCTGTCACCTGGACAAAATCACTAGCCCTAACCTTTACAAAAATAAAGCAAACACTAGCTTCAGTGCCAGCCCTTGGTCTGCCTAACTACCAGAAACCCTTTTTCTTATTTATTCATGAGAAACAGGGAGTGGGGTCAGGTGTCCTAGCACAGCAGTTTGGCCCCTTGCTCTGCCCGGTGGCATATTATTCAGTACAATTAGACCCGGTGGCCAGGGGAACAGTCCCCTGCCTGAGAGCTGTAGCAGCCATAGTAGAAATTGTAAGGCAATCAAGGAATTTAGTTTTGGGTTGGCCTCTCATCCTGAAAGTGCCCCACAACATGTTTGCAATTCTCCTAAAGTCACAAACACAAGCCTTCACTCAACAATGATTGGTACAGTATGAGGCTGAATTCTTCATCTCAGACCACATCTTCTTTGAGAGATGTATGACTTTAAACCCAGCCACCTTACTGCCAGCAGAACAATCCGGGGATAACTTACATGACTGCTTACACCTTATCCAAGACACCGAACTACCCCAACCTGACCTAACTGATGTCCCCTTACACAACCCTGATTTTGAACTCTTTACAGATGGGTCCTCATACATACATGAGGGAAGCAGAGTGATGGGAGCAGCTGTTGTCTCTCTCCATGAGATTGTGTGGGCTGTGCCACTTTGTCCTTCTTACAGCGCTCAAGCAGCTGAACTCGTGGCTTTAATTCAAGCCTACGAGACTGTGAGGGACCAGTCTACCAATGTTTACACAGACTCTAGGTATGCATGCTACCATGCTACCGGAGCCCTGTGGAAACAATGGGGATTTTTGACCTCAGCAGGACAGCCCATCCCTCAAGCAAAGCTGATCTCCAAATTACTGTTAGCCATTCAACTGCCCTCAGAAATAGCCATCATTCATTATAGGGCACACCAAAAGGACAACTCAGAAGTCACCAAGGGCAACCAATATGCCGACGCAACTGCAAAATGGACTGCTATTCAACCCCTCCCAGCAAGCATGGTGGCCCCAGATTTAAAGGTGGACACAGAGGTTTCATACCAAGATTTTCGAGAGGAAGGGGAGGTGGAACAGTGGGAGAAGAAGTTTGAGGCAGTATATAAGGAGGGCTTTTGGCAGGTTCCAGATGGAAGACCCATAGCTCCCCTCCACCTCCTGCAACTGATCTGCCAAAGGCTACACGCCAAAGGCCATTGTGGAACCCAGGCAATAGTGGACACTGTAAGAGGGGTCTGGTATGCACCAGGGGCTTATAGGGAAGCCACACGTATAGCAGGAACCTGTAAAACCTGTCAGGCCAACAATGCCAGCTCCAGAAAGGCCACCCACACAGGGGGAAGGCCATGGACACAATGCCCTTTTGAAAAACTGAAAATGGATTATATACAGCTACCCAGGGCAAACAGTTACCAGTATGCCCTTGTGTGCAGGGACCAGCTTACACACTGGGTAGAGGCTTTTCCCTGATGCCATGCCACAGTGCTGGAAACAGCCAGACACCTACTCAAGGACATAGTACCATGTTTTGGGGTGCCCAGTACTCTAGACATGGATAGAGGGAGACATTTTGTGGCACAAGTTCTCACCCATGTGTTCCAGGCCCTTGGCATCACCCAGAACCTTCACCCCCCATTTTCTCCAAGCTCCTCTGGGGGTGCAGAAAGGGCTAACGGAGTTAAAGACCCACCTGGGCAAACTCTGACAGGAGACATGCTTGTCGTGGCCCCAAGCCCTGCATATCGCCCTATTTTACCTTAGGACCAGGCCTCAACAGGACATGGGCATCTCACCATTTGAATTACTCTTTGGCCATCCCCCCAGACACTCTGAAGTGACTAGACCTACATTCCCTTTGCCTAGAAAGAGGGGATATGGCTCTTTCTGCTTACCTCACAGCCCTGCATTGAAGACTATGCACCCTGTGGAGACAGAGCACCCTGACACAGACTCTACCCTTGGAAGAGGCCCTCCACCCATTAGAGCCAGGAGTTTGGGTGTGATTAAAATTGTTTGCCAGGACTTTACACCTATAGTCCAAGTGGAAAGCAGAGACATCACCCTGCCAACAAAAGTGCGTATAGTCCAGGCCATGGTTTTCCCAGTTGCAATGTATGGCTGTGAAAGTTGGACCATAAGAAAGGCTGAGCACCAAAGAATTGAGGCCTTTGAACTATGGTGCTGGAGAAGACTCCTGTGAGTCCCTTGGACTGCAAGGCGTTCAAACCGGTCAGTCCTAGAACGGATCAACCCCGACTGCTCTTTAGAAGGCCAGATCCTGAAGTTGAAACTCAAATACTTTGGCCACCTAATGAGAAGGAAGGACTCACTGGAGAAGGGCCTAATGCTGGGAAAGATTGAGGGCAATAGAAGAAGAGGACAACAGAGAATGAGATGGCTGGATGGAGTCACTGAAGCAGTAGGTGTGAACTTAAGTGGACTCCAGAAGATGGTAGAGGACAGGAAGACCTGGAGGAACGTTGTCCATGGGGTTGTGATGGGTCGGACATGACTTCACAATTAACAACAACAACAACCAAGTGGAAAGGACCTTTTCAGACCCTGTTAATCATGCAAACAGCCATCAAGGTTGCTGAGAAGGACGCCTGGATTCACTGGACCCACGTGAAACCAGCAGTACTGGACCATAGCACAGACCCGGCAACAGAGCCAAATGTACTACCAATACGACTCCAGAAGGATCCTGGGACCAATGAGTGGGCCTTAAAAACACTTTTCAAAACTAAAGAGGATGGGAGGGAAGAATGTGGGAAAGTTGGGGATGGGATTGTTAAAATTTATTGTATAATTGCATGCATAACTTATGTATCAGGACTTTTGGAAATCAACCTCTTACCAGAAAAGGGAAACATATGGGAATACTTAGCACAAGAGGTCCTAAACACAAACAACTTCTGCCTGGCAGGGGGGAGGTCAGTGAAGGACATTCTTACCACATGTCTAATAGGTGCAGCATCAGGACCACAGGGCATAATCAAC
This sequence comes from Crotalus helleri, assembly GCA_024509115.1. NCBI lineage: Eukaryota > Metazoa > Chordata > Lepidosauria > Squamata > Viperidae > Crotalus > Crotalus helleri. The sequence continues at coordinate 37,577,365 of JAKSXO010000008.1, forward strand.
AACACTAAACTTAGAAATTTCCCCATCAAGACTTCCTATGCCACTATCTTTGATTGGGGTGAAAATTCAGATTATAGGGACCAGAGCATGTACACGTTACAGATAGCTACAGTGACCCAATCAGCCACATGCTTTAAGTTAGCCAGCTGTAAAAGACCCAAGGTCTTCAACTGCCAAGACCTGAGCAACAAGGAACTAATCTGTAACCACACTGAGATTATCCCATTCTCATACAGCTATGTAAAGCTTCCCCTAGGCTGGTTCTTCTTATATGGGCTGAGAGCTTACTCTTATCTCCCAGCAAATGCAATGGGAGGGCCATGCACCATAGAATGGCTTATAATGGTGATGCTCTCACTGCAGAGGTGACAAAGGAGAGACCTCCAAGCATTAACCCCAGACTGTGACCCAAAAACTTGGCTATTAACACAGGCAGAATATGTATCATTAGCTGGTAGGGGTGCCAGCTCTCACAGTACATAATGCTAGAGGCCTGAACAGTCTTGCCTGTGCATTGGCAAAAAGCTTAAATTCGACTTCTCAGGTGCTGGATGCCTTAAATCAAGAGCTGAAGCAGGTCAGAGAAGTAACCCTTGAAAGTCAAGTAGCCATTGACTACCTGTTGCTAAGGCATAATCATGGATATGAAGATTTCAAGGGACTTTGCTGTTTTAACTTGACAGAAAGTTCTCAGCTGATAGAGAGGGACATCCAGCGCCTGAAGGAACTATCACAAAACATTGGGTATGACAAAACTCCCTTTGATTTTTTATCTGGACTCTTTTCATGGCTACCAAACTTACATTGGTTAAAAATTCTCATTCTAGGAGCAATCACAGCAACTGTGGCAGGAGTCCTCCTTTGTTGTCTCTGCCAATGTATACCGTTGTGCCTCAACTGCCAAAAGGCATGCCTTTCAATAGTCCCAAAACCTGACAGAAAGGGAAACCAGGTATCCTTATTTTTTAATTTTAATTTTTCATTTTTCCAATTTACAAAACATTAAACATTTTTAACAGTACTATGTCATGTATCTCTTACAGTTATTTACATTTATTACTATACATTTTTGTTTCTCTGTTCTAACCAATTATACCACTTATCCCACACCTCATAAAATTCTGTTTTTTCCTTGCCTTTCATTTCTAGCGTAAGCTTATACATCTCGGCACATTCTAATATCTTATAAATAATCATATCATTAGCTGGTATATTTTCAAGTTTCCAACATTGAGCATAGACAATACGTGCTGCTGTTACTATGTGTATAATAATATATTGGAGTTGCTTCTTTATCTTTTGATTTATTATTCCTAATAAAAATAATTCAGCTTTAAATTCAATTTGTTCTCCTGTTATCTCCTGTAGCCATCTCCTTATCTGTTCCCAATATTTCCTTGCTTTAGGGCATTGCCACCACATGTGATAAAATGTTCCATCCTTATATTTACACTTCCAACAATCAGGTTTCATATTTGTGTACATCTTAGCCAATCTCGCCGGTGGTAGATGCCACCTATAAAGCATTTTATACTGATTTTCTTTATATGCAGTCGATAATGTTAATTTGCAGTTTTTGTTCCATACTTTTTCCCATTCTTCTAAGTTTATATTTCTACCTACATTCTGTGCCCATGCTATCATTGAACCTTTCACTATTTCTTCTTCCATTTCTACCTCTAATAAGTATTTATATGCTTTTGTTATAAATTTTTCTTCCTTACCTATCAATATTCTATCCAATTGTTGTGGTACCCCTTGAATTCCATATTCTTCCATATCTTTTCTATATCTCGACGGTGTCTGTAAATATGGCCACCAGTCTATAATTATACCCTGTTCTTTTAGTTCTTCCTTTGATTTAAGATTCCCATGGCTATCTAATAATTCTTTGTATCTTATCATCTTTTTTTTATCCAATGTATTTGGGTAAATCGTTGCCTCCATTGGCAAGACCCAATTTGGTAATTTCATATAGTGTTTCCTTTTAACCTTTTCCCATGTCCATATGAATGCTTCTCTTGTTTGATGTCGGTAAAAGTATGCATATGTCTTATTACGTTTATCCCATAGGAAGGCATGCCAACCAGCCTGTAGATTGTGTCCTTCAATCGTTAACACCCTTTTGTTGTCCAAGTTAATCCAATCCCTAATCCATAATAGCCCCGCTGCTTGATAATAAAATTCCCATTTTGGAAGTCCAAAGCCACCCCTGCTTCTACTATCTTGTAGCGTTTTAATATTTATCTGTGCTTTCTTACCCAACCAGATAATTTTTTTTAATTATTTTATTTAGTTCTTCAAAAAATTTCATCTCTAATTTTATAGGGACTGTCTGAAATAAATATAATAATTTTGGCAATATGTTTATTTTAATCACTGAAATCCTTCCTAATAATGATAGCTGTAACTTTCCCCATATCTCTAAATCTTTTTTCATTTGTTGTATCAGTTTTTTATAATTATCATCTTTTATTGAGGAACACCTTACAGTGAGCCAAATTCCTAAATATTTAATCTTTTTTTCAATTTGCAATCCCAAATCTTTTTCTAATTCTTTCTTTTGTTTTTCAGTTAAATTTTTTACTAACATTTTAGTCTTTTCTCTATTTTCAATCCTGCCACTGTCCCATATTTTTCTATTTCATTCATTAAGGTGTTTCCTGTCTCTAGCGGCTCTTCTATGAAGAACACTAGATCATCCGCAAATGCCTGTGTCTTGTATTCTTCTTTCTTTACCTTTAGTCCTTTTATCTCTCCATTATGTCTAATTTGGGTTAGCAGCACTTCTAACGTCAAGATGAAAAGAAGAGGTGACATTGGACATCCCTGTCTTACACCTTTATTTATTTCAAATTTCTCTGTGTTATCCCCATTAATTATCACTCTAACCTTTTGTGACGTATATATCGCCTTTATTGTTTTCTCAAACTTCCCTCCAAATCTTATATCTTTGATCTGTTGGAACAAAAACTGCCAATTAAGATTATCAAATGCTTTTTGGGTGTCCAAAAATATTAGTGCCACCTGTTTTTCAGGATGTGTTTCATAGTACTCTAGAACATTCAACACCGTTCTCATATTGTTCCTGATTTGCCTTGTAGGTAGGAAACCATTTTGGTCCGAATGTATTATTTCATTTAATATTAATTTCAATCTTTCCGCAATTATAGTAGTAAACATTTTATAATCTGTATTCAGCAATGAGATTGGCCTGTAATTTTTTATCTGTTTGAGGTCTGTACCTTCTTTTGGGATAAGGGATATATAAGCTTCTGTCCAGGAGTGTGGCAATTTGGCTTTCTCCAATACATCATTATACACTTCTAGTAATATCATTTCAAAATCCTCATACAAGCTCTTATATACCTTTCCTGGCAGTCCATCTGGCCCTGGAGTTTTGTTACTTTTTTGTTTTTGCACTGCTCTTCTTAATTCTGTGGCTGTTATTTCCTTATTTAATATTTCCCTCTGCTCTTCTTTTAATTCCGGCAAACCATTAACCCTTAAATATTGTTTTATATTCTCCTTATCTATTTCTTCTCTTTTATATAGTACCTCAAAGTAATTCTGAATTATTTTTCTTTTTATCCATTTTATAGTGTAACTCTCCATTCTCATCTTGTAATTCCTGAATCAATCTTTTTTCCCTATCTTTTTTTAATTTATAGGCAAGCCACCTCCTGGGCTTGTTTGCATGTTCAAACAAATTTTGTTTTGCCGCTTTCAATTCCCTTGTCATTTCCTCTTGCTCCACTATATTTAGTTTATGTTTAGCCAAAACCATTTCCCCTTTAATTTTTTAATTCTGGGGCTCCCTTTGTAATTTAGATTCTAATTTTTTAATCTCCTCCTGAAGTGTATTTTGCATTTGCCTTTTCTTCTTTTTTTTTGCTATATAAGCTATCGCTATACCTCTCAGATATGCTTTAGCCGTATCCCATATAATTTGTAATGATGTTTGTTGCTTTGTATTTTCTTTAAAAAATAATTCCATTTCTTTTCTAATCCTTGAAATAAATTCTTTTTCCTTTAGAATTTGAGAATTCAGTGTCTACCTTCTCCTAACTTTTTTCTGTCCTTTCCAGATTATTTTCAAGGGATTATGGTCAGCCCACATACTTGGCATTATTTCTATTACTTCTATATCTTTTCCTACCTCTCCATTCATCCATGCCATATCTAACCAGGACCAGGATTTGTGTGGGTTCAAGAAAAAGGTATATTACTTTTTTTTTTTATTCAGTTCCCTCCACTGATCAAATAAGTTAAGTTCCTGTACCATCTCAAAGAATGTCCCTGGTAATATTTTCCATTTCTTTTTATTTTTCATACTGCTAACATAATCTTTTTTCCCATTTACCACTGCATTATAGTCTCCTACTATACAAATATTTCCCTGTCCTATTTCTATGAGTTTTTCATGTAATTTGCTATAAAATTCTTTTTGATTCTCATTTGGGGCGTAAATTGTCACCAACAACCATGACTTCTGCTCAATTTGTAATTCTATCATTAACACTCTTCCATCTATATCTTGATATTTTAATTTAGCCTTTATTCCCTTCCTAATATATACCGCTATTCCCCTCTGTTTTTGTTCCGTTAGTGCTCTGTATAATATTCCTAATTTCGGAAATTCCAAACATTTGCTACGTTGCTCTTTTATATGTACCTCTTGTAAGCACACTATATCTATACCTTGTTTTACTAATTTTGTTAATATTTGTTTTCTTTTTGCAGGGGCATTTAATCTGTTAACATTGATCGATATTAGCCTAATTTGTTCTTCCATTTTTCTACTTATATCTTTGTCGTGTTCTCAAACCCACTCCTTCTTCTCTCCTTTGTCCTTTTTCTTTCTTACTTTCTATCTCCTGTTCTATTTCTTTTGACTCCTGTTGTTGGTCTTCCTGACTTCTAGATTCTAATTCCTCTTTACTACTACTCTTTTCTTCCACCCCTTCCAACTTATCATAGAATTCTCGTGCCTTTTCTAAATTGTCTATCTTAATCTTTCTCTCCTGCCATAATATCAACATCCCTTCTGGGATTAACCATCTAAATAGTATATTTTTTTTAATCAACTGTGCAGTGAGAAACCTATAATCTTTTCTCTGCTCTCTTACTTTCTTCGTGACTTGTTTTAATGTTTGTATTTCTTTATCCTTATAGCTCATTGGGTCATCTCTCGTGATCTTATAAATTATATCTCTGACTTTCTTTCTCGCAAATCTTATGTGGACTTCTCGTGGCAGTCTATTACGCCTAGCATAGCTTGTGTGTATTCGGTATACCTCATCAATCTCCAGTAATATTTCTTGCCTATCCCTTTGTAGGGCTCCCGCTATCAGTTCTGCCATAATAGTACCCAGGTCTTCTTCCTTTTCTTCCATTACATTCTGAAATCTTAAATAAAACACAGCTCAGTCCATTTCCAAGTGAATAATTGATTCTTCCATTTTTTTGTTAATTGCCATCAATTTTTTGTCTATGTCCACTTTTTTTTCCGTTTGTTCTGACCTCACCTCCACTGTCTTTATTCTTTCTTCATTTTTCTCAATTGTTTGTTGTATCATCTCTATCCTATTGTCTAATTTATTCATATCCCCCTTCAATTCTATATGATTTTTAGACATTGTTTCCTGCATTTTCAACATCATTTCCTGAATAGCCAATAATGTCTGCATAGTTTGCATATTTGATACTACACTCTGTTTTTCCATCCCCAACATTCCTTCTATTGTTTTCTGACCTGATGGGGATGAGGGTGTCAATAATGGACTTGATGTTGTTTTCTTTCCTGTTCTCAATGTTGTCATTGCAGTGCTTGTCATAGTCCTCAAATATACAATATTCTTTTAATTAATAATTCCCTTTATAATCAATCTCAGCAGTATCTTATATTCAATGCTATTTGTTCTCTTAACTCACACTTCTTTATACATTTATACCTTAATCTCCTCTTAATCCTTTAACTTAATCCTATTAACCTCTAATTATTTATTACCACTATATATTTATATAAATATCTATAAATATCTATAATTACTATTTTCACACTACTCAAATTAAATAATATATATATTATTTACCTATCAGTCAGTTAATTGCAAATCAAATTTACTTATAACTCTAAATCAATTATACATCATTCACTTTCTCTTTTCCTTCTTGCTTGGCACACAGTCCCTCTAAGACTCCATTTTCCTTCTCCAGTCCTGTACCATCAACCACCTATCCACTCCTGTCACTCTCACCACCGCTTCCCGTCCTCTCACTGTCTCCTTTACTTTCCCCGATCTTCTTTTGCCTTCCGCTCCTTCCTCGTCTCTACATCCCAATTCATCTCCGCCTTTCTCCACCTTTCTCCACCTTTCTCCACCATCTCCACTTTCTCCAATCTTCTGCTACGTGCTGCTCCTTCTCTGTTTTCCTGCCTCTCTCGCTGCTCTCCTAGACCACAAGTTTCTCTCTGACTTCCATTGTCTATCGCCTGTCGTACCGATCTTCTCCCAGCTGCTTTCTTCCCCGTGTATTAATCCTCTCCACTTAAACCATTTGCCACAAAGTTCTTTGTCTCCCTCCGGTTAATCCTTTAGTTATTTTAATTTGCTGACTCACAGCTCTTCCCGCTGGGTTGCCGCTTGCTTTGAGGATTCCCTCGCAAATTGAGCTTCCTTCTCACACCAAAACTCACGGACACGTAAATCTTTTTAGGCTCTTCTCTTCTATTGCTATTTTGGGATATTTTTACTCACTTCAAATGACACAGTCTGTTAAATAGATCCTTGCTTCGGAACTTCCGGTGGCTGCGCCAGTGACGATGGCGGCTATTTAACAGCCGTCCGTCACAGGGAAGCATAAAAGCCAGCAAAACAGCGCCGATCAGCTGTTTTGTGGCTTGAAACCTTCCTCCCGAGCGAAGGGAGGAAGGTGAGCCTTTGCCTGGATAGAGGTAGAGCCTCACAAGTCTCCCAGTCTTTTTTTGGGAGATGAATAGTGAGAGCTCCCTCGGAGTCTGGGTGCTGCTCCGTTTTCCTGGATGCCTTTGTTCTCCGGCAGGAGAACGAAGCTAGACGCTGCCTCCACTGCTGCTGTTTAAAGGATAACAGTAAGTCAACTTAAAAGCAGACAGAGGGGTCAGGAAGATAAGAATTGGATGATTTTATTTTAAACTTAACTCAGTGTGAATTAACATCTTCTCCTGTTATTATTTCAATTGGAGTGAAGAAATATGGCAGAGGAATCCTGCTTCTTTGTTACTTTCTTTGTCTGAGAACTTTCACTTTTTACTTTCCATTCACTATCTCTAACTGGCAACAAAGTTTTAACAACGTAACTTGGTTTACTTAAAGAAAAAATTTTCCTTTTAAAGGGGGAATTGCTTTTTCTTCTCCTTTATTCTTATTTTACTACTTTTTGAAAAAAGAAAGGGGGAAAAAACCCTTTCTTTTTAAAAAAAAATGGCTTCAAAACATCCTGGACCTCTTTCTCTTCCTAAAGCTTCAACTGCCTCTCCAGTAACTCAGACTGTACAACAACCTAAACCTAAACCTTCTCCACCTTCTTCTCCACCTCAGGCAATTACACTTAAGGATTTACAAGATGCTTTAGATAAGACACTTGAAAAAACAGCAGAGCTCTTGGCTCAAAAAAATAATGAGCTGAGGGAAGATATTGTGCTAGCACTCCAAGGGCTTGCTGGCCTTGTGGAAAAGATTGACGACCGGGTGGACGAGGTGGCCGGTAATGTTGAAATATTACAAGAGAGAGTTGAAAAAATAGAAGATAATGTGGATGTTGCACAGAATGAAATTATAATGTCACAATATAGAGAAATGGAGTATGCTTTGAGAATAAGAGGTTTGAAGGAAAATGTTCAGGAGAATTTGAAAGAAGAAATTGCAGTAGAACTGGCTTCTATTTTGGAACTTGATCCTGAAGTAATGTTGAGAGATATAGAAAAGATCTTCAGAGTTAATTCATGGGTTGCAAAACAGAGAAAATTACCAAGAGATGTGGTGGTTTATTTTGCGAGAAAATCACTTCGTAATGAAATTATACAGGCCTTTTATAAACAAAGATTTCAGATTGCAGCTCAGGATGTGATAGTTTTAAAGGAAATACCTTCCAAAATTCTCAGAAAAAGAAAAGACTTTGCTTTTTTGGATGAAGAACTTAAGAAACGGCAAATTCAATTTAGATGGGATATACCTGCGGGGATAGTGGTGACTTACATTGGCACACAATATCATCTTAATACATTTTCAAAAGCAAGAGATTTTTATGTCACTATTTTAAAAGGAAGTCCACCACCATCTCCAAGATCAAAAAAAGATGAGAGCAAGGCAGAAGCACAGTTGGCTGTAGGTTCAATGCCATTTTGGGGAGAAGACTTACTGGTGGAATCTATGCAACAGAATTTGCAAATAACGGAAGACCCAAGGGAACAGAGAATTACACGTGCTGCTCATAAACATAGAGAAAGACAACAACAACAACAACAACAGCAACAACAAAAAAAGGTAGATGATGGAGTCTCATCACAGTTTACTTCAGAGCCAGTGGGAGGAGCAAGGCCAAAGAGGTCATCGACTGCAAATTTAGAGGTTTTGTTCCAAAGGCTTCAACCTGCCAAGAATGGCAAAGCTTCTAACCTGGAATGTTAATGGGCTTAATTCACCACAGAAGAGAAAGAAAATCTTTCATTATTTGAAACAACACAGAAATGATATTATTTGTTTACAAGAGACTCATATTATTTCTAAAGATCAAAAATATTTGTTTAATCCCCGGCTGGGGATACATTTCATAGCTCCTGCTTTGCAGAAAAAAGGAGGTGTAGTTATCTATGTGAGAAAGGAGCTTTCACCGAAGTTAATTGATTCTGATCCACAAGGAAGATATGTTATTATTGATTTATTAATAAATGATAAGATAACTCTTCTTGTCGGGTTATATGCTCCCAATCAACAACAAAAATATTTTTATAAGATGATTCACCAGAAATTAACTTCTTTGGATTACAAGTCAGTTATTATGATGGGAGATTGGAATGGTGTTTTAGACTCAAGCAAAGATAAGAAGGGTTCTTCTAAAGTTTCTAATCATGCAAGACTTCCTAAAGTTTTTTTTGATCTAAAGGACGATTTGGAACTTAGAGACATTTGGAGAGAACGGAACACTGAGGAAAAAGATTTTACCTTTTTTTCAGATAGGCACCAATCTTATTCTAGAATTGATTTTTTTTTTGTTACTAATGATTTCCTTTCTAGGGTGAAGAATATTAAGATATTTCCTAGAATAATTTCAGATCACAGTCCTGTATGGTTGGAAATTTCGTTGGAAGAAAGGACTAGAAGGTCTTGGAGGTTGAACGAGAACTTATTTAGATATGAAGAGAATATACAGAGATGTAGAGGTTATTTAAATGAATTTTTTGCTTGGAATATGAATAAGGGTACCTCGATGCCAATGGTATGGGATTTTAGTAAAGCATATATGAGAGGGATTTTGATTTCTATGAACAATGCTCATAGACGTAAACAGATTCAGAAACGTAAAGATCTTGAAGATGAGATTAAAAGTAAGGAAAAGATTTTAATATCAAACCCAATGGATAGAGCTTCCGGTGGGAGGCGACGGCGATGGCGGCTAGTTTTTAGCCGTCCAGCTGGGGAAGTGTCATAGCCGCGGAGCGCAGCGCGCATCAGCTGGCCCGCGGCTTGGAAATCCCTTCCCGGGCAAAGGGAAGGGATAGAGAACGCAAGAGTAGAGGTAGAACCCCTGAACCCCCTCTGGATTTAATTCCAGAGGGGGTGAAAGGAGCGTTCCCTCGGAGCTCTTGCTGATCTCCGCCTCCCAGCTGTTTTTGCTTCCTAGGAAGCAAAAGAAACCGCCGCTTCTATCTCCGTGCTTACAGCATTCTGGTGAGTTATTTTTAAACGGACGGAGCAGTCTAAAGGATTTTTTGTTATATTTTAGGTGTTTATTTTTTTATCTTTTGATTTTTACTATTTTTCCTCCTTTTCTTTGTTATACTAGTGAAAGGATTTAAGATGGCGTTTTGAAAGTGTCGGAGTTTTTTTTTCCTTTCTCTTTTGTTTTACTTTCCCTTTTTAAGGACTGTTTTTTTTTGCTTTTGCTTTTGCTTTTGGCTCAGAATTTTTTCTTTTGAATTGTTTGCTCTTTAATTACTCACTCTCTGGATTTTCTTTGGACTTTTAATGATTATAGTTTGTCTTTTTTTTAAAAAAAAATCTTTTTTTCCTTTTTTTTCCCTCCTCCCCTTTTGGCTGGAGGGGAAAGGGAAGTGACAATTGTGTTTTCTAAAATGGCTTCAAAGAGGCAGCAGCCTTCCTCAATACCTAAGGTTATTTCTTCTCCTATAACTTCCACTGCACAGCAACAACAACAATCTAAACATGCACCACCGGCTCAGCCACCACCCTCCCCTCCTCTACCTGGACTTTCAGCACAAGAGGTTAGAGGCATAATGGGAGAGATTGTAGTTCAAATGAGAGAGGAAATGACTCAATTTGTTTCACAGATTAAATCAGAAATTAAATCTGATCTTAAAGAAGAAATAACGGGGATAAAGTCTAAATTGCAAGAAAATAATAATGAACTACGACATGATATACTGGCAGCTGTTTCAGGTTTGGCTACTGTGGTGGTTAAGCTCGATGCAAGGCTTGAGGAAGTGGAAGACAAAGTTGACTCTTTGGATGACAAAATTCAAGACGTGGAAAGGAAGGTGGACTCCTCACAAGAAGATATCTTGATGTTTCAGTACAGACAGATGGAGTATGCCCTGAGGATTAGAGGCCTTAAGGAAGATATGAATCAAGATTTGGTAGAGGTGGTCCTTACTGATCTGGCGCTGGCCTTGGATATGGATAAAGGAGAATTACAGAGAGATGTGGAAAAAATTTATAGACTTAACTCCTGGATTGCTAAGCAGAAGAATTTGCCTAGAGATGTGGTGATTTATTTTACAAAGAAGTCCTTGCGGAATGAGATTATACAAGCTTTTTACAACAAAAGATTTCAGATTGCCGCCCAAGATGTCATCATTCTAAAGGAAATCCCATCCAAAATTTTGAGAAGCAGGAAAGACTTTGCTTTTTTAACCAATGAGCTTAAAGCCAGATCGATGCCATTCAGATGGGAAATTCCGATGGGTATTGTTTTGAGCTATGCTGGGACACGTTACAGATTGAATACAGTTGATAAAGCTAGAGATTTTTATACTTCTGTCCTGGGTGCAGGCTCAACTTCATCGGGTCGGAAATCTTTGAATGGCAAGCAAGTTGAGCAGCAATCTGAGGCATTAGATTTGGTTTCCGCTGGGATGATAGAAGCTGTAAAGCAACGCCAGATGGAGGTTAAAGAGCAGAGGATGACTCGTGCAGCCTATAAGCGTAAAGAGAAGGAGCAACGTAAAAAAGAGCCTAAAATCTCTTTTAAATGTGGATTACAAGATATTTGTAAAAATTTTGGTAAATAGGCTTATGAGGGTGGTGCATCATCTTGTCCATAAAGATCAATCAGGGTTTATAACAGGAAGGTATATGAAAAATAATGTTAGACAAATTATTAATTTATTAGAATATTTAGACAAGAACAACCAAGTTCCTGCAGGGCTCATATTTTTAGATGCTGAAAAAGCATTTGATCAATTGAATTGGCATTTTATGCTAAGAGTAATGGAAGAAATGAATTTTGGTGAAAAGATATTACAAGCCCTTACGGTAATATATCAAAAACAAACGGCACAACTTATTGTTAATGGAGGTTTGTCGGAGGTTTTTACAATAGAGAAAGGTACTAGACAGGGTTGTCCCTTATCGCCATTGCTGTTTGTTTTAACATTGGAAATATTATTGATCAAAATCCGAGAGTCTCAGGAAATTAAAGGAATATATGTTAATAAAAAAGAATATAAGTTGAGAGCTTTTGCGGATGACTTGGTTGTTACTTTGTCGCAACCTGATCATTCTGTAGTAAATTTATTACAGTTGATTAACAATTATGGATTGGTCTCGGGTTTCAAGATTAATGTAAGAGAGTTCTCCTGGAAGTGCATCACCGCCGGTGGGAGGAGCAAGACCCAAGAGTTATGCAACGCACGCAGCTCTTTCAGAATTTGATGGTGTCTTCTCCAGGCTGCGTGCCAAGGGAGATGGCAAAGTTTTTGACCTGGAATGTTAATGGATTGAATTCTCCTCAGAAACGGAAAAAAATCTTTTATTATTTGAAGCAACATACCAATGATGTTATTTGTTTACAGGAAACTCATATTTTACCTAAAGATCAGAAATATTTAGTCAATGCTCGTTTGGGATCTCATTTTATATCTTCTGCTCCTGGGAAGAAAGGGGGTGTTGTTATATATGTTAAACAAAATCTACCAGCTTGTCTGGTAGAATCAGATCCTCAGGGGAGATATGTGATGATTGAACTTGGTATATATGGTAAGAAAGTACTTATAGTTGGACTTTACGCTCCAAATCAACAACAGGAACAATTTTATAAGCAGTTACATCAAAAAATAACATTGCTTGATTATAGATCAGTGGTATTAATGGGTGATTGGAATGGTGTCTTAGATATACAAAGGGACAAGAAAGGTTCCTCTCCCTTTCTTAAACAAGCAAGGTTACCTAAAGCCTTTTTTGATATGAAAGAAGATTGGGAACTAAGGGATTATTGGCGGGAATGTAATCAAGAGGAGAGAGACTTTACTTTTTTTTCTGATAGACACCAATCTTTTTCAAGAATTGACTTTTTCTTGATTACTACGGACTTGTATAATAAAGTAAAGAATGTAAAGATTTTCCCTAGATCACTGACGGATCATAGCCCAGTTTGGATGGAGCTGATTCAAGAGAAAGAGGAAAGGAGATCCTGGAGAGTTAATGAAAATTTGTTTAGACAAGAGAAAAATGTTCAAAAACTAAAGGAGTGTTTAAAGGACTATTTTGCTTTGAATATGTATAAGGGGACTTCAATGTCAATGGTATGGGATGCAGGTAAAGCATTTATGCGCGGTGTTTTGATAAAAATGAATAATTTTCATAAGCGAAAGCAGACTCAGAAACGTAGAGAACTTGAAGATGAAATTAAATTAAAAGAAATGGCCTTGATTCTAAATCCTTCTGATGAAAGTATTAAAGAATCTGTAAAGTTATTAAGGTCACAATTTAATATGTTGGTAGCAGATCAAGCTGCAACCAACTTATTGTTTATGAAACAAAATACATTTTGTAATGCTAATAAGCCTGGGAGATGGTTGGCTTATCAATTAAGAAAGAAACAGAGACAGAGAATAATAGAGAAAATAAACTACAAGGGTAAATTAGTCTCTCAGAAGGAATTGATTAAAAAATCTTTTTTGGATTATTATCAAAACTTATACAAATCTACTAATGTACAATTGCTAGATATAAATAAATATCTAGCTGAGGCAAGTTTTCCTAAATTGACTGAGGATCAGAAACATGAAATTAATGGCTTAATTACTAAGGAAGAAATTGCCTCAGCAATTCAACAATTGAAATTAGGGAAAGCACCGGGTACGGATGGGTTAACAGCTGTTTATTATAAAGCTTTAATGGAGGAGATGATTCAACCTTTAAATGATCTTTTTAATGGTATCTTACAGGGCTTAGAGATTCCTCCTTCATGGCGTAGTGCTTTTATATCATTGATTCCAAAAGAGGATCAAGATCTTAGTTTACCAAAAAATTATAGGCCTATATGTCTACTCAGGAGAAGCAGATTTTGGCTAATTTGACAGGTTTCGAGATTGTTAATAAGGTAAAATATTTGGGGGTGATGCTGTCTGTTTCTAATGTAAAATTATTTAAAAATAATTATGAAAGGTTGTGGGTCAGGGTACAGAAGGACCTGAAGAATTGGGAAAAGTTGCAATTATCCCTCATGGGAAGAATTGCAGTGATAAAAATGAATATTCTACCCAAGTTTCTTTTTTTGTTTCAAATGTTACCAATTTTGAAAAATGAGATTAACTTAAATGAGTGGCAGAAGGGTCTTAATAAATTTATTTGGGCAGGGAAAAAGCCAAGGGTTAAGTTTAAAATTATGCAAGACTTCCGTGAGAGGGGTGGACTTAAGGTACCAAATTTGAAATTATATTATGATGCGGTGGTTTTAACATTAATTAGTGATTGGGTAAATTTGACAAATCCTGAAATACTTCACTTAGAGGGATGGGATTTACTTTATGGGTGGCATGCCTATTTAATATTTAACAAAAAAATGGATTGGGCTTTTAAATCTCATATTTTAAGAATTTCCTTACTTAGGACTTGGAGAAAATATTATAAAAGTGATTTTAAAGTACCATTATGGGCTATACCTTGGCATGCGATAGAAGGAATAAAAAGAGGGGTCAAAATGGATATAGTGTCTTATAGACAGTTACTTAAATGGGATGGACAAAACTGGCAATTAAAATCACGGGAAGACTTGGCACAAGAAAACTTTACTTATTCTTGGTTCCAATATAGGCAATTACTAGATAGATGGAAGATGGATTGTAAGGTGGGTTTTCTTAGAGAAGATGAAAATCTTATTAAGCAAGTTAAAGATCAAAGACAAACCCACATTAAGAGAATTTATGGGGTCTTAGTTGAATTGGATTCAGAAACGGAACTAATTAAAGATTGTATGATTAGATGGGCGCAGAATTTTGGTGAGCCAGTTTCATTGGACACCTGGGAAATTATTTGGGTGAGGAATGTCAAATTTACTCAAGCACAGAACTTAAGGGAGAATTTCTATAAAATGTTTTATAGATGGCACCTTGATCCACAAAAAATGTCTTATATGTACCCTGACGTGCAACCTAAATGTAGGAGATGTGGTTACAAGGAGGCTTCTTATTATCATATTTGGTGGTCATGTAGAGAGATAAAAGCATTTTGGATCAAAATATGGTGGAATATCCAGAGAATCTTTAGAAGGAGGGTAAAATTTACTCCGCAATTATTTTTGTTAGGTATTGTTACAGATTGTGATACAAAGGAGGTGGTATTGATGTTAAATCTGATTACAGCCGCTAGGCTGTTAGTAGGACAATATTGGAAGAAGGAATCTTTGCCTACGCTGCAGGAATGGTTTCTTAAAGTAGCTTATCTGGCGGAAATGGCAAAGATTTCGGCTTTCTTAAAGCAACAATCCCAAGAGAAGTTTTTGGCTGTTTGGGACAAATGGATAAAATTTATACAATTTAGATTAGGTATACAAAAATATTATATAGCCTTTTCATAAGCTTTATTTCTATATATGTTATAGATATTTTTTATATATATAAATATAAAGTTTTTAATTTAATTTTTATCTTTATTTTATTATCCTAAGCCTATATTCTGCTCTGGGAAGCTCGGGGGGGGGGAAGGGAGGGTTTTTGGGAGGGGTGGGGGGGTTTTTTTATATATGTATTGTTTAGTTTTTTTTTTTTGTATATGTTGTCTATTGTTTTGTATTGTTTTTGTTTTTTTGTAAAATTTATAAAACTTTTAATAAAAAAAAAAAAACAAAACCCAATGGATAATAATTTAAAGGTTTCTATTACTCTGCTGAAGGAGCAATTTAATATGTTATTAGCGGATCAGATGGCAACTAATTTGAGGTATGTGAAACATAATACATTTTGTAATGCAAATAAACCTGGTAGATGGTTGGCTTATCAATTACATAAGAAACAGAAATCGAGGATTATAGATAAAATAATTTATAAAGGTAAAGAAGTCTATCAACAAAATTTGATTAAAAAGTCTTCTTTAGATTTTTATTCAAAGTTATATGCTAGTGAAATTATACTACAGGAAGCACATTTTCCTAGACTTACGAGTGACCAACGTGATGGGATTAATGGTTTAATTACCTCTGAAGAGATTATTTCTGTAATTAAACAATTGAAGGTTGGTAAGACTCCAGGTACTGATGGGCTAACAGCAATTTATTATAAGATGCTATCTGAAGAAATGATAGAACCATTAAAGGAACTTTTTAATGATATCTTGTCCGGAGCAGAGTTACCTCCATCTTGGAGAACGGCCTTCATATCATTGATTCCAAAGGAACACCAGGATTTGTCCCAACCTAGAAATTACAGGCCTATATCTCTTTTAAATACAGATTACAAGATTTTTGCAAAGATATTGGCAAATAGATTAATGCAGGTTTTGAAACAATTGATTCATACTGACCAATCTGGATTTATAATGGGAAGACATATGAAAAATAATGTAAGACAAATTGTTAATTTAATAGAGTATTTGGATAAGAACAACCAAATCCCTGCTGCTTTAATATTCATAGATGCTGAGAAAGCTTTTGATCAATTAGATTGGAAATTTTTATTGAAAGTCGTAGAGGAAATGAATTTTGGAGATAAATTTTTGAGTGCTCTCAAGGCCATATATCAGCAACAATCAGCACAAATTATAATTAATGGAAGATTAACAGACATATTTAAAATAGGAAAAGGTACAAGACAGGGTTGTCCTTTATCCCCCTTGTTATTTGTATTAACAATGGAGATTTTACTTATTAAAATTCGAGATTCATCTAGATTAAAAGGAATAAAAATAAGTAAGATTGATTACAGGCTGAGAGCTTTTGCTGATGATTTGGTTGTGACGTTATCCAATCCAACAGATTCGGTCAAATATTTGGTTGAAATTTTAGCACAGTATGGACAGGTCTCTGGTTTTAAGGTGAATAAGAATAAAACTAAAATATTATTGAAAAATATGTCTATGAAGGGAAAGATTTTATAGCTGAAGCAACAGGTTATGAAGTAGTTAATAAGGTTAAGTATTTAGGAGTATATATTACAACATCTAATGGAAAATTGTATAAGAATAATTATGAGCGCTTATGGGTTAAAGCTCAAAAAGATTTAAATGATTGGCAAAAACTGCAACTATCGTTACTAGGGAGAATTTCAGTAGTAAAGATGAATGTTCTACCAAAGTTTCTTTTTTTGTTTCAGATGATACCTATTTTAAAGAAGGATGCTAATTTGGATGAGTGGCAGAAGGGTATTAATAAATTTATTTGGGGTGGGAAGAAATCAAGGGTAAAGTTTAAGATTTTACAAGACACTCGAGAAAGAGGTGGACTTAAAGCACCTAATTTGAAATTATATTATGATGCGGCCACTTTAACTTTAGTAAGTGACTGGCTTAATTTAACAAATAAAAATATTCTTGTTCTTGAAGGGTGGGATTTATTATATGGTTGGCATGCATACTTAATTTTTGATAAGAAAGTAGATTGGATCTTTAAGTCACACATTTTAAGAAATGCTCTACTTCGAGTTTGGAAGAAATATTATTATAAGCTAAATTATAAAATACCTATTTGGGGGATTCCTGGACAAGCAATTCAGGGGGTCTCTAAGGGGGTGAATTTTGATAACATTTCATACAAAGAGTTACTTATTTGGTCGGGTACTGATTGGCAACTAAAGTCTTCAGATGTGTTAAGGCAAGAAAATATTTTACAATTGTGGTTTCAATATTTGCAAATAGTGCAGAGGTGGACTTTAGATAAGAAAGTGGGAATTACTTTAGTAGATGAAAATTTGGTAATTCAGATTAAGGATCAGAAACATGCCCATATTAAAAGAATTTACAATGAGTTAATAAAATTGGATTCGGAAACAGAGTTAGTAAAAGATTGTATGATTAAATGGGCCCAGAATATTCAGGAACCAATTTCATTGTGTTGTGGAAAAACCACAATACTTACATCAGAAGACAAGACCACGAAGGGTTGGAGAAAACAGGCTTTATTTGTGCACAATGGTTCAGAGCATTCACATGACAGATTCTGAACCCTGAGTTACTCCCAGGGTGTCATTTTTATACAGCTTGCCGCCCACGCTTAACCTAATAGATGACTTCTTATCTACCTTTAACACACTAAAAGAGAGAAGTTCATATCTTAAGACAACACACATAGGAAAAAGGGAAGTTTATCCAATGTGCAGAAAACCACACTCCCCTACACGTGTAATATCTTACACCATTTGTGACTTTCGGTTGGCACTTCTTGTAAAAATGTTTCTTCATAGAATTGCACACAGGTCATCACACTCAGCCAGTTTATAGTATTAGTTAATGCTTTCAAAACATCACCTCTGTTAATTCAAATATAATTCAAAAGTACTTTATCATTTCTCTTAATGGCAATTTTCCATCTACCTCAATTGGACCTATGGGAGGTAATTTGGATTAGAAATGTTAAATTTACGCAGGCTCAAAATCTGAGGGAAAATTTTTATAAAATGTTTTATAGATGGCATCTGGATCCTAAAAAGTTGTCTTGTATGTACCTGAACCTGCAACCTAAATGTTGGAGATGCGGTTGCTTGGATGCAACCTATTTTCATGTTTGGTGGACTTGTAAAAATATTAAAGCCTTCTGGATTGTGATTTGGTGGAACATTCAAAAGGTTTTTAAAAGGAAGATTAAGTTTACTCCCCAGTTGTTTCTTTTGGGTATTTTTGTGGATTTTGATGTTAAAGAAACTATTTTAATGTTTTTTTTTTTTTGAAAATTTTTATTTTTTAAAACATACAATCATTTATAAAAATACAATAAAATTTTAAAATAGAGAACCCCCCTCACCCTCCCTCCCACCCCCACCCCCCCTCCCTTCACTTCCCAGAGCAGAATACAGGGTTAAGAAAAAAAAAAAGAAAAAGAAAATTATAATAATTAAGAAAAAGGAAAAAAAAAGAGAGAAAGAAAAAAAAATCATAATTAACCTTTAACTCCATAACTTATAAAACAATTCTCTATAATATTTGATATTCATTCATAAAATAAATAAAACTTTTTAATTCCATATTTTTTCTGAATATAATCTATCCACCTTCCCCATACAGTAATATATCTTTCTTGTGTATGATCCTTTAAATAAGCAGAAATTTTTGCCATTTCTGCAAAACTAGATACTTTAAATATCCATTCTTCTAAAGTAGGCAAAGAATCTTTCTTCCAATATAGACCTACTAGTAACCTTGCTGCAGTTAATAAATTCAACATCAAAGTAGTTTCTTTTTCATTTAAGTCAACAAAAATACCAAGTAAAAATAGTTGAGGAGTAAACTTTATCGTCTTTCTAAAAATCTTTTGAATGTTCCACCAAATCATAATCCAAAAAGCCTTTACTTTTTTACAATTCCACCAAATATGAAAGTATGTCGCATCATTATTGCCACATCTCCAACATTTGGGCTGTATGTTGGAATACATACAAGATAATTTTTTAGGATCTAAATGCCATCTATAAAACATTTTATAAAAATTTTCTCTCAAATTTTGAGCTTGTGTAAATTTAACATTTCTTATCCAAATTATCTCCCATAAATCCAATGAGATCGGCTCCTGTATATTCTGAGCCCATTTAATCATACAATCTTTAACCAATTCTGTTTCCGAATCTAACTCTAATAAAACATTATATATTCTTTTTATATGAGCCGGACCTTGGTTTTTAATCTGAATAACCAATTGTCTATCTTCTAGTGTTATTCCCTCTTTCTTGTCTACAGTCCATCTATCCATTATTTGTAAATATTGAAACCATGACTGTAGAATATTTTGCTGCCTTAATACATCTAGGGATTTCAAATGCCAATTCGAACCAGAACAAATTAACAATTCTTTATATGAAATTTTATCAAAATTTGTCCCCTTAGAGGTTCCCTCAATTGCATGTCTGGGAATCCCCCAGATAGGTATTTTATAATTTAATCTATAATAATACTTCTTCCAAACACGAAGTAAAGCATTCCTCAAAATATGTGATTTAAAAGTCCGATCAACTTTCTTATTAAAAATTAAATATGCATGCCAACCGTATATTAAATCCCAACCTTCCAAAAAAAGAATATCCATATTTGTTAAATTAAGCCAATCACTCAACCAAGTTAGGGTGGCTGCGTCATAATATAATTTCAAATTGGGTGCCTTAAGTCCCCCTCTTTCTCGAGCATCCTGTAATATCTTAAATTTAACCCTTGGTTTCTTCCCGGCCCATATAAAATTATTGATACCCTTTTGCCATTCCTCCAAATTTGCCTCTTTTTTAAGAATAGGTATCATCTGAAACAAAAAAAGAAACTTTGGTAGAACATTCATTTTTACAGCTGAAATTCTCCCCAACAATGACAATTGCAATTTTTTCCAATCTATTAAATCCTTTTGGACTTTTGCCCATAGTGGTTCATAATTATTCTTGTACAATTTTCCATTTGAAGCAGTTAGATATACTCCCAAGTATTTAACCTTTTTTACCATCTGAAAACCTGTGGCTTTAATCAAACTTTCCCTTTCTTTAACTGACATATTCTTAGATAATATCTTAGTCTTATAATTATTAACTTTAAAACCAGAAACATTCCCATACTGTGTTATAAGTTCTAATAAACCATCAATCGCCTGATTCGGCTGTTCCAAAATTAAAACCAAATCATCCGCAAATGCCCGCAATTTATACTCATTCTTCCTTATCTTTACACCCTTAATTAACTTCGATTCCCGAATCTGAATCAATAAAATTTCCAGTGTTAAAACAAATAACAATGGGGATAATGGACATCCTTGTCTTGTCCCTTTTTGAATATTAAAATTCTCAGTCAATCCCCCATTTACAACAATTTGTGCAGATTGCTGCTGATATATAGCTTTAAGTGCATGTAAAAAATTATCCCCAAAATTCATTTTCTCTACCAAAGAAAATAAAAATTGCCAGTCCAATTGATCAAAAGCTTTTTCAGCGTCCAAAACGATAAAAGCCACAGGAATCTGATTATTCTTATCCAAGTACTCAATTAAGTTAATAATTTGTCTAACATTATGTTTCATATATCTCCCTGTTATAAATCCTGCTTGATCACTATGAATCAAGTCTTTCATAACCTGCATTAATCTATTTGCCAAAATTTTTGTAAAGATCTTATAATCAACATTCAATAATGAAATTGGCCTATAATTCTTAGGCTCTGTAAGATCCTGATCTTCCTTCGGAATCAGTGATATAAAAGCTCTTTTCCAAGAAGGAGGAACTTGCATACCCAACAAAATACTATTAAAGAGTTCCTTTAGTGGCTCTATCATTTCTTCAGATAAAATCTTATAATACCTAGAAGTCAGTCCATCTGTTCCAGGAGACTTTCCAACCTTTAACTGCTTAATAGCTAAGCCAATTTCCTCCACAGTAATTAAACTATTCATCCCATTTTGTTGTTCCTCTGAAAGTCTAGGAAAATGTACTGATTGTAAATATTTATCTATATCCAAACCCCTTATATTATCACTTGAATATAATTTTGTGTAAAAGTCCAAAAAGCTTTTTTTAATCAAATCTTGCTGAAAAACCTCAGTACCTTTATATTTTACTTTCTCTATAATTCTAGCTTTCTGTTTCTTTCGTAACTGATAAGCCAACCACCTCCCAGACTTATTCGCATTGCAAAAAGTATTATGTCTCATATACGACAGATTGGTAGCCACCTGATCTGCCATCAACATGTTGAATTGTTCCTTAAGCATCTTTATAGATACCTTTAAATTATTATCAGTAGGGTTAAGAACCAACTCTTGTTCTTTTGATTTGATTTCTTCTTCTATTTCTCTACGTCTTTGTGACCCTTTTTCCCTAAAAACTTTATTCAATTGAATCAAAATTCCCCTCATATATGCTTTACTAGCGTCCCACACCATAGACATCGATGTTCCCTTATTCATATTTATAGTAAAAAAGTCCTTTAAATGTTCTTTACACTTTTGTACGAACTCCTCCCGATTAAATAAGTTCTCATTCAATCTCCAGGATCTTCTATTCCCGTCTTCCGAATATAACTCCATCCACACCGGACTATGATCTGACAATGTTCTAGGAAAAATTTTTACCTTCCTCACTCTAGGGAGGAAGTCACTAGTAATCAAAAAAAAATCAATCCTTGAAAATGACTGGTGTCTATCAGAATAAAAGGTAAAGTCTCTATCACTTGTATTCCTTTCTCGCCAAATATCAATAAGCTCCAATTCTTCCTTCAAATCAAAGAAAGTCATAGGTAATTTAGTTTGAATAAAAGTTTTAGAGGAACTTCTTTTGTCTATAGTTGGGTCTAAAACCCCATTCCAGTCACCCATCAAAATTACCGATTTATAATCCAACTGAGATATCTTGCCATGCAGCAACTTATAAAATTGTTTCTGTTGTTGATTGGGAGCATATAGTCCAACAATAAGAACCTTTCGGCCTTGTAATAATAATTCCACAAAAAGATATCTTCCTTCAGAATCAGCCTCAATTAGTTTAGCTGAAAAAGTTTTCTTCACATAAATTACCACTCCCCCTTTTTTCCCAGGGGCTGGAGCAGTAAAATGTGTGCCCAGACGGGAATTCATCAAGAATTTAGAATCCTTTAAAGTTATATGAGTCTCCTGCAAACATATCAAATCATTATTATGTTGTTTCAAATAATGGTAAATCTTTCTTCGTTTCTGGGGCACGTTTAAGCCATTAACATTCCAGGTCAGGAACCTGACCATCTCCACCGGCCTGGAGCCTCTGGAGCATGGCCTGCAGATCTGCTGTCGAAGATCTTTTTGGTCTTGCCCCTCCCACAGGCTCTGTAACAACCAAACTTTCACCACTCTTCTGCAACTGCTCTTTTTCTTTACGTTTATGGGCAGCTCGTGTCATCCTTTGCTCTTTTATGTCAGAATTCAGTGCAGCTTGTTCCATAACCATCATTGATGAGGCTCCTGCCATAAGAGACTCTTCCGTCATCCTTATTTGTGGAGGTGGTGACAATCTTGCTTTTAAGATAGACTGATAAAAATCTCTTGCTTTGGAAACAGTAGTTAATCTGTGACGTATCCCTTCATAATTTACTATTATTCCTCTTGGAATCTCCCATCTGAACTGAATTTGACGATGTTTCAACTCATCAGACAAGAAAGTAAAATCTTTTCTGGCTCTTAAAATTTTTGGAGGTATCTCTTTTAAAATTATCACGTCTTGATCAGCAATTTGAAACTTTTGTTTGTAAAAAGCCTGTATAATTTCATTACGGATAGATCTTCTAGAAAAATAAATAACCACATCTCTTGGTAGATTTCTCTGTCTAGCAACCCGTGAATTAACTCTAAAAAATTTTTCTATCTCATTCTCAATTATTTCAGGCCGCCAACCAATATTAGGAGCAATATCTTTCACAATAAGCATCTTTAAGTCTTCCTGAGGGTTCTCCCTCAGGCCTCTGATACGCAATGCGTGTTCCATCTCCCTATATTGTGAAATGATTTGTTCATCCTGTGTAATTTCTATCTTGTTCTCTACCTCCTGCATTCTAAATTCCATCCTTGATGCATTTTCAGTAATCTTTTCCATCTGGTCATCAATCCTTTCTATGTGCAGGGCTAGGCCCTGAAAGGCCAGAAGGATATGGTCTCTTACTTGTTTGTTCTTTTTCTCCAATAATTCTTCTGTATTAGCCCTCTCTGCTAAGATCTTTTACCTCGTCCTTAATATCCAAGGCATGCTGTTTTAAAGCATCTTGTAAATCATTAAGAGAAATTGCAGGAGGAGGAGGAGAAGGTGGAGGTGATTTTGGTTTCTGAGATGCAGGCTGAGGCATTGGAGAAGAAATAGGAACCTTAGGGGCGGGAGGCAGACGTTTTGAAGCCATTTTCTTAAGTTCCAAGAAGAAAGATTCTTATTGAAAAAAAAAAAAAGGGCACAGTTCTTTTAAGTGTTCTTAAAAAAAAGAGAAAAAAAAATAGAGAAAAAAAGAGGAAAGAATAAAAGCCAAATTCTTACTTCTGTATTTAAAGAGTTAATCTGTATCCAGTTTTTACTCTGTAATGCAAATCAGGCAAGAAAGACGATCGCCATTTTAGTTTTCACTTTCCCTTTCTTCTAAAGGGAAAGTGAACAAAAGAAAAGGAAGAGGAAACTTGCTGAAGTTAAAGGCACCATCAAACTTAAGCACAGTCTCTCCTGGTCTGCTCCGTCTGCTTTCAAATACTCACAAGCAGCTGGAAAAAAAAGCAGATGTGGAAGCGGCAACTTGCTTCATCCCAAAAACTTCGGAATGAAGTCTCCCTGGAACGCGGAGTTGCTCAGGCTCCGAGGGAGCTCTACCCTCCGATCCCAAAATAACAGGAATCCAGGGGAGCTCTTACCTCTACCTGAGAGCTCTCCTCCTCCCTTTTTCCCAGGGAGGAGATACAAGCCGCGGGACAGCTGATTGTCAAAGTCCCGCGGCTTTTACACGCACCAGGAACGGGCGGCTTTGTAAAACGCCGCCATTCGTCATCGCTGGAACCACCGGAAGTCACTATTTTAATGTTGAATTTAATAACAGCAGCAAGATTATTGGTGGGTCAATATTGGAAGAAGGATACTCTGCCCATATTAAAAGAATTTACAATGAGTTAATAAAATTGGATTCGGAAACAGAGTTAGTAAAAGATTGTATGATTAAATGGGCCCAGAATATTCAGGAACCAATTTCATTGTGTTGTGGAAAAACCACAATACTTACATCAGAAGACAAGACCACGAAGGGTTGGAGAAAACAGGCTTTATTTGTGCACAATGGTTCAGAGCATTCACATGACAGATTCTGAACCCTGAGTTACTCCCAGGGTGTCATTTTTATACAGCTTGCCGCCCACGCTTAACCTAATAGATGACTTCTTATCTACCTTTAACACACGAAAAGAGAGAAGTTCATATCTTAAGACAACACACATAGGAAAAAGGGAAGTTTATCCAATGTGCAGAAAACCACACTCCCCTACACGTGTAATATCTTACACCATTTGTGACTTTCGGTTGGCACTTCTTGTAAAAATGTTTCTTCATAGAATTGCACACAGGTCATCACACTCAGCCAGTTTATAGTATTAGTTAATGCTTTCAAAACATCACCTCTGTTAATTCAAATATAATTCAAAAGTACTTTATCATTTCTCTTAATGGCAATTTTCCATCTACCTCAATTGGACCTATGGGAGGTAATTTGGATTAGAAATGTTAAATTTACGCAGGCTCAAAATCTGAGGGAAAATTTTTATAAAATGTTTTATAGATGGCATCTGGATCCTAAAAAGTTGTCTTGTATGTACCTGAACCTGCAACCTAAATGTTGGAGATGCGGTTGCTTGGATGCAACCTATTTTCATGTTTGGTGGACTTGTAAAAATATTAAAGCCTTCTGGATTGTGATTTGGTGGAACATTCAAAAGGTTTTTAAAAGGAAGATTAAGTTTACTCCCCAGTTGTTTCTTTTGGGTATTTTTGTGGATTTTGATGTTAAAGAAACTATTTTAATGTTGAATTTAATAACAGCAGCAAGATTATTGGTGGGTCAATATTGGAAGAAGGATACTCTGCCTTCTTTAGAAGAATGGGTATTTAAGGTTTCTAATTTAGCAGAAATGGCCAAAATTTCTGCTTATTTAAAGGACCATTCACAAGAGAGATATTTTATTGTATGGAGAAGATGGATACAATATGTTCAGAAGAAGTATGGAACTACAAAGTTTCACTTATTTTATGAGTAATGAATTTGTTTATAAACTTATGATGTTAAAGTTTGAAGAGAGTTAAGGGTTAGTATAATTTTGGTTATTGTATAATTAGTAAACTTAAATAGATTATGTTTAATATGTTTGTATAACCCTGTACTTGGCTCTTGGAAGTTGTGGGGGAGGGGGTGGGGGGAGGGGGTGGGGGAAGGATGGGTTGAAGTTTAAGTAGTTCAGATAAGTAGAAATAGTTTTATTGTATATAATATTGCTCACTGGAAAAGGGCCTAATGCTGGGAAAGATTGAGGGCAATAGAAGAAGGGGACGACAGAGAATGAGATGGCTGGATGGAGTCACTGAAGCAGTAGGTGAGAACTTAAATGGACTCCAGAAGATGGTAGAGGACAGGAAGACCTGGAGGAACGTTGTCCATGGGGTCGCGATGGGTCGGACACGACTTCGCAATTAACAACAACAACAAATATAATATTGATGTTTTAATTTGGAGAGAGGAATTGCTCGGGCATTTCCCCTGTACCGCATCCGAAGCGAGAAGATAGAAGAAGGGGAGAAGCAAGTAGGAAGGTTGAGGAGAAGGAGGAGAGGGGGAGAGTGAGGAAGAGGAAGAAGAGGGAAAGAGGCAAGTTGGTTAGAGGGTAGATGCGGTTTGGGGGGAAATGGGTGAGCAATACCGAAAGTTCTGTGTATCAATTTGTTTTATTTTTTATCTGAAGTATTTTCATGAATGTAATGTATTGTAAAATTGAAAATAATTTTTTTTTACAAAAAAAAAAAAAGATCCTTGCTTCCGCATCATCTGTGACCTGTCATTGCCTCGAGTCTGCCATCTCGCAATAGCAGACACTTTCACGCTGGGTTTAAGGGGTTTCCTTTCACTGTAGCGGGTGATCGCCTTTCACCTTGCTACCCCCAAGTCTTCCCCCTTTATCTCGCATGGCTCTTCAGGCTCTCTGCACCCCCGAAGGGCCCTCAATTGTGAAAGAATCAGAGTTGGAGGATGGAGACTGTCTTCTTTCCTCTACAATGCCTCAACATTGCCACCAGAAGTCGAAACCAGGTATCCTTAATGATGAGCCAACTTGACCATAATTACCAAGTATATCCTGACAAAACCTAAGTTGGGCAGAGGGCTAAGAATTGGGAATTCCCAGCCTTGTCCAAGATGAGGAAGTTGTTAGATGATTTCCTGGTCGAAAAACAGCCATTTCCCCTTCTTAGGAAAACCCAAGCTGAAAAATAAAAAGCACACCAAAGGAAAAAAAACCTCTCCTGCTTCAGCTAGTTAATAGCTCCAGGCAGGCAACCAAGAACCACTTAACAGGCAGACACAAAGTTGTGATAAGCAGGCATGCTGGCAGCAAGTCTCGTAAAAACAATAGGGATTGACAGGATTAGACAAAAACACACACAGAAACCCATCAGAGATCCATCTCCTTCCCCTGGGGATAGGATTAACCTTTTCCTCCCAGGAAAAGGCCAGGCTAGAAAATTATAAAAACAAAAGCCCCATCAAATCCCATCAAGTACCACCGGGTTTCAATAGCTCAGAAAAGGTATAAAAATTGCATTACTTGCCCATCTCGTCAGCTAGCTAGCCTGGAACCTTATTGCTGTGTCACTCTGCTTTTTGGCTTCTGAAATAAAGGTTCCACTTTTTGGCAGCTCGCTTTGCTTTGCATCCATTTCTTTCAGCACTGATGGCTCTGTCCCAGCTGGAAAATGAACTGGAGAACTTTCTTTCCACAATTAATTGGCCAAGTATCTCAGCTGCTATGGGTATTTATTTTTGATAAATATTTTTATTTAGCTTTTTTATTGTTTTAGAATGTTTTTATTGATTTTATTGTAGTATATTTTTAATTGTAAGCCTCCCAGAGTCTTTGATTGAGATGGGCAGCTATAGAAAATGAATGAATGAATGAATGAATGAATGAATGAATGAATGAATGAATGAATGAATGAATCAATCAATCAATCAATCAATCAATCAAGGGCATTGTGGCTTCTCACTGCATAGTAGGGTTGGTTTTTTTTTTTTTAGTAAATCACACTAGAGCAGTGGTTCTCAACCTTTTTAATGCCGTGACCCCAACTGGTCGTAAGTGGAGGACTACCCAACTGATTAAGTCGAAGACTTTCCCTGCCGGGAGCGCCGCGCATGCGTGGTGCTGCCCCCTACACCGGCCGAGGCGTAGCTGGCAAGGGGCAGTGACGGCGCAGGGCGACCACCGGCTGGGCCACCAGCTGGCCCAGCCCAAGGGAGGTAAGGCACCTGCTGGGCCCCACGTGTGCTAGCAACCCTCCCTGCGCCCGCCAGCCTCCCACCTCCCACCCCTGGCCCTCTTTTACTTACATTTTTAGTAGTTGCTCAGCAGGGAGGGGTGGAAACTTGCAGACAGCTCACCTTCGCTGCAGACAACTTGCAGCACCGTTTGCAGAATGGGACTTTTGGCGGGCTCAGCAGGGCAGAGACAGCCTGGACAATTCCTACTGGCTTTTGAAAGCCAATAGAATTAGACTCTATTCAAGAGAGTCTATTCTATTGGCTTTCAAAAGCCAATAGAATAAAAGGGAGTAGCACAGCTAAGGAAAAGGGGGGAAAATGGCGGACTGCATTGTTTGGCGACCCCCATGAAATGGTGGTTCGACCCCAAATGGGGTCGCGACCCACAGGTTGAGAACTGCTGCACTAGAGGTATCGTTTGTAGGATTCTGGCAGCTTCCTAGCTTGCCCAGAGATGCCAAGTCTGGTGTTTTGATCATTTCTCAATGTACTAGGTCAGAGGTCCCCAACTTTTTGGGCACCAGGGACTGGTTCGGTGGAGAGAGGTTTTTCTGTGGACCGGAGGGGGCGTGATTTTGTGTGCTGCCTGCATCCCGCGGATGGGGCTTTGCTTGTTTGTGTGGACCAGTTGCTGCCATGCCGTGTCCTGGTACTGATCCATGGACCGGGGGTTGGGGACCCCTGTAGTAGGTCACTTCAGCTGAGTACACAAATTTACAGTATATTTAATATTGCCCTATATGTAACCTGCTGTCACTTGGATGATCAGATATAACATCTTCCAAGGAACCATGCTAGTCTAAGAAAAGTTCAGATGTTTGCTTGTATATATGAAGATCTTCCTGCTTTTGCTTTATCTCAGGAGTAGTTAACCTCTGGACCACACATAATTCCCAGCACCCTATGGGTAGCCCTCAAAGGAACTGCCAAAATTTGGATGAAAAATAGACAGATTCCAGCAATGTTAAGGTAAAAGGAGAAAAAAACCTAGAGTATGGGTGTAAGTAGAAATATAATATTTCTGGATAGTGAAATGATTTGGTCCTTCTCTCAACACCCGCCCACCCCCATCTCTAAAATTGGCCAAAGTGGGGAAAGGTTTTTCAGCCTCTCTCCTTTTGGTGGTGTCATGGCATCCTCCCATTTAAAATAGTGTCATTCTCAGAAAAAGGTTGCTCATTTATGTTTCAGTTCATAAATAAATACTTGATAAATACACAGTGCCAATCCAGTGCTTGCATAATACTCCATTCCTACATGAAATTAAATGAATGTATTATTAAATTCATTACTTTTCCCACAGTTTTTGGGAGGAGGAGGAGTAGCAGAAGAAATAACTGAACCTTTAAAAACTAGTATGTTCTATGATACTTCTAAGAACATCTGATTTTGTGATTATATTTAGTTTTAATATTTCATTATATTTGTGTTACTTACATGACCCAGAGAGAGACAGTTTGAGGTAATGGTTAAGACATTAGGATAGAAACTGGGAGACTGTGAGCTCTAGTCTTGACTTAGCCATGACGTCAGCTGGGTGACTTTGGGCCAGTCACTCTCTATCAGGCCTAGGAAGAATGGCAAACCACTCCTGAAAATTTTGCCAAGAAAACTACAGTGACTAGTCCAGGCAGTTGCCAGGAGTGAACAGTGACTTGAAGGCAAAAAGGTGCCATAGAAACTGAAAGTCCCTCTAGTTTCCTCTTCTCCCTTTTGGGAGATAAAGTTGTCAGCTTGGCACTGTAGGAGATGACCAGGCTGAACCCAAGGGATGGAACAAACACATCATCAGTCATGAGTCCCTGCATGCCCACAAGAGATCTAAGTCCAGCCCACCTTGAATGCCTTTCTTAACTCCCACTAATTTCCCTTGACTGCTAGTAGCTCAGATTCTTGTAGAGAGCTTAAGCTTGCAATAAATCTTTTTTAAAATATATTTTATTAATTTTTTACAATAACATTCTTTAGTGCTTAGTAAACAGTGTGTTGTCTGGGTTCATATGTTTAAAAAACAATAATAATTAATTTCTATAATTCCATAATCAATATGTTAATTAGTGATATATTCCTTTGATCTTCTCTTCATCCAATGGTATTCTTTTATCAACATTTAGCAAATATTCTTAAAATTCAATACATATAAAGTTAAATATAAACCTTTTTCTTGTATTTATACAAATAACAGTAACATCAGCAGATAGCATTTTTTTATCAGTTTATATTTCAGTTGTATTTATAGTAATCATCTTATTAAATCACTATATGTCCTGTTTTCAAAATTCTTATTTAAACTTAATTCCCCCTTTGTATTCAAACCATTCTTATCAGTCATAGTTTTCTCAAAGTTAGTAACCTTTAAATATCCAACCTTTTAATTCATATACACCAGTGGTGGCGAACCTATGGCACGGATGCCAGAGGCGGCACTCAGAGCCCTCTCTGTGGGCACACGTGCCTTCGCCCCAGTCCTAGGCCTTCAGCTGGGTTTTATAAAACCTTTTCGCTTTAGGCCTCCTCCACCGTGTGCAAATAAAAAAAAAAAGATTCAATCAATGAGTCAATTTCAATTTCTTGCAGGAAAAAAAAAAAGATCTTGCAAAGTTGGAATTGATTGATTGAACTTTTTAGTCCCACCCAGTCTGCCATTACCACCACAGCCATACCCACCCAATGAGCCACACCCACCCAATGGGCCACACCCACCCAGCACCCGACAATGCATAAGTGGGTTTGGAGTTGCAGTTTGGGCACTCGGTCTCTAAAAGGTTTGCCATCACTGATATACACCATCCCAATATTTTCACATTTCATATATAATAAAAATTACTATACTACTTGTATGTCTTATCTCTCTTACTATGAGACCCCTTTATATCCATAATTTATCTATTCTTTTAAACATATTGAAACAAGTGTTTAATCATATAGTACTCCCTCAGGTAGATCGCATCAAATCTCTCATATCTGATTCTAGCCTTCTTCTTTTGCCAAGTAGTTTTCCAAATTAGAGTATTCAACTTGCCCAGGAGTTTTTCCTGTATTTTTGTGAATGCTGTTAGGAATAGAAAAAACAAGTTAGGTAAGACATGTATTTTTTGTCTTCAAACTTTAATGATTGTCCTGGTTGCTCTATAGTCCATTTTGTTAGATTTTCTTTCCAATCTTCAAGTTGATTTTGAGGTCCTGAAATATAGAATATCTTTTCCATTTCCATTTTTATGGTAAAACCTTGCAAGTTTTCTTTTGTTTGTATTAGTTTGTAGTTCTCTTCATCTATAGTTTCCCTTTTGGGGGTGCTGACCTCTGATTTATATTTTGTTATCTGGTCTGTTTGTTCATTCTTTTTCACCATTTTCTGAGAATTTTTTACTTGTAAGTTTAAGTTGGAAATGTGCTCGTTTATACCATCAAAGTTGTTTTTAATCTCATCATGATTTGAAATTATTGTCATTTGAATCTGTCACAGCATTGCATACATTTCCTCCTGAAAAGTATTTGCCTTGTCTTGAATTATTGCTCCTGCAGATCTCTGATGTTCCAGGCTGGGGCCTTCAAAAGAGGATATTAGATGTAGTTTTCTGCCACGTTTTAATAGGTGTGCAGCATCCATTTTATCTCCCCCTTCCAGATGTTCTTTCACTGGTACCATAGTCTCTGTGTTTTGCCTTTTAAGCTAGCCAATCTTAAAGTCCAAACAACCACATTTTATATAGTTCTTATCTTTGTATATATATATTTTATAATCCAATGTGTTTCCAATTATCAAAGCACCACTGAAGGCAAATGTAAGGACCTGCCTCAATCCCTCTTCCCAAGAAAGCAGAACTCCTGGAACAGCTTCATTCCAAAAGGAACTTTTATTAGTAGAAGTTGACAGCAGGCATAGAAGGCAGGATCTGAGGGTTTCCTGCGCAAATCAATAGGTTAAAGGAGCAACTGGCAAACCCCACCCCAATCGTCCATCTGGTCAGTTCAAATGGCCCAATCTCCAGGTGTGAACCTGCCGTGGGAACAGGGTTGATAAGACACCGTTCCTGGGGTTGTTAGGCTGTTAGGTCTTTGCGCCTGTTCTTCCACAGCTAGAGATAAGGCAGATGGCTGGAGACACATTCCATTCTCACCCCAGGCTGGCAATAAGGGAAATAGATCAAAGAGCAGTCAGATAGAGGAAAGCAAAGAGGATACATTGTAGTGGCTATAGCAAAATGGAGAAGATACATTATAGTGCCCATCGCTTCCCCCCTCCCCCCAGGAGTATGACAGAACCCACAGGAAGAAAGAATAAAGAAACACACCCCACCAAATAACTGGGTTCTGAAATGCCAACCCCTTAAAAAAATGAGAGATCCACCTGTAGAGGGAACAAAAGAGGGAGAGAAAACATATGTGAGTTAGTCCAGTTTGTCAGGGTATTTAGCATGAAATTTCTTAAGTAATCTCGGAGCTCTAACATGTCGTTTATCCTTCCTTCATTATTAAATCAGACCAAAAACTCTCTCTCTCTATTACAAAATAGTTATCATATTTAAGATAATAGTGTAATTCCAAAGAACACATTTCTATTTTTAAAAATATATTTTATCATTTCATCACTCTACGTCTATAAGTCTTTTTAACCCGTAAACAAATCCAATCCCTCTTCAAATGACAGAGCTACAGTTGTAATTATCGCTTTTGGCCACCAGATGTCCTCAGTGGATTATAGAATCCTTTTTCCAAGTTGATAGAGTTAAAGGGAAAAAAAGTTTTCTCTCTTATTTTTAAACAATTAACAAGAGAGGTATCTCCAGTATTATAAAATTGAAAGGAACAAATTAATAATGTCCCTTTTTTTCTTCTTTTCCCCCAAATATCCCCCCCAAAGAAAGTCCAATGATAAAAAAGTAGCCAAAAAAGACAAAGAATTATTAGTTGATTTTTTTTTCTTTCTTGGTCTTTTTCCAGTATAGGTAGCCACCACTTTCTTAAAACAGGGAAATACAGAGCTCTTTACAGGAACAATTAGGATAGCAAGAGGGAAAAAAAAGTCTCACCTGGATTCACCACGGTGGTTCTTCATGCTTAGTTGTTCTTTTGACTTGTGGTTGGTGCGGCAGGGTGATCGGCCATTTTACTGGCTGATCTTCTTCTCTGTCGGCCCTCAGAGTTCTCTCAGACAGCTGGAGGAGCCGCAGCTCCTCCACAGCTGAGCACAGCCTCCTCGACAGTAGTCGCACCCTCCAGGGCGACTTTCGACCCACGTAAGGGTCTACCAGCGGAGGGAAGCTAGCCGACGAGGAGACGAGTCTCTTTGTGTGACTAGAGGCGCCGTAATCCGGAACCGGAAGTCTGCATTCCTTCCTTCCTAATGATTGGGTGCTTGTGAAATCCTGGACTAACTCGGGTCCTCTGGCTGAGTGTTGGAAAGGACCTTTCATCGTCCTTCTTATGACCCACACTGCTGTCAAGCTTGCTGGGATTTGCACCTGGATCCACCACACCCATCTCAAGCCTTCCTCTCCCCCGGTCAATGCTGATGAATGCTGGACTGTAGCCCATGATGCTGAGGAAGACCTTGGGCTAAAACTTTTGTTTAAAGTTAAATGACACCATCTTTCCATTGAATGTCAAAGCAACAAAGAGGTCTCTGGTTCATCTCTGGCTGATCAGTTGTTCACCATAAGCACTCTGTCTTCTTCCATCGTGTGACCAGGCCATTGCTGCCTTTGCTTCCTCTTTTTATCTCCTGCCTTGTCCAGGTCTCCTTTTTCTTCCTTGTTTATATTGTTCTACTCCTAGTGCTCAATGGCATCCTCTATGTCTCTTCTCTTCTCCTCCCTTCTCTTGTTCACAGTTTTCCCTGATTGGGGGAGATTATGAGATAGCCATAGCCAGCAAAACACCACACAGTAAACACCCACAGAAAGGATACAAGTCTAATGTATACCTGAACCCAGGGATGCCTGAGGGGGATCCTGTAGTCCCTGCCTCAACTGCTGAAGTCCCCACTTCAGCTAGTGAGATAGCAGCCTTCTACACTACCACCTCCACACCCAATCAGAATAACCAAGCACTAAAGGTGGGGCAGGAGGACATAGTGGAGGAAGGAACATTTCAGGCACATAGAGGGTCAGTCTATAAGGAAGACCTTCATGTAGAACAACACCTGGTTCAACCTGGCCATGCAAGGGTCTTGGAAGATGAAAGTGTTACACCACCCTCAACATGTTTGGAAGGATAATAAGCAGCTCCTGATGTCATATTTAGGAGTCTGGAGTGCCAACACACACATTCAAAACTTCCAAACTTGGGTGAAATTATGAAACATTACTGATTGATGGATTTGTACCCACATACCCCCAACTGGCACCCAGGGGGTGGTCATGGAAGCCACACCATTTAAGACTGGCATGTTTAAAATTGATAACACCACAAAGGGGTGGAAGACTCTTGTTTTTGTGACAAGGAACCTGACTTTTGCAAAGCTAGGAGCACTTATAAAACACCAAGCAGCAGCCTGCCTAAATTATTTTAATTCTTTCTCCAAATACAAACTGGGCATTTATGCACATTGTACCGTTACATGGAAAGTTAATTGCACCAGCACTTGGGATTGGTGGTATAAGTGTCATCAAGCCTTTGGCCTCAATCCACATACAAACCCTTCAGTCCTGTGTAACTTGTTTGGGGCTATGGGAATCATGGCCTATATGGTACCTGGACCTAAAACAAATAAGGGAGTTTTCCTAGCCAATCATCCCAACTGGTGGTTTTTGTGTGGACGTTTTGCATATAGGTACTTGCCAGCTTTTTGGTCAGGAATATGCACTGTGAGGGTGATTTTTCCCTCTGTCAGGATCATACAACACCATGACTGGAATTTCCACATCTGGAATAAATGTGACAAATAACATGTTGAGCACCATCCCATAACACATAATTTGGGAACTACCTTTCCAGCACTTTAGTAGGTTTGAATTATGAATCCGTTCTAGAGTTAGGAGATTGGACAGAGCTCATGTTTAACTACACAGTATAGGCATGAATGCACCTGAACAAGGAACAAGGAGAGATTAGGGAAGTCGTGCTACAAAATCGCCAAGCCCTGGATGTTGTCCTTGCTGCTAAAGGTGGAGTCTGTGCATTAGCTCATACTCATTGCTGCAATTATATCTCAGACTACCAGGTTAGTATTAATCACAACGTTCATCTCAAGGTATCTTAGTTAGGAGGTGATTTGGGTATTTTGTTGGTTTGTTTTCACCCCCTTTGGGAGGGTATAAGTTGCCAGGAGCTTATGGAAACTGAGCAGCATTGAAGTCTCAGCAAATAAATAAGCAAATGCATAAATAAATGCTGGTCTCAGCAGCCTGTCCATTAGCTGGACTCCCAATGCACATAGAAAGGAAGGCTAGAACAAAGAAATCAGGAGATAACATCTTAGGAAATGAAAGTGAAACTCACAGATAGTTTTGCTCACATCTCTAAAGAATCTGAAAGTATAGATATACCAAACAAAAGTGTAGCATATACAAAACAGACCAGATCACCAGCCACTAGGGCAGGTACGGCCCGTCAGTGCCAATCTGCAAACTTTTTGTAGTCTTCCTTGGTCTGGTCCAGCTGATCTTGTAACACCCAGTGCACTGCCTGGAGCTCCTGCATGAAATCCGTGGTATCTCTCCAGTACTGGAGAGTCCGATAGGGTCAAAGGGAACAGATGTGGGTGATAACCGTAATTGGCCATGAACGGGGACATCTGTGTGGACCCATGCTGCATGTTGTTGTACACAAACTCCATCACATCCAACAAGTCTGCCCAATTGTATTGTTGAAAGTTCACAAAGCAGCACAGGTATTGCTCCAGTATGGCATTCATTCGTTCCATGCCCCCATCGGTCTCTGGATGGTGTGCTGATGAAAGGCACACCTGTACCTTCAACAGTTTAAGGCGAGCCCACCAAAAATGGGCTGTGATTTGCACTCCATGATCTGCTACAACATGCTCAGGGAGGCCATGCAACTGAAACACATGCCGCAAAAACAATTGTGCCATTTCTTATGCCATGGGGAGACCAGCACATGGGATGAAATGGGCCATCTTTGAAAGCATGTCCACCACCACAAGGATCATCGTGCCCCCTGAGATGTCAGGTGGTCTGTAATAAAGTCCATGGGCATGCTTCCCCATGGTCTCTCCAGCATGGGCAGGGGCCGCAATAGACCTGGTGGGGGCCACAGTTCATTCTTGGCTTTGTGACAGTCTGGACAGGAGGCCACATATGACTCCACATTGTGATGCACAAATGGCCACCAAAATACCTACCCCACCAAGTGGAGCATCTTGAACAGTCCAAAATATCCAATGGCCAGATTGTCATGACACTGATGCAAAATCAACCCCTGTGAAGGTCCCTTAGGCATGTAAATCTGCCCCTGATAGTGCAGCAGATCATCAGATTAAGACCAAGGACTTGGTTGCTCCCCTGCCAATTGGTCCATTTCGGCTTTTGGGGCTGTTCCAAAGGGGTTTCTCCCTGCTCCATTTGAATCTGCTCCTTGAGGTCCACCAGCATCTGGGTCATGGCGAACTTCTCCAAGGGAACCACTGTCCAGTGCAAAAGCTTGTCCTCGCTCAGGTGTACTCAGTTTTGCAGGATAGTTTGTCAGCTCACTGGTTCCGACCCCCAGGAGTATATGTCACCTGGAAATCAAACTGGGCAAAAAATAAGGAGCATTGAATCTGCTTGTCATGGTTGCTGATCCCCAAAGCAAGCTTTGCAACACAGACAGCCTGACATTAGCAAATGGGGGGAGGGAAGGGGATTGGAATGCAGGAAGGAGATGAGGGGGAAAGTGAAACATAAGCATACCAGCTGAGGAATGAAGAACAGATGGTAGCCAAGGTCACCCATCCAAGTGCAAAGCAGAAAAGCCCACAAAACAGAGGGCTCATTGCCCAAACAATATACAAGAACCTAATTTGACATTTGTTGATAAGGGGGGGGGTGTTGGTGGGTGTCCAGGGAAAAGAGAAAGTTAATTGCTTTGTTTGCATGGGAAAATGTCAGAACCAGCTTCACTATTCTTCTGTAACCATTTAAGCTCCAGTCAAGTGCCTTCTTGGCTAAACAATGGCTCAGGAGTCTTTCTTTGCTAGCTAAAATAATAATAATAACTTCTGGAGGCAGGTTGTTCTGTCACGAAATTTCTTCTTAGTTCTAGGTTGCACCTCTCTTTGATTAGTTTGCATCCATTGCTTCTTGTCCTGCCTTCAGGAGCTTTGGAGAATAGCTTGACTCCCTCTTCCTTGTGGCAACCCCTGAGATATTGGAACACTGCTATCATGTCACCCCTAGTCCTTCTCTTCATTAAACTAGACATACTGTCAATGCTGCAAATATTGTATATTCTTGCTTTGACAATATGCAAAACTGTCTGGTATTTACTGGGTTAATACATAGCTTAGAGTGGGGGGGGGGGGGTAAAAAGCCCGGGAAAGAAAGAGGAAGTAAACTTTTGACCTTCACACTAATTGGATAATGTGACTTGGGACTGCAAGATAAGGGAGGGGTTTAGCAAGAAAAGTTTGATGCCAGCGAGAGGAAGTCAGATTCTGGCATCAAAACGTCCATGATGGTGACCGGCAATTTGTAGCTCTGTAATAAAGACTTTAGGAAACATGCCTGAAAGTTCTTTGAAGTGCTTCATTAGTTGGAACCCTTGACATCATGCCAGAATCCAACATTCTTTTCAAACGACCTGTGGTCCCGAAATCCATCAGCTGCCTCTATGCTTGAGAGGAGCTGGCAAAGATTCGGGGAAGATCTCATTATGAAGAAAGAAAGATTGCCTGAGCCCAGCCCTGTAGCTGCAACAGTTTCCCCGGGGGTGGGGGGGAAGCGATAGCCAGCAAGCCGGGGGAGAGAGGAAGTTGGCAGATTTCCCAGCTGAGAGCGAAGACTTCAAAAGCAGAATGGACAGATAACACAGTTATGGGTGAGTCGTTGGAAAGATTTCAAAACTTAGAAATGAAAACCAGAAATCAGTTCCTACAAAGTGAAACCTACAGCCCTTCTATTGCTAATGTTCCTGCCATGGACTCCAGCCCTGAGAGAGAGAATCCCAGTCTGAATCCTCTGCAGCAAGGGGGAAATTGGGTTTCCCAGCAGGTGGCTGATCCATGTCCTCTGAACTTACCACAGCTAGTAGAGGCCTTGCAATGCCTTGGGGTGGTACAGAAGCCAGGAGATCAGCAGCTGTTGGGAGAACAGCCACAGCCAGGAGGATGGCCACAGCCCCCAAACGTGCAACCCCTGGGCATAAATCTGCAGCCAGGTTGGGGCCTACAGCAACGGGGGGGGGGCACAAGAGCAGTGGGGAGCCCAGCAGGAAGCCTGTCAGACCCTGCCTTCACCGGCCAGAGACCCCAACCCTGAAGAGAGGGTGAGTTCCAGTCTGAGGCATCTGCAGCAATGGGTAGATGGGGTTCCCCAGCAGATGAATGATCAGCAGCAGCAGAGGGCGTCACCACCCCCTGCAGTCCAACAACAGAGAAGACCACTACAACCCCCACTTGTGCAGCCACCATTGGGAGGCCTACAGCAGCAGGGGGCACCATCCAACCCCTCTGGCCAGCAGCAGAGGGCCCAGCAGCCATGGAAACAGCCCCAGTGGGGGCCACAGCAGCCTGTGTTCGCACCACCTTTCAATGCAACCTTTGATGGGGACCCAGAGAAGCTGATTTTTTTCCTCAACCAAGTGCGTTCTCACTTGAAATGCTGGGCCTATCTGTACCCGGAACCAGGGGCCATGGTCGATGTTATTGCGTCCAACCTAGAGGGAGAAGCATCTGAATGGCTGAACAATTTATATAGCGAGCAAGGCTCCGAATTGGAAGATCCCCACCGCTTTCTTTTAATTCTGAGAGAACGATTTGAGGACCCATCCATTGGCCTCAAAGCAGCAGGACAAATTCACAAAATAAAACAAGCCGGGAGGCCTGCCCTGGAGTACGTGTGAGAATTCCGCAAGATAGCAGGTCGAATAGAGGGGTGGCCTGAGCAGTACCTTATCCATTGCTTCATTGAGGGATTAGACGATCACCTCTCTCAGGCCTGCATCTATTGAAAAATACCTGATCGGCTGCAGGAGTG
This sequence comes from Crotalus helleri, assembly GCA_024509115.1. Taxonomy (NCBI): domain Eukaryota; kingdom Metazoa; phylum Chordata; class Lepidosauria; order Squamata; family Viperidae; genus Crotalus; species Crotalus helleri. Next base: position 37,616,402 of record JAKSXO010000008.1, read on the forward strand.
GTACCAGACAGCCATGAAGCTAGATGTTAAGCTCTCGCTATAGGAAGCCTCCCCCACATGAACCCGAGCAGCAACCAGAGCTACCTGGACAGCAATCACCCCCACGAAAGCCTTCAACTACTGCAAGGGCTGAGAGACCCAGGCCACCTACACGCCCTTCCTTTGAGTGTTTCCGGTGTGGACAAGGAGGACACCGAGCAGCCACCTGTCCAGTCCCCTACCCTCAACTGCAGAGCAAGCCAGAACCAGCAATGCGAAAGAAACCTGCTCAACGGCCAACGAGAAAAAAATCCAACCGACTCACGCAGGAACCAGTCACCCAGGTTACACCCCACACACAGGAGGATGCCAGGACTCCGAGTGGAACCGCCCCTGCTCTACCCTCCTTTGACAGCGACGATGAAGGAGAAAATGACCCAATGGTGAGTCGACAAATCCTGCCTTTTTCACTGGCCGCCAAACTTATAATCCCTAAGTCTGGGGCACAAATAGACTTGAACGTACTAATTGATTCAGGATGCACCCGCTGCATTATTAGTCTGGCGTTTGCCATGAAAATGGGCATAAGGGCAAAACAGCTTTCCAAACCGATGAGATTTGAGCAAACTGATGGCTCCCTGATGGGAGGGACTCTTATCACACAATTAACTGAACCTTTACGCCTAGAAATAGGTGCACACTGGAAGTTTATTCGTTTCCTGCTGGCTCCAAAAATGACTGAGGCGGTGATCCTAGGACTAGCCTGGTTAGACATATGGAAGCCGTTTATCTGGTGGGAGAAAGGAATGAGAATTGTGAGACTACCTATAGGGCCTGATCCCCCCATTGATTCAACAGATGTTACTGGGCATCTTAGGCAACCCAATGAGCGAGCGCACATGGCCGCCTCACTGCCTCCAGGAGAACCAGTCATCCCCAAGGAATACTTGGATCTGGCGGAGGTGTTCAGTGAAAAAGAATGTGATGCCCTGCCCCCTCAGAGACCCAATGACTGCTCCATCGAACTGGTGCCAGGAGCCAAACTCCCACGTCCAAGGATGTATGCTATGTCCCCCCTCGAAATGGAGGAGATGCAGCGATATGTGAACAAAAACCTAGTGAGGGGGTTTATCGAATGGGCCAAATCTTCCGTGGGAGCCCCTGTGTTGTTCAAAGAGAAAAAAGATGGGTCTCTTCATCTCTGCGTAGACTACAAGGGACTCAACACCGTAAGTGTGGAAAATAAATACCCCCTCCCCCTCCTAAAGGATTTATTGACCCATCTGGCTAAGGGGAGTGTCTTCACTAAGTTAGACCTAAGAGAGGCATACTAGCGGGTGAGAATAAAAGAGGGAGATGAGTGGAAAACTGCCTTCAACCATCCTATGGGGAGCTATCAGTTCAAAGTCATGCCATTTGGACTACAGGGAGCCCCAGCTGTATTTATGCAGTTGATTAATGAGGTTCTACATGATCACTTGTACAAAGGGGTTTTGGTGTACCTTGCTGATATCCTGATATACAGCACAAATATGACTGCTCACATAAAGCTAGTGAGAGAAGTGTTAAAGAAACTATTGAATGCCAAGCTTTATGTCAAATTGTCAAAATGTGAATTTCACCAAACCCGATTAGACTATCTTGGCTACCGAATTTCCAATGAGGGTATTGAAATGGATCCAGCCAAGGTGAAAACTATAATCGAATGGCAGCCCCCAAGAACTCGCAAACAGCTCCAGAGCTTTCTGGGTTTTGCCAACTTTTATCGTCAATTCATCCCTTCTTTTGCCGAGATTGCCCTACCTCTTACAGAACTACTCAAAACAGGCAAAGGAGGAGGGAAGCCATGACCGGGCCAACCACTGGCATGGACAATGAGCTGTCAAACAGCTTTTGAGAATTTAAAGAGACTATTTGCCGCTGAACCGGTTCTAAAGCACCCCTGCCCAGGGGAACCCTTTGTGATTCAAGCTGATGCCAGTGATGTGGCAGTTGGAGTGGTGTTACTACAAAAGAACAAAAATGGGATCCTGCAACCTTGTGCCTACACCTCTAAGAAATTCACTGAGAGCGAGCGAAGATGGGAAATCTGGGAGAAAGAGGCCTTTGAGATTAGGTGGGCGCTATTGAACTGGCGACACTATCTAGAAGGGAGCAAGGTGCCATTTGAGGTATGGACAGATCACAAAAACCTAGAGGCACTGAAAACTCCCCGCAAATTGTCACCAAAGCAAGTACGGTGGGCACAGTACTTTAACCGCTTCAACTTCACTCTAAAGTACATACCAGGAGGAAAGAACTTCCTAGCTGATGGGCTATCCCGGTTACCCCAGTACAAAAGCGAACGAGAGCAAGTTAACGAGGCAATTATTCCCAATCCACAAACTGTTGCTCAACTTACACCTCGCAGGGTCCCCAATCCTGATGACCCTGGAGTGAAGAAAATAAAACGAGAGCTCCTCACTGACCAATGGTTCAAAGATAATCAAGCATCCCTAACATGCAGGGATGGCTTGGCTTACAAAGGGGGGAAGTTATATTTGCCAGAAGCGCTCCGTCTTAATGCTCTCAAACACAGCCACGATATAAAGCAGGCTGGACACTTTGGATATTTGAAAACCCTACACCTCACCCGCCGGCAATTCTGGTGGCCGGGGCTGAAAAAGGATGTGGAAAACTATGTAAAAAGTTGTACTGTATGTGCCACAATGAAAAGAATCCCAGGGAAAACTCCTGGGTTACTGCAACCCGTGGCAGACCCTTCTCAACCCTGGGAAGAAATAGCTATGGACTTTATAGTGGACTTACCTGAAAGTAGGGGAAATACTGTCATCTGGACTGTAATAGACCTGTTCTTGAAACAGGCTCATTTCATTGCCTGCAAAGGACTCCCATCTGCCCAACGACTGGCCAAATTGTTCCTGAAACATATCTACCGGCTGCATGGCGCCCCTAAGCGAATAATTTCAGACAGGGGGGGTGCAATTCACAGCAAAGTTTTGGAGAAATTTCCTTACATTAATTGGATCATCTAAAGTGTTATCATCTGCTTTTCATCTGGCCACCAATGGGGCCGCTGAAGCCGCTAACAAAATGGTGGAGCAATATCTTAGATGCTAAGTTTCTTACCAATAGACGAACTGGACTGATCTCCTCCCTTTTGCAGAGGTGGCGTACAATAATTCTGTGCACAGCAGCACCGGCTACATGCCTTTCAAAGTAGCCACAGGGAAAGAATTTAACCCAATACCTGAATATCCTCAGTTGCCCTCCGCTTCACAGACACTTGATCAGTGGGTGAGAGGGTGGGAAGAAGTTTGGAAAAACACAAAAACTGCTTTAAAAAAGACTTTTGAAACCTATAAAAAGCAGGCTGATAAAAAGAGGGCTCCCCAAAGAACATTCCAAGCTGGGTAAAAGGTCTATCTGTCAACTAAATATCTACGCCTTAAATTGCCCAGCAAAAAATTGGGACCAAAATTCTTGGGGCCTTTCCCCATAGTAAAGATCATCAACCCGGTCACAGTAAAACTGAAACTCCCTAAACTGTTAGGGAAAATTCACCCAGTTTTCCATTGTAGTTTGTTGAAGCCTTATCGGGGCTCCACTTTAAGACCTCCTCCAAAGAAGGCACCTGGGCCCGTCGTAGTGGCAGGGCAGACCCACTATGAAGTGAAACGTATTCTTGACTCCAGAATCTTTAGAGGGAAATTACAGTACTTAGTACAATGGAAGGGATACCCGTTGTCTGAAGCTACCTGGGTGAAATCTAGTGAAGTGAAAGCTGACAGATTGATCAAAAGGTTTCATGTGAACCACCCCAGCACACCAAAAGATAACCCTTAACATATGCTTTTGTTTACTTTACAGGATCTGTCCTTTTTGTAAGGGGGGCCGGATGTCAATGGTGCAAATATTGTATATTCTTGCTTTGACAATATGCAAAACTGTCTGGTATTTACTGGGTTAATACTTAGCTTAGGGGGGGGGGTAAAAAGCCCGGGAAAGAAAGAGGAAGTAAACTTTTGACCTTCACACTAATTGGATAATGTGACTTGGGACTGCAAGATAAGGGAGGGGTTTAGCAAGAAAAGTTTGATGCCAGCGATAGGAAGTCAGATTCTGGCATCAAAACATCCATGATGGTGACCGGCAATTTGTAGCTCTGTAATAAAGACTTTAGGAAACATGCCTGAAAGTTCTTTGAAGTGCTTCATTAGTCGGAACCCTTGACACATACCCAATTCCAGCAACCATTCTTTATATGCTTTAGCCTCCAGTCCCCTAATCATCTTTGTTGCTCTTCTCTGTACTCTTTCTAGGGTCTCAACATCTTTTTTACATCGTGGTGACCAAAACTGAGTGCAGCATTCCAAGTGTGGCCTTACCAAGGCATTATACAGTGGTATTAACACTTCACATGAGTTTGATTCTATCCCTCTGTTAATGCAGCCTACCACTGTGTTGGCTTTTTTGGCAGCTGCAGCACACTGCTGGCTCATATTTAAGTGATTGTCCACTATGACTCCAAGATCCCTCTCACAGTTACTACTATTGAGCAAAGTACCACCTATACTGTACCTGTGCATTTGGTTTTTCTTGCCTAAGTGTAGAACCTTACTTTTTTCACCACTGAATTTCATTTTGTTAGTTAGTGCCCAATGTTCAAGTCTGTCAAGATCCTTCTGTATCTTAAGCCTATCTTCTGGCGTGTTCGCTATTCCTGCCAGCTTGGTGTCATCTGCAAATTTGATGAGTTCCCCATCTATCCCCTCATCCAAATCATTGATGAAGATGTTGAAGAACACTGGGCCCAGAACAGAGCCCTGGGGCATCCCACTACACACTTCCCTCCATGTAGATGCAGTTCCGTTGAGGACAGTTGACATTAAGTTGGTTCTGCATTATCAATCCACCCAGAGGGCTTAACCTACCATGGGAATTGCACAACCCTGTATGACTGTCTCCCAGGGGGACCATGCAGAAATGAAGAGCGGTGAGGCAATCATAAAAGCCCTGGGGCCCAGCTGTGAAAACCTCAACACAGGAGAGAAGCCCTTCCCCAGCTGGGAATGCAGCAAGGCTTTTCTGCAACCTGCCGGGCACATGACGAGACCCACAGCCTCCTTAGGCCCTATAGTTGTGAGGAATCCAGCAAGAACTACCATGTTCCCAGCCTGCCAGGCCAGCACAAGAGGCACCACACATGGAAATTGACATCAATACCCCAGGACCCTGAGATATGAGGGGAGCCTCCAATGATGAGGAGTCATTCCTGACGGGCTGAGAGTTCTTGGTGGCTGACTTGAGACTGGGGCTGGACACTGCTCCCCCCATCCCAGCACCACTGGACCCCCCAGCACCACCAGTGCCAGCTGCCCCAGTGGCACTGTCCGCCCAACTGGTACCCATCACTCCACCAGCACTAGTCCCTCTGCCTGCCCCAGCTGCACTCCCAGCACCAGCTGTTTTCCTGGTCCAGGGAGACCACCAGCCTCCCCATTTGACAATGAAATATGATGGGAGCCCAGAACTGATGGCGTATTTTGTAGCCCAAACTTGTCACTACATAGAGTGATATGGAGTGTGGTACCCAGATGATGCAGCCTGAATTGACTGTGGCCCTAACCTTAGATGGAAATGTGGAGGAGTGACTGTTGGCCCTACGTGAAGATGACGCCACTGAGCTGTACCATTTTTATGCCTTCATGAGAGTCCTAAGGGAACAGTTCGAAGACCAACTCACCGTCCGATGAGCAGAGACCCACATCCGCACCATTAAGCAAGAGAAGCAAATGGTGGCAGAATATATCCAAGAGTTCGGCAGACTAGCCAGCCAACTGGGGGAATGCCCTGAGTGCCTACTGATGGCCCACTTCTGAGAGGTGTTGAGTAAGGAGCTATACTACACCTGCCTATTCCGGGGAGCCCCAAGGACCCTCCAAGGGTGATACTGCCTAGCAAGCAAAGTGGAAAATGACTTAGCTGAATTCCATGAAGATACAGGATGAGATGGCCGAGGTCACCCCACTCAGGAGAGAAGTACCCAAAAAGGAGCAAAGGGAGGCACTTCCCCCCCCCCAAGGCAGCCAAACCCCATGGAGCCCCTACTGGATGCTTCTGCTGTGGCAAGAAGGGACATCGAGTGGCTGAGTGCTCCACCTGACATCCAGCCACCGGACCACGCCTGCAGCAATGGAGAGGGAACTCTGAACTTGAAACCTCCAGCCATCCTCGAGATTGACAGTGAATAGGAAGGCAATCCGATGCTGAGTAGTACCATACTCCCCATGACTGCTAGTGTAGAAATAACGGTGGTTTCCACAGGGCACAAGGCCCTGCTAGACCCTGGATGCACCAGGTGTCTGTTTAACCCTGGTGTGGTGGGAAAACTGTGAAAGCGACTAAGGGAACTGAAAAGACACATAGTGTCAGACCCTCATTTATTATATGGCTTTTCTTTCTCTGTTCGGGTCTGCCATTCTGTTGGGAGGGGGGAGGAGGATGCTCTGCTATTCTTCTGGGAGGGGGGAGGCTGGTACGGGGTGTAAACAGAAGAAGGAATGTGCCCTGGGCCATCTGTCTTATCTCTGCACCAAGGGGAGTAGATCAAGAGGCCGAGAGGAAACCTAAACCCTGAGAATGATGCCTGGGAACTGCGCCTATCAATTTAGTTCCCATAACAACTTTGCACCTGAGGATTGGATGAAATCAAACTGAAATTTTGGCCATTGGGGTGGGGTCTGTAAGGGATGCTGTAATGTAACATTTTGCGTGGGAAAATATTAGATCTTGCTTTGCTTTCTTGCTGTCACTGTCTCTCAATAAAAGTTCCTTTTGAGATAATACCTGTCTCAAGAGTTCTGCTATCTTGGGAGGACTAGCTGAGGCAAGACCTTACACATAGCCTTCACCCAGCTGGATGGATTGGTGGCAGGGGGAGTGCTGGCTACATTCGTAACCAAATTGGTGGAGATGAGGGTAGGGGCCCATGTAGAAACTACCCCACTCATTGTGACCCCAGGAATGGCTGAACCCCTGGTCCTGAGACTTGTGTGGTTCAAAAAGTGGAACCCCTGCATAGACCAGGAGCAAAACTGGGTAAAGATGCAGAAGAAAACCCCTGACCAGAAAACTGCTGCAAAAGTGCTAAAAGGTGCCCACAAGCCACTAGTTAGAAAAGCGAAAGCTGAAGGTGTGGGAAAAGCCCTATCAAGGAAGGGGCCAGATACATGAAAAGGAGTCTGATGTGTTTTCCCCCTCACTGCCCCATGGACTGTGCCATTGAGATTGTCCCCGAGGCCAAACTGCCAAAACCTAAACTGTACTCGATAATGCCTCGAGAAGTGGATAAGCTCCAGTTGTTCATCGACAAGAATTTGGCCATGGATTTCATTCAGCCAGCAAAATCATGCAGGGCAGCCCCCATGCTTCTCTGTAAGAAGAAAGATGGCTTGCTTAGATTATGCATAGATTACCGTGGCTTGAACGTGATTTGTGTGGAGAATGTGTACCCCTTACCTCTCATGAAAGTCATATTAAACCAGGGCTTTTACTTTGGCACCTGGCAGGTGATATGCGACAGTCATAGACAAGTGTAGCAGGGGAGGAGAATGAGCTGCAGTGGCCGCAGTGCCGCACAAGCCTGAGGGAGACACAGCTGGAGCTGCAGGGCTTTTGGGGCTTGGCAGAAGCCCCAGGAGCTGTGTGCATGGCTACAAGTTTATTGGCACTTCTGCAGGGCTGCTGGGGCTCAGCAGAAGCCCCAGGATCAGCGCTGGGCTCCAGCTGATTGGCGCTTCCGGAAGCAGCACATAGCTGGAGGTGCACTGAAAAGAAAAGGAGGAGGTGGAGAGAGGAGAAGATATAAAAGGAGGTTTTGGTGGAAAAGGGCGAGCAAGGGGCTAACCCCCCTGCCCCCCCCGGGCGCACATACAGGAGGTGGCGAGCACCCGGCGTCCCTGCTGACTATCTTGCCCTGTAGGCTGACTGCATTCTGAGAGCATCCCTTTCACCCAGGACACACCCAGGGGGTGGGGCAGAGGTGGCGGGGCAGCCCCTCGCAGGCTCCAGGCCCTTTTAAGGATTATGTATTAATAGAAAAGCAACTAACTTACCTCTGTTCATAAACACTAAAGCTGCTGCACATAAAAAACAGAGGGGCTCTGATCAACTATCACAGCCACCATTTTGACAGTTTTGCTATACTGTTGTCTGTGGATGCCCCCACTAAATGCAAACATGGGATAAACTAAACCTGGTTTGTTCTCAGTCATTTAAGTGGCCACAAACTACTAGAAAAAGTGGCATTTGATCACAAGGCAAGGAGGCATCAAGAAATGTTTCCCCTTTTGCATTTGAGCATCCAAAAAGGGACAGGAAAGGAGAAAGGGAAAGAGGAAAGAAAAAGAAAAAGAAGGAAAAAGGGGGAGAGAGCAAGGAAAGAAAAAGAAGGAAAGAGGGGAAGGAAGAAAAAGAAAAGGAGAATGAAGAGGGAAGGAAAAAGAAGAAAGGGGGAAGTAAGGAAGTAAGGAAGTAAGGAAGGAAGGAAGGAAGGAAGGAAGGAAGGAAGGAAGGAAGATTATAATGAGAGGGAGGGCGGGTCTGAGGGAAGTCCTGCCTTAGCACTTGGCCACGACCAACCCTGCTGCCCTTTTGCCATCCCCTTGTCCCCTTCTCCTGAATCTCCTGGTGGTATCCCATCCTATCACTGAGGTTACAAATCTGGGTCTCCTCGTATGGACAGGGAGTGGGTCTCCCTCAGATACACACATTTCACCCTCCCACACACACCATGAGCAACCTGGCCAAGGAGAGCAAGCCAAGCAGCAGCAGCCTTGAGGAGGAGGTAAGCGCAGCTGGGTGCCCCCTTGGGCTAGGCTGGGCTGGGCGCTTGCCCTCCACTGCCCAGGGTTCTGGGAAGCCTGCACTGCCGGGGGTCCTCCGCGTGGCCTGAGAGGGATGGCGAGGCTCCTCTTGTGGACAAGGGTTTGGTACTCGCCTGGGCCACCACAGGAGTCCCCCAACACGAGCGATGTTGAGCTGGCCATGCCCACCATGGCCATGCCCACCCCAGCCATGCCCACCCAGCCCCCCAAAGTGAACCACAACCCCGATGTGGCCCTCAGTGAAATTGAGTTTGACACCCCTGATATAAAAGGAGGTGGTTTTGGTGGGAGAGGGAAGAAAAGACAACAGGGAAAGAGAAGGGGGTGGAGAAGAAGCTGTGGAAGGAGAGCCCAGCAGGCAGAGAGGAAGAACCGGCTGAGTCCTTGGTCTCTGCTTGGAATAAGGCGGCATCAGGGGCGTTAGACCGGATCGTGCCTTTGCGACCACTCTGCGATTGTGGATCCCGGAGGGCACCTTGGTTTACCGAGGAGCTACGGGAGATGAAGCATCAGAAGAGACGTCTAGAGCGACGCTGGAGGGCTAGTAACTCCGAATCCGACCGGACACTTCTAAGAGCCTATATTAGGACTTATTTAGTGGTGATATGAGCGGCAAAATGTTCGCATTTTTCCGCACTTATTGTGTCTGCAGAATCTCGCCCCGCTGCCCTGTTTAGGGTGACCCGTTCCCTACTTAATGTTCGGGAAGCTGGGGAGCCCTTACAGGGTAGAGCGGAGGAATTTGTGCAATTCCTATCAGACAAAATCGCTCGGATTTGGACAGACCTAGACTCCGATTGGGCAGGGCCTTCTGAGATGACTGGGGCAGGTCTTAGCTCAGTTTTATGGGATGAATTTGAGTCTGTGATCGCTGAGGATGTTGACAGAGCGGTGGGAGTAATGAGCGCCTCCACTTGTTTATTGGACCCGTGTCCTTCCTGGTTGGTCTCGGCTGCCAAGGAGGTGACACGAGGCTGGCTCCAGGTGTTGATCAACGCTTCGTTGAGGGAGGGGTCTTTCCCGCAATCCCTGAAGGAGGCGGTTGTGAGGCCCCTGCTCAAGAAGCCTACCCTGGACCCGGCTGATTTAAATAACTTCCGTCCAGTCTCCAATCTCCCCTTTGTGGGGAAGGTTGTAGAGAGAGTGGTGGCGCTCCAGCTCCGACGGTCTCTGGATGAAGCAGATTATCTAGACCCTTTTCAATCTGGCTTCAGGCCCAGCTTCAGCACAGAAACCGCTTTGGTCGCGCTGATGGATGATCTCTGGCAGGCTCGAGACAGGGGTTATTCCTCTGTCTTGGTGCTACTTGACCTCTCAGCGGCTTTTGATACCATCGATCATGGTATCCTTTTGCGACGACTCGAAGGGGTGGGAGTGGGAGGCACCGTTTTACGGTGGTTCTCCTCCTACCTCTCTGGCCGGTCGCAATCGGTATTGGTGGGAGGGCAGAGGTCAACCCCGAGGCCCCTTGAATGCGGCGTGCCACAGGGGTCGGTCCTCTCTCCCCTCCTATTTAACATTTATATGAAGCCGCTGGGTGAGATCATCAGACAGCACGGGGTGAGGTTTCATCAGTATGCTGATGATACCCAATTATATATCTCCTCCCCGAGCTCTCTCAGTGAAGCGGCCGATGTGATGGGCCGTTGCCTCGAAGCCGTGAGGGTCTAGATGGGGGTTAACAGACTCAGGCTCAATCCTGACAAGACCGAGTGGCTTTGGATGTTGCCTCCCAAGGATCATGTCGACTGTCCAGTGTTGACTCTTGCGGGGGAAAATATACCCCCTTCGGAGCGCGTTCGCAACTTGGGTGTCCTCCTTGATCCACAGCTGAATTTGGAACATCAATTGATGGCTGTGGCTGGGAGGACCTTTGCACAAGTTCGCCTGTTGCACCAGTTGCGACCCTACCTGGACCGGGAGGCTCTCCTTACAGTCACTCACGCCCTTGTCACCTCACGTCTGGACTACTGCAACGCGCTCTACATGGGGCTACCCTTGAAAAGTATTCGGAGACTACAGTTGGTCCAGAATGCAGCCGCACGAGTGATAGTGGGTGCTCCTCGATACACCCACATTACACCTATCCTCCGTGAGCTGCACTGGTTGCCTATTGGTCTTCAGGTCCAATTCAAGGTGTTGGTCATTACCTTTAAAGCCCTATATGGCTCAGGGCCAGGCTATTTGCGAGACCACCTACTACCTCATAGTTCCCTACGTCCGGTTAGATCCCACAGGCTGGGCCTCCTTCAGGCCCCGTCGGCCAAGCAGTGCCATTTGGCGGGGCCGCGGAGGAGGGCCTTCTCTGTGATGGCGCCCACGCTTTGGAACCAGCTCCCCCTGGAGATTAGGACCGCTCCCACCCTGTTGGTCTTCTGTAAGCTACTTAAGACCTGGCTTTTCCGGCAGGCCTGGGGTTTATAAAACCTGACCCCTGGATGACTGTCTTTGCATTGTTTGTTTTGTTATGTTTTATGTGTTTTTTATTGTTAGCTGCCCAGAGTCCTTCGGGAGTGGGGCGGCTTATAAATTTTAAAAATAAAATAAAAATAAAATAAAGAAGAAACAGGGAAGAAGAAGCTGTGGAAGGAGAGCCCAGCAGGCAGGGAGGAAGAAGAAACAGGGAAGAAGAAGCTGTGGAAGGAGAGCCCAGCAAGCTTGGAGGAAAAAGAGAGAGGGAAGAAGAAGCTGTGGAAGGAGAGGCCAGAAGCAGGGAGGAAAAAGAGAGAGGAGAGGGGGAAAGGAAGAAGGACTGACCAGCCAGCTGACTTTTTTTTTTACGGTTTGTAACATTTTATTAGGTTATAGAATAAAATACAAAAATATAAAAGCAAATTGTAGGACACAGTGAGGAGGAAGAAAGGGAAAAAAGTGAGGGGGAGAATGGAAAAAGAAAAGGCATTGACTTCCGACTTCCTCTGTTGCAGTAGAATGAAGCATTAACATCAAACTTCAACTTTTTACTTTTCCATAATAGTATAAACTAGCCATTTCTATAACAAATGAATCTAATCAGTAAAACCCAAAATCCCCCGCTCTTTTTTTTAGTCATCAAGTATTTGACACCTTGCTAAGCACTGGTGGTACTCGAATATTGTTATGTCCTAAAAGTGGTACAATCTGTGAAAAGGTTGAAAAGTCCTGCTTTAGGCATTGAACGAGGCAGAGTGTTGAAACAGCAAACAAGTTTATTAACTCAGAACAGAAGCAGTCCTAAAGGCTGCTGCACAGCTATTTATACAGTTAGCCTCTAGGTGTCAACCAATAGGTGTCAAGACTGCTAACATCGGATGTTCTTGCTTGCCATATATGAAGAAGCAAACATGTTTTATTTAACCTGCATATCACTTCTAGAGTTAAAGTCAGACAATGTTAGAATAATGGGTGGGAAAGTATGTACTCAGGGGAGAGTTAACCACAACAATAATTCAGTACAGTATTTCCACGGTCAGCTGTAACCAGGAGTTACGGGAGGGAAAGTTCAAACTTCAAACTAATTGGAGAACATGATTGATGACTGTAAAATGAAGGAGTGAGTTATGCTTTGTTACGGGTGATTGAGGGTGGGAGGATTCAGTTTTTGGCTTCAATATGTACGTGCCGAAGCTTTGTAGAAATAAAAAGATTCTTTAAGGTAAATAAAGCCTCAAAGTTCTTTGAAAACCTGCTTCTTTCGGAACCATGACAATAGGTTTGAAGTAACAGTTTCCCACCCCAAACCTCATTATCAGCTTGGAGACAGCCAGTCTGGCTTTCAGTAACAGCAACTGTTAAACAATACAGCAATGTAGGTCAGACATTAAGCAAGTGATTTAAAACAGTTGTGGCAATACATTACACCCCTTCCCCCTAGATGGCTCAAACTCTCAATTGCTGGACATAGTCCTGCAGATATTTAGGCAGCCTTCTTGACCATTCTGAACATCTAGGGGTTGCAGGGGCCTCCCGGTCTACCTGCTCGCCTGCCCGGCTGGGTAGACCAAGACTCTGAGGTCCACTGAAGTCCGGTTGACTCGGGTCCCTTTGGCTGGCCAGTCCCAGTTGGCCCAAACCAAAGTCCAATCATGCAGCAAAGTCTGCAGGGCTGTCCCTCAGCGCAGTTTGCCGGTCCTGTTCAGCGGATACTGTCTGTCTGGGGGAAGCTCTACTATGGCCTTTTCCCTGTCTCCTTAAGTAAGAATTTTGTTGGAGCATGCAAGCTCCTCTGTTGGGCCACTGTCACACGGCCCTTGCGTGTGGCCCTCTTGAGAGGCCTGAGCCAGCGACAGGTTCGCTAGCCTCCGACACAGCTGGTCAATGTGCCGGCGAATGACTCGCTCATCTTCCAGGACCACCTCATAAGAGAGTGGTCCCAACAACTTAACAACCATGGCTGCCACCCACAAGGCCCCTTGCCCGTACCTCTGGGTCCAAACCCACTTGCAAATTCCGAGGTGCCTTTGGCTGAGCAGTGTCCGAGGCAACCCGGTCAGGGTGCAGCCTGTCCAGCTTGGTGATCAAACGGCCCCATCTGAGTTCGGCAGGGCTTCTGCCCATGGCGGTACAGGGAGTTGTGCACTGGCAGAGTAGAAAATCTGCCAGTCTGTGGTGCCAATCCCTGTGACAATCTGTTTTAGTGATTCCTTGGTTGTGCGGACCATGTGTTCCGCTTGGCCATTTGAGGCCGGGTGAAAGGGAGCCAATGTGGCGTACCATATTAGATTTGCCCTGAGGAAAGACTGGAATTCAGAAGCGGTAAACTGAGCCCCATTGTCTGAGACTAACACGTCTGGAAGTCCATGTGTTGCAAAGATTCTACGCAGTTCCTGGATGGTCCTGGCAGTAGTCATAGTACGGACTGGTGCGACCTCTAACCATTTGTGTTGTTCGTCCATCGATTTCAATGAGGACCTTGACATCTTGTAGATTATGGGCCATCAACGATGTGTCTGTAGGTGGCTGATAAGACCGATGTTAGCACGGAATGTTCTACCACATACTGAACAAAGAAATGTAGACACTGTTACTTCAGCATTTACAGCTCTGGCTTTGCGGAGTGCTCGCTTGTCTTGTGCCAAGGTTGTCCTTCTGTGTTCATATGTCTGGCAACCCTGGTACACCAAGGTGTGCCATGTCGGTCGATCATGTGCCAGAAGTTCCCAAGAAATGATGTTAATATCCAGGGACTTGAGAGAGGCTTTCAGCGTGTCTTTGTATTGCTTCTTTTGTCCCCCATGTGATTGTTTTCCTTGAGACAGCTCACCATAGAAGAGCTGTTTAGGGATGTGATGATCTGGCATCCTTACAACATGGCCTGCCCAGCGCATCTGGGCTTTCATCAACAGAGTGTAAATTGATGATAAGCCTGCTCTGGAGAGGACATCTGTGTCTGGTATCTTATCCTGCCACCGGATCCTCAGAATTCTACGAAGGCAAGTCATATGGAAGTAGTTCAGTTGCCTAACGTGCCTCTTGTACACTGTCCAGGTCTCACTAGCATACATCAGGGTAGTTAGCACTGCTGCCTGGTAAACTTTAAGCTTAGTAGCAAGGCTTATTCCACGGCGGTCCCACATGTTAGTCCGCAATCTGCCAAATGCAGAACTTGCCTTGGCAATTCTACAGTTGACCTCATTGTTAATTGTCACTGCACGGGAGAGGGTACTACCAAGATTCGTAAATTGGTCCACTGCTTGCAGCTTTTGTCCCTTTACTGTGATGGTAGGCTCTTGATATTGGGCTTTTGGAACTGGCTGGTACATCACTTCAATTTTGTTCGTGTTGATGAAGAGGCCAAAGTTGTCACAAGCGGCTGCGAATTTGTCCATGCTGGCTTGCATTTCCTGCTCCGATCCTGCATTAAGAGTGCAGTCATCAGCAAAGAGGAGATCTCATAGCACAGTCTGCTTTACCTTGGTGACAGCCTGAAGTCTTCGCAGGTTGAACAATTTCCCATCGGTTCTGTACCTCAGATTAACTCCCACTGAGCTGTTCTGAAAGGCGTCTGACAGCATGGCTGAAAACATCATGCTGAACAGGGTTGGTGCCAGCACGCAGCCTTGCTTAACGCCGTTAGTGACAGGGAAGGCCTCTGAGGCTCCACCGTTACTCGGAACACGAGCCGCCATGCCATCATGGAACTGCCGTACCATCAGAATAAATCTGTCAGGGCACCCAAACTTTGACATAATGTGCCATAATCCTTCATGACTAACTGTGTCGAAAGCCTTGGTGAGATCCACAAAGGTGGTGTATCGTTCACGATTCTGCTCCTGACATTTCTCCTGGAGCTGTCGAGCTGCAAAGATCATGTCCACTGTGCCACGCTCTTTGCAGAAACCACACTGTGTCTCAGGTAGTATACCCTGTTCCAGATGGTCAATCAGGCGATTTAGCAACACTCGTGCAAAGATCTTGCCTGTGACGGAGAGAAGTGATATTCCTCTATAATTATCGCAGACTTGTCAATTTTCTTTCCTCTTGTAGAGGTGCACGATGGACACGTATTTCAGTTCCTGGGGAATGGAACCTTGTTTCCAGAAAGATCGGAACAACTGGGTAAGTTTTTCAACAAGCACAGCACCACCAGCCTTATAGACTTCCACTGGGATTGCGTCAGATCCTGGTGCCTTACCACTGGAACACTGACTGATGGCCTGTGAGGTTTCAGCCTCTGATGGTAGGGCATCCAGGCTATAGTTGATATCTACCTGGGATATCCTGTCAATCGCCTCATTATTGATGGTGGATGGGCGGTTCAGCACAAAGTGGAAATGCTCAGCCCAACACTGTAAAATCAGGGTCTTCTCAGTGATAAGAGTTGCACTACTCGAATCCAGTAAAGGAGAGCTTCCTAAGGGCTGAGGTCCATACAGGGATCTAAGGGCTTCATAGAATCATTTGACATCGCCTCTATCAGCAAACTTCTGGATTTCATCTGCTTTGGCACTCAACCAGGAGTCCTGCATCTTGCGGAGCTTGCTCTGTACAATCCTGCGAGTGTTTATAAGAGCATTTTTCTTTGCAGTTGACGATGGGTCATTCTGATGAGCACGGTAAAGATGGTGTTTTTCAGCAAGCAAGGCCTTAATCTCTTCATCGTTTTCATCAAACCAGTCCTGCTGCTTCCTATATGAAGGTCCAAGAACCTTAAGTGCAGAAGAGTGCAAGATGTCCCGGAAACATTCCCAGTCCTTCTCAGCATTTTCCTGTATTTGCAGTTCCAGGAGTTGATTGTCAAGATCTTTTACTAATGAAGCTACTACATCGGGGTTTTCCAGTGCAACCCCATATGGGGATGCATCACATGCAATGCAGACAGGCAGCTGCTCATTGAAATGAGTGAGAACTGAGTTCGACGACACCAGTGATTTGACTGCTTGGAAGCTACTCTCATGGCCACTGGTCCACTGCCACTAAGCTTGTCTATCCAAGAGCTGGTGTAATGGCTCTGCCACTGTGGCCTTGTTTGGGAGTAAGGCATGGTAAAAATTCAAAAGGCCTAGGAAAGCCTGAAGCTCTCCCTTTGACTTCGGCCTTGGGGCCTGCTGAATTGCTTTTAATTTGGATTCCACTGGATGAATGCCTTCGGCATCGATGCGGAAACCAAGGAACTCGGTTGACTCTACCCCAATCTTGCACTTTTCTTTTTTTAGTTTAAGTCCCGCATCACGGAACTGCTGAAGGACGGCCTTAAGCTGTTCAGCCAGAATCTCAACTGATTCCCCAGCAATGAGGACATCATTGAAGTAGGGGCAAACCCCTGGAATTCCCTTGAGCATGTGCTCTATCACTCCCTGGAACAGCCCTGGGGCTACACTCACCTCGAACTGTAGGCACTTAACCTTAAAAGCCCTCCTATGGGTGACAATGGTCTGGGCTACCATCGTGGCCTCATCCACGGGCAGTTGTTGATAGGCCTGTGCCAAATCTAATTTGGCGAACACGCAGCCTCCTTGCAATGATGCCAAAATATGGCTGACAACTGGCACTGGGTACGCGTGCTGTTGAAGTGCCCTGTTGAGGGTGCACTTATAGTCAGCGCATATTCGCACTTCCCCATTGGCCTTTAATGGCATTACTATGGGGGTCTCCCACACCCCGCTGTCTACGGGTTGCAATACCCCTTGTTCCACTAGCTTATCCAGCTCTGCATCGATTTTGGGTTTTAACACAAAAGGCACTCTACGAGGCTTGATCCGTATTGGAGTTACCATAGGATCAAGCTTGAGGGCGATCAGAGGACCCTTGTACTCCCCTAGACTAGAACTGAAAACATCCGCGAACTCTTGGCAGACTGCAGACAGATCTGCCGCTTGTGTTCAGTGAATGCCAGTTACTTGAATGCCCAATGCATCAAACCAATCGAGCACTATGAGGCTCGTGCATTGGCCTTCTACCACTACAACATCTAGTGGCCTCTTGAACCCCTTTAATTCTACCAGAAGTGTGGCTTTGCCTTTGACCACCACTTGGGAGTTTTGGAAGTCTGTGAGTAGTAGATTAGATGGCCAGAGCTTGGCCCATCTGTTGCTATGATGGCATAGGTTCTTGAATGTTCCTTGTGAAATGATGGACATGGCTGAGCCCATGTCCAGTTCCATCTTGCATGGAACTCCCTGAAACTTGACCTGTAGTCTAAGCTTCTGCTTTAGGGGGCGATGGGCACCAGTGCAGAATACGCTCTTTCAGCTGGAGCAGAACCCTACTCGGTGTTGAACTGGGACCCCAGTACCTCTCCTGAATGCGTCTTCTTTCGGGCAGTCCCTCTGCCTCCATGCTATAACGGATAACTGGGGCTCAAAGTGGTCTCGGAGGTTTTTTTTCAAGTCCGTGTAGGTGACCGACTCGAGAGGCGCCGGGCGGCCAGGTTCTCTGCAATGTCGAAGGTGGTGGGGCCGCACACGCAGAGGAGTGTTTCGGCCTTCAATCCATCTTCAGCGACCTGGTTGGCAAGGAGGTAATTTTTGACACAGGAGAAGTAGGACGCTCATCTCTCTGGGTGAGTTATGTTGAATTCTTCAAGCTTCCCGACCTTCGCCATGGTGGTTTGTTTCTTCATTCAATGCCTTGTGCTGCTGGCTTCTGTGTAGGCCCTAGGACAGATCCTTAGGGCAAGGTGGTCTCCAGCATGGCTTGCTGGCATACTGAGGGAGGGGGGAACATAGTTTCTGTCAGGCTCTGTGCTGACCTCACCCTCTAGTGACTTCAAGCTCTCTCAATGAAGCAGTACATCCCATCCTCGTCGCTACTGTTATATCTTCGGTTCTTTAGGCATTGAACAAGGCAGAGTGTTGAAACAGCAAACAAATTTATTAGCTCAGAACAGAAGCAGCCCTAAAGGCTGCTGCACAGCTTTTTCTACAGTTAGCCTCTAGGTGGCAACCAATAGGTTTAAAGTAACAGTTTCCCGCCCCAAACCTCATTATCAGCTTGGAGACAGCCAGTCTGGCTTTCAGTAACAGCAACTGTTAAACAATACAGCAATGTAGGTCACACATTAAGCAAGTGATTTAAAACAGTTGTGGCCAATACATTACAGAGGGGTGCTTTGGGTCTCCCCCAAAGGACAGACTGACAGACCCTGAGAGATCTAACCAGCATTGCTTGCGAAAGCTAAATTTTGGATAGATATTTCAGGGATTTTGAGCTCTATTTCTGGATTTCATGGACATAGGAGAGTTATTGAAAAAAGATGGAGCAAGTGGTTCCTTGTTTCCTATTTGGGAAAGCTGGATGTGTCTTGATTTCCCGCCCCCCCCCCTGCAATCAGAGACTGGAAGGCAGCCCTGAAAATATCAGAATCTGATTAGAAATGGAGGAAGCTTAACTAGAGAAGCTGAGTAGTCCTTGTGGCTGCTAGATCAGCTTTGGAGTGATGGTGGATTGCTGATTTTTTTCCTCCGTCCATACAGGATCTTTCTTGTATAAAATATATAATTTCAATTGTATCAAAGAGGGCTGCAGTCACTTGCTTTCTCTCCATAGATGCTGTGATATTGCTAAACCTGCTCAAAACATCTGGACTTGCAGCATCCTACTGAACCACCAGAGTGGATACCTAGCGTGCTCACAACTGCTTGCCTCACACAGCACCTGGGACTTTGAGTTTTCTGTCCAGTCTCATCCATATATACATCTGCAGGGAAGAAGACCTGCGTGCCAATATTTAAACCCTCCAAAATGGCCAAATGGAAAGTGGACTTTGAAAAAAGATGCTTTCAAAAGAGGTGGGAGGCAGAGTACCTGTTTGTTGACATTGAAGATAAGGCTGTGTGCCTTGTTTGTGGAGCTACTGTGGCTGTATTTAAAGAACATAACTTGAGACGGCACTATGAGACGAAACATCAGGACAAGTACAAAAACCTGAACATGGAGCAGAAGGCACAGAAGGTGGAAGACTTGAAAAAGAGCCTGATGTCACAGCAGCATATGTTCACAAAAGCAAAATCACAAAGTGAAGCTGCTGTGAAAGCTAGTTTTATAGTGGCAGAAGAGATAGCTAAATCAGCCCAGCGATTTACAGAGGGGGAGTTTTTGAAGCGCTGCATGATTAAAGTGTGTGAATTCTTGTGTCCAGACCAAAAGCAAGCTTTTTTTAATGTAAGCCTAAGCAGAAATACTGTTGTTGATTGGATATGTGAGCTTGCCACTGATTTACAAGGACAATTGGTTGAAAAGGGAAAAGAACACAGCACAACTGACAATCTTCATCCGTGGAGTGGACTCAAGTTTATGCATTATGGAGGAACTTCTGGCTATAAAATCAATGCATGGCACTACCACTGGAAAGGACATATTTGAAGCAGTATCCAAAAGTATAAATGATATGAAACTGCCCTGGGACAAACTTATAGGACTCACAACAGATTGAGTCCTATAAGTTTGTCAAAGTGAGGAGAAAAGAGTGGATTAGTAGGAAGGATGCGGGAAAAAATGAAGAGCGAGAATTGCACAGGTGAGCTGACAGCATATCACTGCATCATACATCAAGAAACACTATGCGGCAAAGCCCTGAAAATGGAACATGTAATACACACTGTAACACAGACAGTTAACTTTATAAGAGCCAGAGGTTTAAATCACCGTCAATTTAAGTCTTTTCTTGAAGACATAAATTCTGAACTTGGTTTTCTCCCTTATCACACAGAAGTGTGATGGCTAAGTTGAGGGAAAGTGCTCAATAGATTTTTTGAATTGCGTATGGAAATCTGTCAGTTTATTGAAAGCAACATTATAGAAGCACAAGCAATAGAACACAGTCAAACTAGAGTCTTGGACTTCAAGAGAGCTAATTTCAATAAACTTAGAGAGGGCTTGGGAAGGATTCCATGGATGAGAATCCTCAAGGGGAAAACAACTCAAGAAGCTTGGGAAATTTTGAAAAATGAGATAATAAAAGCACAGTCTAGCACAATACCAACAAAGAGGAAAAACAACAGCTCTCAAAAGAAACCAGCATGGCTGCATAAAGAACTTTCTGACAAATTGAAAGATAAAAAGGACAAGTATAGAAAGTGGAAAGAGGGGCACATAACTAAGTCAGAATATCAGCAAATAGCCCGAGCCTGCAAAGATGAAGTGAAGAAAGCCAAGGCTCAAAATGAACTAAGGCTTGCGACCAAAGTCAAAAATAACAAAAAAAGCTTCTTTCAACATGTAAAAAACAAGAAAAAAGTGAAGGAAATGATTGGTCCATTACTGGGTGGAAGTGGCAAGAAGGTGACAAGCAACAGGGAGAAAGCAGAACTATTTAACTCATTTTTTGCATCTGTCTTTACACAAAGGGAAAAAACAGACCAACCTATCAAAAATAGTGCCATAAAAAACAAAATAGAAAAACAAGTTAAGATAGGCAAGAAAATGGTAAGTGAGCACCTGTCCAGCCTAGATGAGTTCAAATCGCCAGGACCAGATGGATTACACCCCAGAGTTCTCAAGGAACTGGCAGATGTGATATCGGAGCCACTGAACTATATTTTTCAAAGATCCTGGAACACAGGGGAACTACCAGAGGACTGGAAAAGAGCTGATGTAGTTCCCATCCTCAAAAAAGGGAAAAAAATGGATCCAGGAAATTACAGACCTATCAGCCTGACCTCAATACCTGGGAAGATCCTGGAAAAGATAATCAAACAACGAATCAACGAACACCTAGAGGCAAACAAAGTCATTACTAAAAGCCAACATGGGTTTGTCAAAAATAGATCATGCCAGACAAATCTTATTGCATTCTTTGACCAAGTGACAAAATTAGTGGATCAGAGGAATGCTGTGGACATAATTTACTTGGACTTCAGTAAGGCATTTGATAAAGTAGATCACAACCTACTACTTGATAAGATAGAAAAATGTGGGGTAGACAGCATCACCACCAGATGGATCCGTAGCTGGCTGACCGGCCGTACTCAGCGAGTGGTCCTCAATGGAACTGCATCTATATGGAGGGAAGTGTGCAGTGGGGTGCCCCAGGGCTCTGTTCTGGGCCCAGTACTCTTCAACATCTTCATCAACGATTTGGATGAAGGGATAGATGGAGAAATCAAATTTGCAGATGACACCAAGCTGGCAGGAGTAGCCAACACTCCAGAAGACAGGCTTAAGATACAGAAGGATCTGGACAGACTTGAACACTGGGCACTAACTAACAAAATGAAATTCAGTGGTGAAAAAAGCAAGGTTCTACATTTAGGCAAGAAAAACCAAATGCACAAGTACAGCATAGGTGGCACCATGCTCAATAGTAGTAACTGTGAGAGGGACCTCGGAGTCCTAGTAGACAATCACCTAAATATGAGCCAGCAGTGTGCTGCAGCTGCCAAAAAGGCCAACACAGTGCTAGGCTGCATTAACAGAGGGATAGAATCAAGATCACGTGAAGTATTAATACCACTTTACAATGCCTTGGTAAGGCCACACTTGGAATACTGCATCCAGTTTTGGTCACTACGATGTAAAAAAGATGTTGAGACTCTAGAAAGAGTACAGAGAAGAGCAACAAAGATGATTAGGGGACTGGAGGCTAAAACCTATAAGGAACGGTTGCTAGAATTGGGTAGGTCTAGTTTAACGAAGAGAAGGACAAGGGGGGACATGATAGCAGTATTCCAATATCTCAGGGGCTGCCATAAAGAAGAGGGAATTAAGCTATTTTCCAAAGCACCTGAAGGCAGGACAAGAAGCAATGGGTGGAAACTAAGGAAGGAGAGAAGCAACCTAGAACTAAGGAGAAACTTCCTGACAGTGAGAACAATTAATCAGTGGAACAGCCTGCCTCCAGAAGCAGTAAATGCTCCAACACTGGAAGTTTTTAAGAAGAGACTGGACAGCCATTTGTCCGAAATGGTGTAGGGTTTCCTGCCTGAGCAGGGGGTTGGACTAGATGACCTCCAAGGTCCCTTCCAACTTTACTACTATTACTATTACTCCACAGCATTGCGGGATGAAAAGTGGCTGTGTGAATTAGCTTTTCTATGTGACATTACTAATTATCTCAGTGCACTAAACCTTCAGCTTCAGGGATGGGACTGTGTGATCACAGACATGTACGATGCTGTGAAAGCTTTTCAAGTAAAGCTGCGACTGTGGGAGACTCAGATGCATCAAGGAAACTTGAGTCACTTTCCCAGTTGCCAAACAATAAAAAACCAAGTCTCCACCACTGTGTTCTCAAGTGCTCAGTTTGCTGATAAACTGAGCACACTTCAGATGGAGTTTACACGTCACTTTGTTGATTTTGAAAGACAGAAATTCAGTTTTGGACTGCTCAACAATCCATTTTCAGTCGAAGTGGAGAGCGCACCTGTAAATATCCAGATGGAGCTGATAGAACTCCTATGTAATAGCACGCTGAAGGGAAAGTACGATTCTGTAGGACCCGCACAGTTCACCAGGTTCATCCCTGAAACAATGCCCCAACTCCGCCTACAAGCTGCTCGAATGCTCTGCATGTTTGGGAGTACATACCTCTGTGAGCAACTTTTCTCTGTCATGAGGGTGAAGAAAAGCGCACACAGAAGTCTGCTCACAGATGCACACCTCCACTCTATCCTGAGAGTATCCACAGCTCAAAACCTAATCCCAAACATGGATGAACCTGTAGCCAAGAAAAGATGCCAAACATCCAGTTCAGACAAAATGGCATGAGAACTAAAAAGCTTGTGTTTTTCTTTGTTTTAAATTTGTTTTTGCAGATTAATTTGAAATAAATAATTTATTTGTTCATATTTGAAATTTTAATCCTTTTTGCCCCACTTCTTAGACATAATACACTTCTGAACTAACACGATACAATAGTCTTACATGCAACTGGCCCTTTGAAGGCAACCATGATGCTGATGTGGCAAAACTTTCCAGGAAGCTGTTTCCTCCAAGTACAACTTCTTCTGCCTTGAAAGATCTCTGGAGAGGAGCAGGAGGTGGCAGGGAAGCTGCGTGAGGGAAGGCTGTTCCAACAAGCCAGCATCCTTACCATGCATGATTGGAAGTGGGGATTCCCTTTCAAGAAGGGCCAGCCTCCCTCATGCAGGACTGGGAAGTGCTGCTCCCCTGCCTCTTCCCCTTTCTTTCCAGAGATCTGTCAAGGCAGAAGAAGGAAACTACACACACACATACACATTCCAAGCTTGTAGACTAGGAGGCTATCCACATCTGAGCTAGCAAACTACCAATCATGCCTGGGCTTGGGAAGAAGGCCCTTTCCAACCTCTGTGGATAAAAGTCCCCAAACTTGGAATGCAGTGTGTGTGCGTGTGCATGCGCACATGCTTGGCTGCCAGAAGTTTGGGGAGGTGAAGAGCTTGTGGGGCAACGAGTTGTCCCTACATCAAGTTAGCCGGTGCAATTTGTTCTGTCCTGACCCAGGTATCTTGAGTCAGCTGTGCTGAGTGAGCAGCATTGAGCTGGCCACGCCCACCTGGCCACACCCACCCGGCCCTTTGAGGGCAACCATAATACTGATGCGGCCCTCAATGAAATTGAGTTTGACACCCCTGGCATAGGGGTTCCGTTAATTGCATGACTAAAGTCCCTCCCATCAGGGAGCCATTGGCTTGCTCAAACCTCACAGGTTTGGAGAGCAGTTTTGCTCGTATGCCCAATTTCATGGCAAATGGCAACCTAATGACACATTGGGAGCATCCAGAATCAACTAGCACTTTTAAATCTACTTGTGCCCCCAACTTAGGGATTATGAGCTTGGCAGGTAGTGAGAAAGGTGGGACGTGTCGGCTCACCATCAAGTCGTTCTCTTCTTCATCATCGCTGTTGAAAGAGGGTAGAGTGGGGGCCGATCCAGCCTGAATCCCGGCATCCTCCTATGTGAGGGATGTGACTTGGGCAACAGGTTCCTGTTTGATTTGGTTGGATTTCTCTCTTGTTGGCTGCTGGGCAGGTTTCTTTCTTACTGCTGGTCCTGGTCTATTCTGTGATTGGGGGTAGGGGACTGGGCAATTTGCAGCTCGATGTCCCTGCTGTCCACATCAGAAGCACTTGATTGGTGGGCCTGCAGGTGGCCTGGGTCTTTCAGCAGCTGCAGCAGTTGGAGATCCTTGGGGTGGTGGTTGCTGTTTGGCTTGCTCTGGCCTCGTCTCGGCTTCAGGTGGGGGAGGTTTCTTATAGTGGTCAAGCTGAACATCTAGTCTTACTGCTACCTGGTACCATGCTTGCAGCTGATCAGGTACTGCTCGGTAGATGCAGGCCTGAGAGAGGTGGTCGTCCAACCCTTCCCTGAAGTGATGGACTGTGGACTACTCAGGCCACCTCTCTATCTGACCAGCTATCTTGCGAAACTCTCATACATAATCTAGGGCCGGCCGGCCAACCGGCTTGCTTTATCTTATGAATTTGTTCTTCTGCTTTCAGGGCAATGGATGGGTCCTCAAATCTTTCTCTCAGTCCTAGGATGAAGAGGTGGGGGTCCTCCAATTCAGGGGCTTGCTCATTGTATAAATTATTCAGCCATTCAGATGCCTCTCCCTCTAGACTGGACGCAATCACATCAACCATAGCGGCTGGGTCTGGGTAGAGGTAGGCACAGCGGTTCAAATGAGAGCGCACTTGGTTGAGAAAAAAAATCAGCTTCTCTGTGTCCCCATCGAAGGTTGCTCTGAAAGGTGGAGCAATCAATGGCTGCTGGCCCCCCCACTGTGGCTTTTGCACCCCCAGTTGCTGCTGGTCCCATCCTGACTGCTGCTGCATGCCCAGGGGTTGCATGTTCAGGGGCTGTGGCCATGCCCCCTGCTGCTGTAGGCCCCTCAGCGGTTGCTGTACGTTCGGGGGTGGTGACCAATCTCCTTGCTGTGGTCATCCTCCCACCAGCTGCTGATCTCCTGGCTTCTGCACCACCCCAAGCTGTTGCAAGGCCTCTATTAGCTGTGGCAAGCTCAGAGGTTGCTGACCGTCCACCTGCGAGGGATGCCAAACTCCCCATTGCTGCAGAGGCCTCAGACTGGGATTCCCTCTCTCTGTAGGGCTGGAGGCCCTGGCAGGGGAAGACAGGGTCTGGAAGGCTGTCTGATCTGCAATGGAGGGGCTGTAGGCTCCTCTCAGCAGGAGCTGATTTCTGCTTCTCATCTCTAGCTTTTCAAATCTTTCCAGTGACTCACCCAAACCTTCAGTGGCAGATGATGGGGTTGGGACAGGGGTAGGTACAACAATGGGGTTGCCCCCAATAACATTTCCAAGCTTTAGCAAGCAGACTATTGTCCGGATACAGATATTCAATAAAAATAGTTAATATGATGATAAATAGCTATAGTCAACAAAAATAACAATAATCATAAAGTATATCGATTAATCAGTGGATATCATTCATCTTATTAAATTTCACAATCATTTCTCACTAACTCGTTTTGCTAAGCATTGGTAAAAGTTTTCCCATGTTTTAAAATAGACTGAGCCTTCTTTCTCTTTAATCTCTAGGGTTAGTCTGTCCATTTCTGCACATTCTAGAATTTTCCTAATTATGATCTCATCAGATGGTAGATTTTCATTTTTCCAATATTGGGCAAATGCTATTCTTGCAGCTGTCAATATATGTAATATTAAATACTCATTCTCTTTCCCATAGTTAGATCCTAGTATTCCTAACAAAAACAGTTCTGGCTTAAATTCTATCTGTATTTTAGTCATCTTTTCCAGCCATTTATGAATCTTAGACCAAAATTTTTTTGCACTAGGACATACCAACCAGATATGGTAATAAGTACCTGGCTTTTGTTTACATTTCCAACAATTATTTGAAACATTTTTAAACATTTTTGCTAGCCTTACTGGTGTCATGTGCCATCTGTAAAACATTTTATACAAGTTTTCTTTATATGAAGCTGCTTTAGTCAGTTTAATATTTCTATCCCATAACTTTTGCCAGTCTTCTAAGTCTATAGAGTATCCCAAAAATTTTGCCCAAACTATCATTGTCTCTTTTACTTGTTCTTCTTCCATCTTCCAGTTTAGGAGAAATCTATAAAGTTTCTTAATGAAATTTTCATCTGTTTTCAAGAGTATTTGGTCAAATTCTATCTGTTCTTTATAAAATCCCATTGTCTTTGCATCTTTCTCGTATCTTGTTTGGATTTGCAAATAAGGCCACCATGCTAAGTCGATACCTTGTTGTTGTAAGTCTTGCCTGTCTTTAAGTTTTCCGTCCTTGTCCAAAATGTCTTTATAAGTAACAAGTTTATCGTAATTAATTAAATTTGGGTAAGCAAAAGCTTCCATTGTTGAGAGCCACTCTGGTATTTTGGTATAGATTTTTTGTTTAGTTCTCTCCCATTCTAAAAATAGTACATGTCGTGTCTGATTAATGAAAAACTTCAAAGAACTTTCAGGCATTTTTTAACCTAAAAAGCCTTTATTAGTGTTACGGAGTGTCAGCACGGCATGGAGAAATGCTAAGATCTGAATTTCCCTTCCTTTGCACAATACATTCCAGGCATTTCCCCTCCCCTATTTTGGGGTCATGATTCAAATCTTCCAATTAACCTGGAGGGCAAAGATTCACTTCCGTTCCCTTCTGCGTGCTTTTCTCTCCTCTCCCCTTCTCCTCTGAATTAACTCTAAAAGTACCAGACAGTTCTGCATATTTTGACAAAGCAAGAATATTCAATATTAGCAGCGTTGACATCCAGGCCCCCTTACAAAAAGGATAGGTCCTGTATGTGAATAAGAGCATGTGTCAGGGATTATTTCTTGGTTTGTTGGGGTGTTTCACATGAAACTGCAATTTCCCTTTAAAAATTCTAGAGTCAAGAATACGTTTCACTTCATAGTGGTTCTGTCCTGCAACTATAAGGGGCCCGGGTGCCTTCTTAGGGGGAGGTCTTAAAGTGGAGCCCCGATAAGGTTTCAACAAGCTGCAATGGAAGACTGGGTGAATTCTCCCTAAAAGTCTAGGGAGTTTTAGTTCTACGGTGACCGGATTGATGATCCTTACTATGGGAAAAGGCCCCAAGAATTTTGGTCCCAATTTCTTGCTGGGCAATTTGAGGCGCAAATATTTAGTCGACAGATAAACCTTTTCCCCAACTTGGAATGTTCTTTGGGGAGCCCTCTTTCTATCAGCCTGCTTTTATAGGTTTCAAAATTCTTTTTTAAAGCAGTTTTTGTGTTTCTCCAAACTCACCCATTGGTCAAGTGTCTGGGAAGCGGAGGGCACCTGAGGGTATTCAGGTATTGGGCTGAACTCTTTTCCTGTGGCCACTCTGAAAGGTGTGTAGCTGGTGCTACTGTGCACAGAATTGTTGTACGCCACCTCTGCAAAAGGGAGAAGGTCAGTCCAGTTTGTCTGAAGGTAAGAAACGTAGCATCTAAGATATTGCTCCACCATTTTGTTAGCGGATTCTGCAGCCCCATTGGTGGCAGGATGAAAAGCAGATGATAAACATTGAGATGATCCAATTAATTTAAGAAAACTCCTCCAAAACTTCGCTGTCAACTGCACCCCCCTGTCTGAAATTATTCTCTTAGGGGCACCATGCAGCCGGTAGATATGTTTCAGGAACAATTTGGTCAGTCGTTGGGCAGATGGGAGTCCTTTGCAGGCGATGAAATGAGCCTGCTTCGAAAACAGGTCTATCACAGTCCAGATGACAGTATTTCCTCTACTTTCAGGTAGGTCTACTATAAAGTCCATAGCTATTTCTTCCCATGGTTGAGAAGGGTCTGCCACGGGTTGCAGTAACCCAGGGGTTTTCCCTGGAATTCTTTTCATTGTGGCACATACAGTACAACTTTTTACACAGTTTTCCACATCCCTTTTCAGCCCTGGCCACCAAAAGTGCCGGCGGGTGAGGTGTAGGGTTTTCAAATATCCAAAGTGTCCAGCCTGTTTTACATCATGGCTGTGTTTGAGAGCATTAAGACGGAGGGCTTCTGGCAAATATAGTTTCCCCCTTTGTAAGACAAGCCATCCCTGCACATTAGGGAGGTTTGATTATCTTTGAACCATTGATCGGTGAGGAGCTCTCATTTTATTTTCTTTACCACAGGGTCATCAGGATTGGGGACCTTGTGAGGCGTAGGTTGAGCGGCAGTTTGTGGATTGGGGATAATTGCCTCATTAACCTCCTCCCGTTCACTTTTTAAAATATTTACAATCAGCACATTTTCCTAAACTTTCTGAGGAACAACAAAATGGGATGAATTGTTTAATTACTGTGGAGGAAATTGGTTTAGCTATTAAGCAGTTAAAGGTGGGAAAGTCTCCAGGAACAGATGGATTGACGTCGAGGTACTATAAGATTTTATCTGAAGAAATGATGGAGCCATTAAAGGAGCTTTTTAATAGTATTTTGTTGGGAGCACAAGTTCCTCCTTCTTGGAAAAGAGCTTTTATATCACTGATTCCAAAGGAGGATCAAGATCTCACAGAGCCCAAGAATTATAGGCCAATATCATTGTTAAATGTTGATTATAAGATTTTCACTAAAATTTTGGCAAATAGATTAATACAGGTTATGAAGGATTTGATTCATAGTGATCAATCAGGATTTATAACAGGGCGATATATGAAATATAATGTAAGACAAATCATAAACTTAATTGAGTATTTGGATAAGAATAATCAGATTCCTGTGGCTTTTATATTTTTGGATGCTGAAAAAGCCTTTGATCAACTAGATTGGCAATTTTTATTTTCATTGGTAGAGAAAATGAATTTTGGGGATAAGTTTTTATATGCACTTAAAGCTATATATCAGCAACAATCTGCACAAATTGTTGTAAATGGGGGATTGACTGAGACTTTCAATACTGAAAAAGGGTCAAGACAAGGATGCCCATTATCTCCATTGTTATTTGTTTTAACGTTGGAAATTTTGTTGATCCAGATTTGAGAATCAACGGTAGTCAAGGGTATAAAGATAAGGAAGAATGAGTATAAACTGCGGGCTTTTGCGGATGATTTGGTTTTAATTTTGGAACAACTGAATCAAACGATTGATTGCTTATTAGAACTTATAACACAGTATGGGAATGTTTCTGGTTTTAAAGTTAACAATTACAAGACTAAGATATTACCTAAGAATATGTCAGTTAAGGATAGGGAAAGTCTGGTTAAAGCTACAGGTTTTCAGATGGTAAAAAAGGTTAAATACTTGGGAGTATATTTAACTGCTTCAAATGGAAAATTGTATAAGAACAATTATGAACCATTATGGGCAAAAGTACAAAAGGATTTAAAGGATTGGAAAAAAATTGCAATTGTCATTGTTGGGGAGAATTTCAGCTGTAAAAATGAATGTTCTACCAAAGTTTCTTTTCTTGTTCCAGATCAGGGGTAGGCAACCCAAAACACTCAAAGAGCCACTTGAACCCGTTTCCCACCAAAAACAAAACACTGGGAGCCGCAAAACCCTTTTGATATCTAAAATGAAGATAACACTGCATATATCCTTTTTTATCTTTATTATAGGTGTGTGTGTGTGTGAGAGAGAGAGAGAGAGAGAGAGAGAGAGAGAGAGAGAGAGAGAGAGAGAGAGTGTTTGTGTATTTTAAAAATAAAAGTAAAAATATGACTCTTGGGAATATCCATACTATTAAAACAATGATCACCGAGAGAATGCTTTAAGAGAATAAAATTACATACACACACAGGTAAAAAAAGGATATATGCAGCGTTATCTTCATTTTAGATGTCAAAAGGGTCTCTCTCTCTCTGTCTCTCTCCCTCCCTTCCTCTCTGCCCTTGGTCTGCCACTCCTCTTCCCCCACTCTCTTTCTTTCTCTCTCTTTCCTCTCTCTCTCCCCCTCCCTCTCTCTCTCTCTTTCTCTCTCTCTCTTTCTCCCCCCCCCATCTGCTGCTCACCTGGCAAGCTTCAAGTTGTTCTCCAACAATCTCAGGGGTAGGCAACCTCGTCTCTTTTATGACTCATGGACTTCAACTCCCAGAATTCCTGAGTCAGCCTAACTGGGCTAGCTAGCTCTCTCCTGCCCTTCCTGCTTCCTGCTGAGACGCAGCAAAGGGAGGAGCTCCGCCCAGAAAGCTTTTCAGCTCCTCGGAGAACAATGTGAGTGCACTCTCTTTTACACATATACACACACACACACACACACAAAACACACACACACCCAGACCCAGACACACACACACAGAGAGAGAGAGAGAGAAGCAGGGAAGTGCAATTGCCTCTCTCTGTCTCTCTCTGCAAAGGCAGAGGAGGCTGGGAGCCACAGGGGAAGGCTCAAAGAGCCGCATGCGGCTCCGGAGCCTCAGGTTGCCGACCTGTGTTCCAGATGATACCTATTTTAAAAAAAAGAGGGAAACTTGGAGGAATGGCAGAAGGGTATTAACAATTTTATTTGGTATTTATGCTTTTTTTTTACATATATATTATTGTTAATTATCTTATAAGCTTATGTAATGTATTTAGATATATTTATGGTTTATATTTTTTTAATCTCATTTTAAGATTTTTAGAAATTTTAATTAAGCCTATATTCAGCTCTGGGAAGGTTGGGGGGATGGAGTGGGAGGGTTGGGGTAGTTGGGCAGGGTTGTTTTTTGTTTTTTATTTTTTCTTTTCCTTATTTGTAAAAATTTTAAAAATTTTCAATAAAAAAAAAAAACAATTTTATTTGGCCTGGAAAAAAACCAAGGGTTAAGTTTAAGATTTTGCAAGACGCCGGAGAAAGAGGACTTAACGCACCTAATTTGAAATTATATTATGATGCAGCTGCTTTAACTTGGATAAGTGATTGGCTTAATTTAACAAATAAGGATATTCTTTTTCTGGAAGGCTGGGATTTAATGTACGGTTGGCATGCATACTTAATTTTTAATAAGAAAGTCGACCGGATTTTTAAGTCACATATTCTGAGGAATGCCTTACTTCGTGTTTGGAAAAAGTATTATTATAGGTTAAATTATAAAATACCTATCTGGGGGATTCCCAGACATGCAATTGAGGGAACCTCCAAGGGGATGAACTTTGATAGAATTTCGTATAAAGAATTATTAATTTGGTCAGGTTTGGATTGGCATTTAAAATCGCTAGATGTATTAAGGCAAGAAAATATTCTACAATCATGGTTTCAATATTTACAAATGGTGGACAGGTGGACTGTAGATAAGAAAGAGGGAATAACATTAGAAGATAAACAATTGGTTATTCAGATTAAAAATCAGAGTCAGGCTCATATAAAAAGAATTTATAATGCTTTATTAGAGTTAGACTCAGAAACAGAATTGGTCAAAGACTGTATTATTAAATGGGCTCAGAATATACAGGAACCGATTTCTTTGGATTTATGGGAGACAATTTGGATTAGAAATGTCAAATTTACACAAGCTCAAAATTTGAGGGAAAATTTTTATAAAATGTTTTACAGATGGCACCTAGATCCTAAAAAATTATCTTGTATGTATTCTAATATACAGCCCAAATGTTGGAGATGTGGCAATAAGGATGCGACATATTTTCACATTTGGTGGAATTGCAAAAAGGTAAAGGCTTTTTGGATTATGATTTGGTGGAACATTCAAAAGATTTTTAGAAGGAAGATAAAGTTTACTCCTCAATTATTTTTATTGGGTATTTTTGTGGATCTAAATGACAAAGAAACTACTTTAATGTTGAATTTATTAACCGCGGCAAGGTTACTAGTAGGTTCATATTGGAAGAAAGATTCCTTGCCTACCTTAGAAGAATGGATATTTAAAGTTTCTAGTTTTGCAGAAATGGCAAAAATTTCTGCTTATTTGAAGGATCATACACAAGAAAGATATATTATTGTATGGAGAAGATGGATAGATTATATTCAGAAAAAGTATGGAACTATAAAGTTTCATTTACTTTATGAGTGAATTTTATAGTAAATGTTATAGAGACTTGTTTATGATGTTATTGGATTTAAAGGTTAAGTATGATATTTTTTTCTCTTTTTTTTTCTTTTTTCTTTTTTATTGTCAACTTTGTCATTAATAACCCTGTATTCTGCTCTGGGAAGTGAGGGGAGGGGGGTTGGGGGTGGGTGGGTGGAAGAGTGGGTGGGTAAGGATCATATAGATATGGTAGTTTATAAGAAAGGTGCGGCCTCGGCATTTCCCCTATGCTGCGTTCATGTGTTTGAGAGGGATGAGAGGAGAAGAAGGTGTAGGGAGGAAGTAGGACGGTAAGAGGAGAGGGGGAGGGGAAGAGAGTAGGAGGGGAGGAGAGAAAGAGGAGGGAAGTAGGGAAGGTTTTAGAGAGGGTGGACGCAGCCTGGGGGGAATGGGCAGGCGGTACCAATGGTTATGAATTTATTTTATTTCAAAATTGTATTTTGTATGATGTACAAATGGAAAAAAAATAAAAACTTTTTCAAAAAAACAACAACACCTGAAATAGACAATGGAGTACCAAGTAGCA
Organism: Crotalus helleri; assembly: GCA_024509115.1. Taxonomy (NCBI): domain Eukaryota; kingdom Metazoa; phylum Chordata; class Lepidosauria; order Squamata; family Viperidae; genus Crotalus; species Crotalus helleri. The sequence goes on from JAKSXO010000008.1 coordinate 37,649,094, forward strand.
TTCAAAAGGCTCAAACGCTTGTTCACAGCCAAACCTGTACTAAAACACCTGGATCAATTTGCCCCATTTGTCATTCAAGCTGATGCCAGTGATGTAGCAATTGGAGCTGTACTACTGCAGAAAAATGACCAAGGAGTTTTACAACCTTGTGCTTACACTTCTAAAAAATTGTCTGATGCCAAGCGGAGATGGGTGGTTTGGGAGAAAGAGGCATATGCAGTACATTGGGCGCTCCTAACATGGAGGCATTTTTTGGAGGGGGAAAAAACTATTTTCAAGGTATGGACAGGCCACAAAAATCTAGAAGCGTTAAAAACCCCTAGAAAGCTGTTTCCAAAACAGGTCCACTTGGCCCAATACTTCAAACATTTCAATTTTACATTATGGTATCTCCCGGGGGGGGGACTTTTTAGCTGATGCCCTCTCATGACTGCCCCAATACAATAGTTCCAAAGTTGAAGTCATCAGCCTGGTCATCTCCTACAAATAGCTGGCAGCCCCTGCCAGGAATGGGAGGACTCACTGCAGCCAGGTGGGCGTGACTGGGTAGGCGTGGCCATCTGAGTGCCGCCAGGTGGGCGTGGGTGAGTGGGCGTAGCTGGGTCGACACGAAAGATTAGATGCAGCCTACTCAGGGCGGATGACTAGGGATGGATGACTTGGGGCACCAGGTGGGCATGGCCAAGTAAGCACAGAACAAGTCACCATGGGCAACTGGAGGTGGAGCTAACTCGGCACCCCGCCAAAACAAAAATCACTCGGGGATGTGCTGGCAAATAGGAAGCAGGGAAGCGGCAAAATTTGAAAGGGTAGATTTCCCCCTCTCCCTTTAGAGAAATGCTCCTTTTTTCTTGCTGCTTCCTGAGCAGAGATTGCTATCTCTGGCAGGGAAGGGAGGGGTTGGATTCCCCCCATTTGGTGAAATGAAGCATTTTTGCTCTGCTATCTCTGGCAGGGAAGGGAGGGGCTGGATTCTGCTCCCCCCCCCAGTTTGGTGAAATGGAGCATTTCTCTGCTATGTGTGATACCATGATTTCCCTGGAGTCCCCAGAGTCCCCCATGGCATGGGAACCGGACACTCTGCTGCCCAATGTCCCAGCTGGCTGCAATGTAAACATCTAAATGATGACTGGGCATTGGCCCAGAGGAGCCCGGGCTAGGGCCCTTGGTCCTCTGTCCTTTGTCCCTTGGCTTCTCTACAGCCCTGCGTGGCACCAATGGGACCTTCCCCTTTGACCAGAACTCCCACAGGCCTGCATCCAGGTCCACCACTACACGAAACCAGTCCTGTAGGTGACTTGGGACACCTAGGAAAACACATGCCTGGTGCAGGTCATGGTCCAAACCTCCCCGGAATTTGTGAACCAGCAGACATTCTGGCCAGGACTGCAGCCTACCAGCCACCCACCAGAATTCATGTACATACTCAGCCGCAGTCCGGCCTTGCTGCTTCAGTGCCAGCAACTCCCCCTCGGCCCGCTGGACTCATGATAGGTCTTCAAAATGAGCTCGCAGAGCCTCTAGGAATAGGCTGGCGTTGCCCAACTCCCTGGCATGATCACTGTATAGATCTGCCGCCCATTCCGCAGCTTCGCTTTGCAACCCTGCAGTTACTGCCACCACCATTGCCCACTGGGATGGGTAAAGGTGAGCGTATTGGTCTAGGTGGCTAATGACCTGACTCAGGAACATTGCTAAATAGTCCAGGTTCCCATCAAACTTTGCCTTCAGTGGTGGAGGACCCCAGGCCCTCTCTTGGCTCCACAGTCCCAAGGGCCAACCCGAACCTGGTAGGGTGTCCACCGGAGGGGGAAGGTGCTGTTCCCCTGACCCTACTCCCTGCTGGGCCGAGGATCTAGCCGCTGGAATCTGATGCCTGTTGGGGACTCTGCATGGATCCACCTGTGACCTGCCTTCCCACGCAGCCCACAGTTCTCCTGTTGGTACCCCCTGGTTAGGGCCTCTTACTTGCGGGGTATCAGGAGCGTAACCAGCCCCTTACTTCAGCTTCGGGCTGGCCAAACAAAACTGGAGTGGCCCCGACTGGGCTGGCTGGGTCTCCGTTCGTGGCCACAAAGCCGTCTCAGGTCCCATCCCCCACCTCGGCCATGAAGGGGGATCCTGGAGCCCGGCCTCACCAAACCTCTCCTTTAGAATGTCCATGATGTGTCGTCTTGGGGCTGTGGAGTAGCTCCAGTCTCCGTCGTCCTCATCCGTCAGACGCCTCTCTCTCCACTCCATCATGGGATCCAGTTCACCCGGTGTGTGGACTTGGCCAGCTGCCAAGCAAGTGACAGCTGAACTGTACCACCATTCTCCTGAGGGCCCTGCATCCTGCGTCACCTCTGGAACTGTCTGTGCATCGCACACTGACCCTGCAGGGCGAGCCTCACACACTTTGGGCCGCACCACTAGCTGAGCCTCTTCACTTCCCACATCAGGAGTAGGCGCTGTTACCTCAGCTGGCTCTCCTCCTGCACCCACAGGTGCCACCTCCTGTGTACGCTCAGCCATTCCCTAAATAAAGCACAAGGATAATGGGTAGAGACAAACAATAATGGCGTGGTGACTCTCTGTTAGTGTCCTTACCAACCCCTGGTTCCCACAGACCCAACTGGTGGATGACAAGGTGGCTGGCAAAACAGGTACGGCCTGACCAGCGGTTAATAATGGCAACGGCAAACAAAGTCAGTGCTGGGAGTGATCTTCTCCCAGCACCTTACATACAGTCAGTCCCCTCAGCTCCACCCCCCCATCCAGCTAGCCAGCATGCAATGAGCAACTTCAAAAGCAGCAACGCCGGCCCCTGGTTCCTTCCTCTGGCTTGCTATGTAGTCCCTCGCATCCATTTCCGCGCCACTCAGCTGTTTGTCGGTGGCGCGGCTGCTTAGCTGTTCAGCAGTGTGGCAGTGCAGGTAGGACTGCCCCCATCTTTTCCCCGGGTGCTGTTCTTGCTGCTCGCCGCCGTTGGGGGTTCCAGCACTGAACAGCTGCTCTGCAGTCGAGCCTAGGGATTCCCTGGGCGTTCGGCGGCATCGCCAGCCTAGCACTGCACCGAGGAGCCTCTCAGCTGTTCAGCGGTCGAGCCGTGGGATTCTCTGGGTGTTCGGCATCATCACCAGCCTGGTGCCAAGCCGCAGAGCCTCCCGGCTGTCTCCCTTCCCCCTCCCATTAATGTCAAGCCCAGGGGCTCGACACACTGCGCAAGTATGGCAGCTGGCTACATAACTTTCAATGTACTTTTTTAAAGAGGGCCACAAAAATTGCCTTTTAATCAAGTGAAGGGTGTTTACAAACCCAAAGTGTCCTACTAGTTTTGAGTCATTGCATGACTGCATGATTTTCAGTCTCCAACTTTCAGGAACATATAATTTTCCCCCGACCCAGGCTAAATCGTCCTGCACTGAGCAGAGGTTTTTATGGCCCTGAAACCACTCATCACTCTCGAGCACCTTTTTGAAGTCCCCCACCATTCTGTTGTCTAATGGCAAGGTGTTTTTAGACTGCGCCCTTGTAGTGACTGGAGCTGCCAATTGATGTGGGGAAAACAGAGGTTTAATCACCCCCGACTTCATACTGTTATATTGTGACATCCTTGACAAAGCGTCTGCTAGGAAGTTTTTTTCCCCTGGGAGATAGTGGATGGAGAAGTTAAAGCGGTGGAAATGCTGGGCCCAGCATGCCTGTTTGGGAGACAATTTCCTGGGGTTTTTTAGTGCTTCCAGATTCTTATGTTCAGTCCAAACCTGGAAGGGGACTTTACTCCCTTCCAAAAAATGTCTCCAAGTAAGGAGGGTCCACCATACTACAGAAGCTTCCTTCTCCCAAGCAGCCCATCACTGTTCTGTCTCAGTCAATTTCTTGGATGTGTAAGCACAGGGTTGCAACTGACCCTCCTGGTTCTTTTGAAGTAGTACTGTGCCAACTGCCACATCACTGACATCGGCCTGAATTACAAACGGTTTCTAAAGGTCCAGGTGTTTTAACACCGGCTCTGTGGAAAAAAGTCTCTTAAGCTTTTTGAATGCGGCTTGGCATTCTGCAGTCCACTTCAATGGCTGGCTAGGCTTTGGCTTATTTCCCCCCTTTGTTTTCAGTAGATTTTTAATGGGGAGTGCAATCTGTGCAAATGAGGGGATAAATTGTCTGTAAAAATTAGCGAACCCCGGAAAGCTCTTCAATTGCTTTCTGGTGCGGGAAGGGGCCTACTCCAAGATGGCCCGCACCTTTTCCAGATCCATCTCCACCCCCTCGTGCAAAATGCTGTAGCCCAAATAGTCAATTCTGTCTCGGTGGAATTCACATTTTGACAGTTTAGCATATAATTTGGCAGCACGGAGCTTCTTTAGGACTGCTCTAACCAGTTTCACATGCTCGGCTTTGGTCTCGGTGTAGATTAGGATATTGTCCAAATACACCAAAACCCCCTTATACAGGTGTTCATGGAGGACTTCATTGATCAGCTGCATGAAATCCGCCAGGGCTCCCTGCAATCCGAAGGGGAACACCCTGAATTGAAAGCACCTCAGGGGACAGTTGAACACAGTTTTCCACTTGTCCCCCTTCTTGATTCTAATATGATAGTATGTCTCCCACAGGTCTAACGTTGAAAAAATTCTCCTCTTTGACAAGTGGGCCAGCATGTCCCTCATGAGGGGCAGAGGGTACACGTTCTCCATGGACACCACATTCAAGGATCTATAATCCACACAGAGATGAAGAGACCTGTCCTTTTTCTCTCAGAAAAGAATAGGGGCTGCCACCCAGGGTCTGGCTAGTTGAATAAACCCCCGGGCTAAGTTTTTGTCGATCGACTTTCATAGCTCATCTAACTCCCTGGGGGTCATAGAATATAGCTTCGGCTTTGGTAGCTTAGTTCCTGGAATGATTTCAATTGCACAGTCCGTAGGTCAGTGAGGGGGGAGCTCATCTGACCTCTTCTCACTGAAAACCTCAGCCAGTTCATGGTATTCTCTTGGAATGTTCTGCAACTCTTGCTCACTCAGCGCCAATGCCAGCCCTGACTTCAAGCCCCCTACATTATAATCACACACACCCTGGGGAGGGGTTCTCTTCTTAGGGAACTTTAGTTGCCTCTCTCTCCAATTGATTAGGGGGTTCCAATTCTTTAACCAGGTTAGCCCCAGAACCAGCGGCCATTCCATGCTGGGAGCCACAATGAAAGCTAAAGTCCCTGAGTGGCTTCCCATGGTTAATCCCAGTGGCTTGGTGACAAAGCTTGCCGGGATGCCCCCTGCCATGGACCCATCAAGCTGACAGAAATTGATTGGGTCCTTGAGTCTCTTTAGGAGAACTCCCAGTCTCCAGACCAGGTTTGGGCTTATTAGGCTTTGGGTGCACCCCGAATCCAACAATGCAGTGAGGTCCATTTTCCTGCCTGTGCCTGGGACTGACAGTTCTATGGGCATGGTTATGGGGGTCAATGGACCCACTTAACAGTAGATCGTCATTGTAGTCGTTCTCCGATGTCCCTGACTTGTCAACCGGTGGGGTGGGAGCTCTACCCTCTGCCTTTGGGACTTGGGGGAGCTCCATGACTTCGGTGGTTTTCAGGGCTGTTTCTTTCAAGCACTGAGCAGGCTTGCTCACCTTCCCCCTGGAATAGCAATCCGTTTTCTTGGCTGGAGTTTTGCTAAGGCATTCTACAGCACAATGACCTTCCTTGCCATACTTGAAGCAGGTGGTTGATCGTGGCTGGCTCATGGAGGGTCTGCTCACTTCTCCCCATCTTTCAGGTTGATTTTACTTTGCTGGTTTACTGGAGCAGTATTGGTTCTGGGTCTGGTCAATTTCCACTTCTTCTGCCAGGACACACCAGTCGTATAAGTGTGCAGGTGCTCCATGGGCCATGCAAGAATTGTACAGGTTGTCATTTAGCCTGTCCTGGAAGCAGCTTACCAAGATGTCTTCGAGCCAGTTGAGGTGGCACGCTAAGTTGTGGAACTCCTCCATATATTCGGCCATTGGTCGACACCCATGTTTCACCATTTTTATATGATCCCAGGCCTTCCGGAATGCCAGGCGATCTTCAAATTGGCGCCGCAGTGCTGTCATGAACTACTTAAAGTTCCAGAGCTTGGGGGCATCACACTTATGTAGGGTCATCCATCTGGCCGCAGCCCCTTTCAGGGCTAGGGTGACGACTCTGATCTTGGCTGCATTGTTGGGCAGGGTTCTCCCATACACTTGCATGTAGGTGAGAACATGAGCCAGGAAGAACCCTAGTTGTTGAGGATCTCCATCGAACTTCACCCCCAGTGGCACCAGTTTTGGCTCATCCAGGGGAGTTCTCTCTCTGGGTTGTTGTGGGGTCCAGGCTCTCCGGGGGGGGGGTTGCTCACTGCTGCACTGCCGGGGTGGCTGCCCCTGTCTCGGTTGAGCCTTTTGCTCCCCCCGTGGTTTCCTGCCTGAGTAGGAGGTTGGACTAAAAGAGACCTCCAAGGTCCCTTCCAAATCATCATCATCATCATCATCATCATCATCATCATCATCATCATATGGCACAACATAGGAGAACAAATGCATCAGGACCAGATTCAGCTGTCCATCTGCATTTAAAAGACAAAGGCCACTCTTTTGAAGACAGCAAAGTTCACATTTTGGACAGAGAGGACCGCTGGTTTGAAAGAGGGGTCAAAGAGGCCATCTATGTCAACAGTGAACAGCCCTCTCTCAATAGAGGGGGAGGGATATGACATCATCTATCTCCAGTCTACAATACAGTCCTTTCAACAGTTCCAAGAAGGCTCCACACACATTTGCACCACTCAGGTAACCCTGAGGACACAGATAAGCCTCCAGGTAGCATTAATGACTTGCTAAAAGAATGCAAATAAACAGCTCTCTGCAAGGAGTATAAATCTTTCCATTCCCCACCATCCAGTCAGATCTGAAGAAGCTTCTTGGATGAGAAGCGAAACGTCTTCAAAGAAAAAAAAAACAAGAAAGTCCAGTTGCCTCGTGAAAAAAGTATCTTTGGGATAACTATGACCTGGATGACTGAGAACATCCATAGATGTTTTTTGATTATCTTTTCCAGGATCTTCCCAGGTATTGATGTTAGACTGATTGGTCTGTAGTTTCCTGGGTCTGGTTTTTTTCCTTTCTTGAAGATGGGAATCACATGAACCCTTTTCCAATCCTCAAGTACTTTCCCGGTGCTCTAGGATTTTTTAAAGATGTGTCAGACCCTCAATGTATTTCTTTCTTATGCTTTCATTTTCGGGTTCTACCATTCTCTTGGGGGGGGACACTTGTGCTAGGAAAGGGGGGAATAAGCTATGGGTCTTCTGCAATGTACTTCCTTTGCTTTGTTCTATACTCTTTGAAGTACCTTACTTGGGGTGTGAAAGGAATGTGCCTCCGGCCATCTGCCTTATCTCGAGTCGGATGGAAAGAAGCCACAAAGAAACCTGACAGCCTTGAGAAGGGTGCCTTATCGGTTCTTTCCCACAACAATTTAACACCTATGGATTGGTTCAATTCAAACCGTCTGGTTGGACATTTTGGGTGGGGTTTGAAAGGGTTCTTTTAATGTAATGTTTTGCACAGGATATCCTCAGATCCTGCCTTACTATCCTGCTATCAATACCTTCCAATAAAAGTTCCTGTTGAGACAATGCAAGTTTCAAGAGTTCTGCTTTCTTGGGAGGTTTAACTGAGGCAGGTCCTTACAATAAGGTACAATGATTCTGAGATAACATCTGCCAGCTCCTTCAGAACTCTGGGATAATACCACTGAAAAAGAAAAACAAGAAAGTCAAGAAGAAACCAGCATGGCTGCACAAAGAACTCTCAGACAAACTGAAAGACAAAAAGGACAAGTACAAAAAATGGAAAGAGAGAAGATGGCAAGGAAGTAACAAGCAACAGGGAGAAAGCAGAGCTGCTTAACTCATTCTTTGCATCAGTCTTCACACAAAAAGAAATGATAGCACAACATACTCCCAAAAATACTGCAAAAGACAAAGTAGAAACAAAAATTAAAATAAGCAAGAAAATGGTAAGAGAACACCTATCCAACCTTGACAAATATAAATCACCGTGACCTGACAGATTAGAATAGAATAGAGCTGGAAGGGACCTTGGGGGTCTTCTAGTCCAGCTCCCTGCTCAAGCAGGAGAACCTACACCATCACGGACAGGTGATTGTCTAGTCTTTTCTTAAAAATGTCCAGTGATGGAGTGCCCACGATTTCTGGGGTTAAGCTGTTCCACTGGTTGATTGTCCTCACTGTCAGGAAGTTTCTCTTAATTCCAGGTTGCTTCTCTCCTTGATCAGTTTCCAACCATTGTTTCTTGTCCTTCCATCTGGTGCTCCGGTGAGCAACCTGACCCCTTCTGCCTTGTGGCAGCCCCTCAGATACTGGAATACTGCTATCATGTCTCCCCTATTTCTTCTTTTCTTTAGACTATCCAAACACAAGTCCCGCAGCCGTTCTTCGTATGTTTTAGCTTCCAGGCCTTTAATAATTTTAGTTGCTCTTCTCTGAATTTTTTCCAAACTCTCAACATCTTTTTTGTGATATGGTGACAAAAATTGGCTGTAGTATTCCAGGTGTGGTCTTACTAGGGCTTTGTAAAGCGGTACTAGTACTTTGCGTGATCTTGATTCTATGCCTCTGTTTATACAACCCAGGATTCTATTAGCTTTTTTGGCTGCTGCTGCACACTGCTGGCTCATAGTCAAGTGATCATCCACTAGGACTCCAAGGTCCCTTTCACAGTTACTGTTTTTAAGCCAGATCTCACCCAATCTGTATTTGTGCCTTTGGTTTTGCCTGCCTAAGTGTAAAACTTTGCTTTTCTCCACATTAAAACTCATTTTGTTGGATAGGGCCCATTGTTCGAGTTTGTCGAGATCTTTTTGGATCCTGAGTTTGTCTTCTGTGGTGTTGGCTACTCCTGACAGCTTGGTGTCATCTGGAAATTTGATGAGTTCCCCTTCAATCCCTTCATCTAAGTCATTAATGAAGATATTGAAGAGTACTGGGCCTAAGACAGAACCTTGTGGTACCCCACTGCTTACTTCTTGCCATGTGGATATAGCGACATTGAGGATTACTCGTTGAATATGGTTTGTCAGCCAGCTATAGATCCATCCGGTGGTGATGTTGTCTATTCCACCTTTTTCTAGCTTGCCAATTTGGAGTAGGTTGTGGTCTACTTTGTCAAATGCCTTACTGAAATCTAAGTATACTATGTCCACTGCATTTCGCTGGTCTGCTAGTTTAGTCACTTTATCGAAAAATGAGATAAGATTGGTTTGGCATGATCTGTTTTTAACAAACCCGTGCTGACTTTGTTTGCTTCTAGTTGTTCGCAGATCTGTTTTTTGATTATCTTTTCCAGGATCTTCCCAGGTATTGATGTTAAACTGATTGGTCTGTAGTTTCCTGGGTCCGTTTTTTCCCCTTTCTTGAAGATGGGGACCACATCAGCCCTTTTCCAATCCTCATGTACTTCCCCAGTGCTCCAGGATTTGTGAAAGATGTGGTGCAACAGCTCTGAGATAACATCTGCCAGCTCTTTCAGAACTCTGGGATGTAATCTGTTGGGTCCTGGTGATTTATATTCGTCAAGGTTGGATAGGTGTTCTCTTACCATTTTCTTGCTTATTTTGATTTTTGTTTCTAGTATGTCTTTTGCAGTGGGTTTTTTTTTTTTTTGGTTTGTTGGGCTGTGGTTTCTTTTTGTGTGAAGACTGATGCAAAGTATGAGTTACGTAGCTCTGCTTTCTCCCTGTTGCCTGTAATTTCCTTGCCATCTTATCTCTTTAGTGGGCCTACAGTTTCCTTGACTTTTTGTTTTCTATTGCTAGTGTTTGCCTTATATTAAATCCCAGTATGACGTGGTCACTTTCACCCAAGGTTCCAGCAATTTCGATTCCCTCTATCACTTCTTCTCTGTTTGTAAGGATTAAGTCCAGTATAGCATTGCATCTAGTTCCCTCCTCCACCTTTTGGGTGACAAAGTTGTTGGGTAGGTTCATTAGGAATCTGTTTGATCTGCTCACTGCAGAGTTTGTCTCCCAGTTGATATCTGGATAGTTGAAGTCTTCCATTACTACTGTGGTATGCTTCCTGCATACATTTGTTAACTGGTTGGCAAAGAGTTCATCTATTTCTTCTGATTGGTTGGGTGGCCTGTAATATAAACCTATGTCACTATTTTTCTCTTTTATATTGACCCATATACATTCTGGAGAGCTTTTGTCTTGGATCATGTGCATTTCTTTAGATATGTAGTGTTCTCTTACATATAGTGCAACTCCACCTCCTCTTTTTGTAGACCTGTTTCTTTTTGAACAATTTGTAACCATCTATCAGTCCATTCCATTCATGGGTTTCTTCCCACCAGGTTTCTGTTATGCCAACTATGTCATACCCTCCCTCGTGTACTATTGCTTCTAGTTTGCCCTGTTTGTTCTCCAAGCTTTGAGCATTTGTATATAAGCATTTAAGGCTTTTATGCCTGTCCGTGGGTATGTTTCCTGTATCTCCTGATTGTTGTTTGAGTTTTTATTTTTTGTCAACACTGCCTACCTCGTTGTTTGGTTTGTTTTCTTGGGATTTGTGGTTGGTTTTGGGTTCTAGAGGTTCTAGAGATTGGTCACCCTTCCCCCTCAGTTTTAGTTTAAAGCCCTCCTGATGAGTTGGGCCAGTCTTTTTCCAAGTATATTTTTGCCTATTTTCCCAAGTACATATTGCCCGTTTTTGTGAGCTGTAGCCCATTTCTTGCCAAGGGTCCTTCGTGTAGGAAATGCAGTCCATGATCCAGGAAACCAAAGTTTTCTTGGCGACACCAGCCCTTTAGCCAATGGTTTATTTCTAAAATTCTTTTTTCCCTCAATGGATAGAGTCTCCTATTACCAACACTCTCCTTTCTTTTTTGGGGGGGGGCTGCAGTCTGGGGTGCTTTTATGTTTATCTCAGGTGTGTTTGTTGAGGTGGCTTTTTTAGGGATATTTGAAGTGACTATTTTGGGGAAGTTTGAAGTTGTTTTTTTACTAGGTGTCTGCATGCCTTCTTTGAGGGCAGGTTGTGGGTCTGCATGTTTCTGTCTAAGGGGAGAAATCAATTGGTCAGTTTTAGAGGGGCTGCTTCTGGTTGGGTAGGATTGGGCAGAAGGGGTTTGTTTGTTGTATGATGCTTCTTTCTTTGAGTATTGTGTTTCCTTCTGTGTGTGACATACCTCTATTTGTCTTCCTCCGAGGGTTTATCAGTAAGGTCAGGTCCTCTGTTGGGTTTGGTTTGGGTGGAGCTTTCTTTCATATGTCGGGGTTTGGCTGGAGTTGCCTTTAAGTTCCTAACCTTTTCCTGTAGTAGTTCACATAATTTGCATCTGATGCATGTGTAGTTTGGGTGTTCTTTGGCCATCAGTGCATATATGGAACATGTATTGCATATCACAATGGTGTCAATAACCTGTTCCATGAATTTGGTGTTTGATAGTTCATTTTGTTTTTGTTTTTTTGGTTGGTGGATGTGCTTTGCTGTTAGCCTTGTTTAGCTTCTCTGTTCTGGGTAATTTTGCCTTTTTTGCTGTCCTTTTTTTTCCCCAGTCCGCAGGGGAGAAAACAAACAAACAAACAAACAACAAAAAAAAAAAAACGGCATCGCCTGCTGGCCTTCTGGTCCTCCGCTGTTGCCTTGCCACTGTCTGCAGGCCTCCTGGTTCACCGCTGCTGCCTTGTTTCCAGCTGCAGGCCTCCCGGTCCTCAGAAAGAACAAAACTGCTGTCGCCTGCAGGCCTCAGGTTTGCCTCTGCTGCCTCGCCACCACCTGCAGGCCTCCCAGTCCTCTGCTGCTGCCTCGCTGCCACCTGCAGGCCTCCGGTTCACCACTGCCGCTGCCCACCGCCTCTACTCTGCCCCCAGATGCCTCACTGGTCTGCTGCTTTGCATTGCCGCTGGTCGCCTCCTTTTCACTTCCCCCAGCTGCCTCACCAGTCCACTGCTTCGTGCTGCCATCGGCTGCCTCCTCTCCTCCGTTCGAGCTGTCAGTGTGTTGGTGGCCCAGTTCACTCCACCAGTCTCCACTTCATTGGGCTGGGTTGGGTTGCTGGGCCTCCGGGCCTTTCAGGTAGGCCTCCATTACATCCCAGAGTTCTGAATGAGCTGGCAGATGTTATCTCAGAACCATTGCACCAGACTTCCAGTTCCGGATCACGGTGCCTCTAGCCATACGAAGAGACTCGTCTCCTCGTCAGCTAGTTTCCCTCCACTGGTAGACCCTTATGTGGGTCGAAAGTCACCCTGGAGGGCGCGACTACCGCTGAGGAGGCTGTGCTCGGCTGAGGAGGAGTGGCGGTTCCTCCAGTTGTCCAAGCTATCTCTGAGGGCCAATGGAGAAGAAGATCGGCCAGTAAAATGGCCGATCACTCAGCCGTACCAACCGCAAGTCAAAAGAACAACTAAGCATGAAGAACCACTGTGGTGAATCCGGGTGAGACCTTTCCTTCTCTCGCTATCCTGACTTTTTCTGTAAAGAGTTCCTGACTATTTCACTTTTCTAAGAAAGCGGCGGCTGCCTATACGGGAAAAAGAGCTAAAAAGAAAAAGATTAATAATTTTTTTTATGGTTGTTTTTTTCTACCATTGGGCTTTTGGGGGGAGGATTTTAGGGGAAAAGAAGAAGAAAGGGACATTGTTACTTTGTTTTTTTCAATTTGATAATGCTGGAGATACCTTTCTTGTTAACTTCTTAAAAAAAAGAGAGAAAACTTTTTTCTTTAACTTTATTAATTTGGAAAAAAAGACTTTATAGTCCACTGAGGACATCTGGTGGCAAAAAGTGAAATTGTAACTGTACTTCTCCCTGTTATTTGAAGAGGAATTGGATTTTCATGTGATAATAAAAGAGAAAAGATAATTTGACAGCTGGGTGGTGAAGCTGGCTATTAGACCTTTGGAGGTGGACATTTCTGGATCTTTTTCAAATACAGTCTCTAATAAAGGAATAGGCTAGTCTACCACCAAAATGGATGAAAGTTATCCATATCTTGACTATGATTTAATACTGGAAAAAATATTAGAACTTACAAAAGACTTCAAAACTTACTGGAAACCTTGGAGAAAACCTAAAGATGCTACCTTGGAACCTCATATTGACCCTCCAATGATGAATCAAGTTATGGAGCAAGGAATAATAGAAGATGAACAGAGTAATCCTGAACAGGCCTCTACAAATCAAGACATACAATTCAAAGAGACAGAGACACTATGCTTACAACTCAATTGTAAATCTATACTGGGAGAAAATGTGGAAACCACTGAGCCAACTAATTCTACACAGCGTTACCTACAACTGATGGATAACTTTGATGACCAAGAAGTAACTGTTATTGACTTAGTTCAATTACCAAAAATAACAAAGATTGATATTCAGACACAACCCTCTGGAAAATACAAGAAAGCGGACAATTTACTTATAATCTTAACATCAAGTAAAAGTCAATATAATACTCAGATGATATTGGCAGAAAGGGAAGGAAATTTTGTTCAGTTCGAATTGGTTAGAAATTTTTGTAATCAAATCTTGAGGTTTGATAATCGAAAAGCTTTAATATGGGAACCAACTTGGCATAGAAAGAAAGCTAGAGTCAGGTTTAAATGTGATATAAAATGTTACTTGATGGGTTAAAAAGGCTTTAGAGATTTTGTCTGATTTAGTAACGAATGAAGGATGTGAATTTACTGTTATTATAGTTGATAAGTATTTGAGGGAGTAAACCTTTTCAGGGGGTAAAAAGACTTTATAGATGTAGATTGATGAAATGATAGAATATATTTTTAAAAACAGAAATGTATTTTTGGGACTTACATTATTATTTTAAATATGATAATTATGTTGTAATAGATAGAGTTTGTTTGATTTAATTATGAATGAAGGATGGGAATTTTCTGATATTATACTTGATAAGTATTTGAAGGTGTAAACTTTTTCAAGGGCTTAAAAAGATTTTCTATAGATGTAGATTGATGAAATGATAGAATATATTTTTAAAAATAGAACTGTATCTGTCGGAGTTATATTATTATTTTAAATATGATAACTATGTTGTAATAGAGAGAGAGGAAGAGCTATTTGTGATAGAGAAAAAAAATCAGTTTCAATGAATGACCTATTATTAAGGATACCTGAAATCCCAACTATATGTTTACTAAAACGTAATTGGAGTATGACAACTGTAATTAGTAAAGCTTAAAAACAGGATATAGATTATTATAATTGCATGTGATTGATGATTTTTGTTTGATTGAACTTTATCTAAAACTGTATTAATTTTAATAAGCAATATTATATTTAGGAAACAGAGGAAATTTTTGATAATTAATTTGAGCTATACTTATATGATTTTGTTTTTGAATGATTTGACACCCTGACCACCACGTTGTGTCCTAAGCTGGAAAAAAATGGAAAAAAACAATAAAACTTTATATATATATATAAAAAGAACCATTGCACCATATCTTTTAAAAATCCTGGAGCACCAGGGAAGTACCTAAGGATTGGAAAATGGCTGATGTGGTTCCCATCTTCAAGAAAGGAAAAAAAAACAGACCCAGGAAACTACAGACCAATCAGTCTAACATCAATACCTGGGAAGATCCTGGAAAAGATAATCAAAAAACAGATCTGCGAACAACTAGAAGCAAACAAAGTCAGCACGGGTTTGTTAAAAACAGATCATGCCAAACCAATCTTATTTCATTCTTTGATAAAGTGACCAAATTAGTAGACCAGTGAAACACTGAACTGGAGATTTCCAGTGATGTCACTGAAGTTAGACCCAGGGAAAACATCTCTCCGTTCCCTGGGTCCACTATTCTTCTGCTGGTGTGTCTGTTTGGGCCAAATGCCACCCCAGAGAGGTGGCCACTGAAGGGCGAACCTTTGAGGAATGTGGGCCGGTGGCAGCCAGCTCGCTGAACTCAAAGCAGCCCCTGGAATCAACGGAAGAAAGGCAGACCGCATTTATGCGAGCCGCCATTAACAGCGGATCGTCGGAGACGAAGAAACAGCTGAATTTGACAGCAAGCAGCTGAGCCAGGTGAGAATATGTTCTTCTTTCCTGCTGATGGTGGATTTGACTTGAAATAGCCTGTTTTTACTTGGAGCGTGAAGCTTAAGGGAGGAGGTGGAGTTTTTTCTTCCCCCCCTCCCGTACAAGCGGCGGTTTAAGCTGCCTTTCAAAAAACAAAAATAAACTTTTACTACAGCAAAGCCTTTCAAGCTCTAGTCAATTTGGAAAGCTTGCTCCTTTTCTTTTTGAAGATATTTTTTTTCTAACTTGGAAAAGCCATTCTAACTATTACAACTTTAGAACTTTTTTTTTCTTTACTCTGAAGACTCTTCCCCCCCCCTTTATCTAAGCATGTGGAAGAGTTACATTGTATCTCCTGTGGTCACATGGGAAAGCTTCTTTTTCTCTTTCCTTTGTCTGATGTGTATTCAGACTGGGAACTTGGCTCCATGCCCAGACACTTGGCTGAATGCCCAGACATCCTTATCTGACCTTGAGACTAGCTCAAAGAGACTTTTTCTTTTTTCTTTTGCTTTGCTCTGGCTGTTTAATATAGACTTTTCCCAAGAAGAATTGAATAATAAGGAACTCTGTTTTCTTTGCCTTCCTCCCTGCTGTTGAACAGAATTTGGTGGATTATAAATTGGATATTTTTCTCTACAGTTTTTTTTTTCTTTCTCCTGGCCTACTACTTTTTTCTCCTTTTTTGCTTTTTTGCTTCCTCTTTTTCTTTCCTTTTTGGATTTTTTTTGAACATCTTGTTAGTGGGAGTGTTCCCTGTCTCCCCCCATTTTTTTTACTATTATTGATTTTGTTCTCCTCTTGTTGGCCTTTATTTTTCTCAGATGTTTTTTGGGTTCTTTTTTATCCCCCTACTGGAATTATTTTCTCTTTTTTAAATTTTGTCTGATCTTCCCTCCTAACAATAGGAGGTTTTTTTGGGATTACAACTGGCCATCGGGCCACCTGGTGGATTATAATATAATATACCAATTGGAAGATGAGTGCCTCAAATTTGACTAAGTTGGGGAGAAAAGGATCCTCTGCTCCTGCTTCGACCTCGGCGAGACCAGTTCGTCAAAAATCTATTACTACATTCCTACAACAAGAAAAAGTGGAAGTTCAACAAAAGGACATTCAGGCTATATTACAAGTAATTGCAGCCCAGGCAGCATCTTCAAATAAAAACCATGAAGACCTGAAAAAGGACCTTGATAAAAACTACGAAGATTTGAAAAATGATCTCATTAAAATGAACCAAAAAATGGAAACTTTCCAACAGGCGATTACAGATAACCAACAAAGAATACAAAAAATAGAAGACAAGTCAGTGGAAGTTGAATCCCTACAAGACAAGAATCAAAGATTGACACAAACAAACGCGGAATTGGAAGATAGTTTGGCTGTGATTGAGATGGAAAGAGCATCACATTTCTTAAGATTTCAAAATGTAATAGAAGATAGGGACAAGAATTTGCTAGATTTGATGACTGAGCTACTTGCAGAGCTACTTGGAATGGAAAAGCCCAAATGAATGGAGAAATAGACCAGGTCTTTAGAGTCAATTCAAGCTATGCTAGAAGAAACAGAGTTCATAGGGAAGTCCATGTAAGATTCCTCAAAAGATCTACATGAGACGAGATTTTGAGAATAATAAGAAACCAACCACTAAAATACAAAGAAAAAGAATTAGTAGTGCTTAAACAAATTCCTAGAAGGATAAGAGAAGCTCAAAGAGGAACAAGGAAATTGTTCGACAAAGGAGTGAATTTCAGATGGTTGTTTCCAGAAGGGTTATTAATTTTCTGGGATTCAAAAAGATATAGATTGGATACCCCACTCAAAGCTGAGGAATTCTTCAACAACCACAGAGCCTTTTTGGAAAAAGGCGATCCCAAACCCAAGAAACAAGAGGAAGCGAGCGTTGTAGGAGCATCTAAAGAAGTGGAGAAGGAAGAATCTTAAAAGACCCATCCAGAGGAAGGAGCAAGACCAAGAGACCAGAGGCAGATAAGCTCCCCTAGAAGATTGAGGTCCAGATATAATTAAAGTCATGGAGGAGGTTGGAATCTTTTCAATAAATATAAATGGTTTGAATTCTCCTTCAAAGAGGAGAAAAATCTTTACTAGACTACAAAAGTTAAAAATGGACATAACTTGTCTCCAAGAGACACATATCAAGAGACAACACTCTAGAATTTTAGAGCAACCAAAAATGGGCAAGCTTTACTTCTCCCTAGCACTTCAAAAGAAAAGAGGTATAGCTCTTTATATAAAAGAAAAGATGAACCCAAAACTAGTTTATGCAGATGAAGAAGGGAGAATATTAATGGTGGAAATTACGTTGAATCAAAAACAGATACTGATGGTTGCAATATATGCACCCAATGATAAGCAAGATCAGTTTTATCATCAACTACATAATAAAATAGTGGACTTAAACTACCAAAACCTTTGTATACTGGGAGACTTTAATGCAATAGTTGATGCAACCCGGGACTATAAAAGCCATAAACATGGCAAAAAAGGGGGAAACATTTTACCCAAGGCCTTTTTAAAAATGAAAGAAGAACTGTCTATTCAAGATATATGGAGAGAGATGAACCCAGGAAAATCACAATATACGTTCTATTCAAATAGGCATAAATCTTGGTCAAGAATTATATGATATGGACATCTTATGACTAGAAAACTATAATACAGGAGGTTGAAATAGAAACTAATATTTGGGCAGACCACAATCCAATTAAAATGACCTGGAAAGGAACTAGGAAAAAATTAAAATGGTTGCTGAATAAATCCATATTGAAAGAAAAAGAATTCCTACAATTAGCAATAAAGGAAATGGAATTTTTCTTTAAAATAAATAAGAAAGAAGAAACCTCCCTCCAAAGAGTGTGGGATACAGCTAAAGCATATTTTAGAGGTTTGGCCATAACTTATGTTGCCAAAAAAGAATAAAGAAAAGACACAATTACAGCTACAGTTGAAAGAAGAACTTAATAAATTAGAATCTGAGTTACAAATTGATCCACAAAAAAAGATTTTGAAGACACAAATGGAATTAATAAAACATAAACTAAACCTAACTGAGATGGATATAATGGCACAGCAGATTAAACGATCTAAACAGAACTTTTTTGAAAATGCTGATAAACCAGGAAGATGGTTAGCATATAGACTGAAGAAAGAAAAAGAAAAAAGAATGATAAATAAGCTACAAGACTCAAAAGGCGAGCTACACTTCCACAATGACACAATCAAAAAAATTATTAAGGCTTATTATGAGACACTCTATAAGGCAGAGGTGGTTTCCAAAGAGGGAATACAGGATTATTTAAAAGGAACTGACCTCCTAAAAGTCCCAGAGAACATTTGAAATATATTAAATGAGAAAATATCAATGATGGAGATTATAGAAGCTGTAAAAAGGCAAAAGAAGGATAAGACCCCGGGTCCTGATGGACTTCCTGCAGAATTCTATGTAGCTTTACTAGATACAATAAGTCCGATTTTGAAGGATCTGTGCAATGACATTTTCTCAGAGATAAAAATACCAAACTCGTGGACTGAAGCTAATATCACCTTGATACCTAAAGAAGATACTGACTCCACACAAATAAAAAACTATAGACCAATATTGTTATTAAATGTGGACTATAAAATCTTTGCTTCAATAATGGCAGAAAGAATGAAGAAATTTTTGATTGAATTTATCCACACAGATCAAAATGGTTTTTTGCCTAAAAGACAGATAAAGAACAATTTAAGGGTTATCTTAAATGTTTTGGAATACTACGAAAACCACCCAGGGAAACAGATGGCATTGATATTTCTTGATGCACAAAAAGCTTTTGACAACTTAAATTGACAATTTATGTTTCAACAGCTGACAGAAATGGATTTTGGCGAAAATTTCATAAATGTAATTCAAGCAATCTATAATAAACAAACAGCAAGGATGCTGCTAAATGGAGACTATACAGAAAGTTTTGATATTAAAAAAGGCACAAGACAGGGATGTCCATTATCTCCCTTGCTTTCATCCTTACATTGGAAGTCTTGGCTATAAATATTAAGCAGGATATGGAAATCAAAGGATTGGAGATAAAAGATCAGAAATATAAACTACAAGCCTTTGCAGATGACCTGGTTTTCATTTTGGAGGAGCCACTAGAAACATCTACTAAACTTTTGCAGAAAATAGACAAATTTGGAGAAGTGGCCAGTTTGAAAATAAACAGGGAAAAGACTAAGGTATTAACAAAAAACTTAACAGATAAACAGAAAATCCAATTTGTAAAAAAGACAAATCTCCAAATAGTCAAAAAAAGTCAAATACCTAGGTATCCACTTAACATCAAAATACACAACATTAAAAGAAGATAATTATGAAAGACTATTGAAACAAATCAAAATAGACTTGGAAAAGTGGAAAAATCTTCAACTGTCATTATTAGGCAGAATAGCGACAGTGAAGATGAATATCCTACCGAAGATACTCTTTCTATTTCAAACAGTTCCTGTAAAACTGGGAAAGATTTTTTTTAATGATTTAAATGCAACAATATTGAGACTTATATGGCAAGGGAAAAAAGCATGAATTAAAATTAAAATGTTACAAGAAGCTAAAGATAGTGGAGGATTTGGACTCCCGGACTGGAGACTCTATTACCAAGCAGACATTTTGCTCTGGCTTAAAGAATGGATAACGTTGAGAAATAAAAGACTTCTTTACTTAGAGGGACATGACTTACAATTGGGTTGGCATGCTTTTCTGTGGTATGGGAAAAATAAAGTACACAAAAAACCACGCCATAAGGAATGTACTTTTGCTAGAATGGGAGAGAATTAAACAAAAAAAATTATACTAAAATACCTGAGTGGCTTTCAACAATGGAAGTGTTTGCTTACCCAAATTTAATTAATTATGATAGACTTGTTACCTATAAAGACATTTTGGATAAAGACGGAAAACTTAAAGACAGGCAAGACCTTCAACAACAAGGTACTGACTTAGCATGGTGGCCTTATTTGCAAATTCAAACAAGATATGAAAAAGATGCAAAGTCAATGGGATTTACTTTTGAAAACAGACGAAAACTTGATTAAGAAACTCTATAAATTCCTCCTAAACTGGAAGATGGAAGAAGAACAAGTAAAAGAAACAATGATAGTTTGGGCAAAAAACTTTGGATATTCTATAGATCTAGAAGATTGGCAAAAGCTTTGGGATAAAAACATCAAACTTACTAAAGCAGCCTCATACAAAGAAAATTTATATAAAATGTTTTACAGATGGCATATGACACCAGTTAGATTAGTGAAAATGTTTAAAAATGTATCGAATAATAGTTGGAAATGTAAACAAAAACCAGGTATGTATTACCATATATGGTGGGTATGTCCTAGCGCTAAGAAGTTTTGGTTTAAGATTCATATATGGCTGGAAAAGATGACTAAAATACAGATAGAATTTAAGCCAGAACTGTTGTTGTTGGGAATACTAGGACTTAATTATGGAAAAGAGAATGTATTGACAGCTGCAAGAATAGCATTTGCCCAATTCTGGAAAAACGAAAATTTACCATCTGACCAGATTATAATTACAAAAACTTTCGAATGTGCAGAAATGGACAGATTAACCTTAGAGATTAAAGAGAAAGAAGACTCATTTTATTTTAAAACATGGGAAAACTTTTATCAATGGTTAGCAATACGATTTAGCGAGAAAAGATTGTGAAGTTTAATAGGATGAATGACATTTACTGACTAGCTATTATTTACATGACTACCACTATTGTTATTGATTATAACTATTTACTATTACATTAATTACTGTTATTTAATATTTGTATCTGGACGACAGTCTGCTTCTCAAAAATCAAAGATATAAGTACAGATTAGGCGAGACTTGGCTCAAAAACAGTAACTGTGAGAGGGACCTTGGAGTCCTAGTGGACGATCACTTAAACATGAGTCCTCAGTGTGCTGCAGCAGCCAAAAAAGCTAATACAATCTTTGGTTGTATAAAGAGAGGCATAAAATCAAGATCACGTAAAGTATTAGTGCCACTTTATAAAGCCTCAGTAAGACTACAACTGAAATACTGCATCCAGTTTTGGTCACCACATTACAAAAAAGATGTTGAGACTTTGGAAAAGTGCAGAGAAGAGCAACTAAGATGATCAAAGGCCTGGAGACTAAAACATATGAAGAATGGTTGCAGGATTTGGGTTTGGCTAGTCTAGAGAGAACCCCTTTATGGATTACTGCCTTGTCGTGGCGAAGGGGCTTGCGTAACTCAATGAAGCTATAAGCTATGCTGTGCAGGGCCACCCAAGACGAACAGGTTATAGCAGAGAGTTCTGACAAAATGTGATCCACTGGAGAAGGAAATGGCAAACCACTCCAGTATCTTTGCCATGAAAACCCCATGAACAGTACTAAAAAGCAAAAAGATATGATGCTGGAAGATGAGCCCCTCAGGTCGGAAGGTGTCCAATATGCTACTGGGGAAGAGCAGAGGTTCATCAACGATTTGGACGAAGGGATAGATGGGGAACTCATCAAATTTGCAGACGACACCAAGCTGGCAGGAATAGCCAACACTCCAGAAGACAGACTTAAGATACAGAAGGATCTGGACAGACTTGAACACTGGGCACTAACTAACAAAATGAAATTCAATGGTGAAAAAAGCAAGGTTCTGCATTTAGGCAAGAAAAACCAAATGCACAAGTACAGCATAGGTGGCACCATGCTCAATAGTAGTAACTGTGAGAGGGACCTCGGAGTCCTAGTAGACAATCACCTAAATATGAGCCAGCAGTGTGCTGCAGCTGCCAAAAAGGCCAACACAGTGCTAGGCTGCATTAACAGAGGGATAGAATCAAGATCACGTGAAGTATTAATACCACTTTACAATGCCTTGGTAAGGCCACACTTGGAATACTGCATCCAGTTTTGGTCACCACGATGTAAAAAAGATGTTGAGACTCTAGAAAGAGTACAGAGAAGAGCAACAAAGATGGTTAGGGGACTGGAGGCTAAAACCTATAAGGAACGGTTGCTAGAATTGGGTAGGTCTAGTTTAACGAAGAGAAGGACAAGGGGGGACATGATAGCAGTATTCCAATATCTCAGGGGCTGCCATAAAGAAGAGGGAATTAAGCTATTTTCCAAAGCAAGGTCCCTTCCAACTTTACTATTATTATTATTATTATTATTATTATTATTATTATTATTATTATTATTATTATTATTATTATTATTATTATTATTATTGCTTTACTTCTAGCTCCCTCCTTTACCTTTTGGATGACAAACTTGTCGGCTAGGTTGGTTAAGAATCTGTTTGATCTCCCACTCACTGCAGAGTTTGTGTCCCAGTTGATATCTGGATAGTTGAAGTCTCCCATTACTACTGTGGTATGCTTCCTACTCATTTTTGTTAACTGGTTGGCAAACAGTTCATCTATTTCTTCTGATTGGTTGGGTGACCTGTTATATACACCTATGGCAATGTCACTTTTTTCTCTTTTTTATTGACCCAGATATATTCTGGAGGGGTTTTATCTTTGATCATGTGCATTTCTGTAGATATGTAGTGTTCTCTTATGTATAGTGCAACTCCACCGCCTCTTTTTGTAGATCTGTTTCCTTTGAACAATTTGTATCCATCCATCAGTACGTTCTAGTCATGGATTTTTTCCCACCAGGTTTCTGTAATGACAACTATGTCATACCTACCCTCATGTACTATTGCTTCTAGTACACCCTGTTTGTTCCCCAAGCTTGGAACATTTGTATATAAGGATTTAAGACTTTTATGCCTGTCTGTGTGTATGTTTCCTGCATTTCCTAATTTTTCTTTTTTCTCATCACTCCCTACCTCGTTGTTTGATTTGTTTTCTTGGGATTTATGATTGGTATTGTGTTCTAGAGATTCTAAAGATTGGTCACCCTTCCCCCTCAATTTTAGTTTAAAGCCCTTCTGATGAGTTAGGCCAGTCTTTTTCTGAATACATTTTTCCCTGTTTTTGTGGGGTGCAACTCATCCCTTGCCAAGTGTCCTTCATGTAGGTAGTGCAGTCCATGGTCTAGGAAACCAAAGTTTTCTTGGAGACACCCACCCTTTAGCCAGTGGTTTATCTCTAGAATTATTTTTCCGTCAATGGGTGTTGGCCTTTGATTGGGAGTACTGATGAGAACACTACATGTGCTCCTAGCTCCTTAACTTTATTGCCTAGTTGCTTATAATCTCTCACTATTGTACTCAGGTTGTTTGTTGTGTCATTTGTCCCAATGTGAAGGAGGAGGAAAGGGTAGTAATCTGTAGGCCTAATTATTTTGGTTAGGTTCTCAGCCACATCTTTGATTTTTGCTCCAGGGAGACAACATACCTCCCTAGATTGTATGTCCAGCATGCAGATGGCTGATTCTGTTCCTTTGAGGATAGAATCTCCTATCACCAACACTCACCTTCCTTTTATGGGGGGTGCAGTCTGGGGTGCTTTTCTGTTTATCTCAGGTGTGTTTGTTGATGTGACATTTTTTACGGATAGTTGGTGATGTCTCTTTTCTAGGTGTGTGCATGTTTTCTTTGAGGGAGAGGTTGTGGGTCTCTGTATTTTCATCTAGGGGGAGAAATTGATTGCTCAGTTTTAGTGGGGCTGCTTCTGGTTGGGTTAGATTGGGCAGTAGGGGTTTGTTAGATGTATTCTGCTTCTTTCTTTGATTATTGTGTTTCCTTCTATTTGTGACATGCCTCCATTTGTCTTCCTCCAAGGGTTTATCAGCAGGGTCAAATCCTCTGGGAGTTATTTGTTCATTATTTGCTTCAATTTGGATATAGCTTTCTTTCGTAGGTTGGAGTTTGGCTAGAGTTGCCTCTAGATCTCTTACTTTTTCCTCTAGTAGTTCACAAAGTTTACATTTAATACATGTATAATTTGGGTGTTCTTTGGGCATAAGCACATACATGGATGAAGCAGTAGGTGTGAATTTAAATGGACTCCAGAAGATGGTAGAGGACAGGAAGACCTGGAGGAACGTTGTCCATGGGGTTGCGACGGGTTGGACACAACTTCGCAATTAACAACAACAACAACATACATGGAGCATGTATTGCATACCACAATAATATCAGCCACCTGTTCCATGAGTTTGTTGTTTGAAAATCCTTCTTTTTTGGTTGGTGGCTGTGCTTTGCTGTTAGTCTTGTTTCTACCTTCTCTGTTCTAGTTAATTCTGCCTATTTTTAATATCCTTTTTTCTGCCTTTTTGTGCTCATTTTTCTACCTTGTTATTTATTTAACTTGCTTACTATTATGTTAATTTTATGTACCCCTTTCCTCATTATATTTTGTAAAGTTTTTGAGCTCCAACTCCTCCCTACCTTATTATTTAAGATTTGCCTTGTTAAGATTGGCTTCTTTATCCTATTCTTCCTTGATTTCTAATGTTCCACTCTTGTCCTTATGATTTGCCGGTTTATTTATCTTTAATTTTCTGTCCTGTATTTATTTTTATTCTCTACCAGGATCTTCCCTCCCTTCCTATTAGGACCTCAAACTTAATTGTTGCCCTCACTTCTGTCATTCGCTGCTCCAACCTCCTATCATTTTCTCTGCCAGCTCCATTCTGTCTTTCAGTGCTTGGGTCTTTTTGGCCTTTTCTCTGCTCTGGTCAGCTCTCTCAGCCTGCCTATCAACCTTCTGGCTGGGGAATTCAACATTAAAGAAACTCTATGGCCTTGAGGTGCCATAAGAGTTATTTTTTTCCCGCACAAAGTTCTGGTTAGTTACCAATAGCTTTTCATAACCCCCACCCACCATGTGTTCACGTTTCTGTTTCTTATGGGAACAGTCCATTTCTCTGCCAGACACCTGCTTTGGATGATCCTGGTACTCACAGTCCATGGACGGCTTCCTGAAACTCCTGTTTCTTACCCAGACTTCCCCTCCCCCCTGTTTCTATGGCACGTTGAGCAGCTATAGAGGTTAGCAAGCATCTGTCATGGTTCTGACAGACAGAGATGAATAAAGCAGAACTCTGAGGCTTGAAAATTCCTCAAAGAACATGTTTATTAGTTACAAAGTATTAGCATGGTCAAAAGTGAAACCAAGTCTGAATACACAATTGCCCAGTTACAAAGTTTAATGTCCCATCCACAAAACTATGCAAGCAACTATGTTCCCCAATGTACTCATTTGGCGGGCTTTTTTATGCAACGCCCAGTCCCTAGTCATGGGAGCAGTAGATGACCTTGGTTCCCACAGGACAGAAGATTATTTTGACTAATGTAACACCTGGGCAACCCCCCTCCCTCTGTTCTATGTGGCAAACCTAGAATGAGAAGAAAAAATGGCTGCAGCCATGCTCATTGTAGAGTTAACACTTTGCCCCTTTCAAAAGTAAAGAGTCTCCTGTATGGGAAACAAAAAGCATGTTAAGTATTTCCTTGAGGCTTGTGAGGATATTTATCGTAAAAAAGAATTATTAACCTGTCTGCTTTCACATTGGTACATTTCACCCACATAGCTTCTGACAGTGGAAAGCCTTTCCACTGAACGAGATATTGTAACTTCTCCTTGTACAACCTAGAATCAAAAATTTGTTTTATTTCATAATGTGTTTCCCCTTCTACCACTATTGGACCCAGCGGCTTCTTTGGAATAGGTCTTAAAGAGGATTCAGACACAGGTTTCAACAGACTACAATGGAACACATGGTGGACTTTCCCCCAAAGCCATGGAAGCTTTAATTCCACAGTAATAGGATTTATGATTTTGGCGATAGGAAAAGGACCCAGAAACGTTGGCCCCAATTTTTTGCTGGGTAACCTCAATCTCAAATACTTAGTTGAAAGATAAACCTTTTCCCCAACATAAAATGGTCTTTGAGGGGAGCATTTCTTATCAGCTTGCTCCTTGTAAACCTTAGCAGCTTGGGTTAAGGCTTTTTTGACATTCGCCCAAACACTTTGGAAGGAGGTCACCCACTGATCCAGAGTTTGAGAGGCAGGTGGCTCCTGGGGGTACTCAGACATAGGCACAAAATCCCTCCCAGTAGCTATCTTAAACAGTGTAAGACCAGTGCTACTGTGTACAGTATTATTATAGGCTACTTCAGCGAAAGACAGAAGATTGGCCCAATTAGTCTGCTGGTAATTATCATAGCAAAATGTGATCCACTGGAGAAGGAAATGGCAAACCACTCCAGTATCTTTGCCATGAAAACCCCATGGACAGTACTAAAAGGCAAAAAGATATGACGCTGGAAGATGAGCCCCTCAGGTTGGAAGGTGTCCAATATGCTACTGGGGAAGAGCAGAAGACTAGTACTAGTAGCGCCAGAAAGAATGAAGCGACTGGGCCAAAGCCGAAAGGACGCTCAGCTGTGGATATATCTGGTGGTGAAAGGAAAGTCCGATGCTGTAAAGATTTTTTCTCCATAGGAACCTGGAATGTAAGATCCATGAATCAAGGCAAGCTAGACATAGTCAAAAAAGAGATGACAAGACTGAACATCGACATCTTAGGAATCAGCGAACTAAAATGGACAGGAATGGGTGAATTTAACTCAGATGACCATCAGATATACTACTGTGGGCAAGAATCCCTCAGAAGAAATGGAGTAGCCTTCATAGTCAATAAAAGAATAGGAAAAGCAATACTGGGATACAATCCCCAAAATGACAGAATGATCTCAATTCGAATCCAAGGCAAACCATTCAATATCACAATAGTCCAAATCTATGCCCCAACCACTGGTGCTGAAGAGGATGAAATTGACAAGTTTTATGAAGCCCTACAGCACCTTATAGAATTAACACCAAAAAATGATGTCCTTATCATCATTGGGGATTGGAATGCTAAGGTAGGAAGCCAAAAGATAACCGGAATAACAGGCAAGTTTGGCCTTGGAGTACAAAATGAAGCAGGGCACAGGCTAATAGAATTTTGCCAAGAGAATACAATGGTCATAACAAACACTCTTTTCCAACAACCCAAGAGACGGCTCTACACATGGACATCACCAGACGGTCAACATAGAAATCAGATTGACTATGTGCTCTGCAGCCAAAGATGGAGAAGCTGTATACAGTCAGTAAAAACAAGACCAGGAGCTGACTGTGGCTCAGATCATGAGCTTCTCGTTGCAAAATTTAGGCTTAAATTGAAAAAAGTAGGGAAAAGCACTAGGCCACTCAGATATGAACTAAATCATATTCCTGATGAATATACAGTAGAGGTGACAAATAGATTTAAGGAATTAGATCTGATAGACAGAGTGCCTGAAGAACTATGGATGGAAGTTCGCAACATTGTACAAGAGGTAGCAACTAAAACCATCCCAAAGAAAAAGAAATGCAAGAAAGCAAAATGGCTGTCTGAGGAAGCTTTGCAAATAGCTGAGGAAAGAAGGGAAGCAAAAGGCCAGGGAGAAAGAAAAAGATACACCCAATTGAATGCAGAATTCCAGAGAGTAGCTAGAAGAGATAAGAATGCCTTCTTAAATGAACAGTGCAAAGAAATAGAAGAAAACAACAGAATAGGGAGGACCAGAGATCTCTTCAAGAAAATTGGAGATATGAAGGGAACGTTTCATGCAAAGATGGGCATGATAAAGGACCAAAATGGCAGAGACCTAACAGAGGCAGAAGAGATTAAGAAGAGATGGCAAAACTACACAGAAGAACTATACAAGAATGAGCTTAACATCCCAGATAACCACAATGAGATGGTCACTGACCTCGAACCAGACATCCTAGAATGTGAAGTGAAATGGGCCTTAGAAAATCTGAGCAACAACAAAGCTAGTGGAGGTGACAGTATTCCAGCTGAGCTATTCAAAATCTTAAAAGACGATGCAGTAAAAGTGCTACACTCAATTTGCCAGCAAATTTGGAAAACTCAACAGTGGCCACAGGATTGGAAAAGGTCAGTTTACATTCCAATTCCAAAAAAAGGCAATGCCAAAGAATGTTCAAACTATCGCACCATTGCACTCATTTCACATGCTAGTAAAGTTATGCTTAAAATCCTACAAGCTAGACTCCAGCAGTATGTAGATCGAGAACTACCAGAAGTACAGGCAGGATTTCGAAGAGGCAGAGGAACTAGAGATCAAATTGCCAACATACGCTGGATCATGGAGAAAGCTAGGGAGTTCCAGAAAAACATCTACTTCTGCTTCATTGACTACGCTAAAGCCTTTGATTGCGTGGATCACAACAAATTGTGGCAAGTTCTTAAAAAGATGGGAGTACCAGACCATCTCATTTGTCTCTTGAGAAACTTATATGCAGGTCAAGAAGCAACAGTGAGAACTGGACACGGAATCACTGATTGGTTCAAAATTAGAAAAGGAGTCCGGCAAGGCTGTATACTGTCGCCCTGCCTATTTAACTTATATGCAGAGCACATCATGAGAAAGGCAGGGCTAGATGAATCAAAAGTTGGAATTAAGATTGCCGGGAGAAATATCAACAACCTAAGATATGCAGATGATACCACTCTAATGGCAGAAAGTGAAGAGGAACTAAAGAGCCTCTTGATGCGGGTGAAGAAGGAGAGTGCAAAAGTTGGCTTGAAACTCAACATTAAGAAAACCAAAATCATGGCATCCGGCCCTCTCAATTCCTGGCAAATAGATGGGGAAGAAATGGAGGTAGTGACAGATTTTATTTTTCTGGGCTCCAAGATCACCTCAGATGGGGACTGCAGCCAAGAAATTAAAAGACGCTTGCTCCTGGGGAGGAAAGCTATGGCAAATCTAGACAGCATACTAAAAAGCAGAGACATCACCCTGCCAACAAAAGTGCGTATAGTCCAGGCCATGGTTTTCCCAGTTGCAATGTATGGCTGTGAAAGTTGGACCATAAGAAAGGCTGAGCGCAAAAGAATTGAGGCCTTTGAACTATGGTGCTGGAGAAGACTCCTGCGAGTCCCTTGGACTGCAAGGCGTTCAAACCGGTCAGTCCTAGAAGAGATCAACCCTGACTGCTCTTTAGAAGGCCAGATCCTGAAGTTGAAACTCAAATACTTTGGCCACGTAATGAGAAGGAAGGACTCACTGGAAAAGGGCCTAATGCTGGGAAAGATTGAGGGCAATAGAAGAAGGGGACGACAGAGAATGAGATGGCTGGATGGAGTCACTGAAGCAGTAGGTGTGAACTTAAATGGACTCCAGAAGATGGTAGAGGACAGGAAGACCTGGAGGAACGTTGTCCATGGGGTCGCGATGGGTCGGACACGACTTCGCAATTAACAACAACAACAACAATTATCATAGCATCTGAGGTACTGCTCCACCATTGAGTTCGCACATTCAGCTGCCCCATTAGTGCTCGGATGAAAAGCCAATGAAAACCCCTGAGTAGACTCAATAAGCTTAATGAACTCATTCCAGAACTTCGCAGTAAATTGAACCCCTGTCTGAAATAATCCATTTAGGAGCTCCATGGAGCCGATAGATGTGCTTCAAAAACATCTTGGTCAGTTTCTGAGCAGAGGAGAGCCCTGAACAAGCGATGAAATGAGCTTGTTTGGAAAATAGATCAATCACAGTCCATATCACAGTATTTCCCTTGCTCTCAGGCAGGTCCACTATAAAATCCATAGCTATTTCTTCCCGAGGCTGGGAAGGGTCAGCTACTTTCTTCAGGAGCCCTGGAGGCTTTCCAGGATGTTTCTTCATAGCAGCGCAGGTGGCACAACTTTTCACATAACTCTCAATGTCTTTTTTCATGCCTGGCCACCAAAACTGCCTTCATATCAAATGTAACGTTTTCAGGAACCCAAAGTGACCGGCTTGCTTTGCATCATGACTGCTCTGAAGGGCTTCGATCCTGAGGGCACTCAGGAGGTACAGCTTAGAACCCTTCCAGGCTAGCCCTCCCCAAAGGGTTAATAGAGATTTATTGTCCTTGAACCAGGTGTCAGTCTCTAATTGCTCTTTGAGACTTTTCAATAAGCGGTCATCAGGACCGTGGATTGCTTTCACAATTGAGCTCTAGTTATTTGTGAGGCAGATTGCAGTAGAGGAACGATAGAATTAATGATTTCCACTCAGTGGCATTTGAACTGAGGCATCCTAGACCAGGGCTTTTCAACCGATGGTACAGCATACCACTTATGGTGCATTAAGAGTGGCAGGTGGTATGCAGCCCTGCCTAGCCAAATGTAGTGGGGGAGGGAAAGAGCCAGCACAGGCAAGGACTTACAGTGAGAGAATCCTCTGGAGCTGCAAAGGCCCCAGGCTCACTTGTGGCTCACCCTCCCCCATGAGAAAGGAGGAGGGGGCGGAGACAGGAGAGGCTATAAAAGGAGGCAGTTTGGGCAAGAGAGGGAGAGAGAAAAAAGTAGCAGCCTTGGGAGGAGGTGGAGTCAGCTGCACAGGAGGAAGAGGAAGAGGAAGAGGGAGAGGGAGGAGGAAGAGGAGGAGGAGCCTGGCCATGAGCCGATCTAGAACTGCTGTGGTAGCCACCTGTGCTGGCAGCAGCAAACAGGCAAGAAATGCAGCAGGGGAGGGGTTGCCCTCCAAGAGGAATGAAAAAGGCAGCAATGGCTGGAGGTGAGGCACGGAGGAGGGAGGGAGATGGAGAGTGGAAGGATTCTTATGTGCTTTTGTGACTTTGAAGTTCTGGGATTTGTACAATGTGGGCTTTGTGTTCTTAAGGAGTGTTTGGCAATTTCTATTTGGCTGATGTCTCCTGTTAGCTTCTATTGCTCTGCTGTTAGCTGTAAGTTTTGCTGCAAGGGATTTTGAAGTATTTTTCTCCTGAATGGATTTTGCCTGTAGCATTCCTTTACTTATGAATGGAGCCATTTGGGCAGGCTGCCTTAGCTGGCAGCCAGTACTTACATTTTCTTTCTTCCTTAAGTGCCAGCTGTGCTCCTTACTTTCCTTTCTAGCCAGTAGCTAATTCTTAAAGGGGAATGTGCCTTTTTAAGCTAGTTCACTCAGCAGCTTGTCTTTTCTGTCTCTGGAGGCCTTTCCTTGTTTGATCAATATATGGAAGAGGGAAAATAGGGGGGGGGGTGTTCAAATTCTTCCTTCAGAAGGAGATGGGAATGAGAAAAAGGGAGGCAGGGAAGGGAGGGAGGAAAGGAAGTCCTGCCTTAGCACTTGGCCACCAGCAGCTCTGCATTTGACTTTGCTTGTCAAAAGGTTGCAGAAGGGGATCACATGACCCTGGAACACTGTGACCATTATAAATATGAATCAGTTGCCAAGCATCCAAATATAAATCATGACCCTGGGCATGCTGCAATGGCCATAAGTGTGAAAAATGGTCATAAGTCATTTCAGTGCAATTGCAACTTTGAACAGGGTTTTTTTTTTTTTTTTTTTTTTGGTCATCAAGTTTTTGACACCTTGCTAGATGGTACTCGAATATTGCCATATCCTAAAAGTGGTACAATCGGTAAAAAGGTTGAAAAGCCCTGGTCTAAGCTGTTTCAAGTAAAGCTGTCTTTTGCAATTATTTATTGGAGCAGAGCAGATTTACAGCTTTTATGTACACAATCTCTTTAAAAAGTGTACTGATGATCAGTTACTAGTAAAGTTTGTCAACATACTGTACAACCCTTCTGCACAAAAAAAAAATAAGTTCTGAATGCCCTTCAAAATTCCCTGCTCTTGATTTTAGTTTTTAGGAAACATATATGGTGCCCAGGGAGCCAGACAAATGGTTCCCTCTTAAGTCAACAGCAATTAGGAATTCTTTGATTTTGAAATGCACTGCACCATTGTGACCTGCCTCCTACACTTGGACCTTGGGCAGTGGTGGCTGTTCAACTCCACCGCCTGAAGTTTGATTGGGGCTTGGATAGGGAAGAATGATTTTCTTGGGATTGCTTAGCTGTCCATTTGACCTCATTTCAAGTCACCACAGGGATGAAAGTTTCCTGCCTAACTAAAGCATACTAAACTACTGTTATGGGGTGATTTGTAAAAGTGGGCATTAACATTTTTTTTAAAAAAAGCTCTTTGCAAACATTTCTAATCAAGATCATGTGAAGTGTTAGTACCATTTTATAATACTTTGGTAAGACCACATTTGGAATATTGTATCCAGTTTTAGTCACCATATTATAAAAAAGATGTAGAGACTCTGGAAAGAGTGCAGAAAAGAGCAACAAAGATGATTAGGGGACTGGAGGCTATAACATATGAAGAAAGGTTGCAGGAATTGGGTATGTCTAGTTTAACAAAGAGAAGGACGAGGGGGGACATGATAGCAGTGTTCCAATATCTCAGGGGTTGCCACAAGGAAGAGGGAGTCAAGCTATTCTCCAAAGCACCTGAAGGCAGGACAAGAAGCAATAGATGAAAACTAATCAAGGAGAGATCCAACCTAGAACTAAAAAGAAACTTCCTGACAGTGAAAACAATTAACCGGTGGAATGCATTGTCTCTAGAAGTTGTGGGTGCTCCATCACTGGAGGTTTTTAAAAAGAGATTGGACAGCCATTTTTCTGAAATTGTATAGGGTCTCCTGCGTGGGTGGAGGGTTGGACTGGAGGGCTGCTGGCATCCTTTCCTATCTGTTCTGTTATTTTGTTATTCTATGATCACATGTATCCATCCCATCAAGCCCAAATAAAGTCTGGAATGGTGTAGGATGTCCTGCCACAGGCAGGGGTCGAACTAGAAGATCTCCAAGGTCCCTTCCAACCCTATTATTCTATGTTCTGTGTTCTATGTAATATCCAGGTTTTTCCTTCATTCAGTTGAATATATAACATAGAAAGTAAGGGGACAGTAAATACTTACATATTAAGTTTAAAGATACTTGAGTTGCTCCTTCCTGCTGGATGTTATTTGTACTTATTGGCAGTATTCACCCAACAGCTAAACCAGGTCAGGTAAGCAGCAGATTCATCAACCCAACTGGCTAATGTTGGTGTGGGTGGATCAGGTGTGTTTGTCTTAGCATGTTCTGCAAACTGAACCCATTTTGTTAGCTTATGGCTAGATGTATCATAAGAAGCCAAAAAATGACTTAATTCAGTTACCTGCATATTGCATGAATGCAACCATAGTGTATGGTAAGGAAAAATCTGTTAGGAATAACATCACATTCTTTTTTTTAACAGAACCTGGATTAGAAGAGAATGGGTGTGTCAGGAATTTTGTGGAAGGCACAGATTTTCAGGGCAACAGGTCTCTTGCTCTCCTGCATATTTTTTTTTTTTTAATAGTACTTTTATATCAGTATGATCCTCAACTGTCTTAGACGTGTTTTTTTTCAAAGGCTTCCCCAGTAATCACCTTGGGGTTTTAACAGCTGACCAGCCTCCTTCCTCTCACACAGCTTGTTACAATCAGAAAGCCAATCTCTCTTTTAAAAAATTCTTTCTGACTCCTTACATACTTTTACAATATTGGCCCCATAGCTCCAGTGCTAGGGATTATATGCATAAATCTGTAGATACAGTAAATTCTGCACTAAGAGAATCAAGGCACACAAATACTTTTTAAAAAAAGCTTAAACATCTCTTTTCCTAGTTTTCCTCTCCTCCCCTTGTTTGCTGCTGTCCTAGAATGTCTTCTTCACCCCCACCCTCCACTGACCCACCTGGTGAAGTTTTATCAAGTTTAGGGAATGCTAACAGATTTTTTGAAAACTTTTTCTTTTCCACTTTCTCCTCCCATCTCCTTTGCTTCCCACAGGTCCAGGTCCATAGTCAGGTTTCAGCTGGACAGACACCTCACAACTTCTTCCATCTACACATTGTGAAGGAGACGATGGGAGGCTACCTTAGGATAGGTTCACATCGGAAGCAGGTGATGCTTGGCCAGATACTCGCCCCGGGAAGGTATTTAAAGAGGGTCTGGGAAGGGAACTGGGTGGGAAGGTTGACTTGGGAGGTTGGCTTTGATGGATATAGAGAACCGGTTCTTACCTCTCCAGCCCGAGAAGAGGAACTTCTCCTTGACAACTTCGAGGAAATTTCTCCGCCTCTACTTCCAAGTAGGAGGAATCCTGGTCTTTGCACCCATGAGCCTACAGATGAGAAGAGCTGCTTTTATATGAGAAAAAATAATGATGAGGAGAACCTCACCAGCTGGGATGATGGAAGAACCAAAGCTGGGATGAGGGGCAACTCATTCCTCTTTGCCCATTGAACCTCCACCTCGCCCACTCAACACTCTGCAGGGTGAAACCTCCCCAAGTGGAGGATGGAGTGCACCTAGTCCTAAAACCCAGCTATTGGGTCATTCCATGTCAAGTGGTCTGTGGGTCCCTGCTCGACCATCACGGATTTTGATGAAATTTTGTGTGTACATGCACACATGTCCCTAATGAACATTGGTAAAGTGTTACATTTGCCGATGCAATACTTGCGGAGATATAGTCATTTGTTTGACCCCATACTGCAGCCTTCTACAGTATGACTCTGAGATTCCAGCAACTTTGAGACATAATATCTCCGGCAATATTTTGTTGAGAGAAACAAAACATGGCCATCTTGTACAACTTTTTGTGCTCTATTAAACAAAATAATAAACACATTCTCATGAGCAATCTCCATCTAGATAATTTGGAGCAAAGTTGGCCA
This sequence comes from Crotalus helleri, assembly GCA_024509115.1. Taxonomy (NCBI): domain Eukaryota; kingdom Metazoa; phylum Chordata; class Lepidosauria; order Squamata; family Viperidae; genus Crotalus; species Crotalus helleri. The sequence goes on from JAKSXO010000008.1 coordinate 37,683,719, forward strand.
AAAATATTGCGGCTCAAAAAAAAAGTTTAAAGTTTGGCTTTTTATATCTCTGGAAGGAAAGGTATGATAAATGTGAAACTTTGCATGTAATAACTTAGCAACACAAGGTTTTCAAATATAAAATTTCATTCTCCTACTGCTTTCCAATAGTTTACAAATAGAGTGTAAAGTTGACGTTTTTTGTAAAAACACCAAAATAGGGTATTTTCAATCTGCTTTTACAAAAAAAGACCTTCTGTAAACTCTGTTAAGTTATCCTCATTAGAAAGAGCATGTTTCAAACCCCCTAAAAAAGTAGGGTTGGTTTTTCATCGCTGACGTATAAAGCCCTAAAAATAGGGACAAAGTTGAGGACATTGCTATGGCAATGTCATATATATTCTATTATTATTTTTTTGTCTTGTTTGTTTTATATAGACATCATTACTACTATTATATTGTGTTGGTCCATGGTGACATTGTCACTGCCAGTTCAGGCACTTGAACCAGCAACCCCATCACCATAGGGGGCACGCCCAATAGCTGTGCAACACCAGCCACGGGTGGGTTTCTTGGTTCAAAGTTCCTCGATCTTTGGATCCGTTTCTTCTAATTTTCCTTCTGTTTTCTCTGTTATTAGTTCCTTCTTTGCAGTCATTGTCTGCATTTGTAAGTTTAGGTTAGAAAATTGTTCTTTTATCTCATTTGCATTATTTTTAGTCTCATCCTGAAATAAAACAATAGTCTCTTGGATTGATTTCAACATAGAAGGAATTTCTTTCTGAAATTCATTAACATGTTCTTGTTGATATATCAAGCTGGGAGCTTTGAAGACAGGTGTTAAAGATGATTTTGTTACCATTTAAGGCTGAGTATGGAACACTCATTTTGTTTTTGTATGTAGTCTTTATAGTCCAATAGGGTCCCCAACCCAGATAAGCAGCCCAAGAGTTTTTGTTTTTCCCTTTTCCCAGATGCAGTCTGCAAAAGTGACAGTTTCCAGGAACAACAAAGAGTCTTATCTGAGTTTGGGCTTCAAGCCAAGTTTCCCTTAAGCATAATAAATTATAGTGCCATAATTCGCCACTAGATGTCATCGATACCGTCTTCCAGCTTTCCAGATCCAAGCTTATTTTGCAAACTTTCAAATATTTTTTCTAAAAAGAAGTCTCAAAGGTACTTTTAGTCCCCAAATTTCAAAGCTATAGATCTGTATTAGTTCGAAATTGATCTTGTAGTTTCCTCTATTTTTCCCCAAAGCAATTAATTTGCCACTTTTCTTTTCATGAGGGAACGGGGCAATAATGTCCCTTCCCTCTCTCATTGGGGAGGATTCTTTGCTTTGGGCATTCTTTTTTCCAGGAAAATAGTATTAAGGCCATAAAAAGAGGATAAATTCTCACCCAGTTCCATCCACATTGCTCAGAAATTGCTAGTTAGTTCTTGTCTTCGGTTGTCAGCAGCTTCTGACTGGCCACACGAATGTAGCCAGTCTTTCCCCTGCCAGTTTGGAGGGCTTCCTCAGATCCAGCAGAAGGGCCACCACCACTCTGCAGTCGATGAGGGTCCCCTCCGTCACCTCTTTGGGGCGACTTTCAACCCTTTTTAGGGTCCCCAGCAGGGCAAAATCGAACGTGGAAGATGGAGCCCCCGTCTTCCTGCGCCCGTCACCCCACAACATCAAACCGGAAGCTCCATGTTTCACAGTAGACTTCTGAATTGATGGTCGAAAAATGCTCCATGAACTTCACTAGCAGTACTCCTTTGGCATCTTCACATTTGGTGGGATTTTCTATGGCACTACTTACGGTGTGGTGTTGGTTCACAATAATGCTCACCTGCACATCGCTAGACGCACCCAAGAACTTTTGAAGCAGTTCTGTTGGGATGTTTTTCATCACGCCCCCCCCCCCCATAGCCCAGATTTGGCACCGAGCGACTACTACTAAGGAATTTCAAACCTTGTAAGATGTTATGACAAGTACCTCAATTTTATTTTTCTGGGCTCCAAGATCACTTCAGATGGCGACTGCAGCCAAGAAATTAAAAGGACTCACTGGAGAAGGGCCTAATGCTGGGAAAGATTGAGGGCAATAGAAGAAGGGGATGACAGAGAATGAGATGGCTGGATGGAGTCACTGAAGCAGTAGGTGTGAACTTAAATGGACTCCAGAAGATGGTAGAGGACAGGAAGACCTGGAGGAATGTTGTCCAAAGGGTCGCGATGGGTCAGACACGACTTCGCAATTAACAACAACAACAAAGATAAGAAGGGTCCTTTTAAAGTTTCTAACCATGCAAGACTTCCTAAAGTTTTTTTTTTTACTTAAAGGATGATTTGGAACTTAGAGATATTTGGAGAGAACGGAATACTGAGGAAAAAGACTTTTTTTCGGATAGACACCAGTCTTATTCTAGAATTGATTTTTTCTTGATTACTAGTGATTTCCTTTCTAGGGTGAAGAATATCAAGATATTTCCTAGAATAATTTCAGACCATAGTCCGGTATGGTTGGAAATTTCATCGGAAGAAAGAAATAGAAGGACTTGGAGGTTGAATGAGAATTTATTTAGATATGAAGAGAATATACAGCGATGTAAAGGTTATTTAAAGGATTTTTTTGCTTGGAATATGAATAAGGGTACTTCGATGCCAATGGTATGGGACTCTTGTAAAGCATATATGGGAGGGGTTTTGATTTCTATGAACAATGCTCACAGACATAAACAGACCCAGAAATGTAAAGATCTTGAAGATGAGATTAAATGTAAGGAAAAGATTTTAATATCAAATCCAATGGACAATAAGTTAAAAGTTTCTATTACTTTGTTGAAGGAGCAATTTAATATGTTATTAGCAGATCAAATGGCAACTAATTTGAGGTATGTGAGACATAATACATTTTGTAATGCAAATAAACCTGGTAGATGGTTGGCTTATCAATTACGTAAGAAACAGAAATCGAGGATTATAGATAAAATAATTTATAAAGGTAAAGAAGTCTACCAACAAAATTTGATTAAAAAGTCTTTTTTAGATTTTTATTCTAAATTATATGCTAGTGAAAGTATACAAACTTCAGATATAGAAAAATATTTACAGGGAGCACATTTTCCTAGACTTACGAGTGATCAATGTGATGGGATTAATGGTTTAATTACTTCTGAAGAGATTATTTTTGCAATTAAACAATTGAAGGTTGGTAAGACTCCAGGTACTGATGGGTTAACAGCGATTTATTACAAGATGTTATCTGAAGAAATGATAGAACCATTAAAGGTACTTTTTAATGATATTTTATCTGGAGTAGAATTACTTCCATCCTGGAGAACGGCCTTCATATCATTAATTCCAAAGGATGACCAGGATCTGTCCCAACCTAGAAATTATAGGCCTATATCTCTTTTAAATACAGATTATAAGATTTTTGCAAAGATATTGGCAAATAGATTAATGCAGGTTTTGAAACAATTGATTCATACTGACCAATCTGGATTTATAATGGGGAGATATATGAAAAACAATGTAAGACAAATTGTTAATTTAATAGAGTATTTGGATAAGAACAACCAAATCCCTGCTGCTTTAATATTTATAGATGCTGAGAAAGCTTTTGATCAATTAGATTGGAATTTTCTGTTGAAAGTTGTAGAGGAAATGAATTTTGGAGATAAATTCTTGTCTGCTCTCAAGGCCATTTATCAACAACAATCGGCGCAAATTATAATTAATGGGGGATTAACAGACGTATTTAAAATAGGAAAAGGTACAAGACAGGGTTGTCCTTTATCCCCCTTGTTATTTGTATTAACAATGGAGATTTTACTTATTAAAATTCGAGATTCATCTAGATTAAAAGGAATAAAAATAAGTAAAATTGATTATAGGCTGAGAGCTTTTGCTGATGATTTGGTTGTGACATTATCCCATCCAACGGATTCGGTCAAAGATTTGGTTGAAATTTTAGTACAATATGGACAGGTCTCTGGTTTTAAGGTAAATAAGAATAAAACTAAAATATTATTGAAAAATATGTCTAGGAAGGGAAAAGATTTTATAGCTGAAACAACCGGTTATGAAATAGTTAATAAGGTTAAATATTTAGGAGTTTATATTACAACATCTAATGGAAAATTGTATAAGAATAATTATGAGCGCTTATGGGTTAAAGTTCAAAAAGACTTAAATGATTGGCAAAAGCTACAACTATCGTTATTGGGGAGAATTTCAGTAGTGAAGATGAGTGTTCTACCAAAGTTTCTTTTTTTGTTTCAGATGATACCCATTTTAAAGAAGGATGCTAATTTGGATGAGTGGCAGAAGGGTATTAATAAATTTATTTGGGGCGGGAAGAAATCAAGGGTAAAGTTTAAGATTTTACAAGATGCTCGAGAAAGAGGTGGACTTAAAGCACCAAATTTGAAATTATATTATGATGCGGCCACTTTAACTTTAGTAAGTGACTGGCTCAATTTAACAAATAGAGATATTCCTGTTCTTGAAGGGTGGGATTTATTATATGGTTGGCATGCATATTTAATTTTTGATAAGAAAGTAGATTTGGTCTTTAAGTCACATATTTTAAGATATGCTTTACTCCGAGTTTGGAAAAAATATTATTATAAGTTAAATTATAAAATACCTATTTGGGGGATCCCTGGACAAGCAATCCAGGGGGTTTCTAAGGGGGTGAATTTTGACAACATTTCGTATAAAGAGTTACTTATTTGGTCAGGTACTGATTGGCAATTAAAGTCTTCTGATGTGTTAAGGCAAGAAAACATTTTACAATCATGGTTTCAATACTTGCAAATTGTGCAGAGATGGATTTTGGATAAGAAAGTGGGAATTACTTTAGTAGATGAAAATTTGGTAATTCAGATCAAGGATGAGAAATGTGCCCATATTAAAAGAATTTATAATGAGTTAATAAAATTGGATTCAGAAACAGAGTTAGTTAAAGATTGTATGATTAAATGGGCCCAGAATATTCAAGAACCGATCTCGTTGGACTTATGGGAGGAAATTTGGACTAGAAATGTTAAATTTACGCAGGCCCAGAATTTGAGGGAAAATTTTTACAAAATGTTTTATAGATGGCATTTGGATCCTAAAAAGTTGTCTTGTATGTACCCGAACCCGCAACCTAAATGTTGGAGATGTGGTTGCTTGGATGCAACCTATTTTCATGTTTGGTGGACCTGTAAAGTTATTAAAGCCTTGTGGATTATGATTTGGTGGAACATTCAAAAGGTTTTTAAAAGGTAGATTAAGTTTACTCCCCAACTGTTTCTTTTGGGAATTTTCGTGGACTTTAATGTTAAAGAAACTATCTTAATGTTGAATTTAATAACAGCAGCAAGATTACTGGTGGGTCAATATTGGAAGAAGGATACTCTGCCTTCTTTAGAAGAATGGGTATTTAAGGTTTCTAATTTAGCAGAAATGGCTAAAATTTCTGCTTATTTAAAGGACCATTCACAAGAGAGATATTTTAATGTATGGAGAAGATGGATAGAATATGTTCAGAAGAAATATGGAACTACAAAGTTTCACTTATTCTATGAGTAATGATTTTGTTTATAAACTTATGATGTCAAAGTTTGAAGAGAGTTAAGGGTTTTTATGATTTTGTTCGTTGTATAATTAGTAAACTTAAATAGATTATGTTTAATATGTTTGCATAATCCTGTATTTTTGCTCTGGGAAGTCGGGGGGGAGGGGGGGAGGGGGGGATGGATGGGTTGAAGTTTAAGTAGTTCAGTTATAGTAGAAATAGTCTTATTGTATATAATATTAATGTTTTAATTTTGAGAGAGGAACTGCTCGGGCATTTCCCCTGGACCGCATCAAGAGGGAGAAGAAGAAGGTGATAAGTAAGTAGGAAGGTGGAGGTGAAGGAGGAGAGGGGGTGAGTGAAGAAAAAGAGGGAAAGAAGTAAGTTGGTTTGAGGTGGGATGCAGTCTGGGGGAAAATGGGCGGGCAAGACCGAATGTGGTGTGTATCAATTTGTTTTATTTTTTATCTGAAGTATTTGTAAGATTGTTATGTATTGTAAAGTTGAAAATAAAAATTTTTACAAAAAAAAAAAAAAAAGAATTGATATGATTTGGTTGAATACAAAAAGACCAAGATGGACTTTAAATCAATCTATATTAAAAGAAAGAGAATTTATAGAGTTAGTGAAAAAAAAAATGGAATTCTTCTGTAAAGAAAATGAAGAAGATACAACATTACAAAAGCTATGGGATACAGCCAAAGCATACTTTAGAGGTATAGCCATAACATATATGGCAAAGAAAAATAAATGGAGAAGATAGCAATATGTACTATTACAAGAGAAATTTGGAAAGTTAGAATCAGAATTACAAAAAGATCCACAGAAAAAGACTTTGAAAGAGAAATGGAAATAATAAAACATAAACTAAATTTGTTGGATTCAGAAAAAATGGCAGAACAGATAAAGAGAGCAAATCAGATTTTTTTAAAAAATGCCAATAAACTGGGAAGATGGTTAGCTTATAAACTTAAAAAACAGAAGGAGAAGAAAATGATTCACAACTTAGTAGATGGGAAAGGCTATTTACAATTCAAAAATGAAGAAATAAAAAAGATAATTAAGGAATACTACAAGGAACTGTATGATAAAGAGGAAACTTCAAGAGAGAGAATTGTTCAATATTTAGAAGAAAATAATCCAAAAATTCCAGAGACATTTAAAACTATGTTAGAAGAAAAGATTACAATGATGGAAATATCAGAGGCTATAAAAAGACAAAAAAATGGGAAAACACCGGGCCCAGATGGGCTTCCGGCAGAGCTATATAAAAATCTACAAGACATACTAAGTGAACCATTGAAAGATGTTTGTAATGGACTTTTGTTAGAGGCTAAACTCCCAGCTACATGGATGGAAGCAAACATTACTCTAAACCAAAAGAAGATTCAGATTTGACGCAGATTAAGAATTATAGACCAATTTCACTCAGAGAGAGACTGAAAAACTACTTAGTTGAATTCATAGATCCAGATCAAAATGGTTTCTTACCAAAGAGACAAATTAAAAACAACTTAAGAGTGATAATGGACGTATCAGAATAGTATGAACTACACCCAGGAAAACAATTGGCACTAATATTTTTAGATGCCCAAAAGGCATTTGACAATGTTTCCTGGCAATTTATGACTCAGCAACTACAAATTATAGACTTTGGACAGAAATTTATAAATATGATAAAAAACAGACAGCCAAAGTGATTGTGAACGGAGACTGTACTGAGAGCTTTGAGATAAGAAAAGGCACAAGGCAAGGATGTCCATTATCCCCACTGTTATTCATTTTTACCTTGGAAGTTTTAAATAGAAATATTAGACAAGATACAGAAATTAAGGGACTGGAGATAAAAGGCGAAACATATAAATTACAAGCATTCACTGATGATTTAGTATTTATCTTAGAACCTTTGGAGATGATCCCTAAATTATGGGGAAAGATAGAACAGTATGGGGAAATGGCGGGATTAAAAATAAATAGAGAAAAAACTAAGGTAATAGTTAAGAATCTTACAGGTAAACAAAAAAAAAAGTCAGGAAAAAATAGAGGTACAGATAGTGAAAAAGGTTAAATACTTGGGTATACAGCAATCGGCCAAATGCTCAACAATAAAAGAAGATAATTATATAAAATTATTGAAGCAAATAAAATGGGACTTGAAAAGATGGAAGAATCTGCAATTGTCAATATTAGGAAGAATTGCTACAGTGAAAATGAATGTATTGCCGAAGATTCTATTTCTATTTCAAACAATCCCAATAAAACTTGAGAAATTTTTTTTTCCAAGACTTCAACTCATTAATTTTGAATTTTGTTTGGCAAGGAAAGAAAGCTAAAATTAAGATGAAAACGTTACAAGATGCTAAGGAAAATGGAGGTTTTTTTCTGTTTTAACATGGGTGAAAGAATTGATAACTCTTAGAAATAAAAGGTTGTTATATTTGGAGGGGCATGACTTACAATTGGGATGGCACACTTTCTTATGGTATGGGAAAAATAGAGTTCATAAGTATTTCCAAAATCACTATATAAGAAATGCTTTGTTAATAGTATGGGGAAAAAATCAAAGCTAAAATATATTTAAAAATTCCAGGGTGATTGTCAACTATGGAAGCATTTGTACATTCAAACTTGGTAGACTTTGAAAAAATTTGGACATATAGAGATATTCTAAATATTGATGGGAATTTAAAAGCTAAACAAGAACTGGAAAATCAGGGTATCAACTTGTCGTGGTGGGCACATTTACAGATGAAAAATAGATATGAAAAAGATGTGAAACTGAATGGATTTTATAAAGAACAAACTGTATTTGATAAGATTTTGTTAACCTCAGATGAGAAATTAATTAAGAAAATGTATGAGATTTCCGTTGACGTCTCTGACAGTAGACCCTGAGGAACGGTCCGTTCCCTGGGTCCGAAATTCCTTCACTGGCAGGCCTGTTTGGACTAAAAGCTACCCTAGAGGGGTGGCTGCTGAAGGGCGAATTTTTGGGGAACAGGAGCCGGCAGTAGCCAGCTCTCCGAACCCAAAACAGCCCTAGGAACCAGCAAAAGAAGGGCGGATCGCATTTATGCGAGTCGCCATTAGCAGCTGATCTTCGGAGACAGAAAACAGCTGATTTTGAAAGCAAGCAGCCGATCCGGGTGAGACTATACTTCTGCTCTTTGTGGAAAGCGGATTTTCCTTTGAGATAAATAACCTGTCTTTAACTAAAGCTGGAAGCTTGAAGGGAGGAAGGAGGAGGGTTTTTTGTCTCTCCCCCCTCCCGCACAGGCGGCGGTATAAGCGACTCCATTACTAATAAAGAAACTTAATCGGGACTATTTCTTTTTTTATTTATTTAAAAAGTTTTATTAAAAGTTACAAAATAAACCCATTTACCCTCCCCCCCACCCCCACCCCCTGACTTCCTGGAGCCAAATACAGGGTATTTCAAACATATTAAACATAATCTAATTAAGTTAACAAATATATTAATCATAAGTTAAACAAGTTTAACAATTTCTACAACAATTAAAATCATACTTAAACCTTAACTCCCTTTAAACCTTAATAACATATCATAAACAAATCCATTTATAATCAGTTATTATATAATAAAAGAAAATTTTAATTTAAATATTAATAATAATATTTATTATTTAATCATAAAATAAGTGGAACTTTTCAGTTCCATATTTAATCTTAATATAATTTATCCATCTTCTCCATACCATAATATATCTTTCTTGTGTATGATCCTTTAAATAAGCAGAAATTTTGGCCATTTCTGCTAAGTTAGAAACCTTAAATGTCCATTCTTCTAATGTAGGCAACGATTCTTTCTTCCAGTATTGACCTATCAATAATCTTGCTGCTGTAATTAAATTCAACATTAAAACTTGAAGAAGAAAAGGGAGAGAATTTAGTGGACGTGATGGCTGAAATATTAGCAGACGCACTAGAGGAAAGCAAGGAAAAGATAATTAATGATATAGATGAGACATTTAGAATACATACTAGATATGCAACGAGAAATAAACTTCCTAGAGAGGTCCATATAAGGTTTACTAAAAAAGCATTAAGGGCAGATATATTACAGAAACTGAGAAATGTCACAATAAAATATAAAGGAAGAGAGATAGTGATATTAAAGCAGATTCCAAGAAGAGTAAGAGACTTGAGAAAGGAGTATCAATTTTTGCAAAAGTCTTAATTGAGAAAGTGATAAATTTTAGATGGTTAATACCAGAAGGAGTAATGGTAAACTGGCAAGAACAGAGACACAGACTAGACACATTAGAGAAAGCAGAGCTTTTTTATGATCATTACTTTGGACAGCAAGAAGAAGAAAGGCTGAGAAGGGAAAGAGGAATTAGACATCAAGGAGATCAGATAGAGAAACAACAGAGTGAGTATAGTAAAGAACAGGAGGAAAGGGCATTGGTAGAAGGAGTAAGGACAAAAGAGGCAAAAGAGCAAAGAGAGATGAGAGTGATGAGATCAGCTAAAACCTTAAATAAATAATCATGGAAGAAGAGATAAAAATAATCTCGATAAATATAAATGGATTAAATTCGACCATAAAAAGGAAAAGAACACTAAATAAACTAGGAAAACTAAAAATGGACATAATTTGTTTACAAGAAGTTCATATTAGGAAACAACATAAAAATTTATTAGAATATCCAAAATTGGGAGAATTATACACCTCACTTGCGGACCAGAGTAAAAGAGGTGTGGCATTATATATTCAGAAAACAATACAAACTAAATTGATATATTCAGATGAAGAAGGACGAATCTTAATGGTAGAAGTAATTATGAACTGTAAAAAATCATTATTGGTAGCAATTTATGCTCCAAATGAAAATCAAGAGAATTTTTATCTAAAATTACATAAGAAAATAATAGAACTGGAATATGAAAGCATATGTATGATTGGAGATTTTAATGCTATTGTAAAGCCTGAGTTGGATTATAATACAACAAAAAAAAATAAGACTCTAAGAAGAACACTTCCTAAATCCTTCTATAATATGGTGGATGAATTAAATATACTTGACGCTTGGAGAGAGAAATATCCGGCAAAGAAACAATATACGTTCTATTCTAACAGACACCTGTCATGGTTGAGAATTGATATGACATGGATGTCAACAGATTTATTTACAAATATACAAAATATAGCCATAGAAACAAGCACATGGGCGGATCACAACCGAGTGACAATCATATGGAAAGGACAAAAAAAGAGAACAAGATGGACATTAAACCAAACTATATTGAATGAAAAGGATTTTCAGCAATAAATGAAAAAAGAAATACTTTTCTTTTTTAAGGAAAACAAAAAAGAAGATACTTCACTTCAAAATGTTTGGGATATGACGAAAGCATACATGAGAGGTCTTGCTATCACTTATTTGGGGAAAAAGAAAAAAAAAGAAAAGACAAAATAAGGGAAAACTGGAGGAAGAATATAAGATACTTGAGAAAGAATTACAGAAAGATACACAAAACAAAAAGATTAAAAATTTAATGGAACTGAACAAACATAAAATGAACTTACTAGAAAATGAAGAAGTGGCAATGAAAATAAAGGCAGCTAAGCAAACCTTTTTTGAGCATGCAAACAAACCAGGGAGATGGTTGACATATAAAATTAAAAAGGAGAAAGAGAAGAGATGGATTAAACAATTGGAAGATGCTGAGGGGATTTTACAACATCGAAATGAAGAAAAGAAAAAAATAATCTGGGAATATTATGAGAACCTATACAAGCAACAAACAGTTTCAGATGATAGGATAAAACATTTTTTGGAAGAAACAGAGATACCTAAAATGCCGGAGAAATTTAAAAAGCTATTAGAAGGGGAAATAACAATGATGGAATTAATAGAAGCAATCAACAGACAAAAAAATGGTAAAACACCAGGACCGGATGGACTACCAGCAGAGCTATATAAGACATTGCAGGAAGTACTAGGTAATGTAATGTTGGAACTTTATAATGAACTTCTTTCTGAAGCTAAGATACCAGATTCGTGGTCCGAAGCTCTTATTACTCTCATACCAAAGGAAGAAACGGAAACACAGAAAATAAAGAACTACAGGCCGATTTCCCTACTGAATGTGGACTACAAAATATTTGTATCAATAATGGCGGAAAGACTTAAAAAGTTTTTAAATGAATTTATACAATCGGATCAAAATGGCTTCTTACCCAAAAGACAGATTAGAGACAATATGCGAATTATATTGAATACACTAGAATATTATGAAACACATCCTGAGAAACAGATGGCATTGGTGTTCCTGGACGCTCAGAAGGCATTCGACAATGTGAACTGGCAATTCATGATAAGCCAATTACAGACTATGGATTGTGGGGAGAAATTTATAAACGTAATCAGAACAATTTATAATAAGCAATCAGCCAAAGTAATGATAAATGGAGATATGACTGAGAAGATCAACATTATGAAGGGAACAAGACAGGGCTGTCCCCTATCTCCACTGTTGTTTGTTCTGACATTAGAAGTATTAAATAGACGTATAAGACAGAATAATGACATAAAAGGGATGAAAATTAAGAGGGAAGAATATAAGCTACAAGCATTCGCGGACGATTTAGTATTTATTTTGGAGGAACCATTAGAGACAGGACCTGTATTAATAGAACAAATAGAAAAATATGGTGAGGTAGCTGGGTTGAAAATTAATAAAGATAAAACCAAAATGTTAGTGAAAAATATTACTAAAAAACAAAAAAAAAAGAACTGGTGGGAAAATTAGATATACAGATTGTAAAGAAGGTAAAATATTTAGGGATCCACCTGACAGCAAGATGCACAACAATTAAAGAGGATAATTATCATAAATTGAAAAGACAAATTGAAGTAGATTTGGATAAATGGAAAAATGTACAACTATCATTAATGGGAAGGATTGCGATAATCAAAATGAATATATTACCACGATTATTGTTCTTGTTTACAACAATACCAATAAGATTAGAAAAGAAATATTTTGAAGGGCTTAATAAAATAATCTTGAAATATATTTGGCAGGGAAAAAAGGCAAGAATTAAACTAAAAATGTTACAAGATACAAGATTGAGAGGTGGGTTTGGTCTACCTAATTGGGAATTGTACTATCAGGCTGCAGCATTATCATGGATGAGAGAATGGATCTTACTGAGGAATACAAGATTATTGACATTAGAGGGACATGATTTACAGTTGGGATGGCATGCTTTCATATGGTATGGAAAAAACAGAATACATAACTATTTCCAGAGACACTATATAAGGAATTCTTTATTTGTTGTCTGGGAGAAAGTAAAGAGAAATTATTATTTGAAGATTCCAAATTGGCTCTCAACTATGGAGGCATTAATACACCCCAATATGTTTAACATGGGAAACATTATAAGATATAACGACTTATTAACAGATATGGGGGAGTTGAAAACCAAACAACAATTAGAGGAACAAGGAATAAAGATGGATTGGTACATGAGAACGCAAATACAATCTAGATATGAAAAAGATGTTAAAATAGATGGTGTTAATTTGGGGACAACAGAGTTAGATGAAATACTCACAGGAACGGAAGAAAAATGGATTAAAAAATGTACAGTTATCTACTACATATGGAGTTAGAGAAGGAACAAGTGAAAGAGACAATGATAAAATGGACAAGGAATTTTGGATACACAATTGAATTAGATAGATGGCAGCAATTATGGGAAAGAAACTATAAATTGACAATGGTGACTGCGTATAAAGAAAATATGTACAAAATGTTTTACAGATGGCACATGTCTCCTGAAAGATTAGCTAAAATGTTTAAGGACAGGTCTATGAAATGTTGGAAATGTCATCAGATACCAGGTTCCTTCTACCATATGTGGTGGACGTGTGTAGAAGCTAAAACTTATTGGAATATAATTAGAACATGGATAGAAAAGATGATACAACAACAGATAGAACTAAGACCAGAAATATTCCTGTTGGGTATTCTACCAGAGAAATACAATAAAGAAAAAACATATTTAATTATTCATGTAATTACGGCAGCCAGGATTGTGTTTGCACAAAATTGGAAAGCACTGAAAGCCCCCCCAGAGGGAGAGGTGATTGGGAAAATATTGGAATGTGCAGAAATGAATAGACTAACAATGACAATTAAAGATAAGACAGAGTCAGACTACTATGAAATTTGGGGAACTTTTTATGATTGGCTAAAAAGAGAATACAGTTAAAAGATAGTTAACATCAATTTAGATGGAAGAAGAAGGAGCAGATAAGGAAGGAGATCCAGGCGACACAGTATTGAATAACTGCAGGCTGTATAAATGTTTATAGAAGTATATACCGAGAAGGTTAGATAAATAGAAGTATTAATCTTATTGTATATAATACAGATAGGGAAATTTGGAGAGGGGAGTTGCTCGGACATTACCCCTGAATTGTATCTGAACAGGGATGAAGAAAGGAGAGGAGAGAGAAAAGAGTAAAGGAGGGGAGAAGGAAGTAGGAAGGCTGGAGGAAGAGGAAAGGGGAGGAGAGTGGTGAAGGAGAGGAGAGGAAGAAGAGGGAAGTAGGGAAGAGAAGAAAGGGAGAAAGAAGGTAAAGAAGAAGGAGTGTGGATACGGTGAAAGGGGAAATGGGCGAGCAACACCAAAGTTATGTGTATGTATTTATTTCATTTTGTTAAAAGTATCTGTATGTGAGTGTGGAGGGAATGTATGTTAATATCTGATAAGTATTATGGTACATGTATGGGGGAGAGTTTGGAAAAATAAAAAAATTATTAAAAAAAAATAATTCAACATTAAAACAGTATCTTTCACATCAAAATCCTCAAAAATCCCTAATAAAAATAACTGAGGAGTAAACTTTATCTTCCTTTTAAAAATATTTTGAATGTTCCACCAAATCATAATCCAAAAAGCCTTAATATTTTTACAAGTCCACCAAATATGAAAATAGGTTGCATCAGAACTACCACACCTCCAACATTTGGGTTGTAAATTAGGATACATACAAGATAACTTTTTCAGATCCAAGTGACACCTATAAAACATTTTATAAAAATTTTCTCTTAAATTTTGAGCCTGTGTGAATTTAACGTTTCTAATCCAAATTATCTCCCATAAGTCCAATGGGATTGATTCCTAAATATTCTGAGCCCATTTCACCATACAATCTTTAACCAATTCCGTTTCCGAATCCAATTCTATTAAAATATTATAAATTCTTTTTATATGTGCCTTATTCTGATCTTTAATCTGTATTATCAAATTTTTTTCTCCTAATGTTATCCCCACTTTCTTATCTAAAGTCCATCTGTCCACTATTTATAAATATTGAAACCATGACTGTAACATATTTTCTTGTCTTAATACATCCAAAGACTTTAATTTCCAGTCATTACCTGACCAGATAAGTAATTCTTTAGATGAAATCTTTCCAAAATTCATCCCCTTCGATATCGCCTCTATAGCATGTTCAGGAATCCCCCAAATAGGTATTTTATAATTTAACCTATAATAATACTTCTTCCAGACTCGAAGTAGGGCACTTCTTAAAATATGTGATTTAAAAGCCCAATCAACTTTCTTATTAAAAATCAAATATGCATGCCAGCCATATAATAAATCCCACCCTTCAAGAGAAAGAATATTTTTATTTGTTAAATTAAGCCAATCACTTATCAAAGTTAATGCGGCTGCATCATAATATAATTTCAAATTAGGTGCTTTAAGCCCTCCTCTTTCACGAACATCTTGCACAATCTTAAACTTCACCCTTGGTTTCTTCCCAGCCCATATAAATTTGTTAATACCCTTCTGCCATTCATCCAAATTAGCATCCTTTTTTAAAATGGGTATCATTTGAAACAAAAAAAGAAACTTTGGTAGAACATTCATTTTAACAGCTGAAATTCTCCCCAACAACGACAACTGTAATTTTTTCCAATCATTTAAATCCTTTTGTACCTTTGTCCATAATATTCATAATTATTCTTATATAATTTTCCATTAGAAGCAGTTATATACACTCCCAAATATTTAACCTTCTTCACTATCTGAAAACCTGTAAGTCTAGCTAAAGTTTCATTATCCTTCTCAGTCATATTCTTAGATAATATCTTAGTCTTATAATTGTTAACTTTAAAACCAGAAACTTTTCCATATTGAGTTATAAGTTCTAATAAATGAGTAACTGATTGAGTCGGTTGTTGTAAAGTTAGAACTAAATCATCTGCAAAAGCTCTCAATCTATAATCATTGTTATTTATTTTTATTCCCTTAAGTAATGTAGACTTTCGAATTTGAATTAACAAAATCTCCATTGTCAACACAAATAACAGTGGAGTAATGGACAGCCTTGTCTTGTACCCTTTTCAATATTAAAAGTCTCTGTCAATCCACCATTAATGATAATTTGAGCAGAATGCTGATAATATATAGCTTTAAGAGCATGTAAAAACTTATCTCCAAAATTCATTTTTTCAATTAATGAAAATAAAAATTTCCAATCTAATTGATCAAAGGCTTTCTCGGCATCCAAAAATATAAAAGCCTCTGGAATCTGATTATTCTTATCCAAATACTCAATTAAATTAATAATTTGTCTTTTATTGTATTTCATATACCTTCCTATTATAAATCCTGATTGATCACTATGAATTAAATCCTTTAAAACCTGCATTAACCTATTTGCCAAAACTTTAGAAAAAATCTTATAATCTACATTTAAAAGAGATATAGGTCTATAATTTTTAGGTTCAGTAAGATCCTGATCTTCCTTAGGAATTAGTGATATAAAAGCCGTCCGCCAGAAGGAGGGATCGAAGCCCCCAACAATATATCATTAAAAAGTCCCTTTAATGGCTCTATCATTTCTTGACATAACATTTTGTAATACTTAGCCGTTAATCCATCTGTGCCCGGGGCCTTTCCAATCTTTAACTGCTTAATAGCAAAACTAATTTCCTCTGAAGTGATTAGGCAATTCATCGCATTTTGTTGTTCAATAGAAAGTTTAGGAAAATGTACTGATTGTAAATATTTCTCTACATCTGAAACCTGTATGTTATCACTAGCATATAGTTTTGTGTAAAATTCTAAAAAACACTGTTAATCAAATCTTGTTGATAAACTTCACTACCTTTATATTTTACTTTCTCTATAATTCTAGCCTTCTGTTTTTTACGTAATTGATAAGCCAACCACCTCCCTGGCTTATTAGCATTACAAAATGTTTCATATAACGCAAATTAGTTGCAACCTGATCTGCCATTAACATATTAAACTGCTCCCTAAGCAACTTTATAGAAACCTTTAACTTATTATCCATTGGATTTAACACAAGAGCCTTTTCTTTAGATTTAATTTCTTCTTCAATTTCTTTATGTTTTTGAATCCATTTAGACCTAAATGCCTTGTTCATATGAATCAAAACCCCCCGCATGTAGGCTTTACTAGCATCCCACACCATAGACATTGAAGTACCCTTATTCATATTTAAGACAAAAAATTCCTTCAAATGTTCTCTACATTTCTGCACCAATTCCTCGCATGTGAATAAATTTTCATTCAGTCTCCAAGATCTTCTATTCCCATCTTCCGTGGATAACTCCAACCAAACAGGACTGTGATCAGATAAAGTCCTAGGAAAAATCTTGACTTTTTTAACCCTAGAAAGAAAATCAGTGGAAATTAAGAAAAAATCAATCCTGGAGAATGATTGATGTCTGTCAGAATAAAAAGTAAAGTCTTTTTCATTTAAATTCCTCTCTCGCCAAATATCTGTAAGTTCCAGATCATCTTTCATATCAAAAAAAGCTTTTGGCAATCTGGTTTGATTAAAAGTTTTAAAAGAACCCTTTTTGTCTTTCCTTGTATCCAAAACTCCATTCCAATCACCCATCAAGATCACCGATTTATAATCCAACTGATTTATTTTACCATGCAAAAGCTTGTAAAATTGTTTCTGTTGTTGATTTGGAGCATATAAACCAACAATAAGGAATTTCTTGCCTTGTAATACTAACTCAATAATAACATATCTTCCTTGAGAATCAGAGTCAATTAGTTTAGCGGATAAGTTTTTTTTGACATAAATTACAACTCCCCCTTTTTTTCCCGGGGCAGGAGCTATGAAATGCGAACCTAAACGAGAATTTGTCAGATATTTAGAGTCTTTCAAAGTTATATGAGTTTCTTGCAAACATATCACATCATTGTTATACTGTTTCAAATAATGAAATACTTTTTTTCTCTTCTGAGGTGAGTTCAATCCATTAACATTCCATGTCAGTAGCTTTGACATCTGAAGCCGCTTGCAGCCTTTGAAGCATGACTTGTAGATCAGCTGTGGATGATCTCTTTGGTCTTGCTCCTCCCACAGGCTCTGTAGCAACAGTTCCTTCTATTTTTTCACTAGCCTTTTGCTTCTGTTCTTTTTCCCTGCGTTTATGTGCAGCACGAGTCATCCTTTGTTCTTTTATCTCTAAAACCTGTAAAGCAGGCTCCCCTTGCAACTCACTAACAATAGCTCCTCCAATTGCTTGTTCGTCTCCAGTTTTGCTGGCTTGAGGAGATACGGGAGAACCAGCCTTCAGAACGCTAGAATAAAAATCTTTTGCCTTTAACACTGTGTTTAATCTATAGTGCGTTCCTAAGTAGTTCACCACTATCCCAGCTGGAATTTCCCATCTGAACTGGATTTGACGACGTTTAAGCTCCTCGATAAGAAATTAAATTCTTTTCTTTTTCTTAAAATTTTTGGTGGTATTTCTTTTAAAATTATAACATCTTGATTTGCGATTTGGAATCTCTGTTTATAAAAAGCTTGTATCTCTTAATAAATTCCTTTGCCTGGCAATCCATGAATTCACTCTGAAAATTTTTTCAATCCCATCCCAGATCTCTTCCGGCTTCTATCCCAGATTAAAAACAACGTCTTTAACCACCAGCTCTCTTAAATCCTCTTGTGGGTTTTCTTTTAAACCCCTAATGCACAGAGCTAGTTCCATATCTCTATACTGTGAAATAAGTAATTCATCTTAAGTCATCTCTATTTTATGCTCAACTTCATCAACTCTGCATTCCAATTTCTCTGCATTTTCCATCACATCATCCAATCTGTCATCAATTCTCTCAATATGCACAGCAAGACCTTGAAAAGCAAACACAATATCTTCCCTCATAATTTTATTCTTCTCCTCCAGTAATTCTGCCATTGCAGCCCTCTCTGAAGCCAATTTAACATCCAAAAGATCTGCCATCTCTTCTTTAATATCTGAAGCAGTTTGTTTTAAAGCATCTTGTAGATCTTTAAATGAAAAGGCAGGTGGAGAAGGAGGGGGCGATTTTGGCTTAGTTTGAGAGGCAGTCTGAGGCTGTATCATCGGAGAGGAAATGGAAGCTTTTGGAACCGAAGACACAAATCTTTTTGAAGCCATTTTTAAAACAATATCAGAAAAGTAAAAGTCCACAGTCTATACAATATAAATTCCAGCCAGTAATAATAAAAAGGAAAAGAAAAAAGGAGGAACTCAAAAACTACTATCCCCCAAAAAAGAAGAAAGTTCTTGCCTTTGAGATTAAAAGTTTTTATTAACATTGTTACAACTAGCAGAAAAAGCAGAAAAAGCCGAGCACCATCTTTGACTTCCATCACTTTCCCTCTCTATCTTCAAACAAAAGAAAACTTATTTTTAAAGAAGAAGATGTTTTCTAAGGAGTTAAAGTCCTAAATAATCCCAATTCTGATTTCTCCTGATTAGCTCCGTCTGCTTCTGAATACTCACAATTCCACTTTAAAAGGCAGATGTGGAAGCGGCGTCTAGCTTTGTTCCAAAAATTCGAAACAAAGGCGACCTGGAATGCGGAGTAAATCTCGGGCTCCAAGGGAACTCTACCCTCCGACTTCCCTAAAAATATAGGGGTCTCAGGGAGCTCTACCTTTACCCGAGAAGCTCTCCTCCTCCTCTTCTCCCAAGGAAAGAGGTTTTAAGCCGCAAGACAGCTGATCTTCACTGTCTCCACCGGCTTTTAGGCAGTCCCAGGATGGACGGCTTAAAGAAAGCTGCCATCGGCGCAGCTGAGCGCCACCGGAAGCTCAATCGGGACTATTTCAAAGTTTCTTTTTTATTAAAGAAATTTAAAAGACAAAGGATATTGTATTTGGGAAAGCCATCCTAACTATTTTTTCTTCTTTTTAAAACTTCAAACTGTGTCTCCACTCTGAGTAAACTGTGGGAAAGAGACAGCTGAGAAAGAGACAGTTATTGAGAGAGACTGCTTAGTTTTTTATCTGACCTTTTGGCTAGCTGCATATTTCCTATAGTAAGGAAATCTATAAAAGAAGAGAACTCCTTTTGGGGGGGGGTCCTTTTTTTTTTTGGATGTGGATAAAATATAATTGGACTATAACCCGGATATCAGCTCCTTTTTCTTGGCAATTTTTATCCTTGTTTTTTTTTTCTTTTTTTGGCTTTTGTTTTGGGGTCTCCCCCTCATTTTTCTCTTTTCCATGTGGGTCTGATTTTTCTTTTGTTTTGTCTTTTGGAGATAAGTATATTACCACTCCTTTTTGTTTTTAGAGATTTTTTTCTTTTTTCTTGTTGTTCCTGTTGTTTCCTTTTTCTATTTTTTTCTATTCTTTTTACTTTTGCTCCTGTTTTGAATGGTTATGGGAGTTCTTCTTTTCACTCCCCTAAAGGAATTGTTTTACTTTTTTGTTCAAACTATGCTCGGCCTTGTCTCCTGGTAGTAGGAGGGCACTGGATTACAATTGGCCATCTGGCCACCTGGTGGATTATAACTAGCCATCAGGCTGCCTGCTGGATTATGATTAAGTACAACAACTAGAAGATGAGTGCTTCAAATTTAGCTAAAGGGGTGAGGAAGGGCTCCTCGGCCCCCACTTCAACCTTGGTGAGTCCAGCCCCCCCCCAAAATCTATTACTACATTTTTACAACAGGAAACTCAACAAAAGGACACTCAAGCCATACTTCAAGCAATTGCAGATTCTAAAATGGAAATGAAAAAAGATTTGGAAAAAAATTATGAAGATTTGAAAAATGATCTCCTTAAAATGGATCAAAAATGGAAACCTTTCAACAGGCGATGGCAGATACCCAACAAAGAATGCAAAAAATAGAAGATAAGTCAGTGGTGGTTGATCAGAAAATTGAAGCTTTGCAAGAGGAAAATCAGAGATTGGCACAAGCTAATGCGGAATTGGAAGACAGCATGGCCGTCATGGAGATGGAGAGTGCATCACACTTTTTAAGATTTCAAAATATTATGGAAGAGAAGGATGAGAACCTGTTAGAGCTGATGAGTGAGTTATTAGCGGAATTGCTTGGAATGGAAATGGACCAAATGAAACAAGAAATAGATCAGGTTTTTAGAATTAATTCAAGCTATGCAAGAAGAAATAGAGTTCGTTGGGAGGTCCATGTAAGATTTCTTAAAAGATTTACACGTGACGAGACCTTGAGAGCAATAAGAGACCAACCACTGAAATACAAAGATAAAGAACTTGTAGTTCTTAAACAGATTCCCAGAAGAATAAGAGAAGCTCGAAGAGAATATCAATTTTTAACAAGGAAACTGTTTAAAAAGGGAGTGAATTTTAGATGGTTGGTCTCCGAAGGTTTTTTAATTTTTTGGGACTCGAAAAGATATAGATTGGATACTCCAATTCAAGCAGAGGAATTTTATAATAATCACAGAGTACCACCCAGCCAACGATGACAGCGACGATGACACGGTGGATGACCCAATGGTAAGCGAGCCTGTGGCCCCCTTCGTCTTGCCCATAGTATTAACAAGTCCACAGACTGGCTCACGAAGGGAGTGCCGTGCACTCATAGACACTGGTTGTACCCGGTGCCTGATAAGCAGGGCAGTAGCCATTGAAAGTGGTATTAGGTTGCATAGATTGGCCCAACCTGTTCGGTTTGAGCAGGTGGATGGGTCCCTGTTGGGAGGGGCTCCGGCTACCCATGTTACGGAACCAGTCTGCCTGGAGCTTGGGGGGCATTGGGAAGTCCTCCGTTTTGTGGTTGCTCTAGCCATGACCGAGGCAGTCATCCTTGGCCTAGCATGGCTGGATAAGTGGGAACCCACCATTTGGTGGGAGAGTGGGTACCATAAGGTATGCCTTGGAGTTGGGCCCCAACCACCGGGATCGAGCCCCACGAACCAGGGCCCAGTGGGTGGGGTCACAGAGGGGGGGAAGGTCCCTTTCCCCGTAGTATACAGTGACCTGGCCGAGGTGTTTAGTGAGGAGTGCAATCAGCTACCACCTCACCGTGCGACAGACTGTGCGATTGAAATTGAACCGGGAGCCAAACTACCAAAGCCTCGAATGTACGCCATGGCACCCAGGGAACTGGAGGAGCTACGGCGGTTTATTGATTCGAACCTGGCGAGAGGGTTCATTCAACCGGCCCATTCCCGAGTTGCTGCCCCAGTCTTGTTCCGGGAAAAGAAAGACGGGTCGCTCTGTCTGTGTGTCAACTTCTGAGGCCTTAACGCCGTTTGTGTTGAACATCAATACCCCATCCCGCTCATGAAAGATCTACTGGCCCAGTTGGGAAAGGGGCGAGTATTCACCAAACTGGACCTTCAGGAGGCATATTACAGGGTGCGGATACGACGTGGAGACGAGTGGAAGACAGCGTTTAACTGCCCACTTGGTAGCTTCCAATACCGAGTGATGCCGTTTGGGCTGCAAGGAGCCCCCGCGGTGTTCATGCAATTAATCAACCAGGTGTTGCATGAACACCTCTACCAGGGGGTCCTGGTGTATCTCGACGACATCCTCATTTACACTACCACCCCAGAGGAACATATTGGCTTGGTACGGCAGGTATTGCAAAAACTACTTGCTGCTAAGTTATATGTAAAACTGTTGAAGTGCGAGTTTCACCGGGACTGTCTGGACTACCTCGGATACCGTATATCAGCAGGTGGGGTGGAAATGGACCCTCTCAAGGTACAGGCAGTATTGGACTGGCAGGCACCCAGCACCCGTCGACAGCTACAAAGCTTTTTGGGGTTCGCCAACTTCTACCGGCAATTCATCCCCTCGTTTGCCACTGTAGCACACCCCCTAACAGAGTTGTTACGGACAAAACACCTAAAAAGCAAACCATGGCCCGGCCAGCCAGTGGGATGGACCATGGCCTGCCAGAAAGCTTTCGAAGAACTCAAAGCTCTTTTTGCCAAAGAACCGGTGTTACTCCACCCAAACCCTGACGCCCCTTTCGTGGTACAAGCCAACGCCAGTGACGTGGCTGTGGGGGCTGTATTGCTACAGCAGAACCAACAGGGGACATTGCAGCCCTGCGCATACACGTCCCGAAAATTTACCACAACGGAAAGAGGGTGGGCTATTTGGGAAAAGGAGGCGTTTGCGGTGAAATGGGCACTGGTGACGTGGCGACATCTACTGGAGGGCTCTACGCAGTCATTTGAGGTATGGACCGACCACTGGAACCTCAAAGCATTACAAAAGCCATGGCGCCTGTCACCTAAACATGTCAGGTGGGCTTAGTACTTTGCTCGCTTCCGCTTTACTCTGAAATATGTGCCGGGGGGTAAGAATTTTCTGGCAGATGCCCTGTCTCGCCTACCACAATACCACAGTGACAGGGAGGAGGTGGTACAGGCGATTATACCCCCCTGCACCCACAAGGTAGCCCACGTAACAGCCGGGGGATCGGCAAACGTTACGCTTCTGGAGTTACGGGCCACTGTAGCAGTTGACGGGTGGCTGCAAGAACATCCCAGCCTGTTGACACAGAGGGAGGGGCTAGCCTGGAAAGGCGATAAACTCTATGTTCCCAAAGGCCTGCGGTAAACCGTCCTCCAGAGGTGCCATGACGCTAAACAAGCCGTGCATTTTGGATTCCTAAAGACTTTACACCTAGTGTGGCGCCAGTTCTGGTGGCCCCGGATGAAGCCAGAGGTGGAGACATACATCAAGAACTGTCACACCTGTGCCACTGCAAAACCACGTGTGGGTAAGCCAATGCAGAAAGTAGCTGATCCAACCTGTCCCTGGGAAGAAATTGCTATGGACTTCATAGTTGAACTACCACGGAGCCGGGGTTATACCGTGATATGGACGGTTATCGATCTCTTCTCGAAACAGGCCCACTTTATTCCCTGCAAGGGATTACCGTCGGCTCGGCAGCTGGCCAGGCTCTTCATACAGCACATCTACTGTCTTCATGGGGTACCCCGATGTGTAATCTCAGACCAGGGGGTGCAATTCACAGTGCACTTTTGGCATACTTTCCTTCAACTGGTAGGGTCTTCTCAAGGCCTTAGCTCTGCGTACCATCCCAGCACCAACGTGGCCGCGAAGTGAGCAAATGCCATGATAGAATGCTACCTTCGCAGCTATGTCACCTACCAGCAAACAGACTGGGTGGACCTTTTGCTGTTTGCTGAAGTGGCATACAATAATATGGTGCACCGGGTTTGCCCCTTTCCGGGTAGTACATGGAGTGGAATTTGTCCCTATCCCAGAATGGCCTCAGGAAACGGGCTCGCCAACCACCCCACAGGCGTGGATGTCACGGGTGGCAGGATTGTGGGGACGAGTAAAGAATGCTCTAACCAAGGCCGAGGCGGCTGTAAAAGCCCAGGCTGACAAAAAGAGAGCAGACCACAAGCCTTTCTGGGTGGGTGACTGGGTGTACCTATCCACAAAGTACCTCCGTTTGCGATCACCCTGTAAAAAACTTGGTCCTAAATACATAGGGCCTTTCCCGATAACCCAGGTGATCAATCCGGTGACAGTACAATTACGGTTACCTCCGTTGTTGGGAAAGGTACATCCCATTTTTCATGGCAGTCTGTTAAAACCGGTGCACATAATCCCAATGGGCAGCAAGGCACCAGGACCAGTAACCGGAACAGAATATGAGGTACAGGAGATTATTGATTCACGGGTCCACCACGGTAAATTGCTGTATCTTATCCAGTGGAAGGGGTACCCCCTCTCAGAGGCCTCATGGGTAGGGGTGGCGGATGTACATGCTCCTCAGCTCCTGTGGGCGTTCCATCATCGATGTCCGGGGAAGCCAAGTGGTACGAACTGTGGACAACTGAACTCACCCATTCCTTCTTACCTTTCAGGTGAAGACGTGGTAGAGGGGGCCGCATGTCAAGCCCTATGGGGCTTGCCATTCACTGGTGGGGGGAAGTTAGAGGACAGCTCACCGCCGCCGTTCCAAGCTGCGACGCTGCGCGGCCCTTCCCTGCAGCCGGCGGCTGCGCAACCCAGATCTCAATGCCCCGCCTTTCAGCTGGCAACAGCGGAACCCAAGCCCCGATGCCCCACCAACCAGCTGGGCATCAGAAACCGGCAGGACACCATTGCATATGGCTGCACAGCACCTGGAAGTCCCAAGCCTCGCCAGCCCGGTGCCCAAGTGCCCGTCGGGCAGAAGCGGACCCCTCCCAAGGACACAGACATTATGGGCGGCAGCGGACGGCTGGGGGGGTGAGCTGGCTGGGGAGCTAACGCAAGGACTGGTCTCCGCAGAGAGCTGCAAGGCACAAGCAAATTCACCATTACCAGAGGAACCGGAATGCTATGTGGCAACAGACGGCTCCAACCTGAAAAAACGGAGGCCAGGACAGAGGGGCGGGGTCAAGCAGGGGGAGGGCCTGGGCCGGACAAACGGACTTTTAAAGGCAGCTGGGCGGATGGTAGTTACTTGGTGGAGGGTGGGGTTTTGGGTGTGGCACTGTTATATGAAGCACTGGGAGCAAACCACTCCCAGTGCTGACTTTGTTTGTAAGGGATTAAACTACCTAACTTGCACTACGTTCCTGCGTTCCTGTCTTTTTTTCAATCGGGATGATGACGGACGGCGTGACAGCTAAAAAGAATAAAGAAAAGAGACAAACACAGCTTAAGCTGAAAGAACAATTTAGTAATCTAGAAGTTGAACTACAAAATGATCTACAAAAGAAGAAGTTGAAGACACAAATGGAATTAATAAAACATAAATTAAATTTATTGGAGATGGAGATAAGGGCACAACAGATTAATTGATCTAAACAGAACTTTTTTTGAAAATGCCAATAAACCAGGAATATGGCTCACATATAGGTTGAAAAAAGAAAGAGAAAAAAGATTGATAAGTAAATTACAGGACTCAAAAGGCAAAATACATTGTCATAATGACGCATTGAAAAAAAATTGCCAAGGCTTACTATGAGACACTTTACAAGGTGGAGGTGGTTTCTAAAGAGACAATACAGGAGTATTTAAAAAAAGCAAATCTTCCAAAACTACCAGAGAATATGCAATATATGTTAAATGAGAAGATAACAATGATGGAAATTACAGAAGCAATAAAAAGGCAAAAGAAGGATAAAACTCCGGGACCTGATGGTTTCCCAGCAGAATTTTATGTAGCTTTAGAAGATATAGTAAGTCCGATACTGAAAGATATTTGTAATGAAACCTTCTTGGTGACAAAAATACCAAATTCCTGGACAGAAGCCAATATTTCTCTTATACCTAAAGACGATACTGACGTCACACAAATTAAAAACTATAGACCAATATCATTATTAAATGTGGACTATAAAATATTTACAGCAATAATAGTGGAAAGAATGAAGAAATTTTTGAATGAATTTATTCACTCAGACCAAAATGGCTTTTTGCCTAAAAGACAAATAAAGAATAACTTAAGAATTATTTTAAATGTGTTGGAATATTATGAAAAGCATCCGGGGAAACAGATGGCACTTATATTTTTGGACACACAAAAAGCTTTTGATAATCTCAATTGGCAATTTATGTTTCAACAGCTGAGGGAGATGGACTTTGGTGAAAACTTTATAAATGCAATCCAAGCAATTTATAATAAACAATCAGCAAGGATACTTTTAAATGGAGATTATACAGACAGTTTTGATATTAAAAAAGGCACAAGACAGGGATGCCCTCTGTCTCCTTTGTTACTCATTCTTATTTTGGAAGTGCTGACTAGGAATATTAGACAAGATTCAGAGATTAAAGGACTGGAGATAAAAGACCAGAAATATAAATTACAGGCTTTTGCAGATGATTTGGTTTTTATCTTAGAGGAGCCATTGGAAACAGCCACTAAACTTTTGCAGAAAATCGAGAAATTTGGAGAAGTGGCTGGGTTGAAAATAAATAGGGAAAAGACTAAAGTACTTACAAAAAAATCTAACAGAGAAACAGAAACTTCAACTTGTTAAAAAGACAAATCTCCAGATAGCTAAAAAAGTTAAATATTTAGGTATCTATTTAACATCAAAATGTATAACAGTAAAAGAGGACAACTGTGAAAGATTATTGAAACAAATAAAACTAGACCTGGAAAAGTGGAAAAATCTTCAATTATCATTGTTAGGAAGGATAGCGACTGTTAAGATGAACATTTTATCTAAGATACTTTTCTTATTTCAGACGGTCGCTGTCAAATTAAACCAGAATTTTTTTGATGATTTAAATGCAACAATAACGAGATTTATATGGCAAGGAAAAAAAGCAAGAATTAACATTAAATTACTACAAGAATCTAAAGACAGAGGGGGCTTTGGACTCCCGGACTGGAGACTTTATTATCAAGCAGCTATTTTGCTTTGGCTCAAAGAATGGATTATGCTGAGAAACAAATGACTTCTTTATTTAGAGGGACATGATTTGCAACTGGGTTGGCATGCGTTTTTGTGGTATGAGAAAAATAAAGTGCATAAATATTTTCAAACTCATGCCATAAGGAATGTACTACTTTTAGAATGGGAGAAAATTAAACATAAAATTTATACGAAAATACCTGAGTGGCTTTCAACAATGGAAGCATTTGCTTATCCAAACTTAATCAACTATGATAAACTTGTTATGTATAAAGACATTTTAGATAAGGATGGAAAACTTAAAGACAGGCAAGTTCTTCAACAACATGGTATTGATTTAACATGGTGGTCTTACCTGCAAATTCAAACAAGATATGAGAAAGATGTAAAACTAATGGGATTCTACAAAGAACAGACACCATTGGATAAAATACTTTTAAAAACAGATGAAAATCTGATTAAGAAACTTTATAAATTTTTGCCAAGCTGGAAGATGGAAGAAGAACAAGTAAAAGAAACAATGATAGTGTGGGCAAGGAATTTTGGTTATTCTATAGACTTAGAAGAATGGCAAAAACTTTGGGATCGAAATATTAAATTTACTAAAGCAGCTGCATATAAAGAAAATTTATACAAAATGTTTTATAGATGGCATCTGACACCAGTTAGATTAGAGAAAATCTTTAAAAACGTATCAAATATCTGTTGGAAATGTAAACAAAAACCAGGCACTTACTACCATATCTGGTGGATATGCCCCAACGCTAAGAAATTTTGGTTTAAGATCCGTATGTGGTTAGAAAAGATGATGAAAATAAAGAGAATTTAAACTGGAATTGTGTTTGCTAGGAATATTAGGATCTAATAATGGAAAGGAGAATGAGTACTTAATATTACATGTATTAACAGCTGCGAGAATAGTATTTGCCCAATTTTGGAAAAACGAAAATTTACCATCTGACCAGATTATAATAATAAAAATACTTGAATGTGCTGAAATGGACAGATTAACTTTAGAAATGAAAGAGAAAGAAGACTCAATCTATTTTAAAACATGGGATAAATTTTACCAGTGGGTAGCAACACGATAGAATGAGAAAAGGTTATGAAATTCAATGGGATAACTGTTACTTTGTATTTAAATTTTATGTTTATTTCTATGAATTCTTCTTTTTTCTTTTTGTGATTTTAACAATAAGTAACTATAACTAATAAGTAATATATTAATGTGTTAAAGTTATCTGATTAATTAGTAATATAATTAGTAATATTATATCAAGTATTGTTATTTTATATTAATTATAATTGAATATGTATACCTGGATGGGTTTACTTGCTGAAGCATTGATTTAAGGTGGGGGATAACCCCACTATTGTACTGATCCCTTTCCCTGGTCTAACCTTTTTTGTTTGTCACCCTTTGTATTACCCTTATTGACCGCACTTCCCCTTTATCCTTATAAAATCTAATAAAATATTTATAAATATCACAGCCACCATTTTGACAGTTTTGCTGTACTGTTGTCTGTGGATGCCCCCACTAAATGCAAGCAAGGGATAAACTGAGCTTGGTTTGTTCTCAATCTTTTAAGTGGCCACAAATTACTAGCAAAAGTGGCATTTGATCAGAAGGCAAGGAAGCATCGAGAAATATTTCCCCTTTTGCATTTGAGCATCCAAGAAAGGACAGGAAAGGAGAAAGGGAAAGAGGAAAGATAAAAACAAAGAAGGAAAGAGGGGAAGAGAGCAATGAAGTAAAAAGAAGGAAAGAGGGGAAGGAAGAAAAAGGAAAGAGGAGAATGAAGAGGGAAGGAAAAAGAAGAAAAAGAGGAAGAAAGGAAGGAAGGAAGGAAGGAAGGAAGGAAGGAAGGAAGGAAGGAAGATTATAATGAGAGGGAGGGAGGCTCTGAGGGAAATCCTACCTTAGTATTTGGCCACGACCAGCCTTGCTGCCCTTTTGCCATCCCCTTGTCCCCTCCTCCTGACTCTCCTGGTGGTCTCCCATCCTATCACTGAGGATGCTTTGGTTCCAAAGCTGGGTCTCCTCGCATGGAGAGGGAGTGGGCCTCCCTCTGACCCACACATTTTGCCCTCCTGCACACACCATGAGCAACCTGGCCAAGGAGAGCAAGGAAAGCAGCAGCAGCCTTGAGGAGGTAAGTGCAGCCAGGCACCCCCTTGGGGAAGGCTGTCCTGAGCTGGGCGCTTGCCCTCCACTGCCCAGGGCTCTGGGCAGCCTACACCACTGAGGGTCCTCCATGTGGCCTGAGAGCAAAGGAAGCACCACTGAAGAAATTTAAACCGGTACTTTTTCCCTTTTATTTTTACAGTTTGTAACATTTTATTACAAAAATACAAAAGGAAATAGTAGGACACAGTGGGGAGGAAGAAGGGGGGAAAAAGTGAGGGGGAGAAGGGAAAAAGAAAAGAAAAGGCACTGATTTCCGACTTCCTCTGTTGCAGTAGAATGAAGCATTAACATCGAACCTCAACTTTTTACTTTTCCATAATAGTATAAACTAGCCATTTCTATAACAACAAATCAATCTAATCAGTAAAACCAAAAATTCTGCCTCTTTTTTTTTCAGTCATCAAGTTTTTGACACCTTGCTAAGCACAGGTGGTACTCGAATATTGTCATGTCCTAAAAGTGGTACAATCTGTGAAAAGGTTGAAAAGCCCTGGGCTAGACTCATAAGGAACCTGTTCAATCCCCAACTTGATGCCGAGTTTGTCTCCCAGTTGATGTCAGGGTAGTTAATGTCCCCCCATTATTACTGTGGTGTGTTTCCTACATACATTTGTTAACTGGTTAGTAAAAAGTTCATCTATTTCTTCTGCTTGGTTGTGTGGCCTGTAGTATACACCTATGGCAATGTCATTCTTTTTTCCTTTTATATTGACCCATATGCATTCAAGGAGGCTTTCATTCTTGGTTTTATGCATTTTGGTAGAGGTGTAGTGATCTCTTACATATAATGCAACTCTTTTGTCAGTTCTGTTTCTTTTGAAGAGTTTGTATCCTTCCATCAGTACATTCCAGTCATGAGTTTCATCCCACCAAGTTAAGGTAATGGCAACTATATCATACTTGCACTCATGTACTTGTACTTCACATTTGGCGTGTTTGTTCCCCAACTTTTGAGTGTTTGTGTATATGACTCCTTTATGGCTGACCCTGGGTATGCTTCCTACATCTACTACATACCAAAGTTTTTCTTCCTTCCCATCACTCACTACCTCCTTGTTTGATTTCTGGTCTGGGGGGTTTATGCTTGGGATTAGGTCCTAAAGATCCTAAGGATTGGTTACCCTCCCCCCTCAATTTTAGTTTAAAGCCTTTCTGATAAGTTGAGCCAATCATTTTCTGAATACATTCTTCCCAGTTCTTGTGAGGCACAGCCCATCCCTTGCCAGAAGCCCTTCATATAGGTAATGCAGATCGTGCTCTAGGAATCCAAAGTTCTGTTGGTCATACCAATTCCTAAGCCATTGGTTCATTTCTAAAATCCTTTGTTCCCTCATTGGATGTTGATCTTTTGTTGGAAGTACAGATGAAAACACGACTTGTGCTCCAAATTCCTTAACGTTCTTGCCTAGTTGCTCATAATTTCTCAATATTGTTTTCAGGTTCATTGTCATGTCATTCGTCCCCACACGAAGGAGAAGAAAGGGATAGAAATTTTTGGCTTGATTATTTTAGTAAGGTTCTCAGCCACAACTTTGATTTTTGCTCCAGGGAGACAATACAGGTAGTCCTCAAGTTACAAGTGTAATGGAGCCTGCACATTCCACTTGTAACTCAAAAACTTGTGGGAGTGAATCTTGTAACTTGAACGAGAAAACTCCCTGCTCATTAAAACGCATGTGGCTCATTAAGTGTACACAAGGTATCTCAGGGTGGGGAAGGCCATGGGAGGGGCTAGTGATGGAACAGGCCCCTAAGGCCTCCCCGACCCTCTAAGATACCTTATGCCTTCCCCTCCCTTCTTGCTGCACCAGAGGCATGCAGAAGCCTCCCCTGATCTCCGTTCCAGGTGCAAATGGCTTGGAGGACCCCTCCGAGGCCTGGATCCAACCTCCAGAAGCTCCGTTTTGGGTGACAGCAGCTTGGAGGACCCCTCCAAGGCCTAGATCCAACCTCTGGAGGCATGCAGAAGCCTCCCCTGATCTCCCTTCTGGGCAGCTTGGAGGAGGCCTCTGAGGCTCCGGGGACAATGGGGTCACTTTCTCCCCCATTGTGGCGAGCTCCAGCGGGCTGGACATGGGTGCAAGGGGCCTGGCCTTCTCCCTCAGTTGAAGGCTTCAGGCCTGCCCTCAGGCAGAAAGGAGTTGGGGGCAGGAGCAGGAGACAGGCACCTTTCGCATAGAGAATGAAAGTTTCTGAGGTCCATGATTTGGCACAACTTCAAACACTCACGTGAGATCACGGACTCCAAAAACTTCCATTCCATTTCCAAGCCGACTCTCCTCTCCCTCAAAGGGAAAGAAACCACGGCAGAGAGGATTTTTGCAAGGTAAGTGAATCCAGTGTGGCAGGAAGTGAGGGGAAAGCAGTTGTGAGGAGTGGGGGGGGGAATAGGGTGAATGTTGCAGAGCCTCTGCAGTCACTCATAAGGGTGAATGACTGCCATGGTGCTGCAATATTTGTAATTTTGGGACTTGCTCGTAAACACTAGGGGGCACTGATCGCGTAACTTCAAATGAGCGTTAAGTGAATACTCGTAACTCGGGGATTACCTGTATACCTCCATAGATAGATTGTCCAGTCTACAGTCTGGTTCTGTTCCCCTGAGAGCTGAATCTCCTCTCACCAACACTCACCCTTTTTTCCCTAGGGAAGCCTGAGCTACTTTTTTCCCTTTCACAGGAGCACTTGATGATGCATCTTTTCTAGGTGTCTGCATGCTTTCTTCCAAGGGGAGGCTGTGAAATCAATTACTTAGCTCCAAAGGGGCTGGACTAGACAGCAGGGACATTATTCTTGGTTGCTGTTTTCTTCTATGAGTGACATGTTTCCATCAGTCTTCCTCTAAATGTTCACATACATATACAGTACATATATGTTTAAGGATTAAAATTTTAAAAGTTTATAAATGTTCAAAATGTAAAAAGTTTAACCAAAGATTTAGAAAAAAAAATCTAATTTTAAAATTTAAAATTCTAAGAGTTTATTGAAAAAATTTAGAAGTATGCACTTTGATATGTACTTCTTTTTGTAGGATATCTCTGACTTCTTTCTAGGAGATGCTTTGCTCTTAGCCCTCTACTCCCTTCCTTGAAAATTTATCCCTTTCCTTCCTGTCTAGAAGTGTATTGTACATACTTATCCCTTTCCTCCCTGCCTTCTTGCTCTTTGGTTGCCTGGCCACTGCCAGGGTTTTGGGATACTATGTGCTACACTGGGTGCTCCGCTCCCTGGCCACTTAGCTCTGTGCTGCTGCTGATCAGCTGGTCCACTGTGCTGCTCTCATCCACTGGTCTGCTGCCACCCAGCTCCGTTCCACCACTAATCAGCTGGCCTCCATTTGCACCACGCTGCCAGTGCTCACCTGGCCTCCGTTCTGGAATCTCTTGGCTCCTGGGCTGCCAGGCTGGGTTGCTTGACCGCCTGTCTGCTGGGCTGTTGGGCTACCTCTCAGCTGGCCACCACTTTGGTGGTCAGATAGCCTCCTCTCAGCTTCTCAGTGTGCAGCCTTAAAAGGATTTTGCAGCCTCAAAGGGAGAAGGAAATGGCAAACCACTCCAGTATCTTTGCCATGAAAACCCCATGGACAGTACTAAAAGAAAAAAAGATATGACGCTGGAAGATGAGCCCCTCAGGTCGGAAGGTGTCCAATATGCTACTGGGGAAGAGCAGAGGGCTAGTACTAGTAGCGCCAGAAAGAATGAAGCGACTGGGCCAAAGCCGAAAGGACACTCAGCTGTGGATATATCTGGTGGTGAAAGGAAAGTCCGATGCTGTAAAGATTTTTTCTCCATAGGAACCTGGAATGTAAGATCCATGAATCAAGGCAAGCTAGACGTAGTCAAAAAAGAGATGACAAGACTGAACATCGACATCTTAGGAATCAGCGAACTAAAATGGACAGGAATGGGTGAATTTAACTCAGATGACCATCAGGTATACTACTGTGGGCAAGAATCCCTCAGAAGAAATGGAGTAGCCTTCATAGTCAATAAAAGAATAGGAAAAGCAATACTGGGATACAATCCCCAAAATGACAGAATGATCTCAATTCGAATCCAAGGCAAACCATTCAATATCACAGTAATCCAAATCTATGCCCCAACCACTGGTGCTGAAGAGGATGAAATTGACCGGTTCTATGAAGCCCTACAGCACCTTATAGAATTAACACCAAAAAATGATGTCCTTATCATCATGGGGGATTGGAATGCTAAGGTAGGAAGCCAAAAGATAACAGGAATAACAGGCAAGTTTGGCCTTGGAGTACAAAATGAAGCAGGGCACAGGCTAATAGAATTTTGTCAAGAGAATACGATGGTCATAACAAACACTCTTTTCCAACAACCCAAGAGACGGCTCTACACATGGACATCACCAGACGGTCAACATAGAAATCAGATTGACTATGTGCTCTGAAGCCAAAGATGGAGAAGCTGTATACAGTCAGTAAAAACAAGACCAGGAGCTGACTGTGGCTCAGATCATGAGCTTCTCGTTGCAAAATTTAGGCTTAAATTGAAAAAAGTAGGGAAAAGCACTAGGCCATCAGGTATGAACTAAATCATATTCCTGATGAATATACAGTAGAGGTGACAAATAGATTTAAGGAACTGGATCTGATAGACAAAGTGCCTGAAGAACTATGGATGGAAGTTCGCAACATTGTACAAGAGGTAGCAACTAAAACCATCCCAAAGAAAAAGAAATGCAAGAAAGCAAAATGGCTGTCTGAGGAAGCTTTGCAAATAGCTGAGGAAAGAAGGGAAGCAAAAGGCAAAGGAGAAAGTGAAAGATACACCCAATTGAATGCAGAATTTCAGAGAATAGCTAGAAGAGATAAGAATGCCTTCTTAAATGAACAGTGCAAAAAAAATAGAAGAAAACAACAGAATAGGGAGGACCAGAGATCTCTTCAAGAAAATTGGAGATATGAAGGGAACGTTTCATGCAAAGATGGGCATGATAAAGGACCAAAATGGCAGGGACCTAACAGAGGCAGAAGAGATTAAGAAGAGATGGCAAAACTACACAGAACAACTAGACAAGAATGAGCTTAACGTCCCAGATAACCACAATGAGATGGTCACTGACCTCGAACCAGACATCCTAGAATGTGAAGTGAAATGGGCCTTAGAAAATCTGAGCAACAACAAAGCTATTGGAGGTGACATTATTCTAGCTGAGCTATTCAAAATCTTAAAAGACGATGCAATAAAAGTGCTACACTCAATTTGCCAGCAAATTTGGAAAACTCAACAGTGGCCACAGGATTGGAAAAGGTCAGTTTACATTCCAATTCCAAAGAAAGGCAATGCCAAAGAATGTTCAAACTATCTCACCATTGCACTCATTTCACATGCTAGTAAAGTTATGCTTAAAATCCTACAAGCTAGACTCCAGCAGTATGTGGATCGAGAACTACCAGAAGTACAGGCAGGATTTCGAAGAGGCAGAGGAACTAGAGATCAAATTGCCAACATACGCTGGATCATGGAGAAAGCTAGGGAGTTCCAGAAAAACATCTACTTCTGCTTCATTGACTATGCAAAAGCCTTTGATTGTGTGGATCACAACAAATTGTGGCAAGTTCTTAAAGAGATGGGAGTACCAGACCATCTCATTTGTCTCTTGAGAAACCTATATGCGGGTCAAGAAGCAACAGTGAGAACCGAACACGGAACCACTGATTGGTTCAAAATTGGAAAAGGAGTCCGGCAAGGCTGTATACTGTGGCCCTGCCTATTTAACTTATATGCAGAGCACATCATGAGAAAGGCAGGGCTAGATGAATCAAAAGTTGGAATTAAGATTGCTGGGAGAAATATCAACAACCTAAGATATGCAGATGATACCACTCTAATGGCAGAAAGTGAAGAGGAACTAAAGAGCCTCTTGATGCGGGTGAAGAAGGAGAGTGCAAAAGTAGGCTTGAAACTCAACATTAAGAAAACCAAAATCATGGCATCCGGCCCTCTCAATTCCTGGCAAATAGATGGGGAAGAAATGGAGGTAGTGACAGATTTTATTTTTCTGGGCTCCAAGATCACCTCAGATGGGGACTGCAGCCAAGAAATTAAAAGACGCTTGCTCCTGGGGAGGAAAGCTATGGCAAATCTAGACAGCATTCTAAAAAGCAGAGACATCACCCTGCCAACAAAAGTGCGTATAGTCCAGGCCATGGTTTTCCCAGTTGCAATGTATGGCTGTGAAAGTTGGACCATAAGAAAGGCTGAGCGCCAAAGAATTGAGGCCTTTGAACTATGGTGCTGGAGAAGACTCCTGCGAGTCCCTTGGACTGCAAGGCGTTCAAACCGGTCAGTCCTAGAAGAGATCAACCCCGACTGCTCTTTAGAAGGCCAGATCCTGAAGTTGAAACTCAAGTACTTTGGCCACCTAATGAGAAGGAAGGATTCACTGGAGAAGAGCGTAATGCTGGGAAAGATTGAGGGCAATAGAAGAAGGGGACGACAGAGAATGAGATGGCTGGATGGAGTCACTGAAGCAGTAGGTATGAATTTAAATGGACTCCAGAAGATGGTAGAGGACAGGAAGACCTGGAGGAACGTTGTCCATGGGGTTGCGATGGGTCGGACACGACTTCGCAGTTAACAACAACAAAAGGGATTTTTTTCAAAAAGTTTAAAAATTCTAGATGTTCATCTAAAAATAGCAATTTTCAAACATTTTCAAAAGTCCCCAAAATTTTCAAAAGTCCCCAAAATAGCAAGGCTTGTGTTGTAAAACTGTCGGAATCAATACTTCCACAGTGGATTTTTTAAAATAATCTCTGCACTGGCTGGGTGAAGAAAAGGCCACACAATATCAATGTGTCCTTAAAAAAAATAGTTAATGAGGAGTCTTCAAACTGAAGTTAGGGTGATGTGTAAATCAGTAACAGTTACTGCTTGCCTAATTTTCCACAAAGTAGTCTAGTTGTCTTTTAAAACCATCCAAATTGACTGCCATTTCTAGAATTGCTGGCAGCTAATTTCAGTTTACCTATGATCTGTGTGAAAATAGTATTCCTGATTCTCCCTGTGTTTGGTTTCAATGGATGAGTTTTAACAATAGGAGCAATGGAGGAAAAACTCCCCCTCCACATTAGTTATGCCTTGAGTGACTTTGTATAGTATATCTGTCATGTCTCCCATTACTTTCTTGCATTCCAAGCTAAAGAGCCTCAATTGTGATATGTTTCCCCCAATTATTTTGGTTGTCCGTTTTGCAGCTTTTTCAATTTTACAATATCCTTCTTAAGGAGCAATGCTAGAGCTACACACAATATTCCAAGCATGGTCTCACCATAAATTTGCTTTGCCACTCACAAGGCCAGGCAAGAAATGAGGAAGCAATAGAAAGCAGCAACTGTTCCTCCTTTATACTGACTACATCTGCGAGAATGAGAATCACAAAGCTACCTGTGGAGAAAGTATTAGGAGACCCTTCTGCCCATTCATTCACTGACCAGATTCACAGGACATATTAAACCAAAGGCATGGTTTACATGTTAGATTAAAAACCAAATTAAAAGGCCTGATTGACAGAGCCTGTGGGCCAGTAATTTACCCCCATTTTCTGTGAACTGAAACTGAAATTTAATTTCACAGGATACTGTTCACCTTACATTAAACCTCCATATTTGCAACTTGTGTTCATCAAACTTTGGCTTAGTGTCACATGATCTGTACCACTGTGCTGTGGAGGATTTTGTTAGCAAGCGAATGTGGGTGTTGAAAGAAAAATCTTCATCAGGGTCCAGTCCAAGCCAGAATAAACAAAATGGAGACTGCTTTAGAAAGAAGGTTGCAGTTTATTGAAGAGCAGAGCCAGACAGAAATTTGGCTCTGGGAAAGCTGACCATGTTGCTGGGAGTGGTGGGTTTTTATACTTTCTTGGGCTTTTGTGTCTGGAGTTGTTCCTGTTTGAGGCTTTGTGTCATGTACTTTGACCTGAGTCTGAGTGTGCCCTTTTTGTATTCTGATGGTGGTGGGTTAATCCTTTTATGTCCTAAAGGTCATGTCTTTAGAGTTTGGGTGGGGTATGTAGATTTTCTAATCTCATCAGCTTTTAGTTTCCTGGCTCCAACCTTCCTGAATAGGATTATCAAATCTGCATTTCTAAAAGCTGGCCTGTTTGGTTTCTGTTTGGGGGAGGGAGACTTAGGGCTGTGTTTGCCTAAGATTTTTCATTATTCCTTTGAGGAAATATAATATTCTGCTTTTTAATATTCCCCAAATTATTTCCTTCTCTGGGAGTGTGTGTGTGTGCTGTCCTCCCACATGGGGATGAGGAAACTGTACCTTTTATTTTCATAGTGATGTTCAGTAAGGTGTCATCCAAAGGATTTCTTGGTCAGGGGTGGGAATGGCTTTTTGTCCATTGTCTCTGGTTTGATAAAAAGCTCACAAATAGAATGCTTTTCCTTCAAAATAAAAGTGGGTTAAGTATCTGCTTATCAGTGAAGATAAATGTATTCATCTGTAGGTGTATTTAGCCTAAGAGTGGGAGAATTGCAACTCTCTGATGTTGCTGAACAACAATATCTGCTTCCCACAATATTAGGCAAACTGGCTGGGGCCACTTACCATGTTTCCCCGAAAGTAAGACCCGGTCTTATATTATTTTTGCCTCCAAAAGAGGCATTAGGTCTTATTTTTGGGCGGTGTCTTATATTTTTGTGACACCTGCCTTGCCTTGCAGTGGCGGCGGCAGCAACAACCCCATCCAGCAGGAGCCCACATGGCTGCTGGCCCACTTCTGCTGTGAGGCAGGTGGGGGAGCAGTGCGGTAGGCCTGGTCCCCCTCTGCTGTTTTAGAGCCAGGGGGGAGTTATGGCAAAAGGCTCTGCTGCCGCTGTGCACCGCTGGAGGGGCTTTCTTCACACTCTGCCCCACAGATCACCTGTCCAGCGGCAGCCACTACCTCCTTCTCCTCCACCAACTCTCCCCTGCTGCCTCCCTCCACCAGCCCTCCATTGCCGCCACTGGAGAGAATGGAGAACAGGAAGCGGAGCAGCTCTACGCAGTGATGCAGAGCAGAGAAGAGCACTTGCTTTCCGCCCTGCATTGCCCCGCGTCTCCCTTCTCTATTCTTGAAATGGCAGCCCCATTTCCTGCCGCTTCTCCCAAAAGCAAAAAAAATTCAACACTAACCTGCTTTCCAGCTCTGGTGTGTTTCTCTCCTGCTGAAACAGAGTTCATGGGACTAAAAAAAGTTCAGTCAGACCTTCCAACTTCTTGCGAAAAAGATCTTTTTTTTCATAGCATTAAGAAAGCCCCTCCAGCGGCGCACAGTGGCAGCAGAGCCTTTCCACGTCACTCCCCCCTTGCTCCAAAACAGTGGAGGGGGACCAGTCCTACCCTGCCCATCCTCTGTAAGGTAGCATGGCAGTCTGGCTCGGGAGGGGAGTGAAAGGGATCAAGGAATTGCCTGGCCGGGGGGGGGGATGAAGGAAGCAGGTGTGGGGCGCATGGGGCAGCTCCCCCCCTCCCCACCTGCCTTGCGTCATTATGGCGGCAGCGGTGCGATGTGTCATACAGCCTCCTGCCCCATTGCGGCAGCCAGGTGGGATGGAGTGGGTGGGTCCTAATTAGGGATTATTTTTGGAGTAGGGCTTATATTAGGCCCACCCCCCAAAATCAGGGTAGGTCTTTTTTTCAGGGTGGGGT
Organism: Crotalus helleri; assembly: GCA_024509115.1. Taxonomy (NCBI): domain Eukaryota; kingdom Metazoa; phylum Chordata; class Lepidosauria; order Squamata; family Viperidae; genus Crotalus; species Crotalus helleri. Next base: position 37,722,768 of record JAKSXO010000008.1, read on the forward strand.
TTATTTTCGGGGAAACATGGTAATACTGTGGTTAACACCATACAGACACCATTGCACTTTCCCCTGCAATTTAGGCCCAAATGTTGTCAGCAGATCCCCATGATCTCTTTTCTGATGATGGGGAGAGGATTAAGTACAAAATAATGCCTTTATTTTGGTTACAGAAACCAGTAGTTCAACAAGGTGGCAATTTTGTTGTGAAATTTCTCCAGTACAAGCCCCTTATGTTAAAACAACAAAAAACCTTCTCTTCATTTGGCCCAAACATTCCTCTGAATCTTGTTAAGTCCGTGGCTTTGCAGGTATGACAAACACCCACTGGCCTGTGCCAATAACATTATCAGTGACAAGAATTGGCCCCTTTCCACCAATTGTGCTTCTCCGTGTTTCTCAAAAAATAAGACCCAATCTTATTTATTTATTTTTGCCTCCAAAAGAGGCACCAGGTCTTATTTTCATATGTGTGTGTGTGTGTTTTCCACTCACCTCCAGCACCGACAGCCTTGTCCAGCTGGCCCACTTCTGCGGCTGAAGGAGCAGCTTCATTCTGCATTCCAGAAGGCCACTGCAGCTGAGAACCAAGCCTTGCAGAACTGAGCTATGGATTGAATCCATAGCTCAGTTCTTGGCTGCAGTGGCCTTCCAGAAAGGCATCTGACTGCAAAATGCAGGCCTGGGGATGCTGCAGAAGTGGGCCGGCAAGGAGAGGCCTGACTGCAAGGTAAGTGGGTGTGGGGCACGTGGAGCAGCTCCACACCCCCACCCTAGCTTGATTTTTAGGCATGTGCATCGCACCAAAACTAGGGCTTCTTTTGTGGGTAGGAATTATATTAGGCTCACCCCCCCCAAATCAAGCTAGGGCTTATTTTCAGGGTAGGTCTTACTTTTGGGGAAACACGGTATAAATAAGGGTTATCTTTATAGACATTCCAGTTCAACAAAGGGTAGTTTTTCAGTAACTTTCCTGGGAATTATACAGTATAATACCATAAGAAGCATATATGTAGCATCTTGTTAAGCTTTATAGTGTAGTCCCATCAATACTCATTCTTTATAAAAAAAACCAATTTGTTCACAAGACCTTTTGCCCAGGTAAAAGCCAAAGCTTCACTGTGTAAACACAATGCCATTATATGTACACGTATGCAGAAATCAAACACACTCCTTTGGAATTGGTGCTTTCTTGGTATACAGCATTTCCCCAAATAATCACAGTAGTTGTGATGACCCAGGGCACAGCACAGAGGCAATGCAGTCAGCTGGCAATTCAAACCGCCCTTTAATTGCTCCAAATTTTCCCCAAATGCTCCCACGTTTCTGGCAAGCCTCCAAACAAAGGAAGACACACACACCTTCAGCTGCCTTAGGCTGCAAGTAGTTTCACATACAGTCTGATTAGGAGAGGATTTTACTCAAGGCCGTGGAGATAATAAGGAATGACACATACATCATAAACCTAACGAGTCTGTGTGAATACACGCTTGCCTGAGAAGTTTCAAAAGGGAAGCCAAAATACAGTCTGAGATCTTTGAACATCCAAGCAACGTTGTCAGCCAGTCCAATGGTCAGAGTTTCCAGGTTTCCAAGCAGAAGTCACAGAACAAGAGATCAACAACAACACACACAAAACTCCAAGGAATCAGCGTTTGTTCCCGACAAATGCCTCTCCCCACAGCGTCTCCTTAAATCTCAGTCTCCAGGTGTGCCTTGTGGAGAGGGGCGGGATGGTCTCCTCCCGAGTAGTTGAGCCTGCCTGCATTGTTCCCTCCTTCTCTCCACTCTCCATGCTCTAGGATCAGGTGGGGGTGGCCCTTGCTCATCACCTGAACTCTGTCTCTCCTGTTCATCCTGTCCCAATCCTGAAAGGCCCTGGCCTGCCTCAGCCTGCTCTTCCCTACATTCCTCTGAAACCACAGACACCTCTCCCTTGACTTTTCTTCTACGATCATAACACCTGTTCTGAAAAAAAGCATCTGAAAGCAACAAAATCCCCAGAACTAAAGGGAGGGGTATTTTTTTATTCCTCCCTCCAGAATAAAAGTGGCGGTTTAAGTTTTCATGGGGAAAACAGAGAAGTTTACAATATTATTGTGGATATAACAGAGAGAGACAGAAAAAAGAAAAGTTTGGGGAGCTTTAATACTCTTAAACTCTTTTTTTATATTTCTATTGGAGAGCATCGGAGCAAAACTTTGTAAAAATTACTGGAAAATTACAAAATGGGCATCTAATGACATCTAGTGGCAAGAGAAAAGAACTACACCAAACCTTGCTCACAAACCTTATCTATATATTTTGTCTGGAGTGTCAGAACTTGGGCAGACACCCAGACATGGTTTACAGTCTAAGCCTTTTGATGTCCCTGACCTTCACAGTCCTGTAGATTACAGCTGGAAATAGAGAAGAATTTCTTTGGGCTGCTTTTCACTGCAGGATGGATTATAACTAAAAAATATAAACTACTTCAAAGCCATTCGGCTTTTTGGGATTATAAGTACTGCTTGAGATGTGATTTTACAAGCTATTTAAAGACAGAGTGAGTGGTAAGGAATTACTGCTAGCAAGACATTTTGGATTATAACCTTGGCAGACGGGCAACATCGGACCTTGGGAGAAATTTTATGCTTTTTCTTTTTTCTCTTTTTTCCTTTTTGTCTCTCCTATTTGTTTGGGGAGCCTAGTGGTTTACAATTTTTTAACGTTTGACTATTTGTGGACAGTGGAAACTGAAATATTGGAGATACTCCTTGGAGAAGGCCTATGGACTATCAACTTCAAATAGTAGGCCTTGGTGGATTATACACTTTGACTGAGAGACAATTTTGGACTCTGAACAATTGTCCCTGGAAGTGAGCCCTATCTACAGAAGTGGATTATAAACTTTTTTTCTTATTTCTTTTTTTCTCCTTTTTTTTTGCTCTTACCTCTTTGCTGAGAGAGCCTATTGGCCTAGAGACTACAGATAAGAACTACAAGAGTTAAGACAATTTTAAAAGATATATTGTGTTGAACATAATACTAATGGTTTGGTTTAAGACAGGTATTGGGAAAAAGTATTAGACTTTGATAAAAGATTTGGGGAGTAGAAATAAAATGAGTGCTCCGAATCTAACCAAAACTGGTAAGAAAGCACCCTCAGCCCTGTCCTCCACCTCTGCAAGCCTGCTGTATCAGAGAACAATTGAAGCAATGCTTCAACAAGAAAAAGCTAATAACTTCCAGGAGATGCAAGCGACACTACAAGTGATTCAAGAGGCAATTTCCTCCCACAAGGAAGACACAAGGAAAAATCATGAGGAGATGAAAGATAACCTTGATAAAATGAACCAAAAAATTAACAACATAGATTCCCAACTAGAAAACTTTAAACAGATGGTCACAAAAAATGAACAAAGAATTCAAAAAGTAGAAGACAAGTCAGTAGAGACTGACCAAAAGTTGGAAGAACTAAAAGATGAAAACCAGAAGCTGATGCAGATTAACAGAGAATTGGAAGATTCAATGGCAGTCATGGAAATGGAAAAGGTGTCTTACTTCCTAAGATTCCAAAGTATAATAGAGGATAAGGAAGAGGATCTCACTGATCTGATAATGGAGCTATAGGCTGAAATCACTGGAAATCAGAAAACAGGAAATGGAAGGAGAGTTAGACCAGATATTTCGAGTCAATTCAAGCTATGCAAGAAGAAATAAAGTCCCTAGAGAAGTACATGTTAGATTCATTAAAAGATCTATAAGGGATGAGATTCTGAGAAGAGTGAGAGATGACCCTCTGCAATATAAAGAAAAAGAAATTGTAGTCCTGAAGCAGATTCCTAGGAGAATAAGAGATGCATGAAGAGAATATCAATTTTTAACTAGAAAATTAATTGAAAAAGGAGTGAATTTTAGATGACTGATTCCAGAAGGGATCCTAATTAACTGGGATGCAAAAAGATACAGACTGGACATGCCACTTAAGGCACTGGAGTTTTATGACAACCATAAAGCGTTCATGGAAGTGGAAAGTCTGGAATTTCGTACAGAGAGAGAAACAAAGAGACAGGAAGAAACAGTAATAGAAGGAGCAGCCAAGCCAAGAGATGAAGGAGAAACTGAAAATACAAATACAGAAGAAGTGGTAAGAGCAAGAGAACAGAGACAGATAAGAACAACTAGAAGATTAAGACCTAAATATAACTGAAGGAGATGGAGAAGGAAAATGGGATTATTTCAATGAATATACAGTAAATGGATTGAACTCCCCTACAAAAAGGAAAAAAAAAATTTCCACACAATTACAAAGATTAAAAATGGGCATAATCTGTCTCGAAGAAACACATATTAAGAGACAACACTACAAATTGTTGGAACAACCAAAAATTGGGAAACTTCACTTCGCATTAGCACAACAAAAGAAAAGAGGAATAGCTTTATATATTAAAGAAATAACGAATCCCAAACAAATCTATGCAGATGAACAGGGAAGAATATTAATGGTGGAAATAATGATAAACCAAAACCAGATACTGATGATAGCAATATATGCACCTAACAACAAACAAGAAGAATTCTATCAAAACTTACATAAAAAATAGTGGAACTGGAATATCAAAACATTTGTTTAATGGGAGACTTTAATGCAATAGTAGATGGAATACTGGACTACAAAACTAGTAAAATAGGGAAAAAAGGAAAGAATATACTACCTAAAACTTTCTTTAAAATGGCAGAAGAAATCCATATTCAGGACATATGGAGAGAAATGAACCCAAAAAACCCCACAATATACATTTTATTCAAACAGACACAAATCATGGTACAGAATTGATATAATATGGATATTTCCTGAACTAACCACGATTATACAAAAGATCGAGATAGAACCCAATATATGGGCAGATCACAACCCAATAAAGATGACTTGGAGAGGAACCAAGAAAAAATTAAGATGGTCCCTGAACAAATCCTTATTGAAAGAGAAAGAATTTATACAAATAGCAACAAAGGAAATGGAATTCTTTTTTCAAAATAAATAAAAAAGAAAAGACATGGCTTCAAAATGTGTGGGACACAGCTAAAGCATACTTTAGAGGGTTGGCTATAACCTACATGGTGAAAAAGAATAAAGAAAAAATGCTAATTTGAAAATGCTAATAAACCGGGGAGGTGGCTAGCATACAAATTGAAAAAAGAAAGAGAGAAAAAAAATTGATCAACTGCAAGACTCAAAAGGCGATTTACAGTTTTAAAATGATATAATTAAAAAATAATTAAAGACTTTTATGAGACACTTTATGATACAGAGGAAACCTCTCAAGAAAAAATAAAGCAATCTAAAGCGGATCTACCAAAAATCTCAGAGAATATACAAAATATTTTAAATGAAAAAATATCAATGATGGAGGTGACAGAGACTATAAAAAGGCAAAAAAACGATAAGACTCCAGGTCCAGATGGGTTACCCGCACAGCTTTATAAATGTCTACAAGACACACTAAGTCCAATAATTGAAGAACTATGCAATGAAGTACTTTTAGAGGCTAAAATACCAAATACATGGACAGAAGCTATCATCACTTTAATACCTAAAGAAGACTCACACTTGACGCAAATAAAGAATTATAGACCAATATCTCTATTAAATGTGGACTATAAATTTTTTGCCTCAATAATAGCAGAAAGATTAAAGAAATTTTTGACTGAATTTATACATACAGACCAAAATGGATTCCTACCTAAAAGACAAATAAAAAGTAACTTAAGAATGATCTTAGACATTTTGGAATACTATGAAATTCACCCAGGGAAGCAGATGGTGTTAATATTTCTAGATGCACAGAAGGTTTTAAAAACGTAAATTGGCAGTTTATGTTTCAACAATTAGATGAAATGGATTTTGGAGAAAACTTCATAAATATAATTAAAACAATTTATTATAGACAAACAGCTAAAGTAATTGTAAATGGGGATTTTACAGAAAACTTTAATATCAAAAAAGGCACAAGACAAGGATGTCCATTATCCCCATTATTATTTATATTAACACTGGAGGTACTAAACAGAAACATTAGGCAAGACACAGAAATTAAAGGATTGGAGATAAAAGATGAAAAATATAAATTACAAGCATTTGCAGATGATCTGGTCTTTATACTAGAAGAACCGCTTGAGACAAGCCTTAAGCTTATGAAAAAGATAGAAGAATTTGGAGAAGTGTCAGGTCTGAAAATAAATAGAGAAAAGACCAAAGTGATTCTAAAATAACAAAAGTGGTGGCATACAAAGAAAATCTATACAAAATGTTTTACAGATGGCACTTAACACTGGTGTGGTTAGCAAAAATGTTTAAAAACATATCTAGCAACTGTTGGAAATGTAGACAAAAATCAGGCACCTATTACCATCTTTGGTGGACATGCCCCAAAGCCAAAAGATTCTGGTCAAGAATACACATATGGTTAGAGAAAATTACTAAAAAACTTATAGATTTTAAGCCAGAATTAATTTTGTTAGGCATAATTGTAGGAAACGATGAGAAAGAATGTATATATCTAATTTTACATGTATTAACTGCAACGAGAATTGTATTTGCTCAACATTGGAAAAATGAAGATTTACCAATGGAGGAAGAGTTAATTAAAAAAAAATAGATTGTGCAGAAATGGATAGATTGACTTTGAAAATGAAAGAGAAAGAAGATTCAGTATATTTTAGAACATGGGATACCTTTTATCAATGGCTAGAAAAACGAGGTAGAGAGAAAGGAATTTAACATGTATTAGTAAGTTAAATGTTGGAAACCCAGACAATATGTTGCTGATAAAATATTAAGCATTTGTGATTATATATATATATATATATATATATATATATATATATATATATATATAATTGCTCCTCGAAGCACGAAGCTGAAAACACCAGCCTGAAGATGACGAATGGGACTTCGTCGAAATGTCCCATTCGTCCCATATATATATGTAGGTCTTTGGTTATTCGGGTTTTCTCCCGCGTAAAACTGGAAGTGTCTTGGCGACGTTTCGACGAAGTCCCATTCGTCATCTTCAGGCTGGTGTTTTCAGCTTTGTGCTTTGAGAACGAAACGTCGCCAAGACACTTCCAATTTTACGCGGGAGAAAACCCAAATAACCAAAGACCTACATACAAACACCCGTGAAAACCTCAGAAAACAAATTATATATATATATATATATATATATATATATATATATATATATATATATATATATATATATATATATATATATATATATATATATATATATATATATAGTCTGCAATTATGGTAAAAATACGAATCCTGGGTAAACCCATACCATAAAATAATCCGAACACCAGGATAATACTAAAAACAAAACTGTTTAATTAAAAGCTGAGCCTTTCGTCGGTCAACACTACCGACATCATCAGAGCGTGATGCAAGATTGCTGGGAGTCCTTCTTATGCTGCCGGGCGGCTTTGCGCTCAGCTCCTTGACCTGGTTACCAGTGTCAAGCTCCCGAGGGCTTGACATGCAAACGGGGATGGGGGGGAGCAGACGGCAGCCCAAAACCTCCGGCAACCGCCGAGCAACAAGCCATCACAGCTGAAGCCCGATCTGAACGAGGATACTCGGCTGGCCCACCTCTCCGCGCAGACGCACAGGCGCGAACGGACGCCGGTCTATTTGCGAGGCTGGAATCCCCCGACGATCAGCTGGGGGCGGCAAGCCCGGAATTCCCCGTGGTTCAGCTGCTGCCGGCAAACCCGGAAGTCCCCGAGGGGCAGCTGCGGTCGGCGAGTCGAATGCCCGCCGGCACGTCGCCGTGGGACGGGGACCCTCTGCAACTACAGGGGGATCCGGCGGAGGTAGCGGGGGGGGGGTTACTCACCAGACAGAGGGGCCAGTAGGCAGGGAGAGCTTGGCGGCGGGAAGGTGATACGTGGACCGGACGCATGGACAGAAGGATGCGGGGGTGGGACTCCGTCGGCGAAAGGGAGAGCACAGGGAAAAGGTGGAGCATTTATCCAAGTCAAGCAGATGTTGGCTTGGAGTTGGGGGTGGGAGCACAGGGTGTGGCACACACTTATAGAGCGTTGGGAGAAAACCACTCCCAGTGCTGACTTTGTTTCATCTTCACATTAAATCGATTGGTGAGTTCAGTGTGTACCGGCGTTCCTTTTGTTCTTACTCACGGACGACTTCGGATGCACTTGACAGTAAGTCAGCACTCACTTTTTCTTCCTTTACCTTTGTGCTTGCTGGAGAGGAGAGAGGTATGGCGGAAGGCACGCAGGGCGTTTCCCTGGCCGAGGGGGAGGTGGAGGCTGGCGACGGTGCGGAGGCCGTGCCGGTGCCGGACCAGGCGGCTGAGCAGCCTGTGGTGCGGCCAAAGTTGCTGTTGGCTGCGAACCCAGGACCCGGAGTGGATGAGACAGGGGCCGTGAAGCCACAGGAGGAGTGGTGGCAAAGCCCGGCATTGACCGGGGTGCAGACCGGGCAACCCCTGACGCCCAAGCCGAAGCCCAGTCACTCGGGATGGAGGGAGAGGCGCGTCACCTCTGAGGACGATGAGGACTGGAGTTATTCAACGGCCCCGGGCCAAGATACGATGGAGATTTTGCGACACCGGTTTGGCGAGGCGAGCTACAGGGGTGCTTCCAACATGTGGCAGTCAGAAGACGACTCTGCGGCGCGCACTCCGTCATCCCGGTTCCGGCTGAGCAGTCCACGGCTACGGTTGCCGCCTCCAGCAGGTGGGTCGGCCGTCACGGGGCTCCCGTCGGGCGGCCCGCCGGGTCGGCCGCAACCAGCCCAGCAGGCTGGTTCCAGAAATGTGGCTAGAGGGCCTGCAGTGAGAGGGGGCGTGGAACAGCAGGGACCTGTACCCGGATATGCCAACATCGGGTCAGGCCAACCCCTGGGACCATGGGGTCCGGGGAGTTCATGGGGACCCCCTCCTATCCCTGTCACGTTTGACGGCAATCCCGATCACCTGGCAATGTTCCTGGGCCAGGCTATAAGCCATTTAGATCAATATGCCCATTTATATGCCTCTCAATGGGCCATGGTCGGCGCTGTCACCGCTGCTCTGCGCGGAGAGGCGGCTGCCTGGGCGGCCGACCTGTATAGCGACCATGCCCGTGAATTGGGGAGCGCGGGCCTGTTCTTGGACGCTTTGCATGGGAGATTCGAAGATCCTACCCGAGCGCAGAGAGCCGAGGCGGACCTCCTCGCGCTCCAGCAGGGGAAGCGCCCAGCCATCGAATATGTGCGGGACTTCCGTAGGTTAGCCGGCCGATTGTATTCTTCGTGGCCAGAACGCTTGCTAGTGCATCATTTTTGGGCCGGGCTGGACCAAGATCTGCGTCAAGCCTGTGTGTACAGGGGAGTTCCGAATAGACTTCGGGACTGGTACAAGGTAGTGGTGGAGTTGGAGGCGGGCCTTAAAGAGGTGCATCGAGGAGTAGGGGACATCCTGCGGCCACGGCGTTCTGGAGATAGGCCTCGAGAGGGAGGCCAGGAGCCGCCACGAATAACACCCAAATCGTCCGGTGCATCCGGGGAAGTGGGTTTCCGGTGCTTCCGCTGCAACCAGCCGGGCCACCGGGCAGCTGAATGCCCAGCGCCTAGCCCGCGTAAGCCCGCGACGATCGGTAAAGCTACCCCCCTGAGGAAGGCTGGAGAGAGTTCGAGAGCTGTCACCCAGCAGGCAACAGCGACCGTGAGAAAAGGCTCCCCGGCCACTCCAGAGTCTGCGGTGGTGGCCCGCTACCGATCCGGGGATGATGAGGACAGTCCGGAGGACGGGTCCATCGACCCAATGGTGAGTGATCCCATTAGGCCATTTGTGCTACCCATAATCCTAACGAGTCCGGTAACGGGGGTACAGAGGGCGTGCCAGGCGTTACTAGACACCGGATGTACACGATGTCTGATCAACAAGAAAGTCGCGGTGGAGAGTGGGTTCCGGATATATAAATTAACACAACCCATCCGATTTGAACAGGTGGATGGGTCACTTTTGGGAGGGGTCCCCGCTACTCACGTCACCGAACGGGTACGCATGGATCTGGGAGACCACTGGGAGGTACTACGCTTTATCGTGGTGCCCATTATGACGGAGACTGTCATACTAGGGTTGGCATGGCTAGATAAGTGGACCCCCACGATATGGTGGGAGGGGGGTTACCGTAAAGTGCGTCTTGGAATAGGCCCAAATCCAATGGATGGTGGTACGGTAGATCAGGTCCCTGTGGTCCCCGCGCTAACGGCCCAACTTCGGGAGCAGGAGGGGGAACTTCCATACCCCGAGGAATACAGGGACTTAGCAGATGTTTTTAGCGAAGAAGAGTGCAATCACCTGCCCCCTCACCGAACCACGGACTGCGCTATTGAGTTACTGCCGGGGGTTAAACTCCCAAAACCACGGATGTACGCTATGACACCAACTGAAGTACAAGAACTCCGTAGGTATATTGACCAAAATCTAGCGCGAGGGTTCATCCAGCCAGCCCGTTCCTGGATAGCGGCTCCCGTACTCTTCAAGGAAAAGAAGGACGGATCGTTGCGCCTGTGTGTCGATTTTCGGGGCTTAAATGCAGTGTGCGTCGAGCATCTATATCCCCTCCCCCTTATGAAGGACTTATTGGCACACCTAGGGAAGGGCCGCATATTCACCAAATTAGATCTGCGAGAGGCCTACTATAGGGTACGGATTAAAGCCGGAGACGAGTGGAAGACGGCATTTAACTGCCCATTAGGCAGTTTTCAATTCCGCGTTATGCCATTCGGATTGCAAGGGGCCCCTGCGGTGTTCATGCAATTAATAAATCAGGTGTTGCATGAGCACCTATACCGAGGGGTCCTTGTATACTTAGATGATATTCTAATATATACTACAACAAGGGACGAACATATCCATCTTGTTAGACAAGTACTACGGAAGCTTCTCGATGCTCAACTTTATGTAAAATTGTCTAAATGCGAATTCCACCAAGAACGCCTAGATTACCTGGGATATCGCATTTCGGGGAACGGGGTGGAAATGGATCCGAGTAAGGTACAGGCGGTGCTGGACTGGCAAGCTCCCAAGACCAGGCGTCAGCTGCAAAGTTTCCTCGGATTCGCAAATTTTTACCGCCAATTCATTCCATCCTTTGCTACCGTAGTTCAGCCCCTTACAGAACTTTTGCGGACGAAACACCTTACCGGGAAACCCCGCCCGGGTCAACCGTTGATGTGGACTATGGACTGCCAAAAGGCATTTGAGACTTTAAAGGCATTATTCGCGAACGAGCCGGTGTTGCGCCACCCAGATTCGAGTGCCCCTTTTGTGGTGCAGGTCGACGCCAGCGATGTGGCTGTGGGGGCGGTGCTGCTGCAGAAGAATGAAAGCAGCGCATTACAGCCCTGCGCCTATACCTCCAGAAAGTTCACAGCGGCCGAACGGAGCTGGGCCATCTGGGAAAAGGAGGCCTTCGCGATCCGATGGGCTTTGACGACATGGCGACATCTACTAGAAGGGGCCGAATTACCTTTTGAGGTGTGGACAGACCATAAGAACCTGGAGGCACTACAATCCCCGAGGCGTTTAGCCCCCAAACATGTCCGATGGGCCCAATACTTTAGCCGGTTTAAATTCGTGCTAAGGTATGTGCCGGGAGGAAAGAACTTCCTGGCCGACGCACTATCACGGATGCCGCAGTATCATAGCAAACGGGAGGAGGTCGTCCAGGCATTAATGCCCCGTGCCCAGCAGGAGATGACTAATAGTGCGATTCACAAATCACACGTGGACGAGTTAGACGACATTAGGACGGCCATGCGGACGGACAAGTGGGCGAATGAGCATCCAGGGTGGCTGACCAATCAAGATGGCGTAGCCTGGAAAGGCGATAAGATGTATGTGCCTGAGGCCCTACGTAAATCTGTCCTACAAAGATGCCATGATGCTAAGCAGGCAGGCCATTTTGGGTTTCTGAAGACCTTACATTTACTACGGAGACAATTCTGGTGGCCTAAGCTAAAAATAGATGTGGAACAATACGTAAGAGAATGCCATGTGTGTGCCAGTGCGAAGCCTCGGATAGGAAAGCCCATGGGACTGTTGCAGACAGTGGCCAACCCATCCCGGCCCTGGGAGGAGATCGCCATGGATTTCATCGTAGAGCTACCCGAAAACCGAGGTTATAACGCGATCTGGACGGTGGTTGATCTGTTCTCCAAACAGGCGCATTTTATTCCATGTAGAGGCCTGCCGTCAGCACGGCGACTATCACGGATGTTCATTCAACATGTCTATAGGCTCCATGGCACACCCAAAAGAATTATATCAGATAGAGGGGTGCAGTTTACTGCACGGTTTTGGAGGGAGTTCATTCGCCTACTGGGTTCATCCCAGGGGCTGAGCTCAGCTTATCACCCTAGCACCAATGGGGCAGCAGAAAGAGCAAACGCCATGGTAGAACGATACCTTCGCAGTTATGTATCGTTTCAGCAAACGGACTGGGTGGACCTCCTACCGTTTGCTGAGGTGGCATATAATAACACCGTCCACAACAGTACTGGGTATACCCCGTTCAAGATAGTGCATGGGGTAGAGTTTAACCCCATTCCCGAATGGTCACCAGAGATAGATAATGGACAGACACCCCAGACATGGTATTCCCAAGTAACAGGGTTATGGGACCGGGTTAAGGAGGCACGGAGGAAGGCTGAGGCAGCTGCCAAAGCCCAGGCAGATAAAAAAAGAGCAGAGCACAAACCATTCAAGGTAGGGGATTGGATGTACCTAGCCACCAAGTATCTCCGATTGCAGGTGCCATGCAGGAAACTGGGTCCAAAATACGTAGGTCCTTTTCAGGTGACTAAAGTGATCAACCCAGTCACAGTCCAGTTACGGTTGCCTGCCTCCTTAGGTAGAATCCATCCTGTGTTTCACTGTAGCCTCCTCAAACCTGCACATGGGAGGCCCTACGCTACCGGAGTGCCGGGGCCAGTCGCAGGGTCCCATTACGAGGTACAGGAAGTTCTGGACTCCCGAAGGCGGTATGGGAAACTCCAATACCTCCTACGGTGGAAGGGGTATCCACTCTCGGACGCAACCTGGGTAGGGGAGGGGGATATAAATGCCCCTAAACTGATCCGAGCATTCCACCGTAAGTGTCCAAAGAAACCAGGGCGAAACGGGTGTAATGCCGTGCTCTCAAACTCTCTTCTCTCTTTTCCAGGAGGAGACATGGTAGAAGGGGCCGCATGTCAAGCTCCCGAGGGCTTGACATGCAAACGGGGATGGGGGGGAGCAGACGGCAGCCCAAAACCTCCGGCAACCGCCGAGCAACAAGCCATCACAGCTGAAGTCCGATCTGAACGAGGATACTCGGCTGGCCCACCTCTCCGCGCAGACGCACAGGCGCGAACGGACGCCGGTCTATTTGCGAGGCTGGAATCCCCCGACGATCAGCTGGGGGCGGCAAGCCCGGAATTCCCCGTGGTTCAGCTGCTGCCGGCAAACCCGGAAGTCCCCGAGGGGCAGCTGCGGTCGGCGAGTCGAATGCCCGCCGGCACGTCGCCGTGGGACGGGGACCCTCTGCAACTACAGGGGGATCCGGCGGAGGTAGCGGGGGGGGGTTACTCACCAGACAGAGGGGCCAGTAGGCAGGGAGAGCTTGGCGGCGGGAAGGTGATACGCGGACCGGACGCATGGACAGAAGGATGCGGGGGTGGGACTCCGTCGGCGAAAGGGAGAGCACAGGGAAAAGGTGGAGCATTTATCCAAGTCAAGCGGATGTTGGCTTGGAGTTGGGGGTGGGAGCACAGGGTGTGGCACACACTTATAGAGCGTTGGGAGAAAACCACTCCCAGTGCTGACTTTGTTTCATCTTCACATTAAATCGATTGGTGAGTTCAGTGTGTACCGGCGTTCCTTTTGTTCTTACTCACGGACGACTTCGGATGCACTTGACAACCAGTCCATCCGTTCTCTCCATCTGGTTTCTTAAAGGGCCCACGTCCTTTATTGTGTTAATGACCTCCGAAGTTGCTGTTTCCTTCCTCCTCGATCCAACCACTCTCCGTTTCTGCTCGCCCACTCTCACAACTGTCATCCTCTCTAGCCCCATTCCGTGGTCCATTAGATCCTCCCTGGACTGACTATGCTTGCGTGCGTTCAAGGGAGGGTGTGTGTCAAGCGGATCCAGACGCCTATCGGCACAATCCCTGGCGGCTGCATTCCTGCATACATTCCTCCACCCAGGGACGCTGTCTTCCTCCTCGGGTGTCTGTGAGTATGCTGTACTGCTTCTAGCTTTCCCCCTCCTCTTGAGGCTCCTCATTACTTGCTCAGACATTGGGTTCATCAGTTCTTTTGCTCTTTTTGCACAGGTGCGGGGCCTCACGACATCACTTTCCATCGTAGGTCTCTGTTTTCCTTTCCTATTCACGTCGGTAGAATAACCCATCTCTCCCCTCATGTTAGTGGGGATCGTGGAGCAGGTGTCCCATGGGCTATCATCCAACACCCTTTGTTGTTCACCCCCATCATTGTTTCCCCTTTTTATGGGGTGAGTTGAAGTATGCTTATCTGGGATACCTGGGGGGGGATGTTTCTTGTTCCTTCTCTGTTCTTCTTATAGGCTGTTTGCCCTGTGGATGGGTTATCGCCTCTATTCTTCCTTCCCTCTGATTTCATGAGGGATGTGCCAATTGTCTTTGTTGTGGATTCAGATGTTGTTTTTCCCATACCTTAAATGTTTGGTATGCTGGGCAAAGCTCTATATGGTGATTGATAGAGTCGCCATCGGAAAGCCAGGCTTCTTTAAGTAGACGGCTCCCCTTAGTAGTGTCCCTAGATATGGGCTGTGCACTATTAAGGTCAAATTCATGCCCATGATCGTTCATGTGGGTCCAAATCTGTGAGTGCTGTTCCTTTCTTCTAACTGCTAGTGCATACTCATGCACCCTAGTTTTTAATCTTTTTGTGGTCTCCCCAACATAGTTACAGGAACAGTCCTTACACTTGATCTTATAAATTATTGCAGATTTTTCTTCATTGGGGAGTGGAACTTTTGGGTGCATGATCTTAGATCGTAGAGTTTGATCTGGTTTATGGGCCACTTTTACATTAAAGGGGGCCAGTAGTCTAGCTGTTGCCTCTGATACACCATTAATGTATGGGAGGGAGATACACACATTTTGTGTTGTCCTGTCAGTTTCTTGCAAGTTTTTGCAGGAGCTGTACAGTTTACTGTACTTCCTAATGAATCCAGTGGGGTAACCATTATACTTGCAGGTCTGAAACAGATGATTCCTTTCCTCAGTTTTGGTCCTGGTTGTACTGCAGTGTGAATCAATACGTTTGAACAATGTTCTTATACAGCTGATTTTATGGGCCACCAGATGGTTGTTCCCATAATGGAGTGTCCTATTAGTATGGGTCGGTTTACAATACACTTTTGTGCATAGGGTCCCATCTGGTTGGCGATGGACCAACACATCCAGAAAGGCTAACGTACCCTGGTTCTCTTCCTCTGCTGTAAAGCGGATGTCTGGGTACACAGAGTTTAGCACCTCCATAAAATCAGCCTTATGTTGTTTCTTAATAACTACAAACGTATCGTCCACATATCGGACCCAAAATTTGGGGTGGAACTGGGTCATCACTATGGTTTCCAAACATTGCAGAACGGTTTCTGCCACTATGCTTGATATAGGGGATCCCATAGGTGTTCTTTTGACCTGCTCGTATAAGGTCCCTTGGAAGGTAAAGTACGTTTTTAAAAATAATGTTGTTAATTTCACTAGGTCGTCAGTACATAGGGAATCTTGATTTCATCCTTGTCCCATTTCATTCAGGCCGTCTCTTAAGGTCGTAACTGCCAAGTCCTGTGGGATGGAGGTAAAGAGCGAGGTGACGTCAAAAGATACCATCACCTCATCCTCCTCCACCTTTAGGAACTTGACTTTTTCTAGAAACTGACCAGCTGATCTCACTATGGTTTGATTACCATCTACCACATGGCTGATGTGGCCACTCAGCCACTTGGCTAACTCTGAGGTTGGTGTGCCTTTGAATGAGACAATTGGATGCAGGGGAGCCCCTTCTTTATGAACTTTTGGTAAGCCATAGAACCTGGCTATGGCTGAATCCCTCGGGCGTATTTTCCTCAGAGTGTTTTCATCCATTGCTTTACGGCATTTGAAATTATCTAAAAGTTTGTTTATATTATTTTTGAGCATGGTCATGGGGTCTCCGGTAACGGTTCTGTATGCTGTTGTGTCACTGAGTAGTGCCAGGGGTCTATCGGTGTATTGTGTTTTGTCCATAACTACCGTTGCCCTGCCTTTATCCGCAGGCAGAATGGCGATGGTATGGTCTTTTCTAAGTTGCTCTAAGGCCTCATTTTTGCCCCTGGATAATATTTGGCAACGTTTGTGACCCATTAACAAACCTGTATCATAAACTGACCCATACTAATAGGACCCCCAAACCCATCCCTCAGATGAAATGCAACCACCATCCAGAAGCCAAACCATGATGACATCACCAGCTGCTGCACCTCCCTCCGATCCCCACACAAAGCAAACGGACACATGCCATGAACACAGAGCTAGACCGCAAACTTGGAGCCAAACCAAAGCCCGGTATGTTACTTCACAGCCTTCTGCCCTGGACATCACACCACAGAAATCAGGAGGTTACAATGCTAAAGCTCAGGATGTTACAACACAGCCTACCACCCAGGATGGTGCAACACAGAACTCAGGATATCACTACACTGAATCTCAGGATGTCATCACACAACCCATTACCCAGGTCGTTACAACACAAAAGACTAATGGGCACACAGCCAGCACCTCAGCTACTCAGGATGTTACGAAACAGCCAAACAATCCACAAACAATAACTCCAACACAGCCAACCAACCCTCCTACAGCAACTAAGCCAGCACTCTACACACCCCCACCAATATTTATAGAGAGATAGCAGCTCCAATCACACTTTGCTTGCACAAGCACGAAGCCGAAGACCCCAGCCTGAAGATGACGAGTGGGACCTCGTCGAAACATCGCCAAGATACTCTCAATCTTACACGGGAAAAGACCAAAATACACCAAGACCTGCATATATATGAAGCAATCTTTATGTGCCACCCCTTCTTCCCCTTTCTGAGGTGGTAAGGGCTAGACATGGATTGATCTTCTGAGCGAAAACAAAACCTTTGGCAGGCTTTACCATTGCTATGGTAATTGCTGCAGGATTACATGTGTGCTGCAGTTACCAATAGCATATTGCTGGTAAAGAATTACTGTAGCAGTATGCATAGAGGTTTTCAAGAAGAGATTGGACCATTTGTCCAGAATGGTATAAGGTCTCCTGCTTGAACAGGAGGTTGGACTACAAGACCTCCAAGGTCCCTTCCAGCCCTATTACTCTAGGTCAGGGCTTTTCAACCGGTGTTACGCGTGCCACCAATGTTACATTGGTACCTGGCAGGTGGTTTGCGACCCTGCCTAGCCTAGTCAAGTGTAGTGGGGGGAGGGAACAATCTAAAGTGGTGCAGCACAGTATTTGCTGTGAGAGAGTCATCAGGAGCTGCAGGGCTGCTGGGGTGAGACAAAGGCCCTAGGATCAGCACTTCCAGCACACCCGGTAGAGAAAGGAGGAGGAGGGCGGAGACAGGAGAGGATATAAAAGGAGGCAGTTTTGGCGGGAGAGGGAGAGAAAAAAAGATGTCGGAGAAAGAGTCAAGAGAAAAGGCTTTTTTCAGAAAAGTGGTGAGGGAGACAGAGAGGAAAGGCTTTGGGGGAGGTGTGTGTATGAGAGGCAGAGAGGAAAGGCTTTGGGGGAGGTGTGTGTGAGAGGTGGAGAGGAAAGGCTTTTTGGGGGAAGTATTTGTGTGTGAGAGAGAGGGGCTTTTGTGAGCAAAGGGTGAGAGCGAGAGAGCATGAGGGGCTTTTGCGAGCAAAGGGTGAGAGAGAGAGCATGAGGGGCTTTTGTGAGCAAAGGGTGAGAGAGAGAGAGAGAGAGAGCATGAGGGGCTTTTGTGAGTGAAAGGTGAGAGAGTGCGAGGGGCTTTTGTGAGTGAAGGGTGTGAGAGAGAGAGCATGAGGGGCTTTTGTGAGCAAAGTGTGTGTGAGAGAGAGCGCAAGGGGCATTTGCGAGCGAAGGCTGAGAGAGAGAGAGAGAGCACAAGGGGCTTTTGTGAGCAAAGGGTGAGAGAGAGAGAGTGCGAGAGGCTTTTGCGAGCAAAGGGTGAGGAGAAAGAGAGAAGAGAGGGAGAGAGGAAGCAGGGCTGACCAGCCACCTGACCCTCAAGGTGGTGGTGCATAGTAATAAATATTGAGAAATTCATCATACATTTGTCAGTATAAAGGGAAAGTGATTCAGCAAAGGAACTGCCACCGAAGAAATTAAAACTGGTACTTTTTTTTCTTACAGTTTGTAACATTTTATTAGATTATAGAATAAAATACAAAAATACAGAAGCAAATAGTAGGACACTGTCAGAACCCATTTCTCTATTGGGGATGGTGGTTGTGTTCCTTTCGGGTTCTTTCTGTGGGTTCTGTCATTCTGGGGGGAGGGGGGAGGCTCCAG
This sequence comes from Crotalus helleri, assembly GCA_024509115.1. Taxonomy (NCBI): domain Eukaryota; kingdom Metazoa; phylum Chordata; class Lepidosauria; order Squamata; family Viperidae; genus Crotalus; species Crotalus helleri. The sequence goes on from JAKSXO010000008.1 coordinate 37,741,352, forward strand.
GGAATGCATCATTTCTCCTTTTGCTTAGCTACAATGTATCCTCTCTGCCTTTGCTATCTGCTTGCTCTTTGAACTGTTTCCCCTTGATGTCAACCTGGGGTGAGAAAGGAATGTGCCTCCGGCCATCTGACTTATCTCTCGCTGCAGAAGAGAAAGGTGCAAAGACTCAACAACGTCTTCACAGGCATGTGAACAGACTCGGTTATCAGCTCCATTCCCACAGTGGACCTAACACCTAGGGATTGTCTCGTTTGAACTGACCGGATGAACTATTGGGGTGGGGTTTGCTTGATGCTCGTTTAACCTATTGATCTGAGCGGGAAACCCTCAGATCCTGCCTTCTATGCCTGCTGTCAGCTTCTCTTAATAAACGTTCCTTTTGGAATGGAATTGTTTTAAGAGTCCTGCTTTCTTGGGATGAGGTTTTGAAGCAGGTCCTTACAGACACAGTGGGGAGGAAAAAGGGGGGAAAAGTGAGAGGGAGAAGGGAAAAAGAAAAGGCATTGACTTCTGACTTCTACTCTGTTGCAGTAGAAGGAAGCATTAACATTGAACCTCAACTTTTTAGTTTTCCATAATATTATAAACTAGCCATTTCTATAACAACAAATGAATCTAACCAGTAAAACCTAAAATCTCCCCTCCCCCTTTTTTTGTCATCAAGGTTTTTTTTTGCTTTTTTTTTTTTTTAATTAAAAAGTTTTATAAGTTTTACAAAAAGAACAAAACAATACAAAAACAAAAAACAACATATACAAAGAAAAAACTAAACATTACACAACAAAACCCCCCTTCCCCAGCCCCCACCCAAACACCCCCCCTTCCCCCCCCCTGAGCTTCCCAGAGCAGAATATAGGCTTAATTAAAAAACAATTAAAAAATTATGTTTATAAAAAAAAGAAAATATAACATTAAGATATATATATATATATATATATATATATATATATATATATATATATATATATATATATATATATATATATATATATATATATATATATATATATATATATATATATATATATATATATAAAGATTATGAAAAGGCTATATAATATTTTTTTATATCCAGTTTAAATTGTATAAATTTTATCCACTTATCCCAAACAGCAAGAAATTTCTCTTGCGTTTGTTCCTTTAAAAAAGCCGAAATCTTTGCCATTTCCGCCAAATAAGACACTTTAAGAAACCATTCCTGCAATGTAGGCAAAGATTCCTTCTTCCAATATTGTCCTACTAACAGCCTCGCGGCTGTAATCAAATTTAACATCAATATAACCTCCTTTGTATCACGATCAGTAACTATACCCAACAAAAATAATTGCGGAGTAAATTTTACCCTCCTTCTAAAAATTCTCTGGATATTCCACCATATCTTAATCCAAAATGCTTTTATCTCTCTGCACGACCACCAAATGTGATAACAAGTAGCGTCCATACAACCACATCTCCAACATTTAGGTTGTAAGTCAGGGTACATAAGAGACATTTTCTGTGGATCAAGGTGCCATCTATAAAACATTTTATAAAAATTCTCCCTTAAGTTCTGTGCTTGTGTAAATTTGACATTTCTCACCCAGATGGTTTCCCAGGTGTCCAATGGAACTGGCTCACCAAAGTTCTGCGCCCATCTGATCATACAATCTTTAATTAGTTCCGTTTCTGAATCCAATTCAACTAAAACCCCATAAATCCTCTTAATGTGGGTTTGTCTTTGATCCTTCACTTGCTTAATAAAATTTTCATCTTCTCTAAGAAAACCCACCTTACAATCCACCTTCCATCTATCTAGTAATTGCCTATATTGAAACCAAGAATAAATAATATTTTCTTGTGCTAACTCTTCCCGTGATTTTAACTGCCAGTTTTGTCCATCCCATCTAAGTAGCTGTCTATAAGACACCATATCCATTTTAACACCTCTTTTTATTCCTTCTATCGCATGCCAAGGTATAGCCCATAATGGTACTTTAAAATCACTTTTATAATATTTTCTCCAAGTCCTAAGTAAAGAAATTCTTAAAATATGAGCTTTAAAGACCCAATCCATTTTTTTATTAAATATTAAATAGGCATGCCACCCAAAAAGTAAATCCCATCCCTCTAGATGGAGTATCTCAGGATTTGTCAAATTTACCCAATCACTAATTAGTGTTAGAACCACCGCATCATAGTATAATTTCAAATTCGGTGCCTTGAGTCCACCCCTCTCACGGAAGTCTTGCATAATTTTAAACTTAACCCTTGGCTTTTTCCCTGCCCAAATGAATTTATTAAGACCTTTCTGCCATTCGCTTAGATTAATCTCATTCTTCAAAATCGGTAACATTTGAAACAAAAAAAGAAACTTGGGTAAAATATTCATTTTTATCACTGCAATTCTTCCCATGAGGGATAATTGCAACTTCTCCCATTTCTTCAAGTCTTTCTGTACCCTAACCCACAACCTTTCATAGTTATTTTTAAATAGTTTTACATTAGAAACAGATAACATCACCCCCAAATATTTTACCTTATTAACAATTTCAAAACCCGTCAAATTAACCAAAGTCTGCTTCTCCTGACTAGTCATATTTTTAGGTAAAATTTTAGTCTTATTAACATTAATCTTGAAACCCGAGACCAAACCATAATAATGAATCAGTTGTAATAACTTTGCTGCAGAGTAAGTAGGTTGCGACAAAGTAACCACCAAGTCATCCGCAAAAGCTCTTAACTTGTATTCTTTTTTGTTAACTTCTATTCCTTTAATTTCCTGCGACTCTCGAATTTTAATCAACAATATTTCCAATGTTAAAACAAACAACAACGGTGATAGTGGACATCCCTGCCTAGTACCTTTCTCTATTGTGAAAACCTCTGACAAACCTCCATTAACAATAAGTTGTGCCGTTTGTTTTTGATATATTACCGTAAGGGCTTGTACTATCTTTTCACCAAAATTCATCTCCTCCATTACTCTTAACATAAAATGCCAATTCAGTTGATCAAGAGCTTTCTCAGCATCTAAAAATATCAGCCCTGCAGGAACTTGGTTGTTCTTATCTAAATATTCTAATAAATTGATAATTTGTCTAACATTATTTTTCATATACCTTCCAGTTATAAACCCAGATTGATCTTTATGCACAAGGTGATGCACAACCCTCATAAGCCTATTTACTAAGATTTTTACAAATATCTTATAATCCACATTTAAAAGAGATATAGGCCTATAATTCTTTGGTAAAGTAAGATCTTGATCCTCCTTTGGAATCAAAGATATAAAAGCACTACGCCATGAGGGAGGAATCTCTAAACCCTGTAAAATATCATTAAAAAGATCACCTAATGGTTGAATCATCTCCTCCATTAAAGCTTTGTAATAAACAGCTGTTAACCCATCCGTGCCCGGTGCTTTCCCTGGTTTCAGTTGTTGAATTGCTAACGCAATTTCCTCCTTAGTGATTAAACCATTAATTTCCTGTTTCTGATCCTCTGTCAGTTTAGGGAAACTAGCCTCACTTAAATATTTATTTATATCTAAAATTTGCACATTGGTAGATTTATATAATTTTTGATAGTAGTCCAAAAAAGATTTCTTAATCAATTCCTTCTGAGTGACTAATTTACCCTTATAATTTATTTTATCTATTATTCTCTGTCTCTGTTTCTTTCTTAACTGATAAGCCAACCATCTCCCTGGCTTATTGGCATTACAAAATGTATTTTGTTTCATAAACAATAAGTTAGTTGCAGCTTGATCTGCTAACAACATATTAAATTGTGTTCTTAACAACTTTACAGATTCTTTGATGCTTTCATCAGAAGGATTTAAGATCAAAGACTTTTCTTTTAATTTAATTTCATCTTCCAATTCTTTACGTTTCTGAGTCTGCTTTTGCTTATGAATGTTATTCATTTTTATCAAAATCCCACGCATAAATGCTTTACCTGCATCCCATACCATTGACATTGAAGTGCCCTTATACATATTTAAAGCAAAATAATCCTTTAAACACTCCTTTAACTTTTGAACATTCTTTTCTTGTCTGAATAGGTTTTCATTCACCCTCCAGGATCTTCTTTCCTCTTTTTCTTGAATCAGCTCCATCCAAACTGGACTATGATCCGTCAACGACCTAGGAAAAATCTTTACATTCTTTACTCTATTATATAAGTCCGTTGTAATCAAAAAAAAGTCAATTCTTGAGAAGGATTGGTGTCTATCTGAAAAAAAAGTGAAATCTCTCTCCTCTTGATTACATTCCCACCAATAATCCCTTAGTTCCCAGTCCTCTTTCATGTCAAAAAAGGCTTTAGGTAGTTTTGCCTGTTTAGAAAAAGGAGAAGAACCTTTCCTATCCCTTTGTATATCTAAGACACCGTTCCAGTCACCCATTAGTACCACGGATCTATAGTCCAACAAAGTTATTTTTTGATGTAACAACCTATAAAATTGTTCCTGTTGCTGATTTGGTGCATAGAGTCCCACTATAAGTACTTTCTTACCATATAAACCAAGTTCAATCATCACATATCTTCCTTGGGGATCTGATTCTACCAGAGAAGCTGGTAAATTTTGCTTCACATAGATAACAACTCCCCCCTTTTTCCCAGGAGCAGAAGATACAAAATGAGATCCCAGACGAGCATTAACTAAATATTTCTGATCCTTAAGTAGAATATGAGTTTCCTGTAAACAAGTAACATCATTGTTATGTTGCTTCAAATAGTAAAAGATTTTTTTCCTTTTCTGAGGAGAATTCAATCCATTAACATTCCAGGTCAGAAACTTTGCCATCTCCCTTGGCCAGGAGCCTGGAGAAGACTCCTTCGAGATCTGCCATTGCTGCATGTGTTGCAGAACTCTTGGGTCTTGCTCCTCCCACCGGCGATGAAGCACTTTCAGAAGAAGATTCTTTGGCCTCTTTCTTGCGTTGCACCTTCTCCTTACGTCTATAAGCTGCACAGGTCATTCTCTGCTCTTTAACCTCCGTTTGACGTTGCCATTCAGCTTGCAGCATCCCAGCAGAGACCAAACCTAATGCCTCAGATTGCTGCCCCAACTCTTTGCCACTCAAGGATTTCTGAACAGATGAAGCTGAGCCTGCACCCAGGACCGTATTATAAAACTCTCTAGCTTTATCAACCGTATTCAATCTATAACGTGTCCCCGCATGGCTCAGAACAATACCCATCGGGATCTCCCATCTAAATGGCATCGATCTGGCTTTAAGCTCATTAGCTAAAAAGAAAAAATCTTTCCTATTTCTTAAAATTTTGGATGGGATTTCCTTTAAAATAATAATATCTTGGGAAGCAATCTGGAATCTCTTATTAAAAAAGGCTTGTACAATTTCATTGCGCAGAGACTTCTTTGTAAAATAAATCACCACATCTCTAGGCAAATTCTTCTGCTTCGCAATCCAGGAATTGACTCTATAAATTTTTTCCACTTCTCTGCGTAATTCTCCTTTATCCATATTCAAAGCAATAGCTAAGTCAGTAAGCACCATCTCCATCAGGTCTTGATTCATGTCTTCCTTAAGGCCTCTAATCCTCAAGGCATACTCCATCTGTCTGTACTGAAACATAAGAATATCTTCTTGTGAAGTCTCCACCTTCCTTTCCACATCTTGAAATTTCTCATCAAAAGAATCAACTTTATCTTCCACTTCCTCTACTCTTGAATCCAACTTCACCACCACCGTAGCCAAGCCTGATACAGCTGCAACTATATCTTGCCGCAAGATGGTATTATTATCTTCTAATAAGTTCTTTATCCCACTTATCTCTTCTTTAATTTCGGATTTAATCTGTATAACAAATTGCTTCATTTCATCTCTCATTTGAGACACAGCATCTCCCATTATGCCTTTAACCTCTTGTACTGACAGACCTGGCAAAGGAGGGGAGGGTGGTGGCTGAGTCGGTGGTACATGTTTAGATTGTTGTTGTGATTGTGCAGTAAGAGTTGTAGGAGAAGAGACCGCCTTAGATGTTATAGAAGGCGGCTGTCTCTTTGAAGCCATTTTATATGACACAATTCTCACTTCCCTTCTCCCCAAAAAAAAGGGAGGGGGAAGAAAAAAAAAAAGAATTTTTAGAAAAACAGCAAAAGCACTATAATCCTTAGAAATCCAAGGAAAAAAGAAAAAAAATCGAAAGAGAAATCCAGTACCAGAAACAAAAAATCAAAAACAAGATCATTAAAGTCCAGTTCTTTGAAAACAAAAGAGAAACAAAGGGGAAAAAAAAACTCCGACACTTTCAAAACGCCATCTTATTTCCTCTCTCCGTACCAACAAAAAAAAAAAGAACAAAGGAGAGATAACCAAAACTAAATAAAAGAAAGAAATAAAACCCTAAACTATAAAAGAATCCTTTAAACCGCTCTGTCCGTTTTAAAAATTACTCACCAGGACGCTATATTCACGGAGATAGAGGCGGCGGTTTCTTTTGCTTCCAAGAAGCAAAAACAGCTGGGAGGCAGAGATCAGCAGGAGCTCCGAGGGAACACTCCTTTCACCCCCTCTAGGAATGAATCCAGAGGGGGTACAGGGGTTCTACCTCTACTCCTGCGTTCTCTATCCCTTCCCTTTGCCCGGAAATGGTATAGGGTCTCCTGCTTGAGCAGGAGGTTGGACTAGAAGACCTCCAAGGTTCCTTCCAACTCTATTCTGATTGATTGACCTTTTGTTTCATCCAAGCATTCTCTAACCCAATGTCCTGCACATGTCTTAGAGTTACTACAAAGAATTTCCAACTAGTATAATATATAAACACCTATTCAAAATTAAGAGACACTAATTCAACAGAACGTAGATCAGAGGATATAGAATAACAGGTTTTCTGGCGGGTTTTTTCTATTGCTGTTGAATATTTGGTGCTGTAAATACTGATCTATGTGTGTGGGTTTTCTGTAAACTTCTATTGTGACCCTGAGGGCACAGATAAACCTCCAAGTGGCCTCAATGACTCTCAGAGAGAGTGCTAAGGACCAGATGACTGCAAGGGATATAAATCCTTCTGAAGAGAAATCGGATGGATCTCAGGCTAACCTAATTAACACTATCTCACTTCTGTACACCATGCTTGCACAGGGAAAACACCATTTACCCTAAACAAAAGCACAGGAAAAATGCCATTTACCTTAAAGAAAAGGAGTCACATACCTGGATACAAATGAAATGGTGACGCCTAATGAATTGATGACACATAACTATTGTTTGACCATTTAAAAGCCAATCAAACCACTTCCTTGTCCCCTTGCTGTCTCATGGTGTTTCGATTGGGCAAGACTCTGTATAAAAAGCAATGACCACCCCCCCCCAGGTGTGGCTCTTCCCTAGCACGCTGCTGTCCATGTGCCGGGAGGCTGCCCACCCAGCCGATTTTCTTGGCCGATTAAAGAGCTGTTTTTTTTCCCTATTCCTGAAGCCTCCATCTGAGTTTCTGCTTTGGCTTGTGAGAGTCTCAGATTTTATTTGCCAGCAAAACCTTACATATTTTCTGGTGCCCAACATGGGGCAATGAAAACTCCATTTCTTTGGAGGATCCGAGCCACCCCCTGGCTCCCCACGTGCGAGTCCCATTGTGACTCAGAGACCTTCGGCATGGCTGTTGGGAGAAACTGCTCTGCACTGGTGACGACATCAAGAGTGCTCCTGGACTTTCTTTGTTCCAGTGACTTTGGCCCGGTTCGTGATTGGCAGACCCTGCCTTCAGCCCAGACCCGAACGTTCAAAGGAGGCTTCAACCAAGCCCTGTAGGAACCCTGAAAGCCGGCTCCAAAAACATCAGTCTGTTTGAGTAGGATTGGTACCTCCAAAGGGGAGGGAGATTGAGGAGTGTTGTGTGTGTGTGTGTGTATTTGAGATGAGGAAAATTCCTAAAAGGGACCTGGCCTCGAAGTGAGTGTGAAGAGTGATTGTTGAGAAATTTTCTGGTGACACTCATCTGGGATTCTCACAAAGGAGAGGGAGGATAGAATAGGAGAGGTCTATTTCCATCCCGAACCAAAGGAAAGGTCCGAGAAACCTCCTTAGAATCATGGGAAACTGTAACAGTTTGTTTGCAGCAAACGAAGTGGGAAGCAGGAAGCTAAAGCCGCGCACCCCATTGGGTTGCGTGTTGACCCACTGGAGCACGTTAAAACCCCGAGTGGCAGTAAAAGTCACCTTTAAGAAAGAAACCTTGTGCAATTTGTGCAATGTAGTCTGGCCAACGGATTCCCTTGGTTAACATCAGAAGCCTTGGCCACAAGAGGGCACCATCGACCTCAAAATTATTCACTACTTGATAGACATCCTGGCCACCCAGGGAAAAACAAAAGAGGAACTTTATGCGGGCTTCTTTTTCCATCTGGCCCAGAAACCCGATATCCCAAAATTATGCAGGTTGAAAAGTGAGAACCTTCAGAAGGTGTGTCTGTTGGTTTACTGATAGCATGGGAAATACAAATCTGAGGAGGAGGAAGAATTTCCACCCCCATATTCTACTGCGCTGCCCCCACCGGCAGTGCCACCAACTCCGCCACTGCTCCCATCAGTCCCCCAGGGTTCTGTGCCAATGCCCATGCTGTCCCTTGACCTACCCAAACCAGATCCTGTTAATCCCCCACACACCCAGATGGGACAGCCCTATGGGCAAGACCCCCAACTGGGCCCATCTCTGTTGGCACCTCTCCGACAGGTCCCCATGGGCAATAGACTAGCTTTTGTCCACACACCCTTCACCACCAGTGACCTGTTTAATTGGAAGGAAGATCTGCCACCCTACCGGGAGGTGCCCCAAAAGTATGTAGACCTGGTCCAACGTATTGTCATCACCCATCGGCCCATGGTTCCAGATCTTTTCACCCTCCTCTCTGCCCTCCTCAGAGCGGAGGACCGCCACCAAGTCCTGAAGGCAGCCAGTGCCTATTACAAGAATGCGCGAACCCAAGGCCTGCAGGAAAGGGATCCAGCTTCCAAATGGCCTGATCCCGACGTCATCCTTGTCCCCACCTATGAGGTCGACCCGAATACTGACCATGGCATGAGGTGCCTGCGCCATGTCCAGGATGCCTTTGTCCATGGTCTCCGGACCAGTGTTCCTAAGACTGTCAATTATTCAGGAACCCAAAGAGTCCCCTACAGACTTTCTGAACCGTCTAAAGGACGGGTTCAGAAGATTTACTGATTTGGACCCTGATGCCCCCGCCAATGAACTAATGTTAAAAATTACCTTCATTAGGCAAAGTGCCCCTGATATTAGGAGAAAACTCCAGAAGTTTCCAGCTCCCACCACGCAGAACTTCGAAACTCTCATCCAAACAGCTTTTACAGTTTTTGCCCAGAGAGATGAGGAAGAAAAGAAGAAAAAAGATAGAAAAATAAGGAAACAAGCAGCCCTCCTGGCCGTTGCCCTTCAGCCACAAATAATAATAATAATAATAATAATAATAATAATAATAATAATAATAATAATAATAATAATAATAATAATAATAATAATACCCCCAGTGAGGCACTACCTTGACGTGGTTGTGGGGCTTGTGTACTCTGAGGAAGATGAGAGCTATGCCAGAGGTTCAACCATACTGGACAGGTCTCATCAGAGGAGTCAGACAAAGAGTGTCTCTCCCATAAAAAATATGGTGAGACGTAAATTGCAGAATGCCATACCGGCTCGGACGTCGCCCGGGTTAACAAGGTCCGCACTAGATATTGGAGTTCCTGGATATCTGGTGAAAAATGGGTTACAGGACTCAGGACTGTTGGCTGAGCAACCAGGGCCAGCAGCTGCAGAACTACTGGAAGAAAAGATGTTTACCCGTCGCAGATACACAGTGATTGAAAACAAAGAAATAATGATCTGTTACTACAGATCAAGTCCAACAAGAAGAGGATATCTAAAACGAATGCACCAGTTCTGGAAAGAACAACATCCAGAATCAGAAATAACAGAACAGAGACTAGCAGATCAACGCCGATTTATAACACGAAATAAAGTATTCACAGAAACAGAATTGGATGAACTGCAAAGGTTTACCCAAGGCAAAGAAATCAAAGCCTTACCAGAAGTAATTCAGAATGTAGAGGCAAACCAGGGGGAGTTGGCAGTGAAGGAATCCAGCAGAGATATACAACTGTTCTCATTTGGAAACCAGGCACCTCTTCCTCAGGAAGAACAAAACCCTCTAACTAAAGAAATAAAAGAATTGAAACAAAGAATAACTGAGCATCTAGAACAGCACAAAAACAACAGAATAAGCCTACCTGCATTGAAGCTTGTTCCAAAGAAACAGCTAGCACAAGCATTAAAAGATGCAAATACTGCAATAGCAAGTATAAGCACCAATTCACTGCAAGAAACAAACCAACTAATGTACAGCACAGCTGCAGTTATAACAGAATACCTGGGATGCAAAATCAACAAAAAAGAAAAACAAACAAACAGTGCACCACAAAAATGGAAGGTTAGACTAGGAAATAAGATCAGCAAGTTAAGATCACATGCAAGCAAGCTAGAACAGATGAAAGAAAAGAAGCTGAAGAACAAGAAGACCAAAGAATACCTAATCAAGAAATACCACTTAGAAACAAGGAAGATCAAGGAAGCACTGGAAATAATAAAGCAACAAATAACAGCTATAGCCAGGAAAATCAGTAGATATGAAGCTCGAATTGCAAACTATAGGCAGAACCTCCAATTTCAATCCAATCAGAAACGTTTCTACCAATCCATCAATGGAGAAACTGCAAGGAATCAGTCAGTACCTGACAAGGAAGAAACAGTGCAGTTCTGGAAGCAGATATGGGATAACCCAAAGAAATACAACAAGGATGCGGCTTGGTTAAAAGAGGTGGATGCAAATAAAACAGAAGTTGAAATGAAAGAACTAGTAATAACAACAAAAATGGTAGAAAAAAGAGCAAAGAAAATCAAAAATTGGTCAGCACCAGGTGAAGATGAACTGCATGGGTTTTGGTTGAAACATCTAACTGTTATACACCCACTCATTGCCAAACAGTTCAACAATATACTACAAGGAGGAGAAATTGAAAAGTGGCTGACAACTGGGAAAACCTACCTAATAATGAAAAATCCAGCAAAAGGGGCAACATCAGGTAACTACAGGCCAATTACCTGCTTACCAACAACTTTCAAATTACTAACTGGTGTAGTAGCTGATGCAGTGCAACAGCATCTAGTTGAAAACAATCTCTTTCCACCTGAGCAGAAAGGAAACCACCCCAATAGCAGAGGAACAAAAGATCAACTCCTAATAGACAAAATGATCTTGGAAAACTGCAAGAGAAGGAAGACCAACCTGAATGTGGCATGGATTGACTACAAAAAGGCATTTGACTCTCTGCCACATGATTGGATAATAAAGTGCCTAGAAATAACAGGAGTCAGTAGAAACATCAGAAAATTTGTGCAAAGATCGATGGCACAATGGAAGACACAGTTGCAGATCAATGGTGAGAGGCTTGGAGAGGTTAATATCAAGAGAGGAATATTTCAAGGAGATTCATTATCACCATTACTATTTGTTATTGCACTGTTTCCTCTGTCAACAATACTGAATAACTCAGGACATGGCTATCAAACATCAAAAACATCTGCCAGACTATCCTACCTCCTTTATATGGATGATCTGAAGCTGTATGGAAAAACATCATCTGAAATAGAATCGCTGCTCAACACTGTCCGTATATATAGCCAAGATATTGTAATGGAGTTTGGCTTGGACAAATGTGCCACACTTACTATCAAACAAGGAAAAATAATGAAAACTGAAGGAATCAAGATGCCCCACGAAAATAACATTAAGAGTCTGGATGAGGAAGAGTACTACAAATACTTGGGTATCCTTCAAGCTGACAACATCAAGCACACTGAAGTCAAGAAAAAGATTAGAGGTGAATACATCAAGAGAGTGAAGAAGATCTTAAAATCCAAACTCAATGGAGGAAATACCATAAAGGCAATCAACACCTGGGCAATCCCAGTTATTAGGTACTAAAAGCAATGGATAGGAAGACCAGAAAAATAATGACAATGAATCATGCCCTTCATCCACGCAGTGACATTGATAGACTTTATCTACCAAGGCAAATAGGTGGGCGTGGAATGCTACAAGTATATCAGATGGTTGAAGAAGAAAAAATGGCTTTGGAAGAATATCTGAAGAACAATGATGAAGATGCACTGAAATTAGTATATCAGGAAGGCTTACTGACTACTGGAGAGACCAAACTGGCCTACAAGAAAGACCAAATGAAGAACAGAATAGAGGCATGGGAAGACAAAGCACTACATGGCCAATACATGAAAAAAATAGCTGGGAAAGCAGATAATAATAAAACCTGGCAATGGCTAAGAGCAGGAAAATTGAAGAAAGAGACCGAGGGACTAATTCTGGCTGCACAAGACCAAGCCTTAAGGACAAATGCATACAAAGTCAAAATTGAGAAGACAGCAACAGACAGTAAGTGCCGCCTATGCAAAGAAGCTGAAGAAACAGTGGACCACTTGGTAAGCTGTTGCAAGAAGATTGCACAAACTGATTACAAGCAGCGGCATGACAAAGTAGCAACAATGGTGCATTGGAAGATCTGCAAAAAATATCATTTGCCTGTAAGCAAAAACTGGTGGGATCATAAAATAGAGAAAGTCATAGAAAATGATAAAATTAAACTGCTCTGGGACTTCAGAATTCAAACAGACAAGCACCTGCAACATAACACCCCAGACTTAACAATTGTCGATAAGAAAGACAAAAAAAGTCTGGATAGTGGACGTGGCAGTGCCTGGAGACAGCAGAATAGAAGAGAAAGAACTGGAGAAGATAACAAAATACAAAGACCTACAAATAGAAATAGAAAGACTGTGGCAAAAGCAAGCAAGGGTAGTACCAATAGTCATAGGCTCCTTGGGTGCAATCCCAAAACAACTGGAGCACCACTTGAACACTATTGGCATTGACAAATTCGCTATTAGTCAATTGCAAAAGGCGGCCTTATTAGGAACTGCTTCCATCCTGCGACGATATCTGTAATACCATCAAACATCCACATCTGCCTATCCCAGGTCCTGGGTAAGGACTCGATAGGTAGACAAAATGCAAAATCCAGTCTGAACATCTGACTGACTGTGCGATGATCGATAATAATAATAATAATAAAGTTGGAAGGGACCTTGGAGGTCATCGAGTCCAACCCCCTGCTCAGGCAGGAAACCCTATACCATTTTGGACAGTCCCTTCTTAAAAACTTCCAGTGTTGGAGCATTCACCGCTTCTGGAGGCAGGTTGTTCCATTGGTTAATTGTTCTAACTGTCAGGAAGTTTCTCCTTAGTTCTAAGTTGCTTCTCTCCTTGATCAGTTTCCATCCATTGCTTCTTGTCCTGCCTTCAGGCACCTTGGAGAATAGCTTGACTCCCTCTTCTTTATGGCAGCCCCTGAGATATTGGAACACTGCTATCATGTCCCCCCTCGTCCTTCTCTTTGTTAAACTAGACATACCCAATTCAAGCAACCGTTCCTTATATTTTTTAGCCTCCAGTCCCCTAATCATCTTTGTTGCTCTTCTCTGTACTCTTTCTAGAGTCTCAACATCTTTTTTACATTGTGGTGACCAAAACTGGATGCAGTATTCCAAGTGTGGCCTTACCAAGGCATTGTAAAATGGTATTAATACTTCACGTGATCTTGATTCTATCCCTCTGTTAATGCAGCCTAGCACTGTGTTGGCCTTTTTGGCAGCTGCAGCACACTGCTCGCTCATATTTAAGTGATTGTCCACTAGGACTCCGAGGTCCCTCTCACAGTTACTACTATTGAGCAAGGTACCCCCTATACTATACCTGTACATTTGGTTTTTCTTGCCTAAATGTAGAACCTTACTTTTTTCACCTTTGAATTTCATTTTGTTAGATAGCGCCCAGTGTTCAAGTCTGTCCAGGTCCTCCTGTAACTTAAGACTGTCTTCTAGAGTGTTGGCTATTCCTGCCAGCTTGGTGTCGTCTGCAAATTTGAAGAGTTCCCCATCTAGCCCCTTGTCCAAATCATTGATGAAGATGTTGAAGAGCACTGGGCCTAGAACAGAGCCCTGGGGCACCCCACTACACACTTCCCTCCATGTAGATGCAGTTCAATTGAGGACCACACGCTGAGTACGGCCAGTCAGCCAACTACAAATCCATCCGGTGGTGATGCTGTCTCACCCACATTTTTCTATCTTATCGAGTAGTAGGTTGTGATCTACTTTATCAAATGCCTTACTGAAGTCCACGTAAATTATATCCACAGCATTCCTCTGATCCACTAATTTTGTCACTTGGTCAAAGAATGCAATAAGGTTTGTCTGGCATGATTTGTTTTTGACAAATCCATGTTGGCTTTTAGTAGTGATTTTGTTTGCCTCTAGGTGTTCGCTGATTCATTGTTTGATTATTTTTTCCAGAATCTTCCCAGGTATTGAGGTCAGGCTGATAGGTCTGTAAGTTCCTGGATCCATTTTTTTTTCCTTTTTTGAAGATGGGAACTACATCAGCTCTTTTCCAGTCCTCTGGTAGTTCCCCAGTGCTCCAAGATCTTTGAAAAATATACTGTAGTTCAGTGGTTCTGAGATCACATCTGCCAGTTCCTTGAGAACCTTGGGGTCCTGGTGATTTGAACTCGTCTAGGCTGGACAGGTGCTCACTTATCATTTTCTTGCCTATCTTAACTTGTGTTTCTATACTGTTTTTTATGGCACTATTTTTGACAGGTTGGTCTGTTTTTTCCCTTTGTGTAAAGACAGATGCAAGAAACGAGTTAAATAGTTCTGCTTTCTCCCTATTGCTTGTCACCTTCTTGGCACTTTCACCCACTAATGGACCAATCGTTTCCTTCACTTTTTTCTTGTTTTTTACATGTTGAAAGAAGCTTTTTTTGTTATTTTTGACTTTGGTTGCAAGCCTTTGTTCATTATGAACCTTAGCTTTCCTCACTTCATCTTTGCAGGCTCAGGCTATTTGTTGATATTCTGATTTAGTTATATGCCCCTCTTTCCACTTTCTATACTTGTCCTTTTTATTTTTCAATTTGTCAGAGAGTTCTTTATGCAGCCATGCTGGTTTATTTTGAGACCTGTTATTTTTCCTCTTTGTTGGTATTGAGGTAGACTGGGTTTCTATTATCTTGCTTTTCAAAATTTCCCAAGCTTCTTGAGTTGTTTTCCCCTGGAGGATTCTCATCCATGGAATCCTTCCCAAGCTCTCTCTAAGTTTATTGAAATTATCTCTCTTGAAGTCCAAGACTCTAGTTTTATTATGTTCTATTGCTTGTGTTTCCATAATGTTGAATTCCAATATTGCATGATCACTACGTCCCAAGGTTCCTGTGGCTTCAACACCTTCTATCATTTCACCTCTGTAAGTGAGAATTAGACCCAAAACCCCAGAATTCAACACAACCAGTGCACCTGGTGTAAAAAGTTTGGCCACTGGAAAAATGAATGATCCTTTGGAGAACAAGGGAAGTTTCCCCAGAACCGAAGCTTCCGAGGGAGACCCAACTCCAGCCCAAATCAGGGAGAAAGAAAATGGCACCACCCACAGGCTCAGCCGCTCATGTCTGTGTCCACTCCTGAGTTTTACCCTGAAACCTATTAGGGGGGCTCCAGAGGGATTACCTTTTCTCCCAACCCTCTGGTGGAGTTGAAAATTTGGGGAAAACCATATACCTTCTTAGTTGACACCAGTGCAGTGTACAGCATCCTCACAGACCCTTCTATCCCATGTCTTTCATCCCACGTGAAACCTATAGTTGGGGTCACGGGGAAGGAGGAGGCTGCTCCTCACACATTCCCCTTTGAGGTCCAGCCTTACAAGGGTCCCTCCCTCCAACACTCTTTCCTTGTCCTACTGCAGTGTCCGTTGAATCTTTTGGGGAGAAAGTTGGGAGCCACCCTCGAGTGATCCCCAAGGGGGGGGGGGGGTGTCAGCTTGAACATTCCCTCAAACTGAGCCTATGTCTGCATCCTACAGGGTCCACCAAACAAAAGGCCCCCTGATTACCTGTATATCAACCCAAAGGTTTGGTACCAGGGGACCCCTGGTCTGTCGCTCTTCACCACCCCACATCTTGCCAAATTGCTGCCCATTGCTGAGCCGATTTCCATCTGCCAGTACCTGATTAAGCAGGAAACATGAATGGGAATCAAGCCTCAGATTGAGTTGTTCCTTAAGAACAATGTCCTTCACCCCATCCAATCATCTTGGTCCACCTTGATTTTCCCAGTCCCGAAGCCAGATGGCTCTTGGAGATTTGTGCACAATCTCCGAGAGACAAACACCTGGATCCAATCCTTGTACCCTGTCGTGGCCAACCCTACACCCTTTTGACCACACTTTCCAGCGACCAGACGTGGTATACTGTAATTGACCTCAAAGATGCATTCTTTTGCATCCCGTTGGTGAAGGAAAGCCAACCCTATTTTGCCTCTGAGTGGGAAGACCCAGACTCCAACCTCAAATGACAACTTACCTGGACTCGCCTCCCCCAAGGCTACTGCAATAGTCCCACAGCCTTTGCCACTGTGCTTGCCCAAGACCTGTGTGACTTCTCTCCTGGACAAACTACCCTTCTCCAAAATGTAGATGATCTTCTCATTGCAGGCCGTGACCAAGAACACACCGAGGAGATCTCTGTAATGTTGTTAAACCACCTTGCCCAGAAAGGATACACGGTGCCCAAAAAGAAAGTGCAATGGGTGAGGGAGGAAGTTCAATACTTAGGCTACGTTCTCAGAGAAAGAAAAAGGGTCCTCCACATGAGTCGCCTACAGGTTATAGCCTCTCTCCAAGTGCCCAAGAGCCAGAGACAGTTAAGAACCTTCCTGGGGATCACGGGCTATGCTCGGCTCTGGATCCCCATTTATTCACTCCTTGCTAAACCTCTGTATCAACTGACCCAAAAGGATGCAGTCTGGGACTGGACCGGTGAACACCAATGGGCCTGGGAGACTCTAAAACAATCTCTGTCCATGGCCTCCAGCTTGGCCCTACCTAATCAAAGCCATGGGTTTGAACTATTCCTAACTGAACAAAAAGGGTGCGCCTTGGGCATTCTTCAGAAACTGGGCCCTGAGAAGGTCCCAGTTGCCTACCTATCGAAAGGACTAGACAACGTGGTGAAAGGATGGCCAGCATGTCTGCTTGTTGTTGATGCTACTGCTGTTTTGGTCCAGGAAGCTCAAAAGATCATCCTTGGAGCTCCCCTAGATGTCTACACCCCTCAATCAGTGCAGACTTTGTTAGAGCAAAAGCTCCCTGCATGGGCCACCTCGAACTGAGTTTCCTAGTATGTTAGTCTTATACTGGAACAAGAGAATGTGCAACTATATTGCTACAAGCGGTTGAACCCTGCCACTTTACTGCCACTCCTTCCTGACCCTGACTGGGACCCATATGATTGTCTTGGAGTCCTAGAAGTTGATCTCAAAACTGAGCCCCTGCAACACCCAGATGGCCAGCTCTGGACAGATGGCTCATTATTCATGAAGAATGGGAAAAGATGCATGGGCCTGGCAATTGTGACAGAGGATGGCCCACTGTATATGCAGCAACTCCCCTCTCATTACTCGGCTCAGGCAGCTGAACTACTAGTCTTCATTGAGGCCTGCCGACTGGCAAAAGGACAGCATGTTAACATCTATACAGACAGCCGCTATGTCTTCCTTGGGGCTCACACTCACTCCTCACTATGGAAAGCCCATGGCTTCTCAGGGGCAGATGGAAAGACTTTGAAAATGAAGCCCCTACTAGAAGAGCTAGTTGCTGCTGTCATGGGGCCCAAGGAACTGGCCGTAATTCATTGCAAGGGTCACCAATCAGATGCCAGTGAGGTGGCCTGAGGAAACCGTGTAGCTGATCATTGGGTGAAACAAGTGGCTTTGCTAGGAGAACAAGACCTGGCCGAAAACATTTTGCCCCTCATTCTCACTGATCCTGTCCAAGACATGCCCTCTTTATACGACCAATGGGATAGGTTGCTCCTGGGAGGGAAAATGGATGGTGGGTTGTGGATGGTCAAGTACAACTTCCCTGCATGCTGTTTTGGAAGGTTGTCAACAGAAGCCACCAAACCTCCCATTCAGGACCCCGTTCCTTGGGCTCATGGCTAAATCGCAGCTACTGTAACTCAGGCATTAGGCAAGCTTGTAGAACAGTTGCACAGCAGTGTGAGGTTTGTGAAAGAAACAATCCTGGGGGGGGGGAGCTGTTCCCCCAGGCCATATTCGTACTGCCAAATACCCAGGAGAGGCCTGGCAGGTTGACTTTACTAAAATGCTCAAGCACGGAGCAAAGTCCAACTTGCTCGTGTTTGTGGACCTTTTCATGGGATGGCCAGAAGCCATCCCAACAGCTACCCAAAAGGCCTGAGAAGTAGTGCAGGGTCTGATTGAAATTATAATACCCAGGTTTGGAGTGCCAAAAGACCTGGAATCTGATAACGGTCAGCACTTCACCTCTCAAATCACCCAAGATGTCAGCAAGTTCCTCAACATCCTATGGCATCTCCACTCAGCCTACTGGCCCCAGGCTTCAGCTAGGGTTGAATGCATGAATAGAACCCTCAAAAACCATGTGGCTAAACTCTGTCAAGAAACTAGCCTACCTTGACCAAAGATTTTACCTGTTGCCCTCACTGACATAAGGGCTCTACCCTCAGGGAAACTTGCCCTTTCCCCTTTTGAAATGTTATATGGACGGCCCTTTGCTGCCACCTCCCAAATGAACTGTGATGTTGGGGAAAATAATGTGACTAAATATTTGTATAATCTGGCCCAAGTGTTGTTGTCTATCTTTAAACAGGCTCAAGCTGCCCTGCCACCACTCTTGGACAACCCTCGGCTTGCTGAACCTGGAGAGTGGGTCCGAGTTGAAGAATTGTCACCTTCCTCTGTTGATCTGAAGTGGTCTGAGACTTGACAAGTGCTGCTCAGCACCCCCACTGCAGTAAAGGTTGAGGGGTTAAAGGTGTGGGTCCATGGATCTAGAATAAAGAAGGTGTCACCTCCATCTGTCCAGTGGCAAGTCCAACAGCTAGATGAACTCAAGCTGAAGCTCCGCATGGTTCTAGCATCACCCTCTGACCTATTCCCATTTTCTGACAATCTAGACGACTGCCTGAACCATGACCTGGACTCCGTTTTGTTGCTCCTTTTGTGGCCTGTTTGTCTTGTGTCGTTATTTTCCCAGCACCTTCCTTGAAAGGGGGAAGGACGGACTTGATTTTTGGCATGGTTATACTGTTTGTCTTAATGCTTTTGGCTCTCCAAACGATGGGATCTACCAAATCCCCATCTGATTGTTCTGCATGTACTGTTACTACCAGATCAAGGAATGAGCTTACAAGGACCCTGATATACCATACTCAGATAAGCTGCAAAGAGGTTGTTGGGACGTGTGTCCATAATACCACCCGATTTTCTCTTTGTAATGATACGGGAAAAATCACATGCATTGATCCCTCTAGTGTAAAATACCAGAAAACCATCCAGGTTCTAGCATTTCAAAGCAGGAAGAGTCAGGGGCTTTTATTAGGACAAAACACCAGCACCTCCGCTAATCACTACAGTGAGGTCTGCTTCGATGCCTGCTATACCTTAAAGTTTAGTCTTTGGACTACCTGTTGGGACTTGAGCTGGCAACAAAACTATCTCACACAAAGGATATATGTTTTCAGTTTACAGCAACAGAGAGGAAGCTCTCATGGTACTTCCCAGACCTACTAGTATACAGATGGTAGGGGCCCGCCCAGAGTTTGGCCAGGGCAGAACAGTTGGTTCAATCTAACCAAGGGTATCGGGAAATAGGATTGTTCAGAAGACCATTGTACCCCCATATGCTTGCATTTTGTGGCTCCCGAAGAAGGATCACAAGAGTACGGAATGGGAATTGAGGGTATGGGGAGGGACCCAACTACCCGCATCACCATCAATGTAGCCAGAAATAATCTGACCCCAATAGAAAGGAGTTTGTTCCACTCCTTCTATGAAGAATTGGAAAACAAAATTGAAATTCCCCCTATTACCAAGAACCTTTTTATTGATCTAGCAGAACGAATAGCTGGTACTTTAAATGTTACCAACTGCTATGTTTGTTGGGGGACCAACATGGGAGAACAGTGGCCATAGGAAGCCAGGGAGCTCAACTTATCCAGTCTCGGGTCTTTGAACTTAACATGGACCGCTCTTGACCATCCTCCTTGTTGGGTGACTCAAACATCCATCATCAGTCAGCTCTGCTTCACAAGAGAAGAATCTGAGACCTTCTCCTTAAAGGTAGGAGTGTCTACATGTGAAAGTATGGTTGTGGCCAGTGGTACAACCTCCTCCTGGTGGAGTGGGTCCAATAAAACCAAACCACCCAACCCTTTTGGAAATTATACCCAACTCAAAGCCCTATGGCAGTGATGGCGAACCTTTTAGAGACCGAGTGCCCAAACTGCAACCCAAAATCCACTTATTTATTGCCGGGTGCCAGGTGAGCGTGGCCCACTGGGTGGGCGTGGCTTTGGTCATGGCAGACTGGTTGGGTGTGGCCAAGGTGGGCGTGGTCACCTTGATGTTGCTCATGGGGAGGATGCCTGTGGGGGCTGGGCAGGGTTGGGGGAGATCCAGGGGGTATTTGGCAGGTGGGGCGGTAGGCAGGAGGCTCATCCTGCGGGGTGAGGCAAGGCAAGGAGAGATAGGGTGGGGGTGCCATTGTCAGAGGGCAAGGCGAAGCAGGGGCCGGGGCAGCTGCTGCTTGACACCATTGGCCCCTGCACACAGAGGCCAGTGAGCACATGAGGGCCCCTCAACCAGCGCACTCTGGGGCTCTGCAGTCCACCGCCAGCATTTCAGAGAAGCCGCCTCTGAGCTGGATGGCCGGCCGATGGCTGAGGAGGCGATGCAGTGGGTCGTGCCCAGGAAAAGGAGAGCATGCAAGACCAGGAGGGATGGGACAGGGGGAAGGGAAACCAGCCATGCTGGGATGCATCCGACCACGTGGGACCTCGGTGAGTTAGCGGGCGGCTGGTTGAAGAGGGACGGTTGCCATCTCTGGGGCATGGTGCGTGTGCCCACAGAGAGGGCTCTGAGTGCCGCCTCTGGCATGCATGCCATAGGTTTGTCACCACTGCCCTATGGGATCAGCCATATAATTCCTCCTATACATGGCATGCTCTAGATGGATTCTATTGGATTTTTGGGAGATATGCCTATGCAACCCTTCCTCTGAACTGGGCGGGTACCTGTCTCTTAGGGACCATAAAAGCCAGCTTCTTCCCACTACCAATCGCCCCAGGGGAACGCCTGGGAATCCCTGTCTATGAGGAGATAGCTTATTGAGCAAAGCAGTCTTTGAAAATAGGAACCTATTATCAAAATCTTTGCATACTTGGTGACTTTAATGTAATAGTTGACGCAATATGGGATTATAAAAGCTATAAACAAGGGAAAAAAGGGGGAAATACCCTACCTAAGTCTTTTTTAAAGATGAAAGATGAATTGTGTATACAAGACATGGAGAGAAATGAATCCAGAGAAAAGACAATATACATTTTATTCAAATAGGCATAAATCCTGGTCAAGAATTGACATGATATGGACCTCATATGATTTAAAGACTATGATACGAGAGGTGGAAATTGAACCCAATGTTTGGGCTGATCATAATCCAATTAAAATGACTTTGAAAGGAACTAGGAAAAAATTAAGATGGTCATTGAATAAATCAATATTAAAAGAAAAAGAATTTTTACAATTGGCAATGAAAGAAATGGAAATCTTTTTTCAAATAAATAAAAAAGAAGAAACTTCGATTCAAAATCTTTGGGACACTGCGAAAGCGTATTTTAGAGGCTTGGCTATAACTTACCTTGCTAAAAAGAATAAAGAAAAGAGACAGACACAACTTAACTTGAAAGGACAATTTAGGAATTTAGAACTTGAGTTACAAAATGATCCACAAAAGAAGAAGCTTAAGACACAAATGGAATTAATAAAAAACAAACTAAATTTATTGGATATGGAAACAAGGGCACAACAGATAAAATATTCAAAACAGAATTTCTTTGAAAATGCCAATAAACCAGGAAGATGGCTTGCATATAGACTGAAAAAAGAAAGAGAAAAAAAATTGATAAGTAATTTGCAAGACTCAAAAGGCGAAATACATTGTCATAATGACGCATTGAAAAAAATTGCTAAAACTTACTATGAGACACTTTATAAGGCAGAGGTGGTTTCCAAGGAGGCAACACAGGAATACCTAAGAAAAGCTAACCTTCCAAAGATACCAGAGAACATGCAACATACGTTGAACGAGAAAATAACAATGATGGAAATTACTGAGGCTATAAAAAGACAAAAAAAAAAAGATAAAACTCCAGGACCTGATGGTTTACCAGTGGAATTTTATGTAGCTTTACAAGATATAATAAGTCCGATACTGAAAGATCTTTGTAATGAAACTTTTTTGGGGATGAAAATACCAAAATCCTGGACAGAAGCTAACATTTCTCTGATTCCCAAAGATGATACTGATCTCACACAAATTAAAAACTATAGGCCAATATCACTATTAAATGTGGACTACAAAATATTTACAGCAATAATAGCGGAAAGAATGAAGAAATTTTTGAATGAATTTATTCATTCAGATCAAAATGGCTTTTTGCCTAAAAGACAGATAAAGAATAACTTAAGAATTATTTTAAATGTGTTAGAATACTATGAAAAACATCCGGGGAAACAAATGGCATTGATATTTTTGGATGCACAAAAAGCTTTTGATAATCTTAACTGGCAATTTATGTTTCATCAATTGCGAGTGATGGACTTCGGTGAAAATTTTATAAATGCAATTCAAACAATTTACAAGGAACAATCAGCAAAGATACTTATAAATGGAGACTATACAGATAATTTTGAGATTAGGAAGGGTACAAGACAGGGATGTCCACTGTCTCCCTTGTTATTCTTACACTGGAAGTGTTGGCCAGGAATATTAGACAAGATGGGGAGATCAAAGGACTGGAGATAAAAGATCAGAAATATAAATTACAAGCTTTTGCAGATGATTTGGTTTTTATTTTGGAGGAGCCTTTGGAAACAGCCACTAAATTATTGCAGAAAATAGAGGAATTTGGAGAAGTGGCTGGGTTGAAAATAAATAGGGAAAAGTCTAAAGTACTTACAAGAAATTTAACAGAAAAACATAAAGCTCAATTTGTGGAAAAAACAAATCTCCAGATAGTTAAAAAAGTTAAATACTTAGGTATTTATTTAACATCAAAATGTATAACAATAAAAGAAGATAACTATGGAAGATTATTGAATCAAATAAAAATGGATTTGGAGAAGTGGAAAAACTTTCAATTATCATTACTAGGAAGGATAGCGACTATTAAGATGAATATCCTACCCAAATTGTTATTTTTATTTCAGATGGTTCCTGTTAAACTAAGCCAGAAATTTTTTGATGACTTAAATGCAACAATAATGAGATTTATATGGCAAGGGAAAAAAGCAAGAATTAAAATTAAACTGCTACAAGAATCAAAAGACAGAGGGGGCTTTGGGCTCCCAGACTGGAGACTTTATTACCAAGCCACTATTTTGTTGTGGCTTAAAGAACGGATCACACTGAGAAATAAATGACTTCTTTACTTAGAGGGACATGATTTGCAACTGGGTTGGCATGCTTTCCTTTGGTACGAGAAAAGCAAAGTACATAAATACTTCCAAACTCATGCCATAAGGAATGTATTACTTTCAGAGTGGGAGATAGTTAAAAAGAAAATTTATATGAAAATACCTGAGTGGCTTTCCACAACGGAAGCATTTGCGTATCCAAATTTAATTAACTATGACAAACTTGTGGTCTATAAAGACATTTTAGATAAAGAAGGAAAACTTAAAGATAGGCAAGAACTTCAACAAACTGGCATTGATTTAACATGGTGGTCATACTTGCAAATTCAAACAAGATATGAAAAAGATGTAAAAGTAATGGGATTTTGCAAAGAACAGACACCACTAGATAAAATACTTTTGAAAACAGATGAAAATCTGATTAAGAAACTTTATAAATTCCTGCTAAACTGGAAGATGGAAGAAGAACAAGTGAAAGAAATAATGATAGTGTAGGCAAAGAATTTTGGTTCTATAAATTTAGAAGACCCCTTTATGGATTACTGCCTTGTCGTGGCAAAGGGGCTTGCGTAACTCAATGAAGCTATAAGCTATGCCATGCAGGGCCACCCAAGACGGACAGGTTATAGCAGAGAGTTCTGACAAAATGTGATCCACTGGAGAAGGAAATGGCAAACCACTCCAGTATCTTTGCCATGAAAACCCCATGGACAGTACTAAAAGGAAAAAAGATATGACGCTGGAAGATGAGCCCCTCAGGTCGGAAGGTGTCCAATATGCTGCTGGGGAAGAGCAGAGGGCTAGTACTAGTAGCGTCACAAAGAATGAAGCGACTGGGCCAAAGCCGAAAGGACGCTCAGCTGTGGATATATCTGGTGGTGAAAGGAAAGTCCGATGCTGTAAAGATTTTTTCTCCATAGGAACCTGGAATGTAAGATCCATGAATCAAGGCAAGCTAGACGTAGTCAAAAAAGAGATGACAAGAATGAACATCGACATCTTAGGAATCAGCGAACTAAAATGGACAGGAATGGGTGAATTTAACTCAGATGACCATCAGGTATACTACTGTGGGCAAGAATCCCTCAGAAGAAATGGAGTAGCCTTCATAGTCAATAAAAGAATAGGAAAAGCAATACTGGGATACAATCCCCAAAATGACAGAATGATCTCAATTCGAATCCAAGGCAAACCATTCAATATCACAGTAGTCCAAATCTATGCCCCAACCACTGGTGCTGAAGAGGATGAAATTGACCAGTTCTATGAAGCCCTACAGCACCTTATAGAATTAACACCAAAAAATGATGTCCTTATCATCATGGGGGACTGGAATGCTAAGGTAGGAAGCCAAAAGATAACCGGAATAACAGGCAATTTTGGCCTTGGAGAACAAAATGAAGCAGGGCACAGGCTAATAGAATTTTGTCAAGAGAATACGATGGTCATAACAAACACTCTTTTCCAACAACCCAAGAGACGGCTCTACACCTGGACATCACCAGACGGTCAACATAGAAATCAGATTGACTATGTACTCTGCAGCCAAAGATGGAGAAGCTCTATACAGTCAGTAAAAACAAGACCAGGAGCTGACTGTGGCTCAGATCATGAGCTTCTCGTTGCAAAATTTAGGCTTAAATTGAAAAAAGTAGGGAAAAGCACTAGGCCACTCAGGTATGAACTAAATCATATTCCTGATGAATATACAGTAGAGGTGACAAATAGATTTAAGGAACTGGATCTGATAGACAGAGTGCCTGAAGAACTATGGATGGAAGTTCGCAACATTGTACAAGAGGTAGCAACTAAAACCATCCCAAAGAAAAAGAAATGCAAGAAAGCAAAATGGCTGTCTGAGGAAGCTGTGCAAATAGCTGAGGAAAGAAGGGAAGCGAAAGGCAAAGGAGAAAGAGAAAGATACACCCAATTGAATGCAGAATTCCAGAGAGTAGCTAGAAGAGATAAGAATGCATTCTTAAATGAACAGTGCAAAGAAATAGAAGAAAACAACAGAACAGGGAGGACCAGAGATCTCTTCAAGAAAATTGGAGATATGAAGGGAACGTTTCATGCAAAGATGGGCATGATAAAGGACCAAAATGGCAGAGACCTAACAGAGGCAGAAGAGATTAAGAAGAGATGGCAAAACTACACAGAAGAACTATACAAGAATGAGCTTAACATCCCAGATAACCACAATGAGATGGTCACTGACCTCGAACCAGACATCCTAGAATGTGAAGTGAAATGGGCCTTAGAAAATCTGAGCAACAACAAAGCTAGTGGAGGTGACAGTATTCCAGCTGAGCTATTCAAAATCTTAAAAGAAGATGCAGTAAAAGTGCTACACTCAATTTGCCAGCAAATTTGGAAAACTCAACAGTGGCCACAGGATTGGAAAAGGTCAGTTTACATTCCAATTCCAAAGAAAGGCAATGCCAAAGAATGTTCAAACTATCGCACCATTGCACTCATTTCACATGCTAGTAAAGTTATGCTTAAAATCCTACAAGCTAGACTCCAGCAGTATGTGGATCGAGAACTACCAGAAGTACAGGCAGGATTTCGAAGAGGCAGAGGAACTAGAGATCAAATTGCCAACATACGCTGGATCATGGAGAAAGCTAGGGAGTTCCAGAAAAACATCTACTTCTGCTTCATTGACTATGCAAAAGCCTTTGATTGTGTGGATCACAACAAATTGTGGCAAGTTCTTAAAGAGATGGGAGTACCAGACCATCTCATTTGTCTCTTGAGAAACCTATATGCGGGTCAAGAAGCAACAGTGAGAACCGAACACGGAACCACTGATTGGTTCAAAATTGGAAAAGGAGTCCGGCAAGGCTGTATACTGTCGCCCTGCCTATTTAACTTATATGCAGAGCACATCATGAGAAAGGCAGGCCTAGATGAATCAAAAGTTGGAATTAAGATTGCTGGGAGAAATATCAACAACCTAAGATATGCAGATGATACCACTCTAATGGCAGAAAGTGAAGAGGAACTAAAGAGCCTCTTGATGCGGGTGAAGAAGGAGAGTGCAAAGGTTGGCTTGAAACTCAACATTAAGAAAACCAAAATCATGGCATCCGGCCCTCTCAATTCCTGGCAAATAGATGGGGAAGAAATGGAGGTAGTGACAGATTTTATTTTTCTGGGCTCCAAGATCACCTCAGATGGGGACTGCAGCCAAGAAATTAAAAGACGCTTGCTCCTGGGGAGGAAAGCTATGGCAAATCTAGACAGCATTCTAAAAAGCAGAGACATCACCCTGCCAACAAAAGTGCGTATAGTCCAGGCCATGGTTTTCCCAGTTGCAATGTATGGCTGTGAAAGTTGGACCATAAGAAAGGCTGAGCGCAAAAGAATTGAGGCCTTTGAACTCTGGTGCTGGAGAAGACTCCTGCGAGTCCCCTGGACTGCAAGGCGTTCAAACCGGTCAGTCCTAGAAGAGATCAACCCCGACTGCTCTTTAGAAGGCCAGATCCTGAAGTTGAAACTCAAGTACTTTGGCCACCTAATGAGAAGGAAGGATTCACTGGAGAAGAGCCTAATGCTGGGAAAGATTGAGGGCAATAGAAGAAGGGGACGACAGAGAATGAGATGGCTGGATGGAGTCACTGAAGCAGTAGGTGTGAATTTAAATGGACTCCAGAAGATGGTAGAGGACAGGAAGACCTGGAGGAATGTTGTCCATGGGGTCGCGATGGGTCGGACACGACTTCGCAATTAACAACAACAACAACAAGATTTAGAAGATTGGCAAAAACTATGGGACCGAAATATTAAATTTACTAAAGCAGCTGCATATAAGGAAAACTTATATAAAATGTTTTATAGATGGCACATGACACCAGTTAGATTAGAGAAAATGTTTAAAAATGTATCAAATATGTGTTGGAAATGTAAACAACAACCAGGCACTTATTACCATCTCTGGTGGATATGTCCTAATGTTAAAAATTTTGGTTTAAGATCCATATGTGGCTAGAAGAGATGATTAAAATACAGATAGAATTTAAACCAGAACTCTGTTTGTTAGGAATATTAGGTTTGAATTATGGAAAAGAGAATGAGTATTTAATATTGCATGTGCTGACAGCCGCAAGAATAATATTTGCCCAATTTTGGAAAAATGAAAATTTACCATCTGACCAGGCTATAATAACAAAAATACTCGAATGTGCAGAAATGGATAGACTGACTTTAGAAATGAAAGAGAAAGAAGACACAATTTACCTTAAAACATGGGGAAAATTTTATTATTGGTTAGAAACACGCTAGAGTGAGAAAAGGTTATGAAATTTAAAGAGATAATTGATAATTTGTATTTATATTCCATGATTATTTGTATGAACTTGTTCTTATTTCTTCTTCTTCCTCTTTGTATATTTGTGATCTTAAATAATATGGCAAACTATAATTAATATGTAATATATTATTATTTTAAAGTGATTATAATTAATTAATATTAAGCATTGTTAAGTAGTGAAATGAATGAGATTTATTGACTAATTTGTTATTTATGTGATTATATGGAAAGTTGTTTAATAATAGAGTAATTATTAAGATTTAATATGTAAACCCAGACTGGTAGACTTGCTGAAGCGATGTTATTTTGTGGGATTAATCCCACTTTTGTGTTACCCCTTTTCCCTGGTCTAACCTTTTTGTATGTTTCCCATTGTCTTACCCTTTTTGACCCTATCCCCTTATTACCTTTATAAAACTCAATGAAAATATTTATAAAAAAGAAAATAGGAACCTGGAAGGATGATGAATGGACCCCAGAACAAATCATTCAAGTATATGGTCCCGCAACCTGGGCTGAGCATGGCTCTTGGGGATACCACACCCCCATCTATAAGCTTAATAGAATAATTCATTTGCAAGCTGTGCTAGAGATAATAACCAATGAAACTGCTCTAGCTTTGAACCTTCTTGCCCAACAAAATACCAAGCTCCAGACAGCCATTTATCAAAATAGGCTCGCACAGGACTATTTGCTCACAAAGGAAGGTGGTGTCTGTGGAAAAATTAACTTAACAAACTGCTGTTTACAACTAGATGACCAAGGTAAAGCTATTGAGGAAATCACCACTAAAATGAGAAAAACTGCCCATGTCCCCATCCAGACTTGGACTGGAGTCATGGACACCAGCTGGTTCTCAGGGATTTTCACTGATTGGAAGAGAATTGGGTTCCTTATCCTGCTGACTTTTGGAGGATTACTAGTAATCCCCTGTCTCATTCCCCTGGTCCAAAAAGCTTATAACTTCCACCTTATCAGGAATGACTGTGATAGCCTTCCCCACCAACCCAACCAAAGAGAAACCAGCAAAAGTAATGATTCTCACCACAGTCCCAAAGGAATATGCACCCCTAGTTTCCAGATAGCAGTAAACATACTGCCAATTTGAAAAGGGAAATGAAGAGAAATTGGATTGATCTCAGGCTAAACTAATTAACACTATTTCGCTTCTGTACACCATGCTTGTGCAGGGAAAACACCATTTACCTTAAAAGCTCAGGGAAAACGCCATTTACCTTAAACAAAAGGAGTCACGTACCTGGATGCAAATGAAATGGTGATGCCTAATGAATTGATGACACATAACTATTTTTTTCCCCAAACAATTTTATTGATTTTTCCCTTTTTACACCAGAAAGCTTAAGAAACAGTGTGGAGATAGGGTAATCAGTTAGGTACAATAACATCATACATATATGGCTCAAATAATGCTCCTTAAAATTTCCCTCTCTAACAATTAGAATAGTATAGTCAAACTAATACATTTCTAGGTAAGATTAATTCATTAATACCTTCCTAAATAAGAATTCAATTAATCAATAGAAATTATCAACAACCTTTCATCGATGTAAATCAAACCCTGTTTTTAGGTTTATTAATTTCCAAATACCATATCTAACTTAGCCTTAAACAAAAATATTATTTACAATTCGGGTGTCCATAATTTCTCTTATTTAAGCATATTATTTCCATAATTACATTCTTACATTTCTCAACTATATTCTATTTCTTATTCAGTAATTCTTCATTTATTAATTTCATCTCTTCCATCATTACAATCTTTTTATCATTATAGCTCCACAAATTAGCTATCATATCTAATAATAAAAAAGCATAGGAAAAATAGAAAAAAAAATAATAGAAAGAAACAAAAAGAGACCAAGAAAAAGAAAGAGAAAAGAAGGAAGATCTATTATTCCAAAAGATATATTCTTACTATATTTCAATATTAAATTCTAAATCTTATCCTAAAAACACCTTTTAAAAATCCAAATCCAAATCAATCCACATCTCTATAAAGCCGTTGCAACCCATAAATGTAATGTTAAATTCCATATTTATATCTTATTCTAGCTTTCTTTCTGTTCCAAACGGGTTTCCATAGTAAGACCTCTAAGTCCACAAATAAAACTCCCTCCATTTCTTGCCATAACGCATAAATCAGGGGAGAATCTTCCATTGTCCATTTTAATAGGCTAGTGAAAAAGTTGTAGCGATTCTCAATAGCTCGTGGTTGAACATCCATCTTCATCTTTTTAGAAGTTGCGTCTAGTTTAATTACAGTCACTTTTGAATCATCCAAAGTCTCAATAGATTGTCTATAAAATAATGTAGAGACTTCTTTAATATTATTTTGCTCTCCTCCTGTTGGTTTTTTATCTATCAGGTAATCAGTTGGAGTCTGGAGATCAGCCTGCCCTTCTGGGGTAACATCCTTAGTTTCTGTGCTAAGAGTCATTTGTTCATTAGCATCAAAGGTTTTTTCCAGTGTAGGTTGGTAGTCCTGTTGTAAGTTTAATTCCTCCATCTCAGTAAATTGTGAATAAGGTTGAAGACGGGTCTCTTGAGTATATATCCCTTCTGCTGTTTCTTGGCTTACAAAGTGCTCACTTACACCTTGCGCTTTAATTTGTCGTTGAAAAATAATCTCTTTTATATAGGCAATTATTTGTTCAGTATTTTCTAGAATTTTGTCCAATATATACTTGTAATTGAAATCTGGACAGAGTTCCTCCATTTCAGTAGTATATAAAGCCATTATTCTTTTGGTGGAGGCTGTATTTAATAACAATCAGTCAATATCCGCTTCCACCCAGCTATACAGCTTCTTTATCTTTCCCTTTTGAGATAATTTGAAGGTCAAAGTCAGACTCAGAGTCCAAAAAAAGGAATAACAATTGCAGTAAATAATTTCACCACAAGATGTCCCCAGAGGATTAACCAGTTGTTCAGTCTTTCCAGACCCCCAATAAAAATATTTTTCCCTCTTTTCCTTTTTTCCTTCTTTTCTTTAGTTATAAAAATAGTAAAAAACAATAATAAAAAAATTCCTCCAAATTGCTAGCATATTAAGCTTCTGTAACAAGAATTTTAGGACTCCCAAATATTCAAAAATAAAATCAACCATTGAAAAAGTTAAAATTAATTTTTCTTTTGTTCCAAGGCTTTCCTTCCCCCATCAACAAAGCCGCTTAAAAAAGATATGGAAATGATTCCAAAGGCTTTTCACAGGAATAAATAGGAAAGGGAGAGGCAAGGAAAGGTCTCGCCGAATCTTCCACGGTGGTTCTATTTCGCTTAGATATTCTTGTGGCTTACGGCTGGTGCAGCTAAGTGATCGGCCATTTTACTGACCAATCTTTACTCCGTCGGCCCAAAGGAACTCGCTTGGACAGCAGAGGGCACTGCTGCCCCTCTGCAGTCAAACAGGCAGCCTCCTTAATGGTGGTCACCCCTCCAGGGTGACTTTCGACCCAATCAAGGGTCTACCGGTGGGGAAAACTCAGCCAGCAAAGAGAGAAGCCTCTCTGCATGACTGCAGCGCTGCGACCCGGAACTGGAAGCCGATGACATATAACTATTGTTTGACCATTTAAAAGCCAGACTTCTGGTTCCAACCTGTAGCAATGCGGCTGGGGGATTGTGGGGCTCTGCACCCCATGGCTGATTTTACCCTGCCAGGGGACCCTAAATGGGTCAAAAGTAGCCCCAGAGAGGCGACAAAGAAGGAGGGGCACCCTGATGATCGTGGAATGATGACAGTTGATCCTCTTGATCCGAGGGAAGCCCTCCAACCCGACAGGAGAAAGGCTAGCTGCACATCAGTGTCTAGCCCAAGCTACCAGCAGCCGAAGTCCAAAAGCACGAACTGGAACAACAGTGAACAGCGTGCTTGAAACTGGTTGAGAATATCGATCTTCTCTCGTCTATTTTGTAACTGATTCCCTGGAAAAGATCCTCAAAGCAAGAAATACTCCAAAAGTGAGGGAGGGGACTAAATCCCTACCCCTCCATAGATGGAAGTGGCGAATTAACTTCTAAGGGGGAAACAAATATACTGAAATGAAATTAATAACACTATAGTCTGGATAAATCTGAAAATTAAGAAAACCATTAAGATCTTACACCCTAAAGAGTCTTGATGAAATTATAAAAATAATAATAATTTCTTTGTTTGAAAAAGTTGGAAAATAAATAACTACTGACATCTAGTGGAGAATTAGAGCATAAAACAACAGCAACTCTGACTCAGAAATTGGCAAGATGCCCAGAAACAAAGAATAATCTGTTCCCTTGAACTTTAATAAACTTCAACCAAAGCAAAACAGCTGGGAACAAAGAAAGAAAACATACTGGGCCATCTATAAGCTTAAAAAATGTCTGCAGAAAGAAAACTTTAACTGTTTTCTAAGCTCAAGAATTGTTTGCAGAAAAAGGAAAACTTTGATTCTTGACTAATCTTCTAGGGGGGAATTTACTAGAAGGCTTCAAGGTGGTTAAACATTCTGGATTGCAACTCTGACTGGTTGGTAATTGACCCCTGAATAGAAGAATTG
Organism: Crotalus helleri; assembly: GCA_024509115.1. NCBI lineage: Eukaryota > Metazoa > Chordata > Lepidosauria > Squamata > Viperidae > Crotalus > Crotalus helleri. The sequence goes on from JAKSXO010000008.1 coordinate 37,773,890, forward strand.
TTATAAAATACCACTTTCACTGATGCCTTGCCAATTGGAAACACATTGGATTACAAAAACCATATATAAAGATAAGAACTATATAAGATTTGGTTGTTTGGATTTTGAGATTGGCTGGTTTGATAAGGCTAATTACAGAGACTATGGTACTGGTGAAAGACTATTTGGAGGGAGGAGATGAAATGGATATTGCATATTTATCTAAAAGGGACAGGAAACCACACCTAACATTCCCTTCTGAAAGATCTAGCCTAGAACATCAGAGATCTGCAGGAGTAGTACTCCAAGACAAGACAAGTACTTTTAAGGAGGAAATGTACGTAATGCTACAACAGATTCAAATGATAATAGTTTCGAACCATGATGAGATCAAAAACAACTTTGATGACATAAATGAGCACATCTTCAATCTAAACCTACAATTAAAAAACTCTCAGAAAATGACAATAAAGAATGAACAAACAAATCAGATAACAGAACATAAACTATAAGAAAGTGACTTAAATGGGGAAGCTACAAATGAAGAGAACTACAACTTAACACAAACAGAAAAAAATCTACAAGATTTTACCACAACAATGAAAATGGAAAAGATATTTTATCTGTCAGGACTTCAAAACAAATTCGAGGATAAGAAAGAAGGTTTAACAAAATGGATTATAGAGCTGCCAGGAAAATCATCAGAGTCTGAGAGACAAAAGGACAACTTGTCCTTCTCATTCCCAACAACATTTACAAAAATACAGGAACTTCCTGGCAAGCGGAATATACTAACTTGGAAAGCTACTTGGCAAAAGAAGAAGGCTAGAGTTAGACTTAAGAGATCTGATTCAACTTACCAGATGGAGTACTACATAATAATGATTAAACATTTGTTTGAATATGGTTAAAAGAATAGATAATTTTTGATATAAAGGGGCTCTATAGTAAGAGGGATAAGAGATATAAGTAGTATAGTATTTTTTTACAATATATGAAATGTTAAAATACAGAGATGATGTATGTGAATGGAAAGTTTGGACATTTAAAGGTAATTGATTTTGAGAGAATTATGACCGAGAAGAATGATTTGAATATTGAGGGGAAATTAAGCTTAAATAAGAATTTTGAAAAGAGGACATATAGTGACTTAACAAGATGACTTTTATAAATATAGTTGAAATATAAGCCGTTCAGAAAAGATGTTATATGTGGATATTATAGGATATATAAGTAGTATACTATTTTTATAATATATGAATGAAATATGAAAATATTGGGATGGTGTATGTAAATGAAAAGTTTGGATATTTAGGTAATCAAGTTTGAGAAAACTATGACTGATAAGAATGGTTTGACTACTGAGGGGAAATTAAGTTTAAATAAGATTTTTGAAAACAGGACACATAGTGACCTAATAAGATGACTTTTACAAATACAAGTGAAGCATAAGTTAATTAGAAAAGATATTATATATGGATGTCATTGTTATTTGTACAAACACAAAAAATGTTTATATCCAACCTTGTATGCATTGAAACTATTAAGAATTATATTTATCTAATGTTGATAAAGGAGAATACTATTGGAAGAAGGGAAGATCAAGGAAACATACTATTGGAACTTCCTGTTGGCGTTGCCGCGCTGATGGCAGCTTTCTTTTAGCCGTCCGCCCTGGGATTGCATAAAAGCCGGCGGGGACAGCAAAAATCAGCTGTTCTGAGGCTTAAAACCTCTTTCCTTGGGAGAAGAGGAAGAGGAGAGCTTCTTGGGAAAAGGTAGAGCTCCCCTGGACCCCTATAATTTTAGGGGAGGTCGGAGGGTAGAGTTCCCTTGGAGCCCGAGTTTAACTCCGCATTCCAGGTCGTCTTTGTTCCGAAATTTAGGAGCAAAGCTAGACGCCGCTTCCACATCTGCTTCCTAAAGTGAGATCGTGAGTATTTAAAAGCAGACGGAGCTGACCAGGAGAAATTAGATTTGTGATCATCTGAGACTTTAACTCCTGAAAAGTATTTTCTTCAAAAATCTTTTTTCTTTGTTTGAAGAAAAGAAAGAGAAAGTGACAGAAGTTAAAGATGGTGCTCAGCTTTCTTGTTTGATTTTTAGTAACAAAGTTAATAGACTATTCAATATCTAAGGCAAGAACTTTCTTCTCTGTTTTGGGGATTGTATTTTCTTTTTTTTTCTTTCTGGAATTTATATTATAAGACTGTGAACTTTATATTATAAGACTGTGAATTTTATATTATGGGACTGTGAATTTTATAGAAATGGCTTCAAAACGATTTGTGTCTTCGGTTCCTAAAGTCTCTATCTCCTCTCTGATGACACAGCCTGCATCTCAAACTAAGCCAAAATCACCCCCTCCTTCTCCTCCTCCACCTGCGTTTTCACTTAAAGATTTACAAGATGCTTTTAAAAAACTGCTTTAGATACTAAAGAAGAGGTGGCTGATCTTTTGGACATTAAAATGGCTTCGGAGAGGGCTGCAATGGCAGAATTATTGGCGGAAAAGAATAAGGAAATGAGGGATGATATTTTGTTTGCTTTTCAAGGTCTTGTGGTGCACATTGAGAGGATTGATGACAGACTGGATGAAGTCTCAGAAAAAGCAGAGAAATTGGAAAGTAAAGTTGATGATGTTGAGAATAAGATAGAGATGACACAGGATGAATTACTTATTTCACAGTATAGGGACATGGAAGTAGTGCTGTGTATTAGAGGCTTGAAAGAAAATCCGCAAGAAGATTTAAGAGAGTTAGTGGTTAAAGATATTGCTTTTAATTTGGGATGGAAACCGGAAGAAATTTGGGATGGAATCGAAAAAATTTTCAGGGTAAATTCATGGATTGCCAGACAAAGAAATTTACCTAGAGATGTGGTCATACATTTTTCTAGAAGATTAATCCGTAATGAAATTGTACAAGCTTTTTACAAACAGAGATTTCAAATTGCAGATCAAGATGTAATAATTTTAAAAGAAATACCTCCAAAAATTTTAAGAAAAAGAAAAGAATTTACTTTTTTATCGGAGGAGCTTAAACGTCGTCAAATCCAGTTCAGATGGGATATTCCAGCGGGGATAGTGGTGAACTACCTAGGAACGCATTACAGATTAAATACAGTTTTAAAGGCTAAAGATTTTTATTCTTCCATTCTGAAGGCAGTTTCGCCCGTATCTCCCCAAGCTAGTAAAACTGGAGACGAGCAAGTAATTGGAGGTGCGATTGCTGGAGATTTACAAGCGGAGCCTGCTTCACAGGCTTTGGAGATAAAAGAACAAAGGATGACTCGTGCAGCTTACAGACGCAGGGAAAAGATCAGAAGCAAAAGGTTAGTGAAAAAATAGAAACCATTGTTACAGAGCCTGTGGGAGGAGCAAGACCAAAGAGATCTTCTACAGCTGATCTACAGGTCATGCTTCAAAGGCTTCAAGCAGCCACGGATGGCAAAGCTTCTGACATGGAATGTTAATGGCTTGAATTCACCACAGAAAAGAAAAAAAGTATTTCATTATTTGAAACAATATAACAATGATGTAGTATGTTTGCAAGAAACTCATATAACTTCGAAGGACTCTAAATATTTGATAAATTCTCATTTAGGATCACATTTTACAGCTCCTGCCCCAGGGAAAAAAGGGGGAGTTGTAATCTATGTTAAAAAAATTTATTGGCTAAATTAATTGACTCTGATTCTCAAGGAAGATATGTTATTATTGAGTTAGTATTACAAGGCAAGAAATTCCTTATTGTTGGACTATATGCTCCAAATCAACAACAGAAAAAATTTTATAAGTTTTTGCATGGAAAAATAAATCAGTTGGATTATAAATCAGTTATTTTGATGGGTGATTGGAACGGAGTTTTGGACACAAGGAAGGACAAAAAGGGTTCTTTTAAAACTTTTAATCAAACTAGATTACCTAAAGCTTTTTTGATATGAAAGATGACTTGGAACTTATTGATATTTGGCGAGAAAGGAATTCAAATGAAAAAGACTTTACTTTTTATTCTGACAGACACCAATCATTTTCTAGGATTGATTTTTTCTTGATTACTACTGATCTTCTTTCTAGGGTTAAAAAAGTCAAGATTTTTCCTAGAACATTGTCTGACCATAGCCCTGTCTGGTTGGAGTTATTGGTGGAAGATGGGAGTAGAAGATCTTGGAGACTGAATGAAAATTTATTTACACGGGAGGAGCTGGTGCAGAAGTGCAGAGAACATCTGAAGGAATTTTTTGTCCTAAATATGAATAAGGGTACTTCAATGTCTATGGTGTGGGACGCTAGTAAAGCCTATATGAGGGGAGTTTTGATTCATATAAACAATGCTTTTAGGTCTAAACTGACACAAAAACGTAAAGAAATTGAAGAAGAGATTAAATTTAAAGAAAAGGATTTTGTTTTGAATCCAACGGATAATAAGTTAAAGGTTTCTATAAATCTGCTTAGGGAGCAATTTAATATGTTAATGGCAGACCAGGTTGCGACCAATCTGCGTTATATGAGACATAATACTTTTTGTAATGCGAATAAGCCTGGGAGGTGGTTGGCTTATCAATTATGTAAGAAACAGAAGGCGAGAATTATAGAGAAAGTAAAATATAAAGGTAGTGAAGTTTATCAACAGAACTTGATTAAAAAGTGTTTTTTAGATATTTATACAAAATTATATGCTAGTGATAATATACAGGTTTTAGATGTAGAGAAGTATTTACAATCAGTACACTTTCCTAAACTTTCTAATGAACAACAAAATGTGATGAATTGTTTAATTACTTCATAGGAAATTGGCTTTGCTATTAAACAGTTAAAGATTGGAAAGGCTCCTGGTACAGATGGATTAACGGCTAAGTATTATAAAATGTTATTTCAAGAAATGATAGAGCCATTAAAAGAACTTTTTAATAGTATCTTGTTGGGAGCTTCGATCCCTCCTTCTTGGAGAAGGGCTTTTATATCATTGATTCCGAAGGAGGATCAAGATCTCACTGAACCTAAAAATTATAGACCCATATCTCTTTTAAATGTAGATTATAAGATTTTTTCTAAAGTTTTGGCAAATAGATTAATGCAGGTTATGAAGGATTTGATTCATAGTGATCAGTCAGGATTTATAACAGGAAGATATATGAAAAAAAACACAAGACAAATTATCAATTTAATTGAGTATTTGGATAAGAATAATCAGATTCCTGCGGCTTTTATATTTTTGGATGCTGAGAAAGCTTTTGATCAATTAGACTGGCAATTTTTATTCTCATTAATAGAGAAAATGAATTTTGGAGACAAGTTCTTACAAGCTCTCAAGGCTATATATCAGCAGCAGTCTGCTCAAATTATTATTAATGGGGGATTGACAGAGACTTTTAATATTGAAAAGGGTACAAGACAAGGTTGTCCATTATCTCCTTTGTTATTTTTTTTAACAATGGAGATTTTGTTAATTCAAATTCGAGAGTCTACATTACTTAAGGGAATAAAAATAAATAAGAATGAGTATAGATTGAGACCCCTTTATGGATTACTGCCTTGTCGTGGCGAAGGGGCTTGCATAACTCAATGAAGCTATAAGCTATGCCGTGCAGGGCCACCCAAGATGGACAGGTTATAGCAGAGAGTTCTGACAAAATGTGATCCACTGGAGAAGGAAATGGCAAACCACTCCAGTATCTTTGCCATGAAAACCCCATGGACAGTACCAAAAGGCAAAAAGATATGATGCTGGAAGATGAGCCCCTCAGGTCGGAAGGTGTCCAATATGCTACTGGGGAAGAGCAGAGGGCTAGTACTAGTAGCGCCAGAAAGAATGAAGTGACTGGGCCAAAGCCGAAAGGACGCTCAGCTGTGGATATATCTGGTGGTGAAAGGAAAGTCCGATGCTGTAAAGATTTTTTCTCCATAGGAACCTGGAATGTAAGATCCATGAATCAAGGCAAGCTAGACGTAGTCAAAAAAGAGATGACAAGACTGAACATCGACATCTTAGGAATCAGCGAACTAAAATGGACAGGAATGGGTGAATTTAACTCAGATGACCATCAGGTATACTACTGTGGGCAAGAATCCCTCAGACGAAATGGAGTAGCCTTCATAGTCAATAAAAGAATAGGAAAAGCAATACTGGGATACAATCCCCAAAATGACAGAATGATTTCAATTCGAATCCAAGGCAAACCATTCAATATCACAGTAGTCCAAATCTATGCCCCAACCACTGGTGCTGAAGAGGATGAAATTAACCAGTTTTATGAAGCCCTACAGCACCTTATAGAATTAACACCAAAAAATGATGTCCTTATCATCATGGGGGATTGGAATGCTAAGGTAGGAAGCCAAAAGATAACTGGAATAACAGGCAAGTTTGGCCTTGGAGTACAAAATGAAACAGGGCACAGGCTAATAGAATTTTGTCAAGAGAATACGATGGTCATAACAAACACTCTTTTCCAACAACCCAAGAGACGGCTCTACACATGGACATCACCAGACGGTCAACATAGAAATCAGATTGACTATGTGCTCTGCAGCCAAAGATGGAGAAGCTCTATACAGTCAGTAAAAACAAGACCAGGAGCTGACTGTGGATCAGATCATGAGCTTCTCATTGCAAAATTTAGGCTTAAATTGAAAAAAGTAGGGAAAAGCACTAGGCCACTCAGGTATGAACTAAATCATATTCCTGATGAATATACAGTAGAGGTGACAAATAGATTTAAGGAATTAGATCTGATAGACAGAGTGCCTGAAGAACTATGGATGGAAGTTCGCAACATTGTACAAGAGGTAGCAACTAAAACCATCCCAAAGAAAAAGAAATGCAAGAAAGCAAAATGGCTGTCTGAGGAAGCTTTGCAAATAGCTGAGGAAAGAAGGGAAGCGAAAGGCAAGGGAGAAAGAGAAAGATACACCCAATTGAATGCAGAATTCCAGAGAGTAGCTAGAAGAGATAAGAATGCCTTCTTAAATGAACAGTGCAAAGAAATAGAAGAAAACAACAGAATAGGGAGGACCAGAGATCTCTTCAAGAAAATTGGAGATATGAAGGGAACGTTTCATGCAAAGATGGGCATGATAAAGGACCAAAATGGCAGAGACCTAACAGAGGCAGAAGAGATTAAGAAGAGATGGCAAAACTACACAGAAGAACTAGACAAGAATGAGCTTAACATCCCAGATAACCACAATGAGATGGTCATTGACCTCGAACCAGACATCCTAGAATGTGAAGTGAAATGGGCCTTAGAAAATCTGAGCAACAACAAAGCTAGTGGAGGTGACAGTATTCCAGCTGAGCTATTCAAAATCTTAAAAGACGATGCAGTAAAAGTGCTACACTCAATTTGCCAGCAAATTTGGAAAACTCAACAGTGGCCACAGGATTGGAAAAGGTCAGTTTACATTCCAATTCCAAAGAAAGGCAATGCCAAAGAATGTTCAAACTATCGCACCATTGCACTCATTTCACATGCTAGTAAAGTTATGCTTAAAATCCTACGAGCTAGACTCCAGCAGTATGTAGATCGAGAACTACCAGAAGTACAGGGAGGATTTCGAAGAGGCAGAGGAACTAGAGATCAAATTGCCAACATACGCTGGATCATGGAGAAAGCTAGGGAGTTCCAGAAAAACATCTACTTCTGCTTCATTGACTATGCAAAAGCCTTTGATTGTGTGGATCACAACAAATTGTGGCAAGTTCTTAAAGAGATGGGAGTACCAGACCATCTCATTTGTCTCTTGAGAAACTTATATGCGGGTCAAGAAGCAACAGTGAGAACTGGACACGGAACCACTGATTGGTTCAAAATTGGAAAAGGAGTCCGTCAAGGCTGTATACTGTCGCCCTGCCTATTTAACTTATATGCAGAGCACATCATGAGAAAGGCAGGGCTAGATGAATCAAAAGTTGGAATTAAGATTGCCGGGAGAAATATCAACAACCTAAGATATGCAGATGATACCACTCTAATGGCAGAAAGTGAAGAGGAACTAAAGAGCCTCTTGATGCAGGTGAAGAAGGAGAGTGCAAAAGTAGGCTTGAAACTCAACATTAAGAAAACCAAAATCATGGCATCCGGCCCTCTCAATTCCTGGCAAATAGATGGGGAAGAAATGGAGGTAGTGACAGATTTTATTTTTCTGGGCTCCAAGATCACCTCAGGTGGGGACTGCAGCCAAGAAATTAAAAGACGCTTGCTCCTGGGGAGGAAAGCTATGGCAAATCTAGACAGCATACTAAAAAGCAGAGACATCACCCTGCCAACACAAGTGTGTATAGTCCAGGCCATGGTTTTCCCAGTTGCAATGTATGGCTGTGAAAGTTGGACCATAAGAAAGGCTGAGCACAAAAGAATTGAGGCCTTTGAACTATGGTGCTGGAGAAGACTCCTGCGAGTCCCTTGGACTGCAAGGCGTTCAAACCGGTCAGTCCTAGAAGAGATCAACCCTGACTGCTCTTTAGAAGGCCAGATCCTGAAGTTGAAACTCAAATACTTTGGCCACCTAATGAGAAGGAAGGACTGACTGGAGAAGGGCCTAATGCTGGGAAAGATTGAGGGCAATAGAAGAAGGGGACGACAGAGAATGAGATGGCTGGATGGAGTCACTGAAGCAGTAGGTGAGAACTTAAATGGACTCCAGAAGATGGTAGAGGACAGGAAGACCTGGAGGAACGTTGTCCATGGGGTCGCGATGGGTCAGACACGACTTCGCAATTAACAACAACAAATAGATTGAGAGATTTTGCAGATGATTTGGTGTTAACTTTACAACAACCGACTCAATCGGTTAGTTATTTATTGGAACTTAGAACTCAATATGGGAAAGTTTCTGGTTTGAAAGTAAATAACAATAAGACTAAGATATTATCTAAGAATATGACTGAGAAGGAAAATGAAACTTTAGTTAGACTTACAGGTTTTCAGATAGTGAAGAAGGTTAAATATTTGGGAGTATTTATAACTGCTTCTAATGGAAAATTATATAAGAATAATTATGAATATTATGGACAAAAGTACAAAAGGATTTAAACGATTGGAAAAAATTGCAATTGTCGTTGTTGGGGAGAATTTCAGCTGTTAAAATGAATGTTCTACCAAAGTTTCTTTTTTTGTTTCAAATGATACCCATTTTAAAAAAAGATGCTAATTTGGATCAGTGGCAGAAGGGTATCAATAAATTTATATGGGCTGGGAAGAAACCAAGGGTAAAGTTTAAGATTTTGCAAGATGCTCGAGAAAGAGGAGGGCTTAAAGTACCTAATTTGAAATTATATTATGATGCAGCCGCATTAACTTTGATAAGTGATTGGCTTAATTTAACAAACAAAAATATTCTCTTTTTTGAAGGGTGGGATTTATTATATGGATGGCATGCATATTTAATTTTTAATAAGAAAGTTGATCGGGCTTTTAAATCGCACATTTTAAGAAGTGCCCTACTTCGAGTCTGGAAGAAGTATTATTATAGGTTAAATTATAAAATACCTATTTGGGGGATTCCTGGACATGCAATTGAGGGAATCTCTAAGGGGATGAATTTTGAAAAAATTTCGTATAAAGAATTACTTATATGGTTAGGTAATGACTGGCAATTAAAATCTTTAGATGTATTAAGGCAGGAAAATATTTTACAGTCATGGTTTCAATATTTATAAATAGTGGACAGATGGACTTTAGATAAGAAAGTGGGAATAACATCAGGAGATGAAAATCTGGTAATTCAGATTAAAGATCAGAATAAGGCTCATATAAAAAGAATTTATAGTGTGTTAATAGAATTGGATTCGGAAACGGAATTGGTTAAAGATTGTATGGTTAAATGGGCTCAGAATATTCAGGAACAGATCCCATTGGATTTATGGGAGATAATTTGGACCAGAAATGTTAAATTTACACAGGCTCAAAATTTAAGGGAAAATTTTTATAAAATGTTTTATAGGTGGCATTTGGATCCTAAAAAGTTGTCTTGTATGTATCCTAATTTACAGCCTAAATGTTGGAGATGTGGTAGTTCTGATGCAACCTATTTTCATATTTGGTGGACTTGTAAAAATATTAAGGCTTTTTGGATTATGATTTGGTGGAACATTCAAAATATTTTTAAAAGGAAGATAAAAGTTTACTCCTCAACTATTTTTATTAGGGATTTTTGAGGATTTTGATGTTAAAGAAACTATTTTAATGTTGAATTTAATTACAGCAGCAAGGTTATTGATAGGTCAATATTGGAAGAAAGATTCATTGCCTACATTAGAAGAATGGACACTTAAGGTTTCTAATTTAGCAGAAATGGCTAAAATTTCTGCTTATTTAAAGGATCATACACAAGAAAGATATATTATGGTATGGAGAAGATGGATAGATTATATTCAGATTAAATATGGAACTAAAAAGTTCCATTTATTTTATGATTAAATCTTTAAAAAAGAAAAAATAATAAGTATTATTTTTTTATAATAATTGTTTATATAATAATTGCTTACAAATGGATTTGTTTATAATATGTTATTAAGGTTTAAAGGGAGTTAAGGGTTAAGTATGATTTTAATTGTTGTATAAATTGTTAAATTTAATTAGATTATGTTTAATATATTCGTTAAATTTAATTAGATTATGTTTAATATGCTTGTAATACCCTGTATTTGGCTCTGGGAAGTGGGGGGGGGGGGGGTAGGGGGGTGGGGATGGGTGGGTTATTTTGTTAATTATTAATAAAACTTTTTAAATAAAAAAAGGAAACATACTATTAATTAATATATTGATCATGAAATTATAGAAATTAATCATTATTGATTGTTTTTTCAAATATATGAACCCAGACAACACGCTGTTTACTAAGCACTAAAGATTGTTATTGTAAAAAATCAATATAATATACTTTAAAAAAAAGCCAATCAAACCACTTCCTTGTCCCCTTGCTGTCTCGTGCTGTTTTGATTGGGCAAGACTCTGTATGAAAAACAGTGACCACCACCCCCCCTTGGCTTTTCTCGGCCAATTAAAGAGCTGTTTTTTTCCTATTCCTGAAACCTTCGTCTGAGTTTCTGCTTTGGCTTGTGAGAGTCTCAGATTTTATTTGCCAGTGAAACCTTACACTTTCATTCTCCACCATTCCGTCAGAACTGAAGAAGCTTCTTGGATGAGAAGCAAAATGTCTTCAAGGAAAACCAAAGAAAGTCCAATTGCCTTTTGAAAAAGCACCTTTGGGAAAACCATGACCTGGATGACTGAGAATCTCCATAAGCACTGACTAGTGTTGTTTTAGGGTTAGGGTTACTGAAGAACACAATATTTAAGAGAGTTTTGTAAAAGGCCCTCAGCAGACTTCCTCAATGTAGTGCCACCTTGTTATGTTTTACTACAGTGCCTATCATCCCCAGAGAGCTGCCTTAAGGCTAAAGTATAAATAGCGTGAGAGAGCTATGATTGGCTCTCCAAACATATATTCCTTTATTGCAAAAGGGATAAAAGCTCCCTGGTTGTGGGGGTTGCTAACTTTTTGAAATGATAAAATACAAAAGAAGACTTTATTTTAACTCCCATGCTGATTTCTTGATTGAAATGGGTTCTTGAAATAAATATTAACTCCCTGAATGAAGTGAGAGAACCAGCTTCATTGTGGCGGTCTGTTTTTCCTGATCCAGAGCTTATGGCAGCCTTGTGCAAGGGAAAGTTAACTTTCTCTCCCTTTCTACTTTCCCAGTTGAATTACAGCCTCCATGCCCAAGTTGCAGGTTGTAAGGGGAAACTAATGAACTAAAGAAAAGTGCATCAGAACATTCAGTCACACATCTGCCATGTTGTGCTTTGTTGTCTCCTCGTAAATCTCCCCAAACTCAAGATGGATTAGAAATGGTGGGGTTCATGAAGTCCCAATCCATTTGGAAGGCCCCAGATTTGGAAAGGCTTTCCAAAATCAGTAGAAAGGAGAAAAGCAAAAAATAGTATTAACAGTCCAATTTCAGAATGAACCGTGGATAGAAAAAAATCAAAGTCAAGTAACTTGAGATAGATAACATTTATTGTCATTGTTTGCTGTTGGCACATTGGCACACATTAAAAATGAAATTTAGTTGCTTGCTCTCAAAGTGTACACACATACATAACACACATTTAAACATGCTATATACAGCATATTTATAAACCTACACCCTTACATATAAATACATATAAATATTAATCATTGTCCATCTTGAATAAATAATGGAAAGAGGAAGCTTTAGAGTTCATAAGGTTAATACTGTATGGAATGAAACTATGACTGAATCTGGATGTTCTGCTTTGGATACCATGAAGCCTCCTCCCAGAAGGTAACAAGGAAAACAAGTCATGAAGAGGATGTGTAGTGTCCCAGACAATCTTGTGGACCCTGCTCAAGCAACGCTTATATGCTATGTCCTGGATGGAAGGGAAGGAACTGCCAATAATCTTTTCTGCCATCCTCACCACTCTCTGCACCACCTTCCTGTCTGAAGCAGTGATGCTTCCAAACCAGACTGTAATGCTGTATGACAGGATGCTCTCGATCGTCCCTCTGGAGAAAGTGGTAAGGACAGGGGAAGGAAGATGTACTTTTATCATGCGACACAGAAAATGCAGGCGCTGCTGTGCCTGCTTCACCACTGTCTCACTGTTGAGTGACCAAGCCAGCCTACTCATTAACTGCACACCTAGGAATTTGATGCTGGTAACCATCTCCACAGGTGAATCATTAATGCACAGAGGAGTATGGCTGTGCCTGCCTTTTCTGAAATCAACAATGTTCTCTTTGGTTTTTCCAATGTTTAAAACTAGGCTGTTTTTCTTACACCAGTTCACCAAACCCTCAACCTTCTTGCAGTAAACACCCTCACTGTCATCTTGAATAAGGCCCACTACTGTTGTATGGTTGGTGGCAAACCTAGCACAACAGAGTGAACAGCAGCGGACGTAGGACGCAGCCCTGAGGAGAACCTGTGCTCAAGAAAATGGTGTTAGAAATATTTGTTCCAGCTCGCACATACTGGGGCCTATTAGTAAGAAAATCAAGAATCCAGTTGCACAAAGGAGTGTTTAAGCCTAAAAGGCCCAATTTGTCTACTAGATGCTGGGGAATGATTGTATTAAATGCCGAACTGAAGTTGACAAACAACAAATGCACATGAGTACAGTATTTCTTTCCTCTAAGTGCTTCAAACTCAGATGGAGAACAGAAGAAATAGCATCCTCTGTGGAGCTATTTGGTCAGTAAGCAAACTGAAGCAGATCAAATGCTGGAGGGACCCTAGATACAATAATGTCCTTTATCAGCTTCTCAAAGCATTTCAGAATGATGGATGTCAGTGCAACCAGACAGTAATCATTGAGACCTGTAATTGTGGACTTTTTTTGGCACTGGCAAAATGATGGTCGTCTTAAAACACAATGAGAGCACTGCCTGCTTCAATGAGTGATTGAAAATATCTGTAAGAACACAAGCCAGCTCATCAGCACATTCCCTAAGAACCTGCCCAGAGATGCCGCCTGATCAGGAATTATGTTACTTTACCACTTACAGGCCACAAAAAATACAACCACTTGTTAAGCAAGCCAGCATGCTATGTAAAAGAAAGAAAGAAAAAAGGAAGGCAAGGTTAGAGAACTGACATTCTCTATATAAGTGACAATGGAGTCTGATTTACCCCCAAGGCAAAAAACAAGATTAGGAAAGGCTGCAAAACCTGAACAGAGAGAAAATGAGACTGATTTGGAGAAGTGAATATTTTTTTTAATTACTGGTGGGTAAAAATTTTTACATACTTGATTACATGTTTACATACTTGTTAGCATGTCTGCATACTTGAAAAATGTTTACATACTTGATTACATACTTGATTAGACCATTACACTTAATCTAGAGAAGGCAAGTGGACTCACACTTGCCAAGAAAATCCCAAGGCTGCAGACTCCAATGGGAAAATCCATCTGGGGAGAAGTTGGTGGCAAATCACTTCTGTGGCATTCATGGCAAGAAAAGAGCATGAATATATCCAGCTAGCCACCAGGAGTGGAGTTCAAGAGACTGGACTTTGTTGTTATATCAGACATTATAAGCAAAACCAAACATAGGAGACCTATTGGGACTACACCCTCAGAAATCTCAGCTAATACAGGCATGGGAATTCTGGAAGTAAAAATTATTTGTAGAGTACCAGGTTGGTGATGAATGCATTAAATCCTTGAACAAGCTTGCCTGGTTCCTTCATTACAGTCTCACTAAGAATTAACATCTTTCCCTTTCCACAGGTGTTTCAGGAATCAGTTTTATAGATTTGAAAGACTGTTTCCCTGTTGGTTTTATTGTGATTTCATCTGTTGTATTTATTATTTATTTATTAAATGTATTTGCTGCCCATCTCATTTCAGATCGACTCTGGGTGGCTTACAGCATAAAAACATTAAAATCATCAAATATAAATATACACCCAATAAAATCACAATGCAAACAGAATAAATTCATTGACACAAGATGCAGAAGGAGGCAGCTGGATGTATTGAGGGAGGTGGGGTTAGCTCTTACTTAATCAACCAGCTCCAGTTTGAAGCTCCCCCATTGGGGCCACAAGCCATCTGGCAGAACCAGGTCTTAAGGTTCTTACAGAAAGTCAGAAGAGTGGGAGCTGATCTCACCTCAGGGCATAAGATATTCCAAAGGGTAGGAGCCATGGCAGAGAAGGCTCTTCTCCTGGACCCCACTAGCCAAAACTCCTTGCCTGACAGGATCCGCAGTATGCCCCCTGTGCTGGACCAGTAATGTAATCACCTGGCCAGAGCATGTATTAGCTATGAGAACTGTATGTTAGAATGTTTAGCATTTAAAGGATTAAGGGCTGTTTCCTTAAGAGGTGGCTTATGGGTAATGTAGTTTTAGCTGTTCAGTGAATCCTATGTTTAACAAGTCAGTGGGAGGGGCTACTAAGTAGGAATGCCTTTGTCTGAAATGAGCATGGGGATGCATGCGGAGAGACATCGTCTATAATCACGCACCCCCACCTCAGTAGCTGATCTGCACCAACCCAAGTAAATAGCACCCCCCAGAGGTGAAAGAAGGAACTTCGCTGAAATTTCTAACCATGCAGAGTGTGTCCCTGGTGGTCAAAGAGCGAAGTTCACTGAGTTCATCCAAAGTACCCAGCGCCCCCTAGTAGGGAAAGAGTGAACTTCACCTGAAGTAATCACTCACACAAGCAGTGACCCCTAGTGGTGCCTCTGCTGAGGGCAAATTAAGGAGAAAAAAGCAGCAAATTAACCTTGCTTATTATCACAAAGCTGTAACGGCCAGGTGGAAATTTATGAGGGAGCCAGTCAGAGGTCAGTAATCTCCAGGTGGGCAACCACATGCAACGTGGTTCTAAGAAGACAGAATTTAGCTGGCTTTTCTCTAAGTGCCCCCTAGTGGTTAAAGAAGGAACTTCACACAAGCCTTTAATCATGCACAGAGAGAGCCCTCTAATGGACAAAGGGTGAACTTCACTGAAGAGCACCCTGGTGGCTGATCCACAAGCAGAGACCCCTAGTGGTCAAAGAGTGAACTTCGCTGAAGTACCCACAGATGCAAGCAGAGACCCCTAGTGGTCAAAGGATGAACTTCGCTGAAGTACCCATGCATGCAGAAGACCGCCCCCAGTGGTGCCTCCACACACAGATAGCATCCCGGTGGCTGATCTGCAAGCAGTGACCCCTAGTCGTCAAAGAATGAACTTCACTGAAGCACTCACGCGAACAGCGTACCCTGCCAGCCAAGAAAGGAATTTCCCTGAAGTGGCTACCCAGATAGCGATCCCTAGTGGTCAAAGAGCTAAGTCCATTGAATTCACTTCAAAATAGCTAGGAAGTTCACTGAACCTGTCCTAGCCATGGCGGAGTGTCTCCTTGATTTAGAAGAAAGGGTTCAACCAACCAGCCTAGATGAGCCACCCCAACTAGCTGGCCAAGAAGAAATGCTGCAACCAGCTAACCTTGACCTGTACACAGAAGCTGATGTCCAAGCTCCAGTGAAGCCAAAGACATCCCAGGTACCCTATGACCTGAGGCAACAAAGAAGGCCTACAGAAGCCATGCAATCGCATCTGATGGAAAGATGGCAGTTGTGCTATGAACACCACGAAAGAAACTGGGAGAAATTACAGAAACTCTACCAAGCGCCTACAGAGGAGCTCTCCCCAGAGCGTGCGTTCTCATTAGAAGTGGATAGGGAAGAGGCTTTCTTCCAATGGACAGACTTTGAATGCCATCTCGAAAGGATCCAGTCACAACTAGGAGACCCAACAATCAATAGCATGATGCAAAGCCTCAAGCTAAAAAACAAGGAATGTACAAGGTTTCTGAAGAGTATAGACCACCTCCCAGAGACTGAGCCTTACACAAAAGTCATACCTACCGGGAGGGCTGAGTCTGAAGTTTCCCACCATTCACATGCACCACCCCAGTGATCACATGTGGCTCCCTCTCATGCCTCTGAAAAAGCTTCACCCTTTCGCCATATCTCACCACAATCCCAGGCGCATTCCAGTGTGTCACAACAATCTCATGTTACAGGCGCCTCCCGCCATTCAAAAGTGTCTTCTCGTCATAGCCAAGCATCCAGAGCCTCAAGGGCAGAGAGCTTGGCTATTCAAGCAGATATCGAAGCTGAAGCAGCCAATGCAGTCTTTCGCGTGTTAGAGGTGGAGCAACTGCAAAAGGAAGAATTGGCAAAGATAGAGGCTGATGCAGCTCAAATGAAGGCCAAACGAAAAGCCGAAGCAGCGCAGATGGAGGCAAAACAAATGGCCAAAGAGGCCAAACAGGAGGCAGAAGCAGCTCAAATGGAGGCCAAACTAAAGGCTGCTCAAGACAAGCTTGAGCTCATACAAAGCCAATGAGAAGTGGCAGATAAAACGTCAAGAGTGAAAGCCCTTCAGAAGAAACTCCAATGGGCCACCTTCTCGTGCAATTTGGAATGACCAGATGTACCAGCTCAGACCAGAATAGAGTCTATACTGAGACAACAAGAAACAGCATCCCGAGGAACTGCCCCCAGACCTGACCACAGAGGAGAAACTCGACCACCAGCCATGCCAACTGGCCAGGGAGCCGGCAACACACCATCTGAACGATGAGACACCCCCCCCCCGACAAGTAAGCACACAAGAAGTCAGGCCCCCTCAGCTTAATGTTAAGGCAGAGGAATTCAGGCCAGACCTTCAAGGTTCTTTGTCTGTGCCACTGGAAGTTAACCCCAACAAGGAGTTTTCTGAAAAAAAAATGCCAGCTGTTTGTGCCACATTTCCCTGCTCTCGGAAACCATGTTTATGAAGTTCAACAAAAAGCTGCTGATCATGCTCCAGATAACCTCAACATTGTACCAACCCAGCCTGATGGCAAACCCTGCACAGCACCATCAAATCCTCCAACACCCTGGGGAAGAAAGTTGGACTTAGGAGAATACAAGGTAGGCTTCAAATGCTGTGAGTCTCCGGAAGACATGGCCAAAGCTGGCAAAGCTAAGGGAAAGTGTCACCTGAGCAAGAGTGACAAGCACCCGGAAACCCTACATCCAGACTCTGGACAGCTACAACAAGCAGCTTCTACTCCTCCTTCAACCAAGGAGCCCCAGTACGGCTCCAAAGAGCACCCAGAAGCACCCGCCAAGGTCAACTGCACATTAGTTTGTACCAACCCACCATTCCCTGGTGAACCCCCAAGCAAAGAAATGTGTTCTGTGCCACAGAGCACAGTGGGGAGGAAAGCCACTGGACTCCACATCCAGCCATTAGATGGGAGTTCACAATTCCTACGTCCTGCAGCTGAAATCTTGGCTCCATTGAGAGTAGATGCCCCTGACACCTTTGCCTACCACGGAATGGTCAGAGGCCCAACAAGCCCATTAACTGCCTTCAAGATGGACCCTGAATGGGTCATCCCAGGAATGGTCCGTGTTGATCAACTGCAAACACCAACCCAGGTGAATATCTCAACAACCTCCATTCCTAGTAATGGAAGAGCACCTCACCTAAAACCACGCCAAGAACACTTCACACTTGTGACAACCAAACCCGTTTTGGAAGCAACAGTGTTTCAACAACTTAGCCTTGTCCATAGAGGACAAACAATTTCTGCAGCTACGTGCGTTCTCTCAGAGCACCACACACTGGGATGGGCCATGTCCGCCAGAACAGAAACAAGACTGGGAGTCATGGAGTACACTCCTAAGTTGTCTCCAAAGCATGCAAGTGCAATGCACGTATGTCTCCAGCTCACCCGCCACCGTACAAAAGAAAGAATTGTATGCTTTCTCAGATGTGTCAACGAAGGTGAATGCAGCCATAAAATACATCACAGTCTACAGTGGGAAGAGCCACATTTACGTCGTTTTCGCCACTGGAAAAGCGAAACTAACAATACAACAAGGCCACATCGCACCAAGGTTAGAACTCTGTGGTACCATATTGGTCGCAAAATTCACCAACCTGACAATGAAAATGATAGGCCTTGAGCTACAGTCCACCACCTTCTACACCAGTGGTTCTCAACCTGTGGGTCGGGACCCCATTTGGGGTCAAACGACCATTCCACGGGGGTCGCCAAACAACGCAGTCCGCCATTTTTTTCCCCCTTTTCCTTAGCTGTGCTACTCCCTTTTATTCTATTGGCTTTTGAAAGCCAATAGAATAGACTCTCTTGAATAGAGTCTAATTCTATTGGCTTTCAAAAGCCAATAGGAATTGTCCAGGCTGTCTCTGCCCTGCTGAGCCCGCCAAAAGTCCCATTCTGCAAACGGTGTTGCACCAGTTGAGTAGTCCTTGACTTACGACCGGTTGAGTAGTCCTCGACTTACAACCGGTTGGGGGTCGCGGCATTAAAAAGGTTGAGAAATACTGTTCTACACAGACAGCAAGGTGATGTCAAGCTACATATGCAACCAAAGCAGACACTTCTACGTCTATATAGGCAATAGAGTAGAAAAGATTGAAACATCTTTATTTTTTTTATTTTTTTCTCTTTTTTATTTAAAAGTTTTATAAATTTATTACAATATAAACCCCCCCACCCCTTCCCCCCTCCCCTACTTCTCAGAGCTGATTACAGGGTAAAAAATAAAATAAACAAACATAATCTAACTAACATAAACCAACTATACTATCAATCAAAACCATAACACACTTTAACTCCTTCTCCAAACAAATATTAACAAATAAAGTCAAAAATAATAAGTGTTGGAATATTCATGAACAGGAAGAGTCATGTGGTAACTCAGTCAGCCAATGGGAAGAAAGTGCTACTGAGTCTGTGCAAAAGAGTATTGAGTTAGGAGCTGGATTTCCAGTCTCAAGGTTTTGTCTCTGGTCTGTCTCTGTAAGAAGTCTTCATTAAGCTATGTTGCTGTAAAGAAGAATGGTATTGTAAATATTTTTATATAAATATAAAGTTATTTGAATCAGCTAAATGCAGTCAACTGTGAGAGCTTCTGATTTATTTTTCACCAATAGAGAAATTAAAATTCTCTAACAGGTTATGGGCCCAGAGCTTACTAAGGACTGCATTGTAATTTAAAGCTGGAAGAAATTGCCTGTGTTTAGAAAGTATAAGAACAAGGCAGAATTAGCAGAATGGCTGCAATGGAATTTAAGGAAAGCTGTGTGCCTCGTTTGGGCCAGAAGAATTACATTGTGTGGGCTGCAAAAATGGAATGTTTGCTGAAAGCAAAAGAGCTGTGGTATATTGTTGAAAATCCACCACAAGTATTTGCAGCTGCAGATCAGAAAAGCCATGATCAAGCAATGGCTTATCTCATCTTGAATTTAGATGATGCACAATTTCTAAATGTTGCAAATTTAAAGACAGCAAAGGAGATTTGGTTGAAGTTGAGAGCTGTGCACGTGAATGTTTCTGCTTGCAACATAGTGCAATTGTCAAGAAAACTTTACAGGGCCTGTTTGCAACCAGGTGAATCTGTGGAACAGCATTTAAATAAAATGCAAAGTTTATTTTTGGACTTAGAACAACATGGGATTAAATTTCCTGAGTCCCAGAAGGTTTTATTGGTGTTGAACAGTTTAGATAAAACCTGGGACACAGTTTCTGCAATATTTGAGTGCAAAGAAGAGCAAGACTTAAAGTTTGAGGCTTTAAAGGCATGTTTGCTTAATGAAGAAGAAAAACGCCATTTTAGAAGCAGCCACGAGGAGGAGAAATTCCTGAGGAGGGGGTCCAGACTGCAAGTCTCCAGAGGAGAAGAAACAAGCAGATCAGACCCAGACCAAATTGCAACAAAGGAGAGATTTTGCAAGCAGAGAGCTTCTTGCTACATTTGTGGAGCAAACAACCATCTGCAAAGGAACTGTTTGCAGAGAAACAATTTGCAGAAAAAGACATTTGTGTAAGGAAAAGGGACTGCTTTGCAAAAGGAACATTTTGGTGTTGCAAAAGTTTGCAATAGCAACAACAGAGACAAGTGGCTAATAGATAGTGGGGCAAGTCAAACAATTGTTAATGACTCTGAATTATTTTGCAGGTTTGTTCCAGTAGCACAAGAAGCTGTGGCTTTGGCAAATGGCCAGAAAGCAAAAGTTATTGGAAGAGGCGATGTAAAAATTCCATATTTGGAATCCAAGTTTACCAATGTGCTTTGTGTACCTGAGATGGAACATAATTTGTTAAGTGTGTCTAATTTAGACAAACAAGGTTTTGAGGTCATTTTTTGTAAATGGGAAATGTCTCATCAAAAGGAATGGGAATATTTGTGCAGAAGGCATAAAGGAAGATAATCTATATGTATTGCAGGGACAAAAGGTTCAATGTTCCCATATATTTAAGAATGTTGCAGAGCATGATTCATGTGTTCATCTTCTACATAGAAGACTTGGCCATGCAAGCTTTAAAGTTTTGCAGAAAATGCAAGATTTTGCAGAAGGGTTAAATTTGAAGGGATGCAAAACATATTTGGACTGTGCAGTATGCAAAGCATCAAAGTCAAAGGCATTCCCAGTTAGTAAATGTAGCACAAGACAAACAAAAAGAGTTCTAGAGCTGGTCCATGCAGATCTGGTGGGACCTATGCAAGCCAGTTTGGGAGGAGCAAAATATGCACTGGTAATTGTTGATGATTATAGCAGGTATTCGTTTTGCTACTTGCTTAGAGATAAGACAGAGGTGCTACAACAATTCAAACAGTGGGTAAGTTTTGTAGAGAGAAGGTACAGACAACAAGTGTGTCAGTTGCAAACTGACAGAGGTACTGAATTTATGTCAACTAAATTCCAACAATGGTTGGGGCAGTTGGGGATAAGACACAGATGTACAAATGCTTACACAGCAGCAGAGAACGGTGTAGCTGAAAGAAGGAATGGTGTTTTGCAAACAATGAAAGATTCATTATTGGAGGATTCTGGTATGAGCAGGTCATATTGGGGAGAAGCCATATTGACTGCAAATTATATAGTTAACAGGCTGTGGAGTTCCTCCATTAATAATACTCCATATGCCATTCTATATGGGAGAAAGCCATCACTGGCACATTTGAGAATTTTTGGAAGTACTGCATGGGTACATATTCCAAAAGCAATCAGAAGAAAGGGACAGCAAAAGGCAAGAAAGCTCAGGTTTGTGGGCTATGAGCCAGGGTCAAAAGGATATCGCTTTAGCGATGGAAGTAAAAGAGTTATAATTTCAAGATCTGCTAATTTTGCAGAACAAAATTGGGACAGAATTAATGCAAATTCTGGGTATATCTCACTTAATGACAGTGATCTGTTTAGTGACAATAACTCGTCTAATGATGAAAAAATCATTATTGAAGATGTCGGTGTTCAGGGAGGAGAGGCTGAACAAGACATGAAACCAGAAAGAATTGAGACACAGGAGCAGTTAATACCACGTAGGTCAGAGCGATGTAATAAAGGAATTCCACCTGACAGGTATTCTGCCAGCAAGGTAAAGGTTTGCAATGTGTGGTATGAGCCAAGAAGTTATAAATAGGTGTTGGCATTACCAAAAGCTGAACAAGAAAAATGGAAGGAGGCCATGGATAAAGAGATGAAATCCATGGGAGACCATGAAGTATTTAAATCAGTGACTTTGCCACAGGGAACCAAAGCTGTGAGTTGTAAGTGGATATATAAGAAAAAGGTATTGCCAAATAATGATGTACAGTATAAGGCCAGGTTAGTGGCACAAGGTTTTTTACGATTAAAGAATAATTAAGCCAATAGGTCTGATGTCTCTTCCTGTCATGAAGGGAGGAGTGTTGGAATATTCATGAACAGGAAGAGTCATGTGGTAACTCAGTCAGCCAATGGGAAGAAAGTGCTACTGAGTCTGTTGAAAAGAGTATTGAGTTAGGAGCTGGATTTCCAGTCTCAAGGTTTTGTCTCTGGTCTGTCTCTGTAAGAAGTCTTCATTAAGCTATGTTGCTGTAAAGAAGAATGGTATTGTAAATATTTTTATATAAATATAAAGTTATTTGAATCAGCTAAATGCAGTCAACTGTGAGAGCTTCTGATTTATTTTTCACCAATAGAGAAATTAAAATTCTCTAACAATAAGATAATTAAAACTAATAATAATTATCTAAGTTCTACTCAAAAGCAAGATAATACTTTAAGATTGAAATATCTTTAAGCCCTGAACAATGGCAACATGTGCCAACAGATAAGAACCTTGTGGACCAAGTTAAGTGGCCCACCTTTGCATCACAGCTGACAGAATTGATCTGTCTAAAAGGTCCTGAGTTCTTGGTTTGTCCAGACATCCTGATGCCACAGAGACCAAAACGCTATACGCTTCTAGCTCCAGCTCAACATGCCAACGTTCAACCTCAGGCACTCAGTAAATTTCTCAGACAGGATGAGAAAACGACCATCCAGACCATCTGCTTGTCCTCAATGGGCAAAGAGACAGAGAAACTGCCTTCTAGCCAATTCCTAGAACCAGCCCACTTCGAATGCTCCTCTAAATGGAGACCCCTGAGATTGGGCATAGTGTTAATCATCCTGATCACTTGTCTTAGCATCCCAAGAACTAACTTTGTAGAAGCATGCAAGGACTTACAGACTATTGAAGGTATTTGTTATGACCCAGTGACTGACAAATGCCTGAAGGCCAAAAATTACCCTCCCCATGCATCCCACATGGGAGAAGTGTGGGAGCGCATGATTGATGTACCCCACAAAATCATGGACTCTAAGTCGACAAAGACACCCACGCCCACACATGAGGTCCTCACTACCCTCATGACAAAGGTAGCAGCCATCATCAATGCTCCACCGGTGGTTCCAGATCCTTCTGTTCCCGACTATCCGGTGGTTCCAGCTTTTTCTGTTCCTGAGTTTCCTGTGGTTCCAGCTCCTGCTGTTCCTGAGTTTCCTGTGGTTCCAGCTCTTGCTGTTCCTGAGTTTCCTGTGGTTCCAGCTTCTTCTGTTCCTGAGTATCCTGTGGATCCAGGTTCCTTTGTTCCTGAAAATTTTTGGGTTCCAGTTTTTCTGACCCAGAAATTCCTTTGGTTCCAGTTTCTCCTACAGGAAGAAGACCTTGTCTTGCTGAAAGACAAGGACGCATACCAGAACTATTGGCCCATGGGACCTGTGCACCAGGCCCCATCCAGTTCTGATGGACTAGTTCACCAAGTTGAGATCCAGATTGTGAAGCCACTAGAGTCAGATCGTGACTCAAAGACTCCCATGAAAAGGCTTTGCACCAGACTGATCACCGACTTGGTCACGTTGCTGAAGAAGATCGAACTGGAAATTTGACCCTCAAACTATGTATTTGTGTTTAGCTCATGATTGCATTGTTTGATGTAACACTTGTTTATTCTGTTATAGTTGTGCGTGTTTTGTATTAACCTTATAGTTATGCATCTTTTGATACCATGTTTTTGCCTATTTTAGTTAACAGTCAGTTAGTAATGAGAATTGCATGCTTTAATGCTACATTTTTTGCTTATTCTAGTTAGTTAGTAGTGGAAATTATATTTCCAAGTGAGGAGAGTGCTGGACCAGTAATGTAATCACCTGGCCAGAGCATGTATTAGCTATGAGAACTGTATGTTAGAATGTTTGGCATTTAAAGGGTTAAGCGCTGTTTCCTTAAGAGATGGCTTATGGGTAATGTAGTTTTAGCTGTTCAGTGAATCCTAAGTCAGTGGGAGGGGCTACTAAGTTCATCACAGGATATCCTGGCTACATGCCAGCTTGTGAAGGAATGCCTTTGTCTGAAATGAGCATGGGGATGCATGCGGAGAGACATCATCTATAACCACGCTAGAGCTGATATGGAGGAATTATTGTTTTTACCTACATAAAATGGGCAAATGTACAGCATCTGGAAGCATCTTCAGAATGTAAGTTCTGTTTGTTTAAAACCATTTTCGTTGAGTTGACTGCCTGGACTTGAGTTACAAAGCATCTTAATTCAGGTTCCGGAATACCCCCTCTGATGGCATGGGTGGGGCAGGCCTGTCACATTGGGGTGAGACGGTTCCTCAAGTAACCTGGACCCATGCCATGCAGGGCTTTAAAGGTAATAACCAACACCTTGAATTACACCTGGAAGCAAACCAGCAACCAGTGCAGCTCTTGGAGCAGTGGTGTAACATGGGCCACGCTAGGGGCCCTGAGAACTGCCTGCATCACCGCACTCTGCACCAGCTGTAGCTTTCAAATGCTCTTCAAGGGTAGACCCATGTAGAGTGTATTGCAATAGTCTAAACTTGAGGTTACTAGGGCTTGAGTGACTGAGCGCAGGGACTCCTGATCCAGGAAAGGCTGCAACTGGTGCATAAGACAAAGTTGTGCAAAGGCTCTCCTAGCTGCGAGTGCCACTTGCTCTTTGAGCAGGAGTTGCCGGTCCAGGAGAACCCCCAAGTTGCAGACTGGATCCATGTAGGGGAGTGCCACCTCATCCAGAACTAAGGGTGTTAAGGTCCCAGATCTTGAAGCTCCATGCACCCAAAGCCACTCGGTCTTGCCAGAATGGTTATTATCCATTCCTTTCCCTTTTATCTTGTGCATTTATTAATGATGCTGCTCAATTTTACACTGCATTTTATTGTCTCATATCTATAGATTCCAGATCACATTTTTTAAACTGTTCAGTACACTGTCCAGGAAGATATGGTGGATCAGAAATGTAAACAAATCATTGGGTATTCTTTTTCTGTCAGCATGACTAGCTAGGGAATTCTGGGAGTTGAAGTTCACCTGTCTTAAAGTTGCCAAGGTTGAGAAACACTGTGGTAGCTCAATGTACAAACACAGTTTAGGATCAGTCGCTGAAAAGGAGGATAACAGTAATGTAATTATCACTTCTCTGAATTTTTGTCATTTGTCATTTTGTCATTTCATAGCTTTGCTTTTTTATGTTTTAATTGGCTATACAGTACACACTGAGTTTCTGTTATTGGGATACAGGGTGAAAGAGAAATTAATTTTGTCTCAGAGGTAGACTTTTACCTGAATCACTACTTCTCTTCATTTTGAAGATTCAGTGATTTATTTTCCTTTTCCCTGGACTCTTTCATATTAAGTGTACTGAATGCAAAAGAATAAAAATCTGGTAGATACAATTACATTTGTTTAACAACTGTGGTGTTTGCTGAAAAACCACCGCAAAAAAGTCATAAAATTGAGATGGTTTTATGACCATCATGACATACGGTCAGGCTCCATTACATATGTTGAGGACTTCCTGTAATCTAGTAAGTTTTGGAGACCCAAGAATGGATTTTAAATATTATAAATACATTTTTTTAAATCATTTGATTTCTATAGCCAGCCATCTCAACAAGAGGCAAACAAAGTCACTACCAAAAGCCAACATGGGTTTGTCAAAAACAGATCATGCCAGACAAATCGTATTGCATTCTTTGACCAGGTGACAAAATTAGTGGACCAGAGGAATGCTGTGGATATAATTTACTTGGACTCCAGTAAAGCATTTGATAAAGTAGACCACAACTTACTACTTGATAAGATAGAAAAATGTGGGGTAGACAGCATCACCACCAGATGGATTCGTAGCTGGCTGACCAGCCATACTCAGCATGTGGTCCTCAATGGAACTGCATCTACATGGAGGGAAGTGTGTAGTGGGGTGCCCCAGGGCTCTATTCTGGGCCCAGTGCTCTTCAACATCTTCATCAATGATTTGGATGAGGGAATAGATGGGGAACTCATCAAATTTGCAGATGACAGCAAGCTGGCAGGAATAGCCAACACTCCAGAAGATAGGCTTAAGATACAGAAAGATCTTGACAGACTTGAACATTGGGCGCTATCTAACAAAATGAAATTCAATGGTGAAAAAAGTAAGGTTCTACATTTAGGCAAGAAAAACCAAATGCACAGGTACAGTATAGGTGGTACCTTGCTCAATAGTAGTAACTGTGAGAGGGATCTCAGAATCCTAGTGGATAATCACTTAAATATGAGCCAGCAGTGTGTTGCAGCTGCCAAAAAAGCCAACACAATCCTAGGCTGCATTAATAGAGGGATAGAATCAAGATCACGTGATGTGTTAATACTACTTTATAATGCCTTGGTAAGGCCACACTTGGAGTACTGCATCCAGTTTTGGTCACCACAATATAAAAAAGATGTTGAGACTCTAGAAAGAGTACAGAGAAGAGCAACAAAGATGATTAGGGGACTGGAGG
This sequence comes from Crotalus helleri, assembly GCA_024509115.1. NCBI lineage: Eukaryota > Metazoa > Chordata > Lepidosauria > Squamata > Viperidae > Crotalus > Crotalus helleri. The sequence continues at coordinate 37,800,528 of JAKSXO010000008.1, forward strand.
CTAAAACATATAAAGAACGGTTGCTGGAATTGGGTATGTCTAGTAGTTTAATGAAGAGAAGGACTAGGGGTCACATGATATCAGTGTTCCAATATCTCGGGCTGACACAAAGAAGAGGGAGTGAAGCTATTCTCCAAAGCACCTGAAGGCAGGACAAGAAGCAATGGATGGAAACTAATCAAAGAGAGAAGTAACCTAGAACTAAGGAGAAATTTCCTGACAGTTAGAACAATTAATCAGTGGAACAACCTGTCTCCAGAAGTTGTGAATGCTCCAATACTGGAAGTTTTTAAGAAGAGACTGGACAACCATTTGTCTGAAATGGTATAGGGTTTCCTGCCTGAGAAGAGAGTTGGATTAGAAGACCTCCAAGGTCCCTTCCAACCAGTGGTGGGATTCAGCCAGTTTGCACCAGTTTGGCAGAACCGGTAGCTAATTTTTTGTTGCCCAGGCCCAGAATGGACTTCCGGAAATGGCATCCACACAGAGAACCAGTTGTTCACATATTTGAATCCCACCACTGGTGCCAACTCTATTATTATTATTATTATTATTATTATTATTATTATTATTATTATTATTATTATTATTATTATTATTATTATTATTATTATTATTATTATTATTATTATTATTGTTGACTCTGGGCAGTGTACATCATACATAGAAGTGCAATGCAGGGATAGAGGGAGAAACAGGACTGGATTTCAGCTAGGGCTAGTCCTATCACCTTTTCCTCCCTGGCATGCCTTCCTGTCTATTCTTTCCTCATTTCCTCTCCTGAAATTAAACTTGTATTGGAAAGCGAAAGACAGCATCATATTCAAATGTACATGACTTGATTGCTTCTCTGTTGATGGTTCCTAGCTACAAATGTGACTCCCACAATTCTGTTGGGAAATGTTGTGTTTCAGGTGACCTGCAGGTTCCTGGGGGGGGGGGGAGGGTGAGCTGTGCAGAATCTTCCAATGCCTAGGCTGGTTTACTTTTAGCCCTTCTGGTGATATGCCACTGCTTAAGGCAGGGGTGTCAAACTGCCAGCCCGCAGGCCAGATGCCTCATGGCGAAACTGCACCCACCCCATTGCCGGCAATGGAAAAAAAGTCACGTGACGTTGCGAGTTTGACACCCCTGGCTTAAGGTGAGTCTTCTGTTTATTGGCCCTTGTAACAGAACAAGACAGAACAGTTACTTCCTGGTGCTTTCTTTTGCCAAAATTAAAACTCTATTTTTTTTACCCAATACTCAGATATGTATGTCCCTGCTTGTCTTGAAACAGTTTCAAACGAGAACATAGGAGAGCTGATAGATTCCATTGGTGGCTTTGACTGATAAAGACACCCCATGGATGGTTTGTACAGTATTTGCAATAGTGGCATTAACTCGCTAGTTACTTCATGCAACTGTGAGAGCTATCCCAAGTGTTTCACAAATTATACTTTTATATTGCTTGTAGGGGGTCACATTTTTTAAAGCCATCTTTACTACTTTTGGTAAACTGGATCAGTAAGATATTTGCTTTCTCCCTGATGAACTTATTTACTACTGCACATGTAGTAAGATTCTTTTTTTTTAAGTAATATTTTATTGATTTTCTATTTTTTCAATTAAACATTTAAAAAGCAACGTGGTGACTGGGTAATCAATGATTCCATAACATACATAAATCTTTAGCAAAAATCTCAAGTTACAACATCAGATATTTCCTCTCTTTATCCCTTAATATCTACTATCTCATACTGAATTAATATAATTCTTATTGTTATCAACTAAGTAAAACCATCTTTGTTACATTTATCAATAATTTTGAACTTATACATATCTTAATTGTGTTTACATTCAATCTTATATACATCAGTGTCCTGTTGTAGCTTTTTCCCCAGGCTTTAATTTCCCCTCAATATTCAACTTAACATTTGGTATGTTATAATTTCTAAGCTTTAGGTAACTAGAGTTTCCCTTATCTCAACTTCTACATTTCCCCCTTTTTATAACAAAATCTAATATTCTAAATATACATCTTATCTATTTGCATATAATCTTATTCTATTTTAAAGATTCTCTTTTTTCCACCATATTAAACCAAAAATCTATTAATCTTATTACACATCTTACCTATTCAGTTATAATATTACCTTATTTTCTAAAAACAAATCTATATTCGACCATCTTCAACCTTCTAATCAATAGTATAAAATCCCCCCTAATAAATCAAAACCCTAGTTTCTTTTAGCCTTACTCTGGCTTTTTTTCCTTTGCTAACTAACCATCCATGTCAGTACTTTTAATTCATCAAACAGTTCTCCCTCTATTATTATGTGTATTATTTGAGTTAAGAAAAACCATTTAATTACATTTTTTTTGGGAAGAATTAGCCCCATTATATTTCTTTGATCGCCTCCCCATTATTTCAGTTTCCCACAGTTGTCCTAATAAGTTTATCTTCCATTCAGTCTGTTCTTCTTCTTTTTCCTCAAGTTTCTTCTTATTTATGAAAAAAATCTTTTCCATTTTCAATGTTGTCACTCTCTTTTCTAATTTCCCCGTTGGCTGGATCTGTTGGTCAATTGGGTCCTCTGTCTTAATATTTAGTTGTTCCATTTCTCCTGTTGCTTTTTGCATTGTTGGGTCTTTGGTTGTAGTCAAAATCTGGGTCTGTATATTTAAGCTGGCGTCTTGTTCCTTTATGTTGCCTCTCATTTTGTGACATGCTGAAAGAATGGTTTCATGTATTGATTTCAACATAGAAAGTATTTTTTCCTGATCTTCATCCATATTCTCTTGATAATGTATTAAATTAAGGATTTTAAAATCAAATGTTAGAAGTAGTTTTTGTAGCTAGATGTGTGACATCTATTTCACATGTTGCAAATAGTCTTATAGTGAAAATTATTTGGCAGGTAAGAATTTATAGTCCAAAGTATTCCATCATCTTGTGTAGTAACAAAGCCTTCTCATGTAAAGAAATAGGTAAACAGTTTCCCACATATAATTCTGAAAGTCAATAAAGGTTTATCTTCATAGTTCAAACAGGCCAGATAATCCGCCTTGCAGTTCCTTCTTTACAGCTGTGTTTCTCACAGGTGGTATGTCAAAGTCGAGACGGTTTTTTCTAATTTCTGGGCTTCCAGCCAAGTCTCTTTTAGTCAATAACAAATTGTAATAGCATATTTCGCCACAAGATATCACCAATGTCATTTAAAACTTTTCAATTCCGGAGTTTTTTTTTTTTATTAATTTTTTTTTAAAATTTTACAATAAAAACCCCTTCCCCAATCCCTCCCAACCCACCCCAAAACCCTCCCCTGTTCTTCCCAGAGCTGAATACAGGCTTAACTAGATCTTTAAAAAAAAAAAAGTTTTAAACCCAAATAAACCTTAAGCAAATATAATTACACTCAGTAAACAAATTGTAAAACACTTTAACTCCATTATATATAGAAAACAAAAAGAGGGGAAAAAAAAGAGAAAATAAAAAAAATAAAAAAAATAAAAATTAAAGAATAATAACAATTACACTTCTAAATAATATCTAAATAAAAAGAGAAAAAAAGAAAGAGAAAAAAATAAAAAAATAAAGAATAATAATAATTACACTTCTGAATAATATCTTAAACTTATATAAATTATTCAAAAGCTAGATAATATTTTCTTATATCATACTTATATTGTATAAAATTCATCCATCTTTTCCACACCAAAAGATACTTCTCTTGCGATTGATCTTTCAAGAAAGCTGAAATTTTTGCCATTTCCGCTAAGTAAGAAACTTTAAAAAACCATTCTTGCAAAGTAGGCAAAAATTCCTTCTTCCAATATTGCCCTATTAACAACCTAGCCACAGTAATTAAATTTAACATTAAAATAATCTCTTTATCATCACAATCAGAAACAATACCCAACAAAAACAATTGTGGAGTAAATTTTATCCTTCTTTTAAAAATTCTTTGAATATTCCACCATATCTTAATCCAAAAAGCTTTAATACTTTTACATGACCACCAGATATGATAATAAGTAGCATCCGAGCAACCACATCTCCAACATTTAGGCTGCAGGTTTGGATACATACGAGACATTTTTTGTGGATCAAGGTGCCATCTGTAAAACATTTTATAAAAGTTTTCCCGTAAGTTTTGGGCTTGCGTGAATTTAACATTCCTCACCCAAATAATCTCCCATGTATCTAATAAAATCGGTTCATCAAAATTTTGTGCCCACTTAACCATACAATCTTTAACTAGCTCTGCTTCTGAATCCAATTCCACCAAGACACCATAAATTCTTTTAATGTGGGTTCGACTTTGATCTCTAATTTGTTTTAACAAATTCTCATCCTCTCTAAGCAAGCCCACCTTATAATCTATCTTCCACCTTTCCAATAATTGTCTATACTGAAACCATGAATAAATAATATTTTCTTGTGCTAATTCATCCATAGATTTTAATTGCCAATTTTTACCATCCCACTTAAGTAATTGTGTATAAGAAATAATATCCATCTTAATTCCTCTCCTTATTCCTTCTATTGCATGCCATGGAATAGCCCATAATGGAATTCTTGAATCAGTTCTATAGTATTTCTTCCAAACCCGAAGTAAAGAAATTGTTAAGATATGAGATCTAAAGACCCTATCAACCTTTTTATTATAAATTAAATAGGCATGCCACCCAAAAAGTAAATCCCATCCCTCCAAAAGGAGTATATCTACATTTGTTAGATTAACCCAATCACTAATTAATGTTAAGACCACAGCATCGTAATACAATTTCAAATTCGGTACCTTAAGTCCACCTCTCTGTCGTATATCTTGTAAAATTTTAAGTTTTACTCTTGGTTTTTTCCCTGCCCAGATAAATTTATTGATACCTTTCTGCCACTCATCTAAATTTGCTTCTTTCTTTAAAATAGGTATCATTTGAAATAAAAAGAGAAATGTTGGCAGAACATTCATTTTAATCGCTGCTATTCTCCCCAAAAGGGACAATTGCAGCTTTTTCCAATTGTCCAAATCCTTTTGTATTCTAACCCACAGCGTTTCATAATTATTTTTATACAGTTTTGAATTGGAAGCAGATAGAATAACACCCAAATATTTTACCTTATTAACAACCTCAAAGCCTGTCAATCTAACCAAGGTCTCCTTATCCAAGTTGGTCATGTTCTTAGGCAATATTTTAGTCTTATTATTATTAATTTTAAAACCTGAAACTTGTCCGTATTGATTTATCAATTGTAACAACTCCATTACAGAATAAGTTGGTTGAGATAATGTAACAACTAGATCATCTGCAAAAGCCCTTAATTTATATTCTTTTTTATTAGTTTCTATTCCTTTTATCTTCGATGATTCCTGAATTTTAATCAATAAAATTTCCAAGGTTAACACAAACAGCAGTGGAGACAATGGACAACCCTGTCTAGTCCCCTTTTCAATTGGGAATACCTCTGATAAACCTCCATTAACTATAAGTTGTGCCGTTTGTTTTTGATAAATAGCTCGAAGGGCCTGTAAAATTTTATCTCCAAAATTCATTTCCTCAACCAGTCTTAGCATAAATTGCCAATTTAATTGATCAAAAGCTTTTTCAGCATCTAAAAATATCAATCCTGCAGAAATTTGATTGTTCTTATCCAAATATTCTATTAAATTAATAATTTGTCTGACATTGTTTTTCATATACCTTCCAGTTATAAAACCAGTTTGATCCATATGTATTAATTGGTTCAACACAACCATAAATCTATTAGCTAAAATTTTCGAAAAAATCTTATAATCTACATTCAAGAGAGATATAGGTCTATCATTCTTTGGTAACGTAAGATCTTGGTCTTCTTTTGGAATCAAAGATATAAAAGCTCTGCCCCAAGACAAGGGAGTCTCTAAACCCTGTAATATATTATTAAAAAGTTCCCTTAGAGGTTCTGTCAGCTCATCTATCAAAGTCTTGTAATAAATTGATGTCAGTCCATCAGTACCAGGTGCCTTACCTAATTTTAATTCTTTAATTGCTGTCACAATTTCCTCCGTGGTAATTAATCCATTGATTTCTTGTTTCTGATCTTCTGTTAGTTTAGGAAAATGAGCATCTTGTAAATATTTATCTATATCTAAAGCCTGTACTTTCCTACCCATATATAATTTTTTATAATAATCTAAAAAAGATTTCTTAATCAAGTCCTTCTGAAATACCAATTTACCTTTATAATTTATTTTGTCTATAATTCTCAACTTCTGTTTCTTTCGCAATTGATAGGCCAGCCATCTCCCTGGCTTATTAGCATTACAAAATGTGTTATGTTTCATGTACAGTAAGTTAGTTGCAGTCTGATCTGCCATTAACATATTAAATTGCGATTTGAGCAGTTTTATAGATTCCTTAGTCTTCTCATCTGTAGGATTCAAGATTAAAACTTTTTCTTTTAATTTAATCTCATCTTCCAACTCCTTACGTTTCTGCACCTGTTTCTGTCTATGAATCTTATTCATTTGCATAAAAACCCCACGCATATAAGCTTTACCTGCATCCCATACCATTGACATTGAAGTACCCTTATGCATATTTAAAACAAAATATTCCTTTAAATGCTCTTTAAGTTTCTGAACATTCATTGCTTGCCTAAACAAATTTTCATTCAACCTCCAAGATCTTCTCTCCTCTTTTTCAGTAACCAATTCCATCCATACTGGACTGTGATCTGTCAATGTCCTTGGGAATATCTTTACATTCTTTACTCTAAAGTATAAATCCGTTGTAATAAAAAAAAAAGTCAATTCTTGAAAAAGATTGATGTCTATCCGAAAAGAAGGTAAAGTCTCTCTCTTCCAGATTGTGTTCTCGCCAATAGTCTCGCAACTCCCAGTCCTCTTTCAAATCAAAAAAAGCCTTAGGTAATTTAGCCTGTTTAAAAGAAGTAGAAAGTCCTTTTTTTGTCTCTACATGTGTCTAAAACTCCATTCCAATCTCCCATCAATATAACAGATCTGTAATCCAATAAAATCAATTTTTGATGCAACAACCTATAAAATTGTTCCTGTTGTTGATTTGGTGCGTACAAACCTACTATAAGTATTTTCTTACCATACAGTCCCACTTCAATCATAACATATCTCCCTTGAGGATCAGAATCTACTAAACAAGCTGATAAATTTTGCTTAACATAAATAACTACACCCCCTTTCTTCCCAAGAGCAGAAGATACAAAATGAGATCCCAATCGAGCATTAACTAAATATTTTTGATCCTTAGAGATAATATGCGTTTCCTGCAAACAAATAATGTCATTGTTATGCTGCTTCAAATAGTGAAATATTTTCTTTCTCTTTTGAGGGGAATTAAGGCCATTAGCATTCCATGTCAGGAGCTTTACCATCTCCCTCATCCAAAAGCCTGGAGAAGACTGCTTGAAGATCTGCCATTGAAGATTGTACCGAAGATCTCTTAGGTCTTGCTCCTCCCACAGGCTCAGAAGCAGATTCTTGTAAAACTTCTTTGATATCTTTCTTCTGTTGTTCCTTTTCCTTACGTCTATGCGCTGCCCGAGTCATTCTTTGCTCTTTCATCTCAGCTTGTTGAAACCACTCAGCCTGTGATTTTCCAGCTTTCATCAACACAGCTTCTTCAGACTGCTGCTCAACCTCCTTCCCGTCCAAGACTTTAAACATTATAGGTGGTGATGAGCGTGCTCCCAGGACCGAAGTATAAAACTCCTTTGCTTTAAAAACAGTATTAAGTCTATAACGTGTCCCCGCAAAGCTCACCACTATTCCAGTTGGAATATCCCATCTGAATGGCATTTGCCTTTTTTTAAGTTTGTCTGCCAGAAAAGCAAACTCTTTTCTTCTTCTTAAAATTTTAGATGGGATCTCCTTTAAAATTATAACATCTTGTGCAGCAATCTGAAACCTCTTGTTATAAAAAGCTTGTATGATTTCATTGCGCAGAGATCTTTTCCCAAAGTAAATTACCACATCTCTTGGCAGGTTTCTTTGCTTTGCAACCCAGGAATTAACTCTAAATATTTTTTCAATTTCTCTAGATATTTCCTCCTTTTCTCTGTCCAAGATCACAGCAAAATCATTCACTACCATCTCTCTCAGGTCTTGTTGCATATCCTCTCTCAAGCCCCTGATTCTTAAAACAAACTCCATCTCTCTATATTGGGACATAACAATTTCATCTTGTGAAATTTCCACCTTTTTTTCCATTCCTTCAAACTTTTCCTCCAAAACCTCCACCGTGTCTGCAACTTCTTCAGCTCGAGAATCCAATTTTTCAACCACAGAAGTAAGTCCTTTTAAAGCCAAAACTATATCTCAGCGGTTCTCAACCTATGGGTCGCGACCCCATTTGGGGTCGATCAACCATTTTTCGGGGGTCGCCAAAGGCGGCGATCCGCCATTTTCTCCCCTCCGGGGGCGGTGCCGCGCATGCACACTGCGCATGGGGGCGGCGGCGCGCCTCCAGGGGGCAGCGCCGCGCATGCGCAGTGCGCATGGGGGCACCGCCGCGCCACGCATGCGCATAACGTTTGTGTGACGGGGGTCGCCGTCACACAAACGTTGAGAACTGCTGCTATATCTTGTCTCAAAATGCTATTATTCTCCACTAAAAGCTCTTTCATTTCACCTCTGATTTGAGATATAGCATTTCCCATTATATCTTGCATATCTTTTACCGTTATTGGTTGCAGAGGGGGAGAAGATGGTGGTATAGGTTTAGGTTGCTGTGCTGGTAGTATCGCAGGAGAAGAAGCCACCTTCGGTACTGTAGAAGTTGCTTGACGCTTTGAGGCCATTTTCAAAAATTTATTTCTCCTTTCCTCCTTCTTAAGAAAAAAATACAAAAGATACAAAAAAAAAATCCCTTAAAAAGGTAAAAAAAAAAGGTTAAACAAAGAGGGAAAATAGTCCTCTTAAAACCCAAATCCACTTTCAAAAAGTCATTATAAGTAATCAAATCCGTTCTGTTCCATTCCTGTCACTTAAAAAAAAAAAAAACCTGCCGATCGCCATTTTACTTTCCCTTTCAGCAAAAGAAAAAAAAGGGAATAAAAATAAATCTTTAAACTAAAAGTCCAAATAAAATAAAAAAAAATAAAATCCTTTATTCAGCTCTGTCCGCTTTTAAAATAACTCACCAGATCTCTATAATCGCGGAGGTGGGAGCGGCGTCTTGCTTTGTCCCTGGAGACAAAGACAGCTGAGAAGCGGAGACAATCTGAACTCCGTGGGAGCACTCTTTTCACCCCCCAAAAAAAGTTCCTTGGGGGGTTTCAGAGGCTCTACCACTATTCAGATGATACTCCCCTCCCTCCCTTTGCCCGGGAAGGAGGTTTTGAACCGCAGAACAGCTGATGCCTGCTGTTCTTAGCGGTTCTAACACTTTCTCAGGAGGACGGCTACAAAGTAGCCGCCATCGCCAGCGCAAATCCACCGGAAGCGCCTCAATTCCGGAGTTTTAATAATAGTTTTTCAAGGTTTGTTTCTTTTCTTTTTAAATAAAAGCCAATATCTCCAGTAAGAATAAGAAAACTTTTAGTTTCCAAATTTCAAAGGTATATGCATCTAATTAGATTTGAATTGTTCTTATAATTGCTCTTTTCCCCTAGGTAGTCAATTGCCACTGTTCTTAGAGGGTGGGGTAAGAATTCCCTTCCCTCTCTCCTCACAGGGGGAGAAATATTTTGGGCAGCTTTTGCAGGAAAAATATTTAAAGTCTTAAAGAGAAGATCAGATCTCACCCAGTTTCATCCGCGTTGCTTTAAAGGTGCTTGGTTGTAGTTTTGACTTCAGCTGTCAGCAGCTTAATGACGAGCCATATTGCTATGGCCGGTCTTTCCACTGCCGGTTTGGAGAGCTGCCCCAGATCAAGCGGAAGGGCTGCTCCCTTCCATGATCAAGCGGGGGTCGTCTCCATGCTCGTCGCCCCTACAGGGCAACTTTCGACCCTTTCCAGGGTCCCCCAGCAGGATAAAACCAGACGCTGAAGACGGAGCTCGCCTCCATGCATCCGCCAGAGCCACGATGGCAAACTGGAAGCCAGATTCTTTTTTTTTTTAAACCATTAATGGAAATATTTCAAATATTTTTGCATTTAATTTTCCCACATAGGTTCAAAGCAGCTAAGCAATATATAATTGATCCACTATTAATGTATTAAAGTCAGAAATATCATGTATGGGATAAGATTAGATTATTAACCAAAAGCATGGGAGAACACCTGCAGTGAAAATGTTAAACCTGGAAGGCAAATATTTTCAGAGGGGGCTTTCACAATTGGCATTGCTACTGAAAAAGTTCCAGTCTTTGGTTGCCACCTGCCTCATTTCTGTAAGGTATGGATACAGGGTTCATATGATAACTGCAGTGAACAGGAAGGCTTCTAGTAGAAAGACTTTGTACTGTGCCCTGAAACTTATTTGAAGAAACAATGGAGAATTTAAAGTTGCCAGGGTTGAGAAACACTGCCATAACAGATATCCAGATGAGCGCCAATCAGCATCAGAGAGTTTGCTTTTCAGTATTGCTTTCTGATATGTAGTTGTCCACATTTCTACAACCCATGTTGGGGACGTCATGCCACTTGGGCTTAGAGCCACAGCTAGAATTCAGACTATGCAGAAGGAAGAGTTGAATTATTACTCTGAATAGTAACAAGTGAAAGATCTCAATTTTGGATTGCTACATGTGCCCCCCTCTTTCCTTTTAGTTTATGGAAACAGGATTAGGAGATAAGCCACATGGATTGTGTGCTTTTGCACTTTAAGAAATAAAACATTGACTTTGTTTACACAGCACAGCAAGTGCATGGTGCCACTTTACTCCCACCATGTAAGCTTCTTTAATTGAATTTCACATGTCCTCTATCACTTGCACCCCAAATGACTGCCATCTTGCATATGTTATCTCTAATACCTGGGCTAAGATGAGCTCAATAGGTAGCCCTTTTCAAGTTCAAACTATACTGTAAGCCTGAAACTTAACCAAGCTGCTTGTGTCAGAATAGAAACAGTACACATTTACAACTAAGGATAATAATTAAATCTGTTGTGCAAATATAACAGTCATATCACTTTGATAAAAACATTCAAATCTATTTCTATTCAGCAAAAATGCTTCTTTAATCATAAGAATATGAAAATAGTGTCTTACCATACTACTTGTAAAACTTCTGTTTATTGTTTTAAAAGAGGTAACATCCTAAAGCTGGCCAACCCCAGTGGCTTTTGTGACTGAGTTTCAAGTCAGGGCAGCACCATTTCCATGACACCAAGCTGGCTCCTGGATTTACTGTTAAACCAGCTTTGCTTCCAGGGAGTAGATATTGGGGCAATTTGTAAAATGTTGATACAATTTACTACATTTTGAACTGTGGCAATGTTATAATTCCAGTGTTCATTAGTCAAAAGCCACTATTTCCTTCAAGAGGTGAAGGTTGGGAAATTTGAGTAAAACTTCCTCCTTACATTTTAACTGCAAACACAGGGATTTTAAATGAACTCAAATGTTATGCCAAATTCCCTTTACCTTAGTCAGGAAAAAAGTAGATTTCAAAAGACTACACACTCACCTATACACAAACTTCATCAGTTTATTTGTTGCTGTGATTAGCAAAGAATGTCTATGCTCCTTGTATGTGTGAGTTTTTAACTATAACCTTCAGTATTTGAGTTCCCACATGATGAAAGACACAAAGGTTTTGCTATGGATAAATCTTGTCAATCACCAGAGGGGAAAAAAATTATACTGTTCTGTATCAAGCAAGGGGGGCTTGATGCAGGCAGATTAACTCCACAGAAGGGTTTCATGCAGATTACTTTAATTTATCAGGCATTCTCAAAACATCAACTCATAGTTTCTGTAGGGATTCTTCTGACATTCTTTGCATAATCTGGACCCAACACGTAGGTAAAAAAAGATAGTTTCTTCCATGCTAACAAAGCAAACAGTTCTCATGGCTGCATGACTAGAATTCATAAAGACCTCGCTGGCTAGCACATAGCCAGGAAATCCAGTAATTAAACAGAAGTCCCTCCCAGTGGCCAGTCCGAACACAGATATGACCAGGTAACTTAAACTACATTACCCCATAAGGGGACAGTTCTTAATTCCTAAGATAGCTATATACTCTGACCAGCACACTCCCTGCCTGGAATTATACAATTTCCACTATTAACTATTAACTAAAATAAGCAAAGGGATAACATCAAACAATGTCACTATGAGGTAAACACAAAACATGCATAGCTCATGGTTCAATCTTCAAGTTCAGTCTTCCTCATCAGCAGTACCAGGTCGGTGATCGGTCTGGTGTAAAGCCTTTTAACAAGAGTCTGTGAGTCATGACATGACTCATGTGGCTTCGCGATCTGGACTTCAACTTGGCGAACTAGTCCATCAGAGCTGGGTAGAACTTGGTGCACAAGCCCTATGCGCCACGAGTTCCAATGTGCGTCCTTGTCTCTCAACAAGACAAGGTCTCCTTCAAGGTTAGGCTCTTCGGTCTTCCATTTGCGGCGATCCTGTAGGGTAGACAAGTATTCTTGCTTCCAGTGCTTCCAGAAGGTGTTGGCGAGCAGTTGAACTTGTCTCCATTGTTGTTTATTTTATTGATTTCAGTGTTTATATGCTGCCCAATCCCAAAGGACTCAGGGCGGTGCACAAAGTTAAAACAATGATAAAACAATAAAATAAAGCAGTCATACCGCGAGTCCGATCATATCCCGGCCCCCCGGGGACATCAGCCCCAGGCCTGCCGGAACAGGAGGGTTTTAACGGCCTTCTTAAAGGCCGGCAGGGTGGGAGTAGTTCGAACCTCAGGGGGAAGTTGATTCCACCAGGTTGGAGCCACCACAGAAAAGGCCCTTCCCCGAGGGCCCGCCAGCCAACATTGTCTGGCCGACGGGACCTGAAGGAGGCCCAATCTATGGGACCTCACCGGTCTCTGGGAGCTGTGCGGCAGAATGCGGTCCTGTAAGTAACCTGGCCCTATGCCATGAAGGGCTTTAAAGGTGACAACCAACACCTTGAATTGCGTCCAGAGACCCACAGGAAGCCAGTGCAGCTCGCGGAGCATAGGTGACACGTGGGCGTACCTTGGCGCGCCCACAATCGCTCTCGCGGCTGCGTTCTGAACCAACTGCAGCCTCCAAACGCTCTTCAAGGGTAGCCCCATGTAGAGCGCGTTACAGTAATCCAGTCTTGAGGTGACAAGGGCATGAGTGACTGTGAGTAAAGCCTCCCGGTCCAAATAAGGCCGCAACTGGTGCACTAGGCGAACCTGTGCAAAGGTCCCCCTGGCCACAGCCGATAGATGTTGTTCCAGATTTAGCTGCGAGTCCAGGAGGACACCCAAGTTGCGTGCCTGCACTGAGGGAGGTAAATTTGCCCCCCCCAGGACTAAAGATGGACCATCCAGTTGGCCTTTGGGAGGCAAGACCCAGAGCCACTCGGTCTTGTCAGGGTTGAGTCTAAGCCTGTTCACCCCCATCCAGACCCTCACATCTTCCAGGCACCAGCACATCACGTTGACTGCTTCACTGAAAGGACACGGGGTGGAGATGTATAATTGGGTATCATCCGCGTACTGATGATACCTCACCCCGTGTCGCCGAATGATCTCACCCAGCGGTTTCATGTAGATGTTAAAAAGGAGGGGGGACAGGACCGAGCCCTGAGGCACCCCATAATTGAGGCGCCTAGGGGTCGATCTCTGTCCGCCCGCCAACACCGACTGCGACCTGTCGGAGAGGTAGGAGGAGAACCACCGCAATACGGTGCCACCCACCCCCACCTCTCCGAGACGACGCAGAAGGATACCATGGTCGATGGTATCGAAAGCCGCTGAGAGGTCAAGAAGCACCAGGATAGAGGAATGACCCCTATCCCGGGCTCACCAGAGGTCATCGGTCAGTGCGACCAAAGCAGTCTCAGTGCTGTAGCCGGGCCTGAAACCAGATTGAAAAGGGTCCAGATAATGGGTTTCATCCAAGGATCGCAAGAGTTGAGATGCCACCACCTTCTCTACAACCTTCCCCACAAAGGGGAGGTTGGAGACGGGACGAAAGTTCTTCAAAACAGCTGGGTCCAGGGAAGGCTTCTTGAGGAGGGGCCTCACCACCGCTTCCTTTAAAGGTTGCGGGAAAGACCCCTCCATCAAAGAGGCGTTGATTATCGCTTGGAGCCAGCCTCGTGTCACCTCCCTACTGGCAGAAACCAGCCAGGAGGGGCACGGGTCCAATAAACAGGTGGCGGCATTCATTGCCCTCACGTCCTTGTCCACTTCATCAGGGGTCACAGGCTCAAACTCGCTCCAGATAATATGACTAAGACCAGCCCCTGGCAACTCGGCTGGCACTGCCCACTCAGAGTCCAGGTCCCTCTGAATCTGAGCGATTTTGTCCGAAAGAAACTGAACAAACTCCTCAGCTCTCCCCTGCAAGGGTTCCTCCGCCTCCTCCACTTTAAGAAGGGAGCGGGTCACCCTAAACAAGGCGGCCGGGCGAGATTCTGCGGACGCAATAAGTGCGGAAAAGTGAACACGCTTTGCCGCTCTTATCGCCACTAAATAAGTCCTAAGATAGGCTCTTAATAGTGATCGGTCAGATTCAGAGTTACTGGCCCTCCAACGTCGCTCTAGACGTCTCTTGTGGCGCTTCATCTCCCGGAGCTCCTCAGTAAACCAAGGCGCCCTCCGGGGACCACCACCACAGAGAGGTCGCAAAGGCGCAATTCGATCCAGGGCCCCGGACGCCGCCTCATTCCAGGCCACAACCAGGGACTCGGACGAGTTGTGGACAAGGGAGTCAGGTATTTCCCCAAGCTCCTCCTGGAACCGATCTGGGTCCATTAGGCGCCTGGGGCGGAACCACCTAGTCGGTTCCCTCTCCCTGCGATGGGGGAGTGATGCTCTGAAGTCCAGCCTCAATAGGAAATGATCTGTCCATGACAAGGGAGAGATCTCTATTCCCCTTAGTTCCAGATCATGTCTCCACTGCCCCGAGAGAAACACAAGGTCGAGTGTGTGACCACCCCTATGGGTCGGATCCTGAATTACCTGGGTCAGGTCCATGGTTGCCATGGAAGCCATGAACTCCTGCGCCGCCTCTGAGCGATCGCCGAGTGATGGTAGGTTAAAGTACCCCAGTACTATAAGTCTGGGGAACTCCACCGCCAACCCGGCTACTGACTCCAGCAACGCAGGCAGGGCTGTTGCAACGCAGCTGGGAGGTAGGTACGTCAGCAGCAAGCCCAACTTAACCCGTGAACCCAACTTCAATAGGAGGGACTCACACCCAACAACCTCCGGGGCAGGAATCCCACGAGGACTCAAGGACCTCCGAGCGATGACTGCCACTCCCCCACCCCTGCCCTGATGTCGAGGCTGATGAAGCACCACAAACCCGTCCGGGCACATCTCCGAGAGGGAAACACCCCCCTCAGGGCCCAGCCAGGTTTCGGTTATACATGCCAGGTCCACCCCGCTGTCCAATATTAAATCACGGACAAGGGGGGCTTTGCTGACAACGGACCTGGCATTAAGCAACAGCAGCCTACAATTAGGGCCCTGTACTCCCCTGTCACCAGTACTACAGGATGAGCCTTTTGAGGGGCCGGAACAAGGAATCGCTCTAACATAGCGAGTCCTCGTTCCCCAAAGATGGCCTGCCCCTCGGCTCCCGCTATATCTGCCCATCCCAGTCATAACCGGGATGCTCCGACCTTCTCCCCTCCCCGGAGTACCCCCACCCTCACCAGCCTTCTCCCTTCCTGACCGGACTCGCTTTCCATACAGACCAAGCCCAAGGGTAAGTCCTGCCCCCCCCCTACTTTTGCTATTGCACTCAGCAGAGGGGGTACCAGGCTCCACCCCCGACTCCACCATTCTCATACCCCAAACACTGAATGCACATTCACACTCGATTTATATACATAGAAAATAAAAATGTTCACATTCATACGCCCTAAATACAATAATAAAATTTATACATAACAGGGCCACCATTCATCTACATGCATACTCACACCCACAACATGTCTTTGGGAACAAAGTTCCTTATTGGTGCTGGCCAGTCGCCTGTCTTCTGGGTTAGCAAAGTGGCCAGGGTGAGGATAGTTGGATCTTCAGGATCTGAGGAAACTGGAACCAAAGGTCGAGCATTGATGATAGCTGCCACTTCTGCCATGAGGGTGGTGAGAATCTCATGCATCAGCGTGGGTGTCTTTGTCAACATGGAATTCAGGATTTTGCGGGCTATGCCAATCATGCGTTCCCACGCTCCTCCCATGTGGGATGCATGGGGAGGATTAAATGTCCATACACAGTTTTGGGCCTTTAGATATTCATCAATTGTTGAATCGAGGCAAGTGTCTTCGTCAATCTGTAGTTCCTTGCAGGCTCCAACAAAGTTAGTTCCGCGGTCAGATCTAAGTGCCTTAACTGGGCCTCTATAGGCTTGGAACCTTCTTAGAGCATTGATGAAGCAAGAGGAGTCCATGGATTCAATGACTTCAATGTGAACTGCTCGAATGCTAAGACATGTGAAGTGGACGGCCCAAAGTTTGCTGTTAACTTGACCACCTCTGGTCTGACAAACAGTCACAGACCAAGGGCCAAAGATGTCTAGGCCCACGTTGGTGAATGGCAGTCCGGGACTAAGGTGCTCAGGTGGCAGTTCAGCCATCAACTGGTGTTGTGTCATGCCCCGTTGTTTGTGACAGTGCAGGCACCTGTACAAAATGGTAGCAATGCACCTTTTGGCTCCCATGATCCAGAGTCCAGCAGCTCTAATGGCACCTTCTGTGAAGTGCTGGCCTTGGTGGTGGACAGTTTCATGGTAGTGTTGGACCAGCAGGTTTGTTACATGTTGACGAGTGGGAAGGATGACAAGGTGCTTGATGTTTGGGGCTATTTTAGCCTTATCTAGATCAGGGCTTTTCAACCTTTTCATCAATTGTACCACTTTTAGGATATGGCAATATTTGAGTACCACCTAGCAAGGTGTCAAAAACTTGATGACCAAAAAAACAAAACCTGTTCAAAATTGTAATTGCACTGAAATGACTTATGACCATTTTTCACACTTATGACCATTGCAGCATGCCCAGGGTCATGTGATTTATATTTGGATGCTTGGCAACTGATTCATATTTATGGTCACAGTGTCCCAGGGTCATGTGATCCCCTTTTGCAACCTTTTGACAAGCAAAGTCAATGGCAGGGCTGCTGGTGGCCAAGTGCTAAGGCGGGACTTCCCTCCCTCCCTCCTTCCCTGCCTTCCTCTTTCCCATGCCCACCTCCTTCTGAAGGAAGAATTTGAACCCCCCCATTTTCTCTCTTCCATATATTCATCAAACAAGGAAAAGCCTCCAGAGACAGAAAAGACAAACTGCTGAGTGAACTAGCTTAAAAAGGCACATTCCCCTTTAAGAATTAGCTACTGGCTAGAAAGGAAAGTTGAGCGCAGCCGGCACTTAAGGAAGAAAAAAATATGTAGTAAGTTTTGGCTGCTGGCTAAGGCAGCCTGCCCAAATGGCTCCATTCATAAGTAAAGGAATGCTACAGGCAAAATCCATTCAGGAGAAAAATACTTCAAAATCCCTTGCAGCAAAACTTACAGCTAACAATAGCAGAGCAATAGAAGCTAACAAGAGACATCAGACATCAGCCAAATAGAAATTGCCAAACACTCCTTAAGAACACAAAGCCCACATTGCACAAATACCAGAACTTCAAAGTCACAAAAGCACATAAGAATCCTTCCACTCTCCATCTCCCTCCCTCCCTCCTCCGTGCCTCACCTCCAGCCATTGCTGCCTTTTTTCATTCCTCTTGGAGGGTGATCCCTCCCCCACTGCATTTCTTGCCTGTTTGCTGCTGCCAGCACAGGTGGCTGCCACAGCAGTTGTAGATTGAGTCATGGCCAGCCTGCTTGATCTCCTCTCCCCCCACCCTCCTCCTCCTCCTCCTCCTTCTTCTTTCCCTTCGGTGCAGCTAGAGCTGACTCCGCCTCCTCCCAAGGCTGCTTCTTTTTTTCTCTCTCCCCCTCTCCTGCCCAAACTGCTTCCTTTTATAGCCTCTCCTGTCTCCGCCCCCCCTCCTCCTCCTTTCTCATGGGGGAGGGTAAGCCAGAAGTGAGCCTGGGGCCTTTGCCTCGCCTCAGCCACTCTGCAGCTCCAGAGGACTCTCTCACAGTAAGTCCTTGCCTGTGCTGGCTCTTTCCCTCCCTCACTACACTTGGCTAGGCAGGGCTGTGTACCACCTGCCACTCATTAACATATCACAAGTGGTACACATACCACCGGTTGAAAAGCCCTGATCTAGATGCCACCCTACTCAAAGTAAGTCATGGCTATCTAGGAACGGGTTCAACTTTAGCAGTGAACTAGACCCCAGGATAAGCTTCTTAGCCTTCAGACACTCGAATATTGCCGGGTATGCATCTTGTTGCACACTTCATAGAATCCCTCTCTCGGCTTGGAGATAGCTGTCTGAGAAGCTCATCTCGCAATGCAGGAAGCGGATGATCACTGCTACGCCAAATACGAGAGGTTTCCATTTGGAGAAGCATTCGAAGTGGGCTGGTTCTAGGAAATGGTTAAAGGGCGGTTTCTTTGTCCCCTTAATCATTGTCAACAAGCAGATGGCCTGGATGGTCATTTTCTTGTTCTGTCTGAGCGTTTTGCTGGGTGTCTGAGGTCGAATATCGGCATCTTGATCTGGGTCTAGAAGCTCATAGTGTTCTGGTCTCTGTGACATCAGGCTGTCTGGATGAGCCAAGAACTCAGAACCTTTAACCAGATTGATTCTGCCAACTGTGATCCAGGAATGGACTGCGTAGCCTGGTCCGCAGGGTTCTGATCTGTTGGCACATACTGCCACTGCTCAAGACTTGAAGCTCTTCTAATCCTTTTCACTCTATTGCTTACACAGACATAGAAGCACCTGCTTTGGTTGTGAATGTAGCCCAACACCACCTTGCTGTCCATGTAGAAGGTGGTGGATTGTAGCTCAAGGTCTATCGTTTTCGTTATCAGGTCTGTGAGTTTTACGGCCAATACAGCACTGCAGAGTTCCAACCTTGGTACAGTGTGACCTTGTTGAGGTGCTAGTTTCACCTTTCCCATGACAAAACTGACATGAATGTTGTTCTCCCTGCCGTGGACTCTGATGTATCCTACAGCTGCTATTGCCTTTGTCGATGCATCTGAGAAGTCATGTAATTCTTTCTTTGGTGCAGCGGCAGGTGAGATGGAGACATACGTATGTTGCATGCGGATGCTTTGGAGACAACTTAGGGATGTACGCCACGTCTCCCAGTCTTGCTTCTGTTCGAGCGGAAGTGGCTCGTCCCAGTCTGTGGTGTTTTGGGAGATCACGCGCAGAAGGAACCTCCCTTGGACCGTTACTGGTGTGGCAAACCCTAGATGGTTGAACAGGCTATTCACTGTGGACAGGACTCCTCTTCTTGTGAAGATGGTGTTCTGTGTTGGAGCTCTAAAAGTAAAGACGTCTTTTTTCAAGTCCAACATAGACCGAGACTGCGTTGGATAAAAGGAACATCGGTGCCAAAATCGAAGTCCTGTAACCCCTTAACGTGGTCTTTGGGATTGAAGGCTTCCAACACTTCTTCACTGTTGGATGCAATTTTGTGCAGCCTGAGGTTGGCTGTTGCTAACATCTGGCGTGTCCTTTTTAATAGGTCTATGGCTTCTGCTGGAGTGGGTACAGATTTCAGGGCATCATCAACATAGAAATCCTGTTCTACAAAGCATCTGGCATCTGCACTATATTTGGCTTTGCCCCCATGAGCGGTGCGTTGCAGGCCGTAGTTAGCAATTGCAGGGGAGGAACCATTTCCGAAAATGTGCACTCGCATTCTGTATTCTGTTATCTGCTGGTTGTGCTGTTCATCACTGAACCACAGGAAGCGCAGGTAATTGCGATGATCTTCCCTGACGTAGAATGAATAAAACATCTGTTGAATGTCAGCCATGACTGCTATAGCTTCCTTTCTGAAGCGGATAAGCATGCCGAGCAGATTGTTGGTAAGGTCAGGCCCTTGAAACTGCATGCTGGCATCGAAGACTACACATATCTGACCTGGCTTTTGTGGATGGTACACTCCAAAGAATGGTAGATACCAGCATTCTTCATCTTTCCTCAGGGGTGGGGCAAGCTTGGCATGTCTGTTCTGGATCATCTTGTCCATGAACTCCACTAGATGAACTTTCATTTCAGGCTTCCTATTCAAGATTCTCCTCAGACTGTTGAGGCGAGAAAGTGCTTGCTCATGGTTGTTCGGCAGGCGCTGCCTGGGTGTGCGAAAGGGTAGTGGGGCTACCCAGCTCCCAGCGGCATCCTGTAGAAATTCCTTATTCATGAGCTGCAGGAATTCTCTGTCCTCTATCGACAAGGCCAAGTCATTGTCATCTTTGCTGGTCTGGAACACTGTCTCTCCTAAAACAGGTTTGATTGTTGAAAGCGTAAAGTGTTCTTGGCATGGTTTCAAGTGGGATGCTCTCCCATTACTAAGAATGGAAGTCACGAAGATGTTCATTTGGGTTGGAGCTTGCAGCCAATCGACACAAACCATTCCTGAGATGACCCATCCGAGTTCCGTCTTGAGGGCAATTGGGGAGCCTATCGGGCCTCTGACCATTCCATGGCAGGCAAAGGCGTCAGGGGCATCCACTCCCAACAGAAGCAGGATTTCAGCTTCAGGATCTAGGGCAGGAAAGTGATCAGCCATGTGCTTCAGGTGAGGTATGGTGCTTGCTACTTCTGGCGTTGAGATCTGACTGCGATTATCTGGTAAGGCGTCCCATTCTAGCAATGATGGTAGTGGGAACCATGAACTCCCATCTAATGACTCTATGCAGAGTCCAGTGACTTTCCTCCCCACTGTGCTGTGGGGCCCAGTGCACGTTGATATTGTGAAAGGCGTTTCTTCACTTTGGACATCAAAGAGGTCAAAGAATGCTGACCTAGCTAATGAGCAATTGCTTTGTGTATCCAATATTACATACATCTTCACGGCTTCTTCTGGGCGTCCGGCAGGGCAGACTTTAGTTAAGCAGATTTGGTGGCATGAATGAGGGAATGGTGAGTCGCCACATACTGATGTGCAGTTGACACTCGCGGTCACCTCTGGGTGTGCTTTGGAGCCATGCTGAGGCTCCTTGGTCGAAGGAGGAGTAGAAGTTGCTCATTGTACCTGCTCAGAGTCTGGGTGCAGGGCTCCCGGGTGCTTGTCACTCTTGCATAGATGGCATTTCACCTTAGCTGTGCAAGCTTTGGCCATGTGTTCCATAGACTCACAGCACTTGTAGCAGACCTTGTACTACCTGATCAAGGCTTTTCTTTCATCCAGGGACTTTTTTCCAAATTCTCTGCACTTGTTCAGAGAATGTGAGGACTTATGGAACGGACAGATCAGGTCTTTCTTTGTTTGCAGAGGTTTAGATTGAGCTTTTTTCGACAATTGCTCATCTGAATTCTTCATGGGCAAGGTAGCGACCTCTGTTTTATGCACAGATACAAGGGTTTTTCCCTTTGCAGTTTGCAATGGACCCTTGATTGAGCCAGAGTTCTGACTGGCCTTTTTGGCAGCTGGAAACCATTTTTATCTGATGCTGAGGTTTCGAGGGTTATTGTACAGCTTTGTATGGTGGGCAACAAATTCTTCAAGAACAGCAAAGGGGGGTCTTTGCCTGGGTTCATTGCCTGGTAAGCATCAGATAACTTGATCCATTCTTCACTTAACTGCTGTGGTAGTTTTTGAATGATAGGCATTTGCGTCCTGAACTGGTTAAGACAGATAAGTCCCGGCAAGGAGGTATCTTCTTCTTTTTTTTTTTTAATTGAAAATTTTTTAGATTTTACATAACAATACAAATCCCTTCCCCGAACCCCCCCCCAACCCTCCCTTACCCTCCCCCAACCTTCCCAGAGTTGAATACAGGCTTAATTAAAAATTTTTCAAAAAGTCTTAAAACAGATATAAACCATAAACAAATCTAAATACATTAATTAAACAAGTTGTTAAATAATTAACAATAATATATGTATAAAAAGACAAAAATACAAGGAAATACAAGAAAATAAGAAGAAAGAAAAAGAAAAGAAATAAGAAGAAAAAAAAGGAAAAAAAAGTCTATAAAGTCTATAAAATATCTTAAGTTTTTTATATAAGTTATTGAAAAGCTAAATAATATTTTTTTATATCCAACTTATATTGTATAAAATCTATCCATTTTTTCCATACCAAAAAATACTTCTCTTGCGATTGGTCTTTCAAGAAAGCCGAAATCTTTGCCATTTCCGCCAAATAAGAAACTTTAAGAAACCACTCTTGCAAGGTAGGCAAAGATTCCTTCTTCCAACTTTGCCCTACTAACAACCTTGCCGCTGTGATTAAATTTAACATCAATGTAGTCTCTTTAGTGTCACAATCAGAAAGAATACCTAACAAAAACAATTGTGGGGTAAATTTTACCCTTCTTCTAAAAATTCTTTGGATATTCCACCATATCTTAATCCAAAAAGCTTTTATATTTTTACATGACCACCAAATATGATAATAAGTAGCATCCAAACATCCACATCTCCAACATTTAGGCTGTAAATCAGGATACATACGAGACATTTTTTGTGGATCAAGGTGCCATCTGTAAAACATTTTATAAAAATTTTCCCTTAAATTTTGGGCTTGTGTAAATTTAACATTCCTCACCCAAATAATTTCCCAAGTATCTAATAGAACCGGTTCTTCAAAATTTTGTGCCCATTTAACCATGCATTCTTTAACTAATTCTGCTTCTGAATCCAATTCTACTAACACCCCATAGATTCTCTTAATATGAGTTCGTCTTTGATCTTTTATTTGTTTTAATAAATTCTCATCTTCTCTAAGTAAACCCACATTGCGATCTATCTTCCACCTCTCCACTATTTGTCTATAATGAAACCATGAATAAATAATATTTTCTTGTATTAAATCTTCCAAGGATTTTAATTGCCAATTTTTACCATTCCATCTAAGTAGTTGTGCATAAGAAACACTATCCATCTTGACTCCTCTCCTTATCCCTTCTATCACATGCCCCGGTATAGCCCATAGCGGAATTTTAAAATCACTTCTATAATATTTCCTCCAAACTCGAAGTAAAGAAATCCTTATAATATGAGATTTAAAAACCCTGTCAACCTTTTTATTAAAAATTAAATAGGCATGCCATCCAAAAAGTAAATCCCAACCCTCCAAGAGGAGTATTTCTACATTTGTTTAATTAACCCAATCACTTATTGATGTTAAAGCCACAGCATCATAATACAATTTCAAATTCGGTACCTTGAGTCCACCTCTCTCTCGAATATCCTGTATAATTTTAAGTTTTACTCTTGGTTTTTTCCCTGCCCAGATAAATTTGTTAATACCTTTCTGCCATTCATTTAAATTAACCTCATTCTTTAAAATAGGTATCATTTGAAATAAAAAAAGAAACTTTGGCAAAACATTCATTTTGATCGCCGCAATTCTTCCCAAAAGAGATAATTGCAACTTCTCCCAATTTTCCAAATCTCTTCGTATATTGACCCACAGCCTTTCGTAATTGTTTTTATACAACTTTGCTTTAGAAACAGATAAAATAACCCCCAAATATTTTACCTTATTAACAACCTCAAAATCTGTCAACTTAACCAAAGTCTGCTTGTCCAAATTAGTCATATTTTTAGGCAATATTTTAGTCTTATTGTTATTTATTTTAAAACCCGAAACCTTTCCATACTGATGTATTAATTGTAATAACTCTAATACAGAATGAGTAGGTTGAGATAAGGTAACCACCAAGTCATCTGCAAAAGCCCTTAATTTATATTCTTTTTTATTAACTTCTATTCCTTTTATTTGCTGTGATTCTCGAATTTTAATCAACAATATTTCCAAAGTTAAAACAAACAACAATGGTGACAATGGACAACCCTGTCTAGTCCCCTTCTCTATTGCAAACACCTCTGACAAACCCCCATTAACTATAAGTTGTGCCGTTTGCTTTTGGTAGATAGCACCAAAAGCTTGTAAAATTTTTTCTCCAAAATTCATTTTCTCAATTAATCTTAACATGAATTGCCAATTCAGCTGATCAAAAGCTTTTTCAGCATCTAAAAATATCAATCCTGCAGAAACTTGATTGTTTTTATCTAAATATTCTAATAAATTAATAATCTGTCTGACATTATTCTTCATGTACCTTCCAGTTATAAAACCCGTTTGGTCCATATGTATTACATAATGCAAAACCCTCATAAGCCCGTTAGCTAAAATTTTTGAAAAGATCTTATAATCTACATTTAAGAGAGATATAGGTCTATAATTCTTTGGTAAAGTGAGGTCTTGATCTTCCTTTGGAATCAAAGATATAAAAGCTCTTCCTCATGACGGGGGAATCTCTGAACCCTGTAATATATTATTAAAAAGCTCACCTAAAGGTTGAATCATCTCTTGTACCAATGTTTTATAATAAATAGATGTCAAACCATCCGTACCCGGTGCCTTACCTAATTTTAATTCTTTAATTACTGTCTCAATCTCCTCACTAGTAATCAAACCATTAATTTCTTGTTTCTGATCTTCTGTTAATTTAGGAAAGTTGGCTTCATTTAAATAATTATCTATATCTAAAACCTGTACTTTAGTACTCATATATAATTTTTTGTAGTAATCTAAAAAAGATTTCTTAATCAACTCCTTCTGATATACCAATTTACCATTATAATTTATTTTATCTATAGTTCTCTGTCTCTGCTTCTTTCTCAATTGATAAGCCAACCATCTCCCTGGTTTATTAGCATTACAAAATGTATTTTGTTTCATATACAGTAAATTAGTTGCAGTTTGATCAGCCATCAAGATATTGAATTGTGATTTAAGCAGTTTTATAGATTCCTTAACCTTCTCATCTGTGGGATTTAAAATCAAAGCTTTTTCTTTTAATTTAATTTCATTTTCCAACTCCTTACGTTTCTGCATCTGCTTCTGTCTATAAACATTGTTCATTTGTATCAAGACCCCACGCATGTAGGCTTTACCTGCATCCCAGACCATTGACATTGAAGTTCCCTTATACATATTTAAAGCAAAATAATCCTTTAATTGCTCCTTTAATTTTTGAACGTTCTTTTCTTGTCTAAATAAATTTTCATTCATCCTCCACGATCTCCTCTCCTCTTTTTCATCAGCCAATTCCATCCAAACTGGACTGTGATCCGTCAATGTCCTGGGAAAAATTTTAACATTCTTTACCCTAAAATATAAATCCGTCGTAATCAAAAAAAAGTCAATTCTTGAAAAAGATTGATGCCTATCCGAAAAAAAAGTGAAGTCTCTCTCCTCCAAGTTATGTTCACGCCAATAATCTCGCAGCTCCCAGTCCTTTTTCAAATCAAAAAAAGCTTTAGGTAATTTAGCCTGTTTAAAAGAAATAGAGGATCCTTTTTTATCTCTTTGTGTATCTAACACACCATTCCAGTCTCCCATTAACATAACAGATCTGTAATCCAACAAAGTTAATTTTTGATGTAACAGTCTGTAAAATTGTTCCTGTTGTTGATTTGGTGCATACAGTCCCACTATAAGTACTTTCTTACCATACAAGCTCACTTCAATCAAAACATATCTCCCTTGAGGATCAGATTCTACCAAACAGGCTGATAAGTTTTGCTTAACATAAATAACTACTTCCCCTTTTTTCCCAGGAGCAGAAGATACAAAATGAGATCCCAAACGAGCATTAACTAAATATTTTTGATCTTTAGATATAATATGTGTTTCCTGCAAGCAAATAATTATTATTTAAAGGAGGTATCTTCTTGTGCTGTCCGTAGCTGTGTAAGGAGGTCAGAGAATTCCCACAGCTTGCGAGGTTCACTGATACTGATGTCAGGGAATTCATAGATACGATCCAAGAACGAGGACTCCGTCAATGTAGATGCACCATACTGCTGATCGAGCCTACCCCAAGCTTGCTCAAGGGTGGTGTCTGGGTTACCTAGTTGGGATGAGTAGATGTTCTTTACTACTTCTGTAGATTCTGGTCCCAGCCATGCTATCATATGTCTGAGCTTTTCGGCTGGCCGCAACCTTTCATCGTGAATGGCATTCATGAAGATATGCTTCCATAATAAATACACCTTCCCCGGCTTGTCTGAGAATTTCTGCACACCCCTGGATGCTAAATCCAACCTTCTTCTCCAGGATATTGGAGGATACATTGGTGCTGTACAGGAGTTGCCGTCAGGCTGGGGTGGTATGGTGTTGAAGTCATTAGGAGCACGATCAGTGGCTTCTCATTGATCCTCATAGGCATTGCTCCCAAGAGCAGGGGCATGTGTGAAAGATGGCTGGTGGTTTTCTTCAGAGTTATGTTATGGTTCTGGCTAATGAAACACTTCAAAGAACTTCCAGGCATTGATTTTCCTAAAAGTCATTTATTGTTACAAAATGTCGGCACGGCATAGCGAAGATATGCTAAGATCTAAATTCTCTTCCCCTGAGCAGTTAAATTATCAGCATGCTCCCTCCCTAAATTAGCTGTCATATATCACGTTATCCAATTAGTGTGAAGGTCAAAGGTTCCCTTCCTCTCTCTTTCCTGGGCTTTTCCCTCCTCCCTCTTCTGCTCTGCATTAACTCTAAAAATACCAGACAGTTCTGCATATTGTCAAAGCAAGAATATACAGTATTTGCAGCATTGACATCCAGCCCCCCCTTAAAAGAAGGAGAGATCCTGTAATGTAAACAAAAGCATAGGTTAATGACTAGTTTTCAGTTTGTTGGGATGTTTCACATGAAACCTTTTGACCAATCTGTCAGCTTTCACTTCACTCGATTTCACCCAGGTGGCTTCAGACAACAGGTATCCCTTCCATTGTACTAGGTACTGCAATTTCCCTTTAAAGATTCTAGAGTCAAGAATACGTTTCACTTCATAGTGGGTCTGTCCCGCAACTATGAGGGGCCCAGGTGCCTTGTTTGGGGGAGGTCTTAAAGTGGAGCCCCGATAAGGTTTCAACAAGCTGCAATGGAAGACTGGATGAACTCTCCCTAAAAGTCTAGGGAGTTTTAGTTCTACGGTGACTGGATTGATGATCCTTACTATGGGGAAAGGCCCCAAGAATTTTGGTCCCAATTTCTTGCTGGGCAATTTGAGGCATAGATATTTAGTTGACAAATAAACCTTTTCCCCAACTTGGAATGTTCTTTGGGGAGCCCTCTTTTTATCTTCCTGCTTTTTATAGGTTTCAAAAGTCTTTTTTAAAGCAGTTTTTGTGTTTCTCCAAACTTCATCCCACCAGATAAACAGCTTCCATTTGTCTAACCAGGCTAGCCCTAGGATCACCGCCTCAGTCATTTTTGGAGCCACCAGGAAGCAAATAAACTCCCAGTGTGTACCTATTTCTAGGCATAAGGGCTCGGTTAATTGTGTGACAAGGGTCCCTCCCATCAGGGAGCCATCGGCTTGTTCAAACCTCACCGGTTTGTAAAGCTGTTTTGCCCGTATGCCCATTTTCATGCAAACGGCAGACTAATAATGCAGAGGGTGCATCCCGAATGAATTAGTACGTTCAAGTCCATTTGGGCCCCAGACTTAGGGATTATAAGTTTGGCGGCCAGTGAAAAAGGCGGGATTTGTCGACTCACTATTGGGTCGTTCTCGCCTTCATCGTCGCTGTCAAAGGAGGGTAGAGCAGGGGCGGGTCCACCCGGAGTCTCGGTGATCTCCTGTGTGGGGGGTATAATCTGGGCAACAGGTTCCTGCTTGACCCAGTTGGATTTTTCTCTTGTTAGCCGCTGAGCAAGTTTCTTTCTCATTGCTGGTTCCGGTCTGCTCTGCAGTTGGGGGTAGGGGACTGGACAGGTTGCTGCTCGATGTCGTTCTTGTCCACACCGAAAACACTTAATTGATGGGCCTGTAGGTGGCCTGGGTCTCTCAGCCATTGCAGTAGTTGAAGGCTTTTGTCGGGGTGATTGCTGTCCGGGTAGCTCTGGTTGCTGCTCGGGTTTGTGTGGGGGAGGCTTCTTATAGTGGGCAAGCCGAACGTCTAGCTTCACTGCTGCCTGGTACCATTCATGCAGCTGATCAGGTATGGCTTGATAGATGCAGGCCTGAGAGAGGTGATCGCCTAATCCCTCAATGAAGTATTGGATCAGGGACTGTTCAGGCCACCCCTCTATTCGGCCTGCTATCTTGTGAAATTCCCCCACGTACTCCAGGGCAGGTCTGCTGGCTTGTTTTATTTTGTGGATCTGTTCTGCTGTTTGAGGCCTATGGATGGGTCCTCAAATCTTTCTCTCAGTCCTAGGAGAAAAAGGTGGGGATCTCCCAGTTCGGGGGCTTGCTCACTATATAGATTGTTCAGCCATTCAGATGCTTCTCCCTCTAGGTTGGACGCAATGACATCGACCATGGCACCTGGTTCCGGGTAGAGATAGGCCCAGCAATTCAAGTGAGAATGCACTTGGTTGAGAAAAAAAATCAGCTTCTCTGGGTCCTCATCGAAGGTTGCTTTGAAAGGTGGTGCAATTACAGGCTGTTGCTGCTGGCCCCATCCTGGCTGCAGATTTATGCCCAGGGGTTGCACGTTCAGGGGCTGTGGCCAATCTCCCTGCTGTGGTCAGTCTCCCACCAGCTGCTGATCTCCTGGTTTCTGCACCACCCCAAGCTGTTGCAAGGCCTCTATTAGTTGTGGCAAGCTCAGTTGCTGCTGATCATCTATCTGTGGGGGGTGCCAATCTGCCCATTGCTGCAGAGGCCTCAGTCTGGGATTCCCTCTGTCTTCAGGACTGCAGTCCCTGGTTGGGGAACCCAGGGTCTGATCTACAAGGGAGGGGCTGTAGGCTTCTCTCTGCAGGAATTGATTTCTGCTTTTCACATCTGGGGTTTCAAATCTTTCCAGTGACTCACCCAAAGTCTGAGTAGCAGGCCATTCGTTAGCTCCGTACCAATCTGCTTTTGAAGTCTTTGCTCCCAGATGGGAGTTCTGCCAGAATTCATCTTCCCACAGCATGCTGTCTGTTGCTTCCCACTCTGGGTTATCATTAGCTGCTGGGTCTTCAAGCAAACTCCCTTTTCTCATGATAGATTTTCTTCCCCTGAATCTTTACCAGCTCCTCTCAAGGTTAGAGGCAGTGGATGGAGTTCAGGACCCCAGGTCGTTTGGAAAGGATTTGAGATCTTAGCATGATGTTATGGTTCTGGCTAATGAAACACTTCAAAGAACTTCCAGGCATTGATTTTCCTAAAAGTCATTTATTGTTACAAAATGTCGGCACAGCATAACGAAGGTATGCTAAGATCTAAATTCTCTTCCCCTGAGCAGTTAAATTATCAGCATGCTCCCTCCCTAAATTAGCTGTCATATATCACGTTATCCAATTAGTGTGAAGGTCAAAGGTTCCCTTCCTCTCTCTTTCCTGGGCTTTTCCCTCCTCCCTCTTCTGCTCTGCATTAACTCTAAAAATACCAGACAGTTCTGCATATTGTCAAAGCAAGAATATACAGTATTTGCAGCATTGACAACTTCCTGATGAGAACATCTTCCCATGATGCAGACAGGGGGCCTTGAAGGTTTGGCCGGAATTCCTTTGCCTTTGCATTGAGCTTAGGAATCATGGCTCCTTGTGTGCCCACCTGCTGAGGAGTCTTCGTTGTTGCA
The DNA here is from genome assembly GCA_024509115.1 of Crotalus helleri. NCBI lineage: Eukaryota > Metazoa > Chordata > Lepidosauria > Squamata > Viperidae > Crotalus > Crotalus helleri. Next base: position 37,830,249 of record JAKSXO010000008.1, read on the forward strand.
GAAGGAGCAATCTGATTACTCCTTGTGTCTTGGTTTGTTGGGGTGAGTTTTACAGATCTGAAGGGGGGGTCTCGTAATTCAGATGGTACGATGTCAGCTTTCTGACTGGTTTGCACATCTGGTGGTTGAGATTCTCCTCCTTGTTCACTTGGTTTCAGGAGTTTTGTGGTCAACCGCATCACTCCTTCCTGCTCATGTTGTAGCGCATTCTGGTTATCCACGTAGGCCTTGACATGGCTATATGAGCTTCCACTTTCTGGCCCTTCCAAATTGTGCATGGAGGTAGCGCCTTCAACTTCCCACTGTAAAGCTGCAGCTCTTGCTGCTATCTCTGCGGCCTCCCATTTGTGGTGTAAAAACTCAAGGCTGGCCTGAGCTTTGGCCATTCTTTCCTTTTGTTTGGCTACAAGTAGAGGTGCTTCGGCCATTTCTTCCCTTTGCAGTTGCTCTGCTTTTGCCACACATAGAGCTGCTTTGGCCGCCGCAGCATCGATTCGTGCTTGTGTAGCTTGAGTGGCAAAGGTGTCTGCTCTTGAGGCTCGGGACGAATGGCTATGACGAGAAGACACTTTAGAGGGATGGGAGGAGCCTGAGACAGAAGATTGCTGTGACACGCTGGTACATGCCTGAGACCGTTGTGACTTAAGATGAAAGGACGAGGCTTAACGTAACTTAAACTACTTTACCCAGAAGGCTATCCCTTAAGGCAGTGGTTCTCAACCTTCCTAATGCCGTGACCCTTTAATACAGTTCCTCATGTTGTGGTGACCCCCAACCCCCCATCCAGCTGGCCGGGGGGTATCAAAAACTTGACCCCCCAAAAAAGGAAAAAATGGGAAAGTATAGGTAGTCCTCGACTTACAACAATTCGCTTAGTGACTGTTTGAAGTTACAACAGCACTGAAAAAGTGAATTATGATCATTTTTCACACTTATGATTGTTGCACCATCCCCAGGGTCATGTGATTTACATTCGGATGCTTGACAACTGATTCATACTTATGATGTTCACAGTGTCCCAGGGTCACGTGATCAATGGCCAGGGGACGTGGCCAGCTGATGACTCAGGTTGCAGAGTGCCTGTGGGGGAGAATCTGTGGGTCTCTGGGATGGGACTGGGGTAGGTGCCTGCCTGCCTTCCCTCCCTTCTCTCCCCTTGTCCCTTCCTTCCTTCTTTTCTTCCTTTCCTTCACCTCCCTTAGTCTCTTCCTCCTTCCCTCCCTCTCTCCCATTGTCCCTTCCTTCCTTCTTTCCTTCCTTTCCTTCCCCTCTTAGTCTCTTCCTCCTTCCCTTCCTCTTTCCCATTGTCACTTCCTTCTTTCCTTCCTTTCCTTCCCCTCCCTTAGTCCCTTCCTTCCCCCCTTCCCCTCCCTTAGTCCCTTCCTTCCTTCCCCTCCCTCTTAGTCCCTTCCTTCCTTCCCTCTTTGTCCCTTCCTTCCTTCCTTCCCTCCCTTCCATTGTTCCTTCCTTCCCTCTCTCATTGTCCCTTACTTCCCTCCCTCTTCATCCCTTCCTTCCTCCCCCCCTCCGTGCCCAGGAAGGGACAAGAAGAGGGGGACAGGCTGCCAGAGGCAAAGGAGAGCTCCACCCAGCTCACTTGCTCAGCTTCGCCAGAAAACATGCGGCTTGCTAAGTTAGCAGAAGCCCCAGGATCAGCGCCGGGCTACAGCTGATTTGCGCTTCTGCTAAATTAGCAAGCGACATGTTTTCTAGCAAAGCTCAAGCAAGTTTGCTGGGCAGGAGCCAATGAGAGCTGCTACAGTTGACCTGCTTCTTGGCTGCTCTGCAAAAGCGCAGATCAGCTGTAGACGTTCGCCCTGATCCTGGACAAGAGGGAAGGAAGGAAGGATGGAAGGGACAAGGGGAAAGAGGGAGGGAAGGAGGGACAAAGAGGGAGGCGAAGGAAAGGAAGGAAGGAAGGAAGGAAGGAAGGAAGGAAGGAAGGAAGGAAGGGACAAGGGGAGAGAGGGAGGGAAGGAGGAACAAAGAGGGAGGCGAAGGAAAGGAAGGAAGGAAGGAAGGAAGGAAGGAAGGAAGGAAGGAAGGAAGGAAGGAAGGAAGGAAGGAAGGAAGGGACAATGGGAGAGAGAGGGAAGGAGGAAGAGACCAAGAGGGAGAGAAGGAATGGAAGTTCCAGCCAGGAGAGGCTTGGCAGCCCGGCTGCTGAGGAACAGAAGACTGCAAAGCCAAGGAGAAGAAGGTGGCAGTTTCCTCCCAAAGGGGGCTCCTTTTCTCCACCCCTTCCCTGGGTTTGTGGGGAATTTCTCGTCACCAACGCTGACAGGTGCTCCTTCGAGCCCGCTGCGAGCTTTCTCGCCCCCTTTGCTTCTCTCCCCCTCCCCCCACTTTCATGAGGATTGTGGCACCCTTGGGAAGCCGATCGTGCTTTGAAGCTTAGGAAAGGAAAAGGAGTCCCTTCCTCCTTCCCTCCCTCTCTCCCTGTCAAGCCCCGGCAGGCTCGACATGAACAGGCGGAAGAGGAGTCGAGGATGGGCGGGGTGGCAAAGGAGACCGGCGGCCGTCGCCAGACCTCCTGGCTGACAAGTGCAAGTTCGGGGGTCGCCAGCTGACGGGTGCAGGAGTTGGGTGCTGCAGCGGCCTCCCCTTTGCTGACCTGTGTGAACGAGAAGAAGTCAATCCGGTTGCTGCACAATGAGTCTCTGGGGAGGGCAGCGCCTTGCTCTGCGCCTGCGCTCTTCATGCGCCCCCTGCAGGGCACATTTGGTAGAGTTCGTGCAGACTGCCACCAAGCAGCATATTTTCCACAAACAAGTGAGGTGGAGCAGAGGGGGGGAGGGAGAGAAGGTGGTTGACAAGCCCTGCCTAAGACCATCGGAAATATGTGTTTTCCGATGGTCTTAGGCGACCCCTGTGAAAGGCTCATGTGACCCCCAAAAGGGTCACGACCCACAGGTTGAGAACCGCTGCCTTAAGGGGACAGTTCTTAATTCCTAAGATACCTATATACTCTGACCAGCACAAGACACAATACAACTATTGCCAGATCAACAAATTAAGCAAGAGTTAGAGTTACATGAGCTCTTCAGCTTCTGCAATCATGAAGCATACTTATTAATACATCCTACACCAGAAAAAGTTGGGCTGAGAAAAATTTTTTTACCTACTTTATGAACACATTCCCCCTAATTATTGAAAATTAAAGATATAGACCAAAAATTAGATTGTGATTTCAAAAATCTGGGTATTTCTGGATGAAATAGCAAGTTATTTTGCCGAGCTTCCTCCCATAAGTTATATGATCAGTCAGACCACTTCCTTTCAGAAGAGCTTGATTGCCTGTTGCCCTTGGAGTAGAGGTACAAGCAGTATTTCATTCCAGAAGGTACAAACTAAAAATTCAAGACCTCTCTCTGGCATTGCTCTCTGGCAGTTGAAGTTCTACCCTTCCTGCATTTTGGAGGCTGAAGGGCTGACAGATTGCATCATACCTACTCCTAAAATCACCCTCTCCAAAGCAAGGCACCACAAGGTCCAGCCTTTGCTCAGAACTGCTCTTTTCTTTACCCCAAACTTCGATGAGTCTCTCCTCTGGAAGTAGCTGGAAAGCCCTTTCCAAAAACTGCCAAGTACTTGCCTTAAACAACCTCCTCCCATTCTCTAAGAAGGGATCCGTAGATATCTCTGCCTCTGCTACAGGGGCAGTAAAGGTGGTTTATAACTTTGGCCTTCAAAGGGCTGGTTTTGTCTGTCAAGCTTCACTTGTGGAGTAGACCACCCAACCTTTTCTCACGGTCTCTTGTTGGGGAGGAGGAATTAAGGCAACCTCAGCTTGAAGTAGCTTGACTACTAAAAGGAAAGAGTGAATGGTGGAAAGTAGCACGGTAGGGAAAGTACCCATGGGTCATATGAAGAAGGGAAGAACTAATGGGTGAACTGGTCAGATGTTGCTCTTGAACCAGGATGTACAGTGGATATAGAAAGGCTACACAGCCCTGCTAAAATGCTAGGTTTTTGAGATGTAAAAAAAATCAGACCAAGATAAATCACTTCAGAACTCTTTCCACTTTTAATAAAACATATCAGCTGTACAATTCAATTGAAAAACTGAAATCTTTGGTCCCTGGGAGGAGCCTATCAACCTCAGGAATTCCCACTAAAACTTTGATGTGAATTGCACTCCCCGGTCCAAGATGATACGCTTCAGGACCCCATGCAGCTGATATACATGCTGCACGAATAGCTTAGCCAAGGACTGGGCTGAAGGAATCCTGGGCCATGCCACAAAGTGGGCTTGTTTGGAAAACAAGTCAGTAATAGTCCAGATCATGGTGTTCCCAGCTCTTTCTGGCAGCTCCACAATAAAGTCCATAGAGATTTCCTCCCAGGGGTTTGTGGGGTTGGCCATTGGCTGCAACAGTCCTGGGGGCTTGCCGAGCAACCATTTCATCAAAGCACACATGGGGCAGCTGGCTACATAAGACTCTGTGTTCTTCTTCATCTTTGGCCACCAGAACTGCCTCTTCACTATGTGGAGAGTCTTTACAAATCCAAAATGCCCCACTGCCCGAGCATTGTGACTCCGCTGTAGGATTAGAGTCCTCTGGCTTACTTACTCCCCATCTATGCCAGTCCCTCCTTCATTGACAGATCACCTCTATGCTGTTGAAACCACTCATCGCCCACAAAAGCATCTCTCAATAGTGGTGTTAGACCTTTGGCTGGCTGCAACGGTGGTGTCCTCTGCTACCTCATGAGAGCTGGTACTGAGAACTGTCTGGATGGGATGATGGAGTTAACGACCTCTTCTCAGGCACTGTTGTACTGTGGCATCCAGGAAAGAGTGTCCACCAGGAAATCCCCCCCCCCCCAGGTAAATAGTGGAAGGTGAAGTGGAAACGGTTGAAATATTGAACCCACCAGACTTGCTTAGGTGACCATTTCCAGGGGGCCCTCAAAGCTTCCAGGTTCTTGTGGTCTGTCCATACCTCAAATGGAATCTTACCACCTCTAGGAATGTTAGGAGGGCCCATCGGACCATGTAGGCTTCTTTCTCCCAAATAGCCCATCGCCTTCTGGTTTCAGAAAATTTGCAGGATGTATAGGTGTAGGGCTGCATCTCCCCCTTGGCATTCTTCTGAAGCAAGTCTGTGCCTACAGCTACATCACTAGCATCTGCCTGCATCACAAAAGGCTCGTCTGGGTTGGGGTGTTTTAGGACAGGTTCCACAGCAAAGGGGCGTTTTAGCTTCTCGAATGTGGCTTGGCACTCGAGAGACCAGTTCAGAGGTTGACCAGGCTTCCCTCCTGTTTTCAGTAAGTTGCTAATCGGCAGGGCTATCTGGGCGAACGTAGGGATGAATTGGTGGTAGAAGGTTGCAAAGCCAAGGAAACTTTGCAACTGCTTCCTGGTTCGAGTGGGTTCCCATTCTAATATTGCCTTCACTTTACTGGGGTCCATTTCCACCCCCTCTCTCGAAATGCAGTACCCCAGGTAGTCCAGGCTGGTTTTGTGAAAATCACACTTAGCTTGGCGTAAAGCTGGGCTTTCTGTAGTTTCTCGAGTACTACTCTCATCAGTTTCACGTGCTCTTCTTCAGTCTTGGTATACATTAATATATCATCCAGGCATACCAAGACCCCTTTGTACAGGTGCTCATGCAAAACCTTGTTTATCAGCTGCATGAACACAGCAGGTGCTCCCTGCAATCCAAACGGCATCACTCGAAACTGGTAGCAACCCAGGGGACAATTAAACGTTGTCTTCCACTCATCCCCCTCCTTAATCCTCATTCGGTAGTATGCCTCTCTCAAGTCCAACTTTGTGAAGATCCTTCCTTTGGCCATATAGCTTAGGCATGTCCCTCATTAGTGGGAGGGGGTACGTGTTTTCCATGCAAATACAGTTCAGCCCCTTATAATCTACACACAGTCTAAGGGACCCATCCTTCTTTTCTTTGACAAGCACGGGAGCAGCCATCCTCAATTTCACCGGCTGGATAAACCCCCTAGCTAGGTATTTGTCTATAAATCCCTGGAGTTCTTCCATTTCTTTGGGTGTCATTGAGTACATCTTTGGTTTGGGCAGCTTGGTCCCTGGCATGATCTTAATTGCACAGTCTGTAGGTTGGTGGGGTGGGACCATATCTGATTTCTCCTTTTCGCTAAAAACCTCTGTTAAGTCACTGTACTCCTCCGGAATCAGCTGTTCTAGCTCATCCCCTCCCTCCAGTTTATTAGTGGTTTCTGCTTTTGCTTCTTTAACCGTGGCCGCAGAGCTGGCTTTTAACATTTCACTAATCTTTGCTGGTTGGCCGCATCTGTCACTTGGTCTTATCCCACTTAACAGAGGGGTTCCATTTTTTCCACCACATTAGCCCTAGGACCATGTTTTGTCATCCCACGGGCTACAATGAATCAAATGGTCTCTACATGGGCCCCAGCCTTGAGCTTTACAGGCTTGGTCAGGCAGGTTGCTGGCACTCTGCCCATTATTGGACCATCCAACTGCAAAAATGCCATGGGCTGTCTCAGTCTTCTCAGCCTCATCCCTAGCTTCTCTACCACCTGGGGGCTAACCAAGCACCTGGTGCACCCTGAGACCAGTAGGGCTGTGAGGACCCCCTTACTCCCAAGGAGAACACTAAAACCTCCACCCTGGCTGTCATAGGGATGATGGTGCCACTTACCATCGGGTTGTCTTCCCCCTCACTGTTGCTTTCGTAGAAGACCAGGCCTGGTTTGTTGGAGGTCAAAGTTCCCTCTTCCACACTGGATTGAGAACTGCACGACCTGCTGTCTCATGCGTGTCTTCTCCTTTGGCTTCGCAGGGAGCTTTTTCTTCTTTGGCTGTCTCAGAGGTGGGGTAGAGGTAGCTGGGCACAGCGCAAGGCACTCAACTGCTCGATGGCCCTCCTTCCCACAGCAGAAGCAAGCCCCTGGGCTTTGGCAAGGTTTCCCTCCTTTGATCAGAGGTGCACCCCCACTTCCTCCTCTGGGGGCCAGTCAGTTCTCAAGTGCTCAGTGGGGCCGGCTTTCCTGCATGGTATGTTTGCGGTACACCATTAGGTCAATCTCCACTTCAATGGCCACTTGGTACCATGCTTGCAGGTCGTGTGGCACCCCCCAGGGTAGACAGTTGTGGTATAGCTCTTTGTTTAGTCCTTCCCGAAATTGGTAAACCAGTATGCACTCTGGCCAGTCTCTCAGGTGGCTGGCCAGACTGCAGACATCTTGGATGTACTCTGTCACTGGCTGCTTGCCCTGCTTTAGGGTGAGGATGCAGGCTTCCGTGCGTTAAGCTGCCATAGTGTGGGATTAATGGCATAAATATGCCCATAGACATGCTCCCACAAAGTCCTTGAGATAACAAACGGACTGCTCCAGACACGGAATACATTCATCAGCCATTTGGACAGGGTCTGATAAGAACACTGGAAGCAGGATGCATGAATTATCACCCACCTGCATAGCCTCGCATCTGGAGAGTGTCTGTTATGTGATACATTGTAACCACCCCTATATACATCTTTTGATTACGCTGTGTGATGTAAAAACTATAGTAACAATAAAATAGGGTGTTGGAGTCAGCTCTGGGCTCCCATCCCGAGATACCTGCGTGCGTGTCTCATTCTCCATGGGAGACCACCACACCATAGGGTCTTCAAACTGCTCTCACAGTGCTTGCATGAAGGCATCCAGGTCAGTCAGCTCCAGAGCCCCCTCATCATGCAGAGACACCAACCATACCAAAGCACTCCCTTTCAGGTTGGATGTGACCGCATGAACCCAGGCTGCATCATCTGGGTACATCACTCCATAGCGCTCCATATAGTGCCATGTCTGAGCCATGAAATGGGCCAGTTGGTCTGGGCATCCATCAAAGCGGACCACCAAGGGAGGGGTGGCTGCTCCTTCCACACCAGCATGTACCCCAGTGCCGCTGCCAGTGCAGGGGCTCCAGCCACTGCTGGAACCATTGGGACTATCCACTGCAATGCCGGAGGTGGGATGGCAGGGCCAGCTCCTGCTGCCATCACCTGTGCCACACCTCCAGCCATCCCTATTGGTGTCAGTACAGTTGGCTGCAGGAGAGGGGGAGATGGGGCATCCACCACCATTGGTGGCTTCACTTCTCCCACCCCAGTTACCACTGCCATGGTCCCCAGTGATGTAGCCATTTTCCATCTGCTCCCTCAGACCACATTGACTCCCAAGGGACCCAGGGGGTTCTTGGCTTCTGCCACCCAGCGGGTTTTCAGCCCCTGGTACAGGGCGTCCTTTGCCCTCTCTCTTGTGCTTGCAGGCTGTTGCTCGGCCTTCTGTTTGGGATATGCACCAGCCAGCTGCACCCCTACTCCAGCTTGGAGAATCGCTGGAGCCTCCCAGGCCCAGATTTCTCCTGGCTTCTTCCTCTCCTCTGAAACTTTGTCTGCCACCTACATCTCGGGGTTGTTGGCCTCCTGGTGGGATCCAGGTAGGCTACTACTACCGTGTTTCCCTGAAAATAAGACCCACCCAGAAAATAAGCCCTACCCTGGTTTTTTTGGGCATGCACCTAATATAAGCCCTACCCCCAAAATAAGCCTGAGTTAAGAGCCCACCCACTCTTTTCCACTGGTTGCTCACTTTCACAATGGGGCAGGACAGAACACGTTGCACCAGTGCCACAGCCATGAGTTGAGGTGAGGCAAGTACAGGGATGGAGCTCCCCACACCTCAGGGCCCCTGCAGCCAGGCCACTCCCCACTCTGTGACCTCCCCCACCCATTCAATTACCCAGCTGCCCACCCGCCTCTTCCCTTTCACTCCCCTCCTGAGCCGGACTGCCATGCTACAGAGGATGGGCAGGGGAGGCTCAGTCACCTTACCTGGTCACCCTCCCCCATTTTGGAGCCAAGGGGGAATGACGGTGAAAGGCTCTTAAAAACCTTCAGTGTTGGAGCATTTACTGCTTCTGGAGGCAGGCTGCTCCACTGATTAATTGTTCTCACTGTCAGGAAGTTTCTCCTTAGTTCTAGGTTGCTTCTCTCCTTGATTAGTTTCCACCTGTTGCTTCTTGTCCTGCCTTCAGGTGCTTTGGAAAATAGCTTAATTCCCTCTTCTTTATGGCAGCCCCTGAGATATTGGAATACTGCTATCATGTCCCGCCTTGTCCTTCTCTTCGTTAAACTAGACATACCCAATTCCAGCAACCGTTCCTTATATGTTTTAGCCTCCAGTCCCCTAATCATCTTTGTTGCTCTTCTCTGTACTCTTTCTAGAGTCTCAACATCTTTTTTACATCGTGGTGACCAAAACTGGATGCAGTATTCCAGGTGTGGCCTTACCAAGGCATTGAAGAGTGGTATTAATACTTCACGTGATCTTGATTCTATCCCTCTGTTAATGCAGCCTAGCACTGTGTTGGCCTTTTTGGCAGCTGCAGCACACTGCTGGCTCATATTTAGGTGATTGTCTACTAGGACTCCGAGGTCCCTCTCACAGTTACTATTATTGAGCATTATCTAAGAATATGTTAGCCAATGACAAGGAAAGTTTGGTTAAAGCCACAGGTTTTCAGATGGTGAAAAAGGTTAAATATCTGGGAGTATATTTAACTGCCTCAAATGGAAAATTGTATAAAAATAATTATGAATTACTATAGGCAAAAGTGCAAAAGGATTTAAATGACTGGAAAAAACTGCAATTGTCACTGTTGGGGAGAATTTCAGCTGTAAAAATGAATGTTCTACCAAAGTTTCTTTTCTTGTTTCAGATGATACCTATTTTAAAAAAAGATGTAAATTTGGAGGAATGGCAGAAGGGTATCAATAAATTCATTTGGGCTGGGAAAAAACCAAGGGTTACGTTTAAGATTTTGCAAGATGCCCAAGAAAGAGGAGGACTTAAAGCATCTGACTTGAAATTATACTATGATGCAGCCACCTTAACTTGGATAAGTGATTGGCTTAAGTTAACAAATAAGGATATTCTTGTTCTTGAAGGGTGGGATTTAATGTACGGTTGGCATGCATATTTAATTTTTAATAAGAAAGTGGACCGGGCTTTCAAATCACATATTTTGAGGAGTGCCTTACTTCGAGTTTGGAAAAAGTATTATTATAGGTTAAACTATAAAATACCTATCTGGGGGATTCCTAGACATGCAATCGAGGGGATTTCTAAGGGGATGAACTTTGATAAAATTTCGTATAAAGAATTATTAACTTGGTCAGGTTCGGATTGGCATTTAAAATCTCTAGATGTATTAAGGCAAGAAAATATTCTACAGTCATGGTTTCAATATTTACAAATAGTGGACAGGTGGACTGTAGATAAGAAAGAAGGAATAACACTAGAAGATGGAAATCTGGTTATTCAGATTAAAGATCAGAGTCAGGCCCATATAAAAAGAATTTACAATGCTTTAATAGAATTAGACTCTGAAACAGAATTGGTTAAAGACTGTATGATTAAATGGGCTCAGAATATCCAGGATCCGATCCCATTGGACTTATGGGAGACAATTTGGATTAGAAATGTTAAATTTACACAAGCTCAAAATTTGAGGGAAAATTTTTATAAAATGTTTTACAGATGGCATTTAGATCCTAAAAAATTATCTTGTATGTATCCAAATTTACAACCCAAATGTTGGAGATGTGGTAATATGGATGCGACATATTTTCATGTTTGGTGGAATTGTAAAAAGGTAAAGGCTTTTTGGATTATGATTTGGTGGAACATTCAAAAGATTTTTAAAAGGAAGATAAAGTTCACCCCTCAATTATTCCTATTGGGTATCTTTGTGGATTTAAATGACAAAGAAACTACTTTAATGTTGAATTTATTAACTGCAGCAAGGTTATTAGTAGGCTCGTATTGGAAGAAGGACTCGTTGCCTACTTTAGAAGAATGGATATTTAAAGTTTCTAACTTTGCAGAAATGGCAAAAATTTCTGCTTATTTGAAGGATCATACACAAGAAAGATATATTATTGTATGGAGAAGATGGATAGATTATATTCAGAAAAAATATGGGACTATAAAGTTTCATTTATTTTATGAGTAAATTTTATAGTAACTGTTGTAGAGATTTGTTTATATGAGTTAATTTAAGGGGAGTTAAAGGTTAAGTATGATGTTTTTTTTTCTTTTTTTTCTTTTTTCTTTCTTCTTTTCTTTTTTTATTATTGCTAACCTTCTTATTAATAACCCTGTACTCTGCTCTGGGAAGTGAGGGGGGGGAGGGTTGAGGGTGGGTGAGTGGGTGAGTGGGTGGGTAATGATAATATAGTCATGGTAAATGCTTGGGCATTTCCCCTATGCTGCGTTCATGTGTGTGAGAGGGATGTGAGGGAAGGAAGGAGTAGGGAGGAAGTAGGATGGTTAGAGGAGAAGGGGAGGGGAAGAGCGTAGGAGGGGAGGAGAGAAAGAGGAGGGAAGTAGGGAAGGATTAGAGAGGGTGGACGCAGCCTGGGGGGAATGGGCAGGCAGTACCAATGGTTAGGAATTTATTTTAATTGAATTGTATTTTGTATGAATAAATGGAAAATAAAAACTTTTTAATAATAAAAAAGAAAATAGATAAGATATAAAATAACCTTGAAACACCATCTGCAAAATTCAGCTCAGCTCCCCATTTGGTGGACTTTCTGACTGTCAGTTTCTTTTTCTTTTTTCTTTTTATTGAAAATTTTTGAATTTTACAAAACAAATCCCTTCCCCAAACCCCCCACCCTCCCATACCCTCCCCCCTCTCCCCAAACCTCCCATACCCTCCCTCAACCTTCCCAGAGCTGAGTACAGGCTTAATTAAAATTTTTCAAAAGAAATAAGAAATAAAAAAAAACTTAAAACACATATAAATCCTAAACAAATCTAAATACCTTAAATTTAAACACATATTATAATATACTCTAAACCTTTTCTAATATTGTACTTATATTATTATCCATCATTCTATAAAGAATCGCCAAAACACAAATTTAAACATTACTTTCTTTAAATATCTATGCATACAATATAAAATCTAATCTAATCTCCCTCTTTCTTTACTCTAGAACACAAAAATAAGCATATAAACATTCATTATACCATTAAGACTGGATACTCATTTAATTAGTTAAACTAAATACTTATATTTAAACTTCTTATCTAAAATTTAATTAAACAAATTAACTTCTCTTAAAAATAATAATAATAATAGAAAAAAAGAAAAGAAACCAATCTTTAAACAAACTATAGTATACTCTAGAACCTTTTCATATCATTTATATTATTATCCATCATTTTATAATATACTCTAAGCCTTTTCATATGATACTTATATTATTATCCCAAAACACATATTTAAACATTACTTAAAACATTAAAATTCCCTTATACCTGTTTAAATCTTTATCAATAACAAATTCCTCCACAGTAAACACATTCCTTCTCTTATCCATACACCTCTTAAAGGTATTTCCATTCTAAAATTTTCATTCAGTCTCCATAATCTTCTGTCCAATAGCCAATTGCATCCACTATAAACACAATCCTTATCAGTCTCTCTTGTCCATAAACATCGAAAAAAATGCATTAAAATCTGCCCTTGAAGGTCGCTCCAAAAAATTTGTGAGTCCTGGTTCTCCCACAAACTCAGGAACCAATACCTGTGAAGCTTCCTCAACCTCCTTCTTCTGTTGGTCTTTCTCTTTACGTTTATATGTTACTTTTTCTTTACGTTTATATGTTGCACAAGTTGTCCTCTGGTCTTTCATCTCAACTTGTTGAGGCCCCTCAAACTGAAATTTCCCATTTTTAATTAATATAAGCTCTTCAGACTGCAATTCTGCCCTTAAAGGTTGCTCCAAAGAGTTTATAAATCCTACTTCTCCCGCAAATTCAGAAGCCAATACTTGTGGAACCTCCTTGAACTTCTTCTGTTGATCATTTTCTTTACAATTATATGTTGCACAGGTTATCTTCTGCTCCTCCATCTCTACTTGTTGAGGCCTCCCATTTTTACTTGTGGAACTTCCTTAAACTTCTTCTGTTGATCCTTTTCTTTACAATTATATGTTGCACAGGTTGTCTTCTGCTCCTCCATCTCTACTTGTTGAGGCCCCTCAAACTGAAGTTTCCCAATTTTCATAATTCTAAGCACTTCAGACTGCAGTTCTGCCTTTTTTTCTTCCAAAGCTTTAAACATAATAGGTGACGATGAGCATACCCCCAGGACCGAAGTATAAAAATCTTTTGCTTTAGAAACAGTATTAAGACTATAACGTATCCCCAGGTAGCTCACCACTATTCCAGTTGGAACATCCCATCTAAATAAAATTTGTCTCTTTTTAAGTTCGTCTGCTAAAAAAGCAAACTCCTTTCTTCTTCTTAAAATTTTTGGTGGGATCTCCTTTAAAATTATAACATCTTGTGAAGCAATTTGAAACCTCTTCTTATAAAAAGCTTGTATAATTTCATTGCGCAGGGATCTTTTCCCAAAGTAAATTACCACATCTCTTGGCAAATTCTTTTGCTCTGCCACCACAGAGTTAACTCTAAATGTCTGATCAATTCCACTAAGTATTTCCTCTTCTTCTCTATTCAGAATCACAGCAAAGTCCTTTGCCACCATCTCTCTCAAATCTCCTTGCACAGACTCATGTAAACCTCTGATTCTTAAGGCATATTCCATTTGTTTATATTGAAGCATAAGAATCTCATCTTGAAAATTTTTCATCTCTTTTTCCATACTTTCAAATTTTTCCTCCATCAATTCCACTTTTTCTACTACCTCTTCTATGCGAGAATTCAACTTTTCAAGAACAGAGGCAACTCCTTTTAAAGTCAAAACTATCTCTTGCCTCAAAGTCTTATTATTTTCCTCTAAAATCTCTTTCATTTCTCCCCTAATTTGAAGTATAACATCTCCCATCATATCTTGCAAGTCCTTCACCATTGTTGACTGTGGCAAGGAAGAAGGTGAAGCTATTAATTTAGGTTGTTGCCCTGATGATAACACCGAAGAAGAAGCCACCTTGGAAGCTGTAGAGATTACTGAACGCTTTGGAGCCATCTTAAAAAAACTTTACTCCTTCTTAAAAATTGCAAGAATAAAGCAAAAAAAAAAGAAATTAACTCCATAAATTCAAAAAAAAAAATCCTTCAAGAGGGGATCATTATAATAAAAAGAAAGGAGTTCAAAAAAAGAAAAAGGAGGAGAAGAAAAAAAAATAATTAGATAGAAAAAATCCGTTCCATTTTTTAAACGTGCCAAAAAGTACAAAAAACAAAACATGAAAATTAAACAAAAATAATAATACTAACACTCCATTCCAATCATAAAAAAAAACAAAAAAGGAAAAAGGAAAGGGAAAAAAAGAGACACCAAAAGGCCTGCCGGTCAGCATTCTAGCTTCCGAAAAAAAAAAAAAAAACCACCGAGAGGCTTGCCAATCGCCATTTTACTTTCCCTTTCAACAAAGGAAAAAAAATAAAAAGAGGGAGTATAAAAGTAAAAACAAGTCTTGAAACTTAAAATCCAAATAAATCAAAGAAAGCAAAAACTAAATCCTCTACTCAGCTCTGTCCATTTATAAAAAAAAACTCACCAGTTCGCTTTAATCACGGAGGTGGTTGCAGCGGCTCATTTTGTCCCTAAGGACAAAAGCAGCTGGGAAGCGGAGACAGTCTGAACTCCGTGGGAGCACTCTTTTCACCCCCCCCCAAAAACTTGGGGGGTGCATAAGAGGCTCTACCACTATTCAGACAACTCTTTACCCCCCCCCCTTTGCCCGGGAGGGGGTTTTGAACCGCTGAACAGCTGATGTCCGCTGTTCATAGCGATTCTTACACTTACCCAGGAGGACGGCTACAAAGTAGCCGCCATCGCGTGCGCAGATCCACCGGAAGTCCTGTCAGTTTCTTTTTCTTGAGTTTAATATATTACAATGGAAGGAGAACAGGAAAGGATTTCTTCTACAGAGGAAGTACAGGAACAAATTCTTTGTATGTTAAAAGCGATGATCCAAACTCTACGTATGCAAGCTCTGGATATACAAACTCAAACTATGACTTCAATCAAAGAATTATCTACACAGAATTCTATAGAGAAAGTGAAACAACCAAATGTTATGACAGAAGACTTAGATACTCAACAAATACAGACAATAGAAAACACAAAAAAGGAATTGATAATAGAGAACAAGGAAAGGACGTTTCTTATAAACCAGAAGGAATTTGAAGATAAACAAGAAAAACAGATGACAGAAGGATTGTTTGCTAACTATAGAAGAATGGACACTTAAAGTGTCAAATTTAGCAGAAATGGCTAAGATTTCTGCTTATTTGAAGGATCATTCACAAGAAAGATACATTTCGGTTTGGAGAAGATGGATAGATTATATTCAGAATAAATATAGGACTAAAAAGTTCCATTTATTTTATGAATAAATTTTAGAATATTATTATTGTTATTATTATTATTAATAGTTTAGTATAGTGGAATTTTTATTATATTGTATTGTTTATGAATTAGGATTTTAATTTGTTTATATGATTAAGTTTATTTGCAAATTGTTTATTCTGTGTTAAAAGGGAGTTAAAGCGCATTATATTTGTTTATTTACATAGTTGGTTAATGTTAGTTAGATTATGATTATTACATTTTTTACCCTGTATTCAGCTCTGGGAAGTGGGGGGGGAGGGGGGGAAGGGTGGGTGGGTTTGGGGTATATTTTTTAATTTTTGTAAAACTTTTTAATAAAAAAAAAAGAAAAACAGATGACAAAGAAGATAAATACTTTGGGACAACTGCATCAAACTGGAAAAATAAAGAGACTAACGGCTAAATCAATTAGTCCTCTTAAGAAAACATCAACTGGACGTTCTTATCAATATCAAACAATAGCCACAACAATACAAGGAGATGTTTTTGATGATTTAAAGGCAAAAATACGAAAAATGACCTGGCAGAGGAAAAAAGCCAGAATAAGATTGAAAAAGATTGGGGTTCTGATCTATATATGAAATCTAAAATAGAATATATCTAAATAGATAGAATATGTATTCTGAACACAAGACATTGTAACGATTTGAGATAAAGAAAATTTTGGTCGTATAAAATCTAGAAATATGTTGAAATAAGAATGTTATATTGTCATTAGATGGGTAAGATAGATGGTAGAATTTATATATAAGGTGTGTATTTTGAATATTAGAATGTATGAGCAATCGGGATAAAGGAATTGTGTTTAATTAAAAATTTGGAAAAATTAAATACTAAATGTAATCTGAATGTCTACAAATAATTAAGATTTGAATTTAAGATATTGTTATGAGTTGAGACAAGGTTAAGTAAAACTTAAAAGTATAAGTAGTAATAATTAAATTTGTATATGGGTTTGTGGTATAAATGTTGGTGATTTATTTTTAGTTTTTTTTCCTCTTTCTGGAAAGGAAGAAAGGAGGAAGTAGAAGGAAGAAAAGAAAAAAAAATATTAGTTCCAAATGTGAGATAGGAGACTTAGAAATTGGGATCAATTAAAACCTGGAAATGATAAAGATTAAATGTTAAACTTAAATATCAATGGCAAATTAAAGTTAAAAAAAACTTACTAGGTTATTGTCTAAAAGGTGGAATGTCAAATTAATTAAGATATGTATAGACTGAAGATTATTGATGAATATTAGAAAGGTATTTTTTGTTTGATTAATAGAATAAGAACTGTATTGGTTTGAACATGACAGTAGATATCATGGGGGAAAGAGAGGGAATTAGTTTGTTGTAATAATTTGAGATTTGTACTGATGATATTCAAATGTAACAGAATTACTGTGCTCAGCCACCACGCTACTTTTCAAATATGTAAATGTAATATTGTAAAATCAATAAAAAACTTGAAACTGAAAAAAAAACACTTTTCGCCCGCAGAACTGATGGAGACTGGAAGCTTCGTCTGCTTGCAAAAGAGTATGGCAGGTGGAGGGAGGCGGCAGGGGAGGTTTGCGCCACCCAGTCCTTCAGCTTCTCCCGCTTGTCCATGCCAGTCTCCTCCTCACCTGAAGGTGCATTCTGTTGGCACTGCCCTCACCTCCCGAGCATCTGCCCTGGGAAGCCCTGTAAGCCATTGTGGCCGTGGTCAAGCAGATGGGAGGGAGTGGGCAGGCAGCTGCAAAGTCAGACATCACCCCCCAAAATAAGTCCTAATAGATCTTTTGGTCCAAAAAAATATAAGACCCGGTCTTATTTTCAGGGAAACACGGTATGAGAACCATATCCCATTGGCATATGCAGCAAAAGAAACTCCTGGGACCTTATTTTACCAAGAGTATAACTTTACTGCTAGTTCCATATAGGCACAGTAGAAAGCAAACCCAGTTCCGACTTTTCATATGAAAACTGGGCCACCCACAGTCAAGTGTCCACCAACCCAGTGCAATCTCTTTGTTTTGGGAAACAGTGTCATGGCCCCATCTGTGATGACCCAGGGTCCCAAACGGAGGCAAAGCAATCAGCTGGCCAGAGCAATAGTCTTTTAATCACTGCCAATGTTCACCCAACAGCCCCCACATATGCTGGCATGAGTTTAAACAAAACAGCCAGGGAAGTTTACACTGTTCTTAAAGCAAGACAGATAACAAGCAAACGTATAACCCTTTTAACTCCCAGCTTGCCTGTGAACTGCGAACTGCAGACTGCAAGGCGAGATCAGCAGGAAGCAAACTGGTCCAGAAAACAAAGTGTCCAGGTTACAAGAGCACACTATCTCAAGATTTCACATTTGTTCCCGGCAAATGCCCCACCCCACAGCATCTCCTTAAATCCTACTCCCCAGGTGTGCCTTGGGGAGTGGGGCGGGATGCTCTCCTCCCGAGCAAGTGAGCCTGCCTCCATTGTTCCCTCCTCCTCTCTGCTCTACTTGCTCTAGGATCAGGTGGGGAGGGGCCTTGCTCTTCGCCTGAACTCTGCCTTCCCTGTTCCAAACCTGAAGGGCCCTGGCCTGCCTCAGCCTGCTCCTCCCCACAGTCCTCTGAAGCCACAGACACCCCTTCCTGGGCCTCAACAGGGAACTCCATGTCTTCCTTAGAGTCAGGCTCGAACGAAGGCATGACACCATCAGAGCCTGAGCCTGAGGAAGAGATGGAGTGGGGCTGGCACAGGGGGATGGTACAGCCTCTATGGCTCAGGAGGAACTACCTGAGAACAAGAATGAGGCAGTCCCGGGTCCATCAGGCCTTGGAAGAGTAGGCAGGGATTAAGAGAGGGCTCAGGCTGATCAAAGAAATGCAGAGGAGCTCCAGAGTTCCAGAGAAGAGCAAATGCCTCCCCCGCCTGATCCCCAAGTACGAAGAATGGAAAGAAGGCAGAGTCAGCGCAGGGTGACCCAACTACTCAGGAGGAGGGTACCCTGCCCCTCCTCATGAGTAACATTTAAGGAGATACCATGAGGAGGGGCTTTTGCCAGGAACAAGTGTTTGTCTTCGAATTACACTCCCTCAGCTTTGCCTGCTTTTGCCAGTGTCAAAGACTGCTTTTGTCTTGCTGTGAGGACTGTTAGTGGCTTGCCTTAGCCCTGAAGATTCTCCCTTCAGACCTGCCTTGCCTTGGACCCCCTCAAGCTTTGAGAAGTACTCTTTGCCTTTTGGTTTGAACTGTGCCCTTGTTTGTGAACTGCGTTTGTCTTTAGTTTCACTGTGCCCATTTGGAAAACTGCTCATCTTGGACCTTTGTCTTGCTCTGAGAACTGTCTTGGCTTTCTGTCCCGACTTTTGCCTTGTGTACTTGCCAAGTAATTAAGGGCTGTTGTTTGGGGGACTGGGGGTGTAGCCTGACTGGTCAGTGGAGGGTCATTTGTTAACCCTTTCCAGGAGCAATAAAGAACTCTCTGGAGACCTGCCTAGTCTTGCCTATCTGGGTCATAACAAACAGTCTGACTGTCAGAACCCATATCTGTCTGATTTCATACTTCCCTTACTCTTTTTTCCTCTGACCCAAATTCCATTCTCTTCTCTCCCTGGGTTCTGCCATACTCCTGGAGGGGAGGGGGGAATGATCGTGGGTTTATTGCCTTAGCTTCCTCTATCGCTACAATGTAACACTTCGCTTTCCTGCATTATTTCTCTCTGTACTTTCTTCTCCCTAACTGTCAACTAGCAAAGGGGGGAGGAAGAAAGGAATGCAGCCTCTGGCAACTGGCTTATCTCTCCGCTCTCAAAAGAAGGTGTGAAGAATTGCCTAAACATCGCTGTTACAACCATAGCTGGCCTGATGTTATCTCCCCTTTCCGACGATGGACTTAACACCTGGTGATTGGCCGTTTTGAACCGTCTGGATGAACTATGGGGTGGGGTTTGCTTGGGGACACTTTAACCTATTGATCTGCACAGGAAAACCTCAGATCCTGTCTAGTATGCCTGTTATCAGCTTCTCCCAATAAAAGTTCCTTTTGGAAGAGTTTGCTTCCATGAGTTCTGCTTTCTTGGGATGAGGTCTTGAAGTGGGCCCTGACACTGACCTTGTTTGACCTTGAGGTGTCGAGATTCTCCCAGGTCACAGATGGTGCACATGAATTCCTCAATTCCCACCCAGCCACCCATACACACACACCCTCCCTGCTTTTTCTTGTCTGGCTGCGAGCAAAAGTGTGGGGAAAAATGCATGTGCAGCAAACTGCCTGTTTCCCCCCCCCCACAAACCTCATAATTCTATAAACTTTTGATACCCTTTGTCCCAGTGAAGCAGCCAGAAGGTCATCCCCTTTTGACTTAATGACTCACCTACCAGAACAAATAATATGCTTAGTTCCTTCCTATCTTTTCCTGTCTTTGTTAGTTTCTTCTTCTTTGATCTGCCTGTGTTTGTTCTGCCTGTATTTGTTCTTTACCTGGTCTTTGACCATGTAATATGTTACTAGGAAATAGTTGCTTATATGAAGGAATTTTCCAATGAAGAAACTTTTTGTCAGCATCTAATGGTTAAACCTGTGTATGTAAAATGTCAGCATCTAATGCAGCGGTTCTCAACCTGTGGGTTGCAACCCCATTTGGGGTCGAACGACCATTCCACGGGGGTCACCAAACAACGCGATCCGCCATTTTTTTTCCTCAGCTGGCGCATGCGCGGTGCATCCTTATGACCAGGGTCGCCAGTATAAAAATGTTGAGAACCACTGATCTAATGGTTAAGCTTGTGTATGTAAAAAGAATATAAAAACCAATAAACACACAGAGATTCTCAAGCTGTCTCAAGCTGTGACAAGCAGCTCTGCAGAAGCTTCAAATCTCTGCTCAAGACATGTCTGTGTCTTTTTCTTAGCATCTAACATCTGGGAGGGACACGCCCTCCCGAGGGAAAGCAACAACCAACATACTTGAAGTCGTCTGGAATAGACCCCTTGGTGCATCTTCTCGTCCTTTGGGATTTCTCAAACTGTAAGTATGGGCTGCGATATATCTCACCATCAGCAAAAGAATTAACCTGAGCCATATATGTATGATTTTGTTTTTGGATGATTGATTACCCCATCACCACATTGTTTCCCAAGCACCTTGATGTAAAAACTAAAACACTTGTTCAAAAAAAAAACCCCCTCACCAAATTTTTATCAATGTATTCCCTCAATTCTTCCACTTCGAGGGGGGTCATTGCATACATCTTGGGCTTTGGCAATTTAGCTCCTGGCAGAATCTCAATAGCAGTCAGTGATTCTGGGGGGGGGGGGGTAGGATGTCACATTCCATCTCACTGAACACTTCAGCCAAGTCTCGGTATTCGCTGGGAATGAGAGGCACTCCTGGCAGGGGATTTGCCGCCGCCTTTAGTGTCTCAGATGGCAGTTCTGCTATCCCGCTGGTGTCATTGGAGGGGTTGGAGATGACAGTCCTCTGGGTAATCTTAGGGTTCTCATCCCCTTCTCCCACCATATTAGAGGTTTCCACTTGTCCAACCAAGCTAATCCCAAAATCACTGCTTCAGTCATTTTTGGGGCCACTACAAATTGGATAAACTCCCAATGTTCCCCCACTTCTAATCACACTGGCTCCATTAGATGGGTGACTAAAGCTCCGCACATTAAGGATCCATCTGCCTGTTCAAACCTCATGGGGGAGGAAAGCTTTTTTGCTCTGATGTCCAATTTGAGGACAGTGGGGAGGCTGATCAGGCATCATGAACACCCAGAGTCTATTAACAAATGTAAGTCCATTTGAGCACCTCTCTTAGGCACTAAGAGCTTAGCAGAGAGGGAAAAAGGTGGAACAGGCTGACTCACCATTGGGTCATTCTCTCCTTCATCATCGCTGTCACACGGAGCGGGTGCAATGGCAGCTTCAGTCAGGGCCTCGACTGTCTCTCGAGCAGGGGAGGTGACTTGAGTGGCTTGCTCCTGGGTAATCTAGTTCGATTTTTCTCTGGTGGACTACGAGCTTCCTTTTTGCTTTTCTGGTGGGGTCAAGATGCTCTTTTGCTGAGGGAAAGAAACTGGACAAACAGCTGCTCGGTGGCCCGGTTGGCCACATCTGAAACACTTGATTGTCAGTCCAGATGATGCCTTTGGAGTTCCAGTCATCCCACTCGGTGGGGCCCATTGGGGAAGCAGATGCCTCGTTGGGTCTGGCTTCAGTCCAGGTCCAGGAGTCAGTGGCTTCTTGTAACGGCTAAGCTCAATGTCTAAATTCACGGCCAAGCGATACCACTCATGGAGTTGATCAGGGATCCCCCTGTAGACACATCCCTGGAATAGATCTGGGTCCAGACCGGACTTGAAACGATGAAAGAGTGGTCGCTCAAGCCACTGCACAATTCTGCCAGCCACTCTTCGGAATTCATGCAAGTATTCCTTCGCAGGCCGACCCCTTCACTTTGCGAATGTCCTTTCAGCTTGCAAGGCTATGGAACCATCCTCAAACCTGGTCCTTAAACCTTGGATGAACAGATTGTAGTCCCATAGCTCAGGTGCTTGTTCATTGTACAAGCTATTCAACCACTCTGCTGCCTCCCCCTCTAGGTTTGCTGCTATCACATCGACCATAGCGGCAGGGTCTGGATAGGCATTGGCATTCCTGTTCATGTGGGAGCACACTTGATTCAAAAAGAAAGTTAACTTCTCGGGGGCCCCATCAAACGTGGGTTTGAAAGGAGGGGCTGCTCCAGGTGGCTGCCGATCTAAGAGAGCCTGTAGCAACCCATACTGTTGCAATTGATCTTGTGGGAGTCCCGCTGCTCAATCAGCTCTTGGCAGGGTCCCTGGACTGGTGTGGCGCTGCTGAGTCACCGGGGGTGTCGCTCAGGACTAATTCTGTAACAATGATGGTCTGGACTAGCATGATGCCAATATTGATCCGGACTAGCCCGACGTGGATATCTATCAGGGCTACCCGGGTATTGGTAGCAATCGGGGCTTGGTCTACGCTGATAACTTTCAGAGCTGATTTGGCATGGGTACCTGTCAGGGCTCACATAGTGGCGGTACCGATCGGGGCTAACATACCATTGCTGATGGTTAGGACTGGCATAATGTTGATGGCGGTCAGGGCTGGCAGACCGCCAATGACAGTTGGGGCTATCACGACGCTAACGGTGGTCTGGGCTTCGCCTCCACACTGGACTCGAAGTTAAAGCTGGTGGCTTTGGTTAGGGGGAGGCAGCTCGGGCCTGAGGTATGGGACTGGGACTTTGCCTGGATTGGGGATGGTCCTGGGGGCGTCTGTCATCCCTTTCACTGGAAAGTAGCTGACAGGTGACCTGCTCCCTTCTTCCCACCTCCAGTCCTTCGAACTTCTCTCTCAACCGCTCAACGGACTGGCTCCGGACAACAGTCAGATATTTCCAATCACCCGACTTATTCCAAGGTGTTAGTTGCTTGGTGCCTCTTTGATCAGGAAAGTGCAATTTGTGAGAGGCAGTTAGAGGGAATTCAGCCTCAGCGGCCTTTGTTAAACTCTTTTTCATTTGGGCTGACTCTGAATGCCAAGTATCTTCGATAGATAGGACTCCTTCCAACAGCAACAGTAGCTCCAACTGAATCTCTCGTTCCTTTGGTCTCACGCTGGCTGCCGGAACCACCAAAGTCACACTCTCTATCGGGGCAATGGCCTGTACCCCATCTGCTGATGTGGTAGCTGTAGCTCCAAAGCTAGTAACAGGCTCTTCCTTTTTCTCCATCATGGAATCTTCCCTGAGTCTTTGTCATCCTCCCAAGGCTTTGGGTAGGCAACCGGAGCTCAGGACCCTGTGGTATTAAAATGGTTTTGAGTCTTGGGTTAATGTCATGGTTCCGATAGATGAGACCAATTAAAAGAACTTCAAGGCAAGAAATTCTTCCTTAAAGAACATTTTTATTTGGCTACAAGATAACGGCACATACAAAGGTGAACCCAAGACTAAATTCCCCTCCCCTCGGTTACAAAGTTGCAAGTTGTAATTCCCACCCCAATTTGCTGTCATAAATCACATTCACCAATTGTTAGAAAATGCGGGCACTCCTCCCAGCTCTCCAGCCTGCCAAAATATTATCAGCAATGACCTTGGTTCCCATACATTTGAATTGTTTTGGCGAACTGAAAACTACTCCCCCCTCCCCTTCTTCTTCTAAACTAAATATGCAGCAACGTTGGCAAAAATGAAAATGGCTTCAATTCGGTTTGTCACAGCGTTGACATGTTAACTGGTTGGCAAAGTTCATCTATTTCTTCTGATTGGTTGGGTGGCCTGTAATATACACCTATGGTAATGTCACTTTTTTCTCTTTTATATCGACCCATATACATTCTGGAGAGCGTTTGTCTTGGATCATGTGCATTTCTGTAGATATGAAGTGTTCTCTTACGTATAATGCAACTCCCCCTTCTCTTTTTGTAGACCTGTTTCTTTTGAACAATTTGTAACCATCTATCAGTCCATTCCATTCATGGGTTTCGTCCCACCAGGTTTCTGTTATGCCAAATATGTCATACCCTCCCTCGTGTACTATTGCTTCTACTTTGCCCTGTTTGTTCCCCAAGCTTTGAGCATTTGTATATAAGCATTTAAGGCTTTTATGCCTGTCCGTGGGTATGTTTCCTGTATCTCCTGATTGTTGTTTGAGTTTTTATTTTTTGTCAACACTGCCTACCTCGTTGTTTGATTTGTTTTCTTGGGATTTGTGATTGGTTTTGGGTTCTAGAGGTTCTAGAGATTGGTCACCCTCCCCCCTCAGTTTCAGTTTAAAGCCAGTTGGGCCAGTCTTTTTCCAAGTACATTTTTGCCTGTTTTTGTGAGTTGTAGCCCATCCCTTGCCAAGAGTCCCTCGTGTAGGAAATTCAGTCCATGATCCAGGAAACCAAAGTTTTCTTGGTGACACCAACCCTTTAGCCAGTGGTTTAATTCTAAAATTCTTTTTTCCCTCAGTGGGTGTTGGCCTTTCGTTGGGAGCACTGATGAGAACACTACTTGTGCTTCTAGCTGCTTAACTTTGTTGCCTAGTTGTTTGTAGTCCCTCACTATTGCACTCAGGTTGTTTGTTGTGTCGTTCATTCCAATGTGTAGGAGGAGGAAGGGGTAGTAATCTGTGGGCCTAATTATTTTGGTTAGGTTCTCAGCTACATCTTTGATTTTTGCTCCAGGGAGACAGCATACCTCCCTGGATTGTGTGTCTGGTCTGCAGATGGCTGATTCTGTTCCTTTGAGGATAGAATCTTCTATTACCAACACTCTCCTTTCTTTTTTGAAGGGGCTGCAGTCTGGGGTGCTTTTCTGTTTGTCTCAGGAGTGTTTGTTGATGTGGCTTTTTTAGGGATATTTGAGGTGACTTCTTTAGGGATATCTGAATTTTTTTCTTTGCTAGGTGTCTGCATGTCTTCTTTGAGGGGGAGGTTGTGGCTCTGCGTGTTTCCATCTAAGGGGAGAAATTGATTGCTCAGTTTCAGTGGGGCTGCTACTGGTTAGGTAGGTTTGGGCAGAAGGGATTTGTTTGCTGCATGCTGTTTCTTTGAGTGCTGTGTTTCCTTCTGTGTGAACACAGAATACATCCTGTCTTTCACTGTAGACTGCTTAAACCAGTAAAAACCTCCCATTACAACCACTGGCAGAAGCCCCTCCTCCTCCCTATTTCACTGAGGGTGAGCAACATTTAGAAGTAAACAAAACTTTGGACTTGCATATCCATAGGGGCAAACTCCAATACCTAATCTCATGGAAGCACTTTCCCTCCTCTGAGGCTGAATGGGTGGCTGACCAACATGTGTGAGCCCCAAAGTTCATCTGTGCTTTCCAAGACCAGTACCCTGATAAAGCATGCTAATTTGTTCATCTTTACCTTATTAACCTTTCTTATTTTTAATAACAAATATTATTCTTATTTGTATGCCATGCAAGTCTGGGTGGCTGTATGACTTTGATATAACAGCACTTTTAAGGTTCCTTCACGCACTTTTTCTACCCTTAAGATGTCACATTCTTTACAATGTGGTGTGTATGTGACTAACACATTTGGAAAAATAAATATCATACAGGGTACCAAAGTGAAAAAAAAATGCCTTTCTCCAGGTGGACCTAAACAAGGCAGGCACACTCTGGAAACCTCTTTCTTTGCCATGTCCTCATAACATTGCATTCATCTTGTCTCCAGCCTGTAACTGAGACAGCTTGGCCATCCTAAGCTGTTTTGATGATCTGTAGTGTTTTCTGCCTTAAGTGAGCCACAAACTTGGCAATTTTACCTTGGCTATAACCAGACACGCTTTCCCAATCTTGTCACACCAAGAGATAGATCAGCTCAACACTTATTCACTACTTTATACTGGTACAGACATACTCCATTCCCTGTGACTCTGTCCTCCTGGTAATTTTGTTTTGGGCAGGGAGAGCGTGTGACTTTCTGAAAGATTGTTTGAAAGATTCCTTTGAAATATTCCTTCTGGGTTCCTCTGCTTTACCTGCTAGGTCTCTATGCAAATCTTCAAAAAGAAGCTGACCAACAGGGATGGTCAGAATGGGACAAATCGGCATGGCCATATCACCTGCCTACTTAACCATAGCCTCTTAGACACAGCTGTGCAAACCCAGACGTTCCTCCACAGCTGCCCCTCCATGGACTCTTAAGCACGGCAACCCCATCCCATCCCAGGCCACCCAACACCAATACACCCCTGCAGCTTCTCCAACGCTGTTTACTTGTGGGTGATGTGGCACAGCACACATCTCTACCGCCGATTCCTCCCACAGGACACTTAGGCACGCTTATGGCATGCCAACAGCAGCAGGCCAACTGCGGCAGACGGGGCAGGGGCAGGCACTTGATTGCAGGATCATAGCCTCTGTGGAGGCATGGGGGTGAGCCCACTACAGGTGCAGCACTACAGGTGCAGCACTGCTAGGATTGTGGCCTCCTCAGAGGTGTGTGGGGGTGACAATGGTGGCAGGCCAACGGTGGCAGGCAGGGACGGGCACCTGCCTGCCGGATTGTAGCATCTGTGGAGGCATGGGGGGTGGCCAGTATCATGGCCTCCTCGGATGCATGGGGGGGTCTCAATTGCAGGCACAGCATTGGGACCATGCCCTCCTCAGAGGTGTTTTGGGGGGGCCTCTTCATTGCAGGTGTGATGCGGCCAGGATTGTAGCCTCCAAGGAGGCATGGGGGGGCCTCTCCAGTGCAGGCACAGAGCTGGCAGGATTGTCCCCTCCGAGGAGGCATGGGGGGGGGGTGTCTCCATTGCAGGCACAGTGCTGCTGGCATGAATCCTCGTGACAGCAGCAGCAGGCAGGGCAGGGCGGGCACTTGCCCACATGATCATGGACTCCATGGTGTTGTGGGGGCACTCTGCTGCAGGAGCAAGTGGACTGGGACAGTAGAAGCAGACTACTGGAAGACTACAATCTTCCAGTTTGTAGTCTGATTCCCTAAGCACTACCCCAAATTGGCATGAGTGTGCATGCCCAGAGGATTGCTAAAAACACCAGGAACGAGGAGACTTCCCTTCCCATAAAACCAATATCTGTGCCTGTGGGGGCAGTTACTTGCTGGCAAGATGAGAAATACTTTTTGCATGCCCAGAGGATTGCTAAGACTTCCCTTCACATACAACCACTGGCCGTGCCTAAGGAGGGGGTGGTGGAATTCCCCTACATACTGTCAAAGAAGTAATAGGTGAGAAAAAGAAACAAGATTACACCACAAAGAAGCTTTCATTAATCTATTTGATAATTGTATGCTATGGCACGTAGGTAATCAATAGGATTTTGGTTGCCGTATTCACCAACAATCCGGTTAATGCATTGGTCTGCATTGCAATATTTCTTCAGTTTCATTGGAGGACCATATCCCGAAAGGAATTTTTCGTAAAATGCATCCCTGCCTTGTTGGACTTGGCACAGGCCATCTATAAACTTCCAAATGGTTGGATGGCATATTCTCAATTGTGCACGAAGGCATCTGTGGGCAGCCTCACAGTGGTTGTTGGTATGATCATCTGCAGTCTGTGCTCTGTTGTACAGATTCCACATGGCTGTTGGGAACAAAGGTGGCTGTCTTCCTTGTCCTCTCCTGCCTGGATGACCTATATAGTTATCTTCAAACCAGTTCAGTAGCAGTAGCAGCTCTCCTGGCAGATATTCTTCAAGAGCAGCAACATATTCCTCCATGTCTGGGACAGGCACAAACACCAGAGCCACAACCATTTTTGCCTTCATGGCAAACTCCGTGTCTGTGTTTAATTCGTGGGCGGCTCCAGATCTAACCAAATGCTTCCTCATGTTCTGTGCTAGGTGAAAAAAAGCAGCCTTTGAGAGCTACTTCTGGGAAGCATTCCCTGATGGCATTCATGGCAGCCATTTCAAAATTGCAGTGAATTGACTGCAGCTGGTTGTCAGGCACCAGGTTTTTCACAAACTGGGAGAGGTATTAATATGTACATCTCTGCTTGTTTGGCAGAAGTGCATACAACACAGGATGCACTCCCTTGCACATCTTTGCTAGAATGACATACACCTGTGCAAAGAGTCTTGGAGCAATGGCAAATGTGCCATCTACATACCAGGTTTTGGATGACTGGAGGATGTTCAGCCAAGTCCTTCTCCCAAAGATTAGGATCCTCCTTGTTCCCTCTCTGACATCTCCAAGTAGGAATGCCTCTTGTACACCAGGAGTTGGTGAATATATCTTGTATTCCTCAGGTAACACAAGCTCATCCAGGCTTACTGGATCCGAGGCTGCTGCCCGTATTTCACTTCTTTTTCTGCAGATAGTTTTTCACAACACTAAACTTACTGGTATTGCAGCATAGACCACTGGGCTGATGTTGGCCAGACAAGTATTAATAACTTGGGATGTCGCTTCCATTGTCTCTTCAGCACGCTGCTTTAAGATTCTTGCTACTTCTATACGCATTGCTGATGGGCAATGGGAATGCTCATTGATTCTTTTTACTACCTCTCCGAGTCTTGTGTGAATTCTGGCCCTGCATTTATTATGCTGCTCACAGCACCAAAAAGTAAGGGAAGAGTCCACTACATTCACCTTATCAAATACATAGAGGTAACCATCAGAAACAAACTTTCCTCTTTATTTCCGACTCACAACAGTAACATCCGTTTTACATATAGCCATTGTCATCTTGCCAGCAGTAACAAACAAATGGATGCCTGTTCCCTTCAGTGAATTGCAAAGTACATAGCCTTGCTGTGTCAGTGTTGTTGTTGGGGGGGGTGGGGGTGGGGTGTTACCATACCTTCTTTGGCCAAGGGTGTTTATATTGCTCTGCCTTTCATTTGCCTCCCCCTCACCAACCTCTGTGCCCTGGGTAAACAAATGTGCAATCTAAACACCTCCAGTAGTCCCTCCACAAAAATGCAGATGCCAGATATCCTCCATATATATATATATATATATATATATATATATATATATATATATATATATATATATATATATATATATATATATATATATATATATATATATATATATATATATATATATATATATATATATATATATAGGTCTTTGGTTGTTCGGGTTTTCTCCCGCGTAAAATTGGAAGTGTCTTGGCGACGTTTCGACGAAGTCCCATTCGTCATCTTCAGGCTGGTGTTTTCAGCTTCGTGCTTTGAGCTCAAAGCACGAAGCTGAAAACACCAGCCTGAAGATGACGAATGGGACTTCGTCGAAACGTCGCCAAGACACTTCCAATTTTACGTGGGAGAAAACCCGAACAACCAAAGACCTACATACAAATACCCGCGAAAAGCTCAGAAAACATATATATATATATATATATATATTTAGGTTGCTAACAAAGAATAAAGAGAGAACTGGTATAGCTATTTCGAGTTCCGTTAACTCTCTTCAGCCAGACTTACTCTTCTGAGATTCGAACCTGGGCTTATCTGCATGTTAGGCAGTTGTCATATATATATAGATTGCTAGCAAAGAATTAAGGGAGAACTGGAATAGCTATTTCGAACTCTTTAGCAATCCAAATTTCAGAAATGTATATGATGTCACAGTTGTGACTGCTGCCTGTGAATGGCTCTAGTTTGAGCTGATACAAGGCAAAAGATTTCTCTCTCCCATATTTGGGCAACAGGGTGTAACATACAGCATTCTAGATAACTCCTCCCCTGTTTCTTCCCTCCCTAACACAGCTGGCAAAAGTGAGACAGAGCCTGTGGCCTAGAGGTTAATACAACTGCCTAACATGCAGACAGCCCAGGTTCGAATCTCAGAAGGGTATGTCTGGTTGAAAAGAGCTAAAGAGTTCGAAATAGCTATTCCAGTTCTCCCTTAATTCTTTGCTAGCAATCCATGGTGGGGAGTGGGTCCTTGGGGCGCATGATTGTGGCACGTAGCGTCTGATTGGGTCTATGGGCTACCTTGACATTGTATCGTGCTAGTAATCTAGCAGTTGCCTCAGAGACGTTGCAGATATAGGGGAGGGTAACCAGCGTCGTCTGTGGTGTCGGTTCATTTGTACATGGATCCCTTTGAGGTTCAGGTGGCACATTGTAGCACCTAATGAACCTTGTTGGATATCCATTGCGCTTGCATATACGAAAAAATGGTTTCTTTCTTCTATTTTTCCTCTGGCAGTACTACAGTGGGGTTCCACCCGTTTAAACAGGGCTCTAATACAACTAACTTTATGGGCCACTGGATGATTGCTCTTGTGATGGAGGATTCTGTCCGTGCATGTTGGTTTTCAGTATACCCTGGTGTCAAGGGTTCCATCTGGCTGTCGATGGACCAGTACGTCCAGAAATGCCAGTGCCCCAAGGACCCACTCCCCACCATGGATAAGTCGGCAGTCGTCTACAGAATTGACTGTGAGGACTGCCCCAGTAACTATGTTGGGGAGACCGCCAAGAGAGTAAGAACCAGGGTCCACGAACACAAATTAGCAGTAAAAAGGGGCGAACAATACTCTCAGATTGCGGCACATATGACTGAATCAGGTCACCGATTTGACTTTGAAAAAGTACATGTCTTGGCCAGTGACAATATGAAAGGGGGCCGCTTGCTTAAAGAGGCATGGCTATCTAATAAGGACTCAATTAATCGGCATATCGATCTTTGCCCAGCCCACTTAACGTTGAGAGCTTGGAGCATGGGCAATCCCCCACCCCACTGGAGACAGCCTAAGGAAACACCGAATATATCAATGGAGAGGATTATAGAGAAGACTTCCCCCTCTTACCATCCACAGCCCGGGAGTATCCAGACGGAATACAAACAACGATTGAGACCTCCCCCCCCCTCCCAAAATGGTCAGACATCTCCAAGCATCTGAAAGAGCATTGAGAGACGCAGGAGTATCAACTTGTGTACTAGGGGTTTGCACACTCCCACCGGGACATCCGGAGGGGAGAGCATTGCCTAATAAGAGATCCATATTTAAAACACCCTTGGCGGGAGCATTGAATTCCCTGCCGTATTTGGGAGCGGAAAGAGTAGTCTCTCCAACCCCACTGCCTGTAACAACTCGATCACCCCATTCAGCAGTACCGACCCGAATGCGCCAATGGGAAGTGTGGAGTGGCCCTGATGAAGATGCACAGGGGAGGAGCACCAAGAGTGGAGGGGAGAGGGCAGTGAAGGCTGATGCTCCTGATTGTTGTATAGAGAACATCCAGGGCGATTTAGTCAAAGCTAGGATGGAATGTATAAAGATCGTAGATAAAGAGAGGAGACGCCTGGGAGCAACAACTACCAGATCGTACTCAAGAAGGGGAGAAACAGCTTCATTAGCATGTTTGGTGGATATGACCCGCCCACCCCACCTCGCAACGCCGATCTGCCCGTATCAACAGGCAACACGGAAGAACTCTGAAGACGGCAACGTGCAAGCAAGGAGTAAGGAGGAAACAGGGGGTGTGATAGCAATTAAGTTGAATAACACCTGTGGAGACCATGATTGTGGGAGGGGGAAACACAAAGAAAATAAGAGACAGTGCATTGCAATGGGGCAATCAGAATGGAGTGGGGGAGGGGGTGATGGAGGTGTACAACTAAACAAAGTGGGTGTGGCAACAAAGCAAAAAAAGAGGGGAGACATTCCACCAAACCCCGAATTTGGCAAAGAGAAAACATCCGATGACATTTACACAAGCAAGAAATGCAAGAAAGCAATTATTGCTGATAAGAAACCAGCAACCGGAAAACAGCCTATTCCATCAGGCCCAATGACAAGATCTAGGAGCTGGGTGCAGACCCTGGCCAATCTATAAAGAGGACTCTCCTACTGACCGGCATTTTGAGCCCTGATGATGTCAGCAGTTGCTGACGAAAGCTAGCCGTTTTATTAATTTTATTGTAATTTTATTGACATTTTACTAAATTTTATTAAAATTTTTAGCACTCCCTGGTGCTCACATTTATTTGTTCGGTTTTAAATATATATATATATATATATATATATATATATATATATATATATATATATATATATATATATATATATATATATATATATATATATATATATATATATATGTAGGTCTTTGGTTGTTCGGGTTTTCTCCCACGTAAAATTGGAAGTGTCTTGGCGACGTTTCGACAAAGTCCCATTCGTCATCTTCAGGCTGGTGCTTTCAGCTTCGTGCCTCGAGCAGCAGTGTGTGGTCTTGGCTGTTTCTTCCTTTTAACTGCCAGTGGAGGTATGAACTGATTGGGTGGGAGCTTGGCTGTGTTCTGATTGGGTGGAGGTGTGTTCTGATTGATTAGGGGCTTGGCTGTGCTCTGATTGGCTGGGGGGTTGGCTGTGCTCTGATTGGCTGGGGGGTTGGCTGTGCTCTGATTGGCTGGGGGAGTGTTCTGTTTGGTTGTGCTCAGGTTAGTCTGAGTTGCAGAGGGATTCAAGATTTTGGGCTACATCTTTGATTTTTGCTCCAGGGAGACAGCATACCTCCCTGGATTGTGTGTCTGGTCTGCAGATGGCTGATTCTGTTCCTTTGAGGATAGAATCTTCTATTACCAACACTCTCCTTTCTTTTTTGAAGGGGCTGCAGTCTGGGGTGCTTTTCTGTTTGTCTCAGGAGTGTTTGTTGATGTGGCTTTTTTAGGGATATTTGAGGTGACTTCTTTAGGGATATCTGAATTTTTTTCTTTGCTAGGTGTCTGCATGTCTTCTTTGAGGGGGAGGTTGTGGCTCTGCGTGTTTCCATCTAAGGGGAGAAATTGATTGCTCAGTTTCAGTGGGGCTGCTACTGGTTAGGTAGGTTTGGGCAGAAGGGATTTGTTTGCTGCATGCTGTTTCTTTGAGTGCTGTGTTTCCTTCTGTGTGAACACAGAATACATCCTGTCTTTCACTGTAGACTGCTTAAACCAGTAAAAACCTCCCATTACAACCACTGGCAGAAGCCCCTCCTCCTCCCTATTTCACTGAGGGTGAGCAACATTTAGAAGTAAACAAAACTTTGGACTTGCATATCCATAGGGGCAAACTCCAATACCTAATCTCATGGAAGCACTTTCCCTCCTCTGAGGCTGAATGGGTGGCTGACCAACATGTGTGAGCCCCAAAGTTCATCTGTGCTTTCCAAGACCAGTACCCTGATAAAGCATGCTAATTTGTTCATCTTTGAGCTCAAAGCACGAAGCTGAAAACACCAGCCTGAAGATGACGAATGGGACTTCGTCGAAACGTCGCCAAGACACTTCCAATTTTACGCGGGAGAAAACCCGAACAACCAAAGACCTACATACAAATACCCGCGAAAAGCTCAGAAAACATATATATATATATATATATATATATATTTAGGTTGCTAACAAAGAATAAAGAGAGAACTGGTATAGCTATTTCGAGTTCCGTTAACTCTCTTCAGCCAGACTTACTCTTCTGAGATTCGAACCTGGGCTTATCTGCATGTTAGGCAGTTGTCATATATATATAGATTGCTAGCAAAGAATTAAGGGAGAACTGGAATAGCTATTTCGAACTCTTTAGCAATCCAAATTTCAGAAATGTATATGATGTCACAGTTGTGACTGCTGCCTGTGAATGGCTCTAGTTTGAGCTGATACAAGGCAAAAGATTTCTCTCTCCCATATTTGGGCAACAGGGTGTAACATACAGCATTCTAGATAACTCCTCCCCTGTTTCTTCCCTCCCTAACACAGCTGGCAAAAGTGAGACAGAGCCTGTGGCCTAGAGGTTAATACAACTGCCTAACATGCAGACAGCCCAGGTTCGAATCTCAGAAGGGTATGTCTGGTTGAAAAGAGCTAAAGAGTTCGAAATAGCTATTCCAGTTCTCCCTTAATTCTTTGCTAGCAATCCATGGTGGGGAGTGGGTCCTTGGGGCGCATGATTGTGGCACGTAGCGTCTGATTGGGTCTATGGGCTACCTTGACATTGTATCGTGCTAGTAATCTAGCAGTTGCCTCAGAGACGTTGCAGATATAGGGGAGGGTAACCAGCGTCGTCTGTGGTGTCGGTTCATTTGTACATGGATCCCTTTGAGGTTCAGGTGGCACATTGTAGCACCTAATGAACCTTGTTGGATATCCATTGCGCTTGCATATACGAAAAAATGGTTTCTTTCTTCTATTTTTCCTCTGGCAGTACTACAGTGGGGTTCCACCCGTTTAAACAGGGCTCTAATACAACTAACTTTATGGGCCACTGGATGATTGCTCTTGTGATGGAGGATTCTGTCCGTGCATGTTGGTTTTCAGTATACCCTGGTGTCAAGGGTTCCATCTGGCTGTCGATGGACCAGTACGTCCAGAAATGCCAGTGCCCCAAGGACCCACTCCCCACCATGGATAAGTCGGCAGTCGTCTACAGAATTGACTGTGAGGACTGCCCCAGTAACTATGTTGGGGAGACCGCCAAGAGAGTAAGAACCAGGGTCCACGAACACAAATTAGCAGTAAAAAGGGGCGAACAATACTCTCAGATTGCGGCACATATGACTGAATCAGGTCACCGATTTGACTTTGAAAAAGTACATGTCTTGGCCAGTGACAATATGAAAGGGGGCCGCTTGCTTAAAGAGGCATGGCTATCTAATAAGGACTCAATTAATCGGCATATCGATCTTTGCCCAGCCCACTTAACGTTGAGAGCTTGGAGCATGGGCAATCCCCCACCCCACTGGAGACAGCCTAAGGAAACACCGAATATATCAATGGAGAGGATTATAGAGAAGACTTCCCCCTCTTACCATCCACAGCCCGGGAGTATCCAGACGGAATACAAACAACGATTGAGACCTCCCCCCCCCCTCCCAAAATGGTCAGACATCTCCAAGCATCTGAAAGAGCATTGAGAGACGCAGGAGTATCAACTTGTGTACTAGGGGTTTGCACACTCCCACCGGGACATCCGGAGGGGAGAGCATTGCCTAATAAGAGATCCATATTTAAAACACCCTTGGCGGGAGCATTGAATTCCCTGCCGTATTTGGGAGCGGAAAGAGTAGTCTCTCCAACCCCACTGCCTGTAACAACTCGATCACCCCATTCAGCAGTACCGACCCGAATGCGCCAATGGGAAGTGTGGAGTGGCCCTGATGAAGATGCACAGGGGAGGAGCACCAAGAGTGGAGGGGAGAGGGCAGTGAAGGCTGATGCTCCTGATTGTTGTATAGAGAACATCCAGGGCGATTTAGTCAAAGCTAGGATGGAATGTATAAAGATCGTAGATAAAGAGAGGAGACGCCTGGGAGCAACAACTACCAGATCGTACTCAAGAAGGGGAGAAACAGCTTCATTAGCATGTTTGGTGGATATGACCCGCCCACCCCACCTCGCAACGCCGATCTGCCCGTATCAACAGGCAACACGGAAGAACTCTGAAGACGGCAACGTGCAAGCAAGGAGTAAGGAGGAAACAGGGGGTGTGATAGCAATTAAGTTGAATAACACCTGTGGAGACCATGATTGTGGGAGGGGGAAACACAAAGAAAATAAGAGACAGTGCATTGCAATGGGGCAATCAGAATGGAGTGGGGGAGGGGGTGATGGAGGTGTACAACTAAACAAAGTGGGT
Source organism: Crotalus helleri (assembly GCA_024509115.1). Lineage (NCBI taxonomy): Eukaryota > Metazoa > Chordata > Lepidosauria > Squamata > Viperidae > Crotalus > Crotalus helleri. Next base: position 37,865,643 of record JAKSXO010000008.1, read on the forward strand.
GTGGCAACAAAGCAAAAAAAGAGGGGAGACATTCCACCAAACCCCGAATTTGGCAAAGAGAAAACATCCGATGACATTTACACAAGCAAGAAATGCAAGAAAGCAATTATTGCTGATAAGAAACCAGCAACCGGAAAACAGCCTATTCCATCAGGCCCAATGACAAGATCTAGGAGCTGGGTGCAGACCCTGGCCAATCTATAAAGAGGACTCTCCTACTGACCGGCATTTTGAGCCCTGATGATGTCAGCAGTTGCTGACGAAAGCTAGCCGTTTTATTAATTTTATTGTAATTTTATTGACATTTTACTAAATTTTATTAAAATTTTTAGCACTCCCTGGTGCTCACATTTATTTGTTCGGTTTTAAATATATATATATATATATATATATATATATATATATATATATATATATATATATATATATATATATATATATATATATATATATATATATATATATATATATATATATATATATATATATATATATATATATATATATATATATATATATATATATATATATATATATATATATATATATATATATGTAGGTCTTTGGTTGTTCGGGTTTTCTCCCACGTAAAATTGGAAGTGTCTTGGCGACGTTTCGACGAAGTCCCATTCGTCATCTTCAGGCTGGTGCTTTCAGCTTCGTGCCTCGAGCAGCAGTGTGTGGTCTTGGCTGTTTCTTCCTTTTAACTGCCAGTGGAGGTATGAACTGATTGGGTGGGAGCTTGGCTGTGTTCTGATTGGGTGGAGGTGTGTTCTGATTGATTAGGGGCTTGGCTGTGCTCTGATTGGCTGGGGGGTTGGCTGTGCTCTGATTGGCTGGGGGGTTGGCTGTGCTCTGATTGGCTGGGGGAGTGTTCTGTTTGGTTGTGCTCAGGTTAGTCTGAGTTGCAGAGGGATTCAAGATTTTGGGCTGCCCTGCCATTCCTTGGCTTCGCGTTCGTGGTCGTGCTTCCTCTTCATGGAGGGTGTCAGTTTGCTTCATGTATGGATTGGGGGGGTTTAAAGTGGCTAATGATGCAGCTGTGGTCTGGCTTCTGGTTTGTGGTCGTGCCTCATAGTCAGTGTGGCTTTGGGTTTGTTTTTTGCGTGGATGTTTGGTGGTGACATCCTGTGTGGTTTTTGTGAGTGTGGGTCTGGTATCATTTTTTGTGTTAGGGAGTCGTTTGTCAATGAGGGCGGGTTTCCAAATGGCTGGTAGGCGGGAGGTATCATCTCGCTTGTTCATGCTGTGTGGGCGTTTTTCTATCTCGATGGCTTCTCTGATTATTCTGTTATTAAAATGTTCACTTTTGGCAATGGTTCTGGTATTTTTAAAGTCAATTTCATGTCCTGTAGCTTTAATGGCAGGGCAGCCCAAAATCTTGAATTCCTCTGCAACTCAGACTAACCTGAGCACAACCAAACAGAACACTCCCCCAGCCAATCAGAGCACAGCCAACCCCCCAGCCAATCAGAGCACAGCCAACCCCCCAGCCAATCAGAGCACAGCCAAGCCCCTAATCAATCAGAACACACCTCCACCCAATCAGAACACAGCCAAGCTCCCACCCAATCAGTTCATACCTCCACTGGCAGTTAAAAGGAAGAAACAGCCAAGACCACACACTGCTGCTCGAGGCACGAAGCTGAAAGCACCAGCCTGAAGATGACGAATGGGACTTCGTCGAAACGTCGCCAAGACACTTCCAATTTTACGTGGGAGAAAACCCGAACAACCAAAGACCTACATACAAATACCCGCGAAAACCTCAGAAAACATATATATATATATATATATATATATATATATATATATATATATATATATATATATATATATATATATATATATATATATATATATATATATATATATATATATATATATATATATATATATATATATATATACACACACATACATACATACATATATATATATATATATATATATATATATATATATATATATATATATATATATATATATATATATATATATATATATATATATATATATATATTTGTTTTCTGAGGTTTTCGCGGGTATTTGTATGTAGGTCTTTGGTTGTTCGGGTTTTCTCCCGCGTAAAATTGGAAGTGTCTTGGCGACGTTTCGACTTCGTCGAAACGTCGCCAAGACACTTCCAATTTTACGCGGGAGAAAACCCGAACAACCAAAGACCTACATATATATATATATATATATATATATATATATATATATATATATATATATATATATATATATATATATATATATATATATATATATATATATATATATATATATATATATATATATATATATATTTAAAATATATATATATATCCAAGACAAAGAACAAGAAAACGGCAAAGCCCTCTTCCCATACATAAAAGGCACCACAGACAGAATCAGTAAGATCCTCCATAAACACAACATCAAAACAGCATTCTGCACAACCAGAAAAATATCCACCATCCTTAGAAACCCCAAAGATAAAATTGAATTAGAAAATCAAGGAGTATACGAAATCCCATGCACCAGTTGTCCCACCACATACATCGGACAAACCAACAGAAGAATAAGTGCACGCATTGAAGAACATAAGAACTCAGTCAAAAAAGAGGAACCAACATCTTCCCTGGTCCAACACCTTAAAGCCACAGGACATGAAATTGACTTTAAAAATACCAGAACCATTGCCAAAAGTGAACATTTTAATAACAGAATAATCAGAGAAGCCATCGAGATAGAAAAACGCCCACACAGCATGAACAAGCGAGATGATACCTCCCACCTACCAGCCATTTGGAAACCCGCCCTTATTGACAAACGACTCCCTAACACAAAAAATGATATCAGACCCACACTCACAAAAACCACACAGGATGTCACCACCACACATCCACGCAAAAAGCAAACCCAAAGCCACATCGATGATGAGGCATGACCACAAACCAGAAGCCGGACCAGAGCTGCATCATTAGCCACTTTAAAACCCCTCCAATCCATACATGAAGCAAACTGACACCCTCCATGAAGATGAGGCACGACCACAAACGGGAAGACAAAAAATAGCAAGGAAGCCCAAAATCTTAAACCCCCCTGCAACTCAGACTAACCTGAGCACAACCAAACAGAACACTCCCCCAGCCAATCAGAGCACAGCCAACCCCCCAGCCAATCAGAGCACAGCCAACCCCCCAGCCAATCAGAGCACAGCCAACCCCCCAGCCAATCAGAACACACCTCCACCCAATCAGAACACAGCCAAGCTCCCACCCAATCAGTTCATACCCCCACTGGCAGTTAAAAGGAAGAAACAGCTAAGACCACACATTGCTGCTCGAAGCACGAAGCTGAAAACACCAGCCTGAAGATGACGAATGGGACTTCGTCGAAACGTCGCCAAGACACTTCCAATTTTACGCGGGAGAAAACCCGAACAACCAAAGACATATATATATATATATATATATATATATATATATATATATATATATATATATATATATATATATATATATATATATATATATATATATATATATATATATATATATATATATATATATATATATATATATATATATATATATATATATATATATATATATATATATATGTTCAATGATGCAATCTTCGATCTCCGGGAAGAGTATACTCCAGTTATTTATTGTTAAAACAACATTTAAAACAATAAAAACAGTTATATACAAGATTAAAACAACTTAGCTTTTGCTGGTCCTCTGCCAGCGTCCTCAGAGTGGGGCTTAGGGGGTGGGAAGTTCTTTTTATCCCCTTGCTGATCCAATTGCCTACTCATTGCCCTCGTGACAGGGCCACTCTTCCTGATTGCCTGTGACTGCCTTAACTGTTCTGCCCTCTCTTTTTTGCACTCTAACATTGTATTTTTCTGCTCCGTCATCCTTGTGTTGTCTCCCCCTCCCTGTGCTGTTATCATTAACACACTCCTCAATCCCTCCTCTCTGCCCAATGCAATATGCCTCCTCCAATTCAGCAATACACGAGTCCTGTTGGGCTGCTGGTCCGCCTGCCGTTTTTGCATTCCATTGCCAGTTCTTATCTCATCTCCCTCCTCCAACTCCCTAGCCTGCCGATTCATACACCCTTTGTTGTCCATTCCTGTCATCCTTCCCCCCCCTTCCTTCAACCCTCCCACCTGTTGATTAACATATTGCTCCTGTCTTTCATCAACCATTCCTATTGATGTTCTCTTCCTCAATGTCTTTTCCTTCCTGATCCGCTGCTCTACCTGCTGTTCCTGTTTACCCTCCTGCCCCACTGTCCATCTTCCCCTCTCCAATGTCCTCCCCATAATCTGCTGACTTACCTGTTGTTCATCCATTTCTGTCCATCCTCTCTTTTCTAACATTCCTCCTCCTCTGACCTGCTGTCCTACATGCTGTTCCCACATGCCAACATCCATTCCTATTAAACCCTCCTTCTCCAGCTTTCCTCCCCCCCAATCTGCCATCCTGCCTGCTATTCTTATCTACCCTTCTCCTTTCCTGTCAGTCCCACCCTCTCCTGTTGAGGGTTGAAGGAAGGGGGGGAAGGATGACAGGAATGGACAACAAAGGGTGTATGAATCGGCAGGCTAGGGAGTTGGAGGAGGGAGATGAGATAAGAACTGGCAATGGAATGCAAAAACGGCAGGCGGACCAGCAGCCCAACAGGACTCATGTATTGCCGAATCGGAGGAGGCATATTGCATTGGGCAGAGAGGAGGGATTGAGGAATGTGTTAATGATAACAGCGCAGGGAGGGGGAGACAACACAAGGATGACGGAGCAGAAAAATACAATGTTAGAGTGCAAAAAAGAGAGGGCGGAACAGTTAAGGCAGTCACAGGCAATCAGGAAGAGTGGCCCTGTCACGAGGGCAATGAGTAGGCAATTGGATCAGCAAGGGGATAAAAAGAACTTCCCACCCCCTAAGCCCCACTCTGAGGACGCTGGCAGAGGACCAGCAAAAGCTAAGTTGTTTTAATCTTGTATATAACTGTTTTTATTGTTTTAAATGTTGTTTTAACAATAAATAACTGGAGTATACTCTTCCCGGAGATCGAAGATTGCATCATTGAACAAATATGCCCGGGATTCGTATTTTTATAACCATTAAGGATATATATATATATATAATTATTTTATTTTTAAACAACAAAACAAAACATAACACACATACACACACAGTATATACTCCTCTCCCCTTTTTTTAACAGCAATTAGGTAACGGTAATCTTCTATTATTTACATTTCCCCCCTTATTCCTCCTTAGGTTATTTGTCCTTATTGCCCCGTTGCTTCTTATTTACATTTTTCTTCCTTCATATTCTACTTCTTACTAAGAATAATTCATATTATTATTATTATACATTATTATACACATATTTTCACTTTTGACCTTTCCATATTTATTCTCCTCTATTATTTCTAGTCTCCAACCAGTCATACCACTTGTTCCATCTTATATAGTACTCTGTGTCTTCCTTTTCTTTTATCTCTTTTGTTAATTTGTCCATCTCAGCACAGTCCAGGATTTTTCTTATCACTTCTTCCTCTGATGGTATATTCTCATTTTTCCAGCACTGTGCGTATGCTATTCTTGCTGCCGTTGTTATATGTAAAATTAAGTACCATATTTCTTTACTATATTTTCTGTTTAAAATACCCAGCAAAAAGATCTCTGGTTTCCAGTCTACGGGTTGGTCTATTATTTCTTCAATCCATCTTCTTATTGTAGTCCAGTATTTTTTCGCAACTGGGCATGTCCACCATAAATGATAATATGTTCCATGTGCTTTTTTACATTTCCAGCATGTTGGCGAATTGTTCTGGAACATCTTGGCAAGCTTTGCTGGTGGAAGATGCCATCTGTAAAACATTTTCAACTGGTTTTCCTTGAATGCCGCCAACATAGTCAATTTTATATTTATTTCCCATATTTTTCCCCATTTCTCCAATTTTATATTATATCCAAAAATTTTTGCCCATTTAATCATTGTGTCTTTGACAACCTCATCTTCCATTTTATATCTCAATAGGTATTCGTATAAATTGCTAATTAATTTTATTTCTGTTCCATGTATAATTTTATCCAATTCTTGCGGCTCTTTTTGTATTTCATATAATTTTTTGTTCTCTGTATATTTAGATTGAATTTGTGTAAATGTCTACCAGTCAATCTCTCTGCCAATATCTTGTTCCAATTCTTGTTTTGTTTTCAGATTTCCCTGTTCATTTACTAATTCCTTGTATCTAATTATCTTATTTATATCCAGTAGGTTTGGGTATTTCAGAGCTTCTGTTGGGGATAACCACATTGGAATTCTTATATAATGTTTTTGTTTTATTTTTTCCCAAGTCTGTAGCAATGCATTCCTAACTATGTGTCTTTGAAAGTATCTGTATTTTATGTTTTTCGTCCCATAGGAATGCATGCCACCCTGCTTGCAAGTCATGTCCTTCTATTGTTAAAATTCTAGTATTTTTCAAATCCATCCAATCTTTTAGCCAAATTAAGCTCGATGCTTGGTAGTATATTTCCCACTCTGGTAAGGCCAATCCCCCTTTATCTTCCATATCTTGCAAGAGTTTTAATTTAATCCTGGGTTTTTTCCTTTGCCATATAAATTTAGTGACCAATTTATTTAATTCTTGAAAGAATGTTTTCCCTAATTTTATTGGAATAACCTGGAACAGAAAAAATATTTTTGGCAATACATTCATTTTGACCATAGCGGTCCTCCCTAAAAATGAAATTTGCAAATTTTCCCAATTTTCTAAATCTTTTTTTATCCGGTGTAATATTTTATCATAATTGTCCTCCTTAATCAAGGAACATTTCGCTGTAAGCCAGATCCCTAAATATTTTATTTTCTTGGTTATACTTATCTTCCAGTTCACTTTCCTGTGCCTTTGTAAGATTTTTGGTTATTAATTTGGATTTATTCTTATTAATCTTAAGTCCGGCTACTTCACCAAATGCTTCTATTTTTTGAATCAATTTAAAGCCGGTTTCTAATGGATCTTCCAAAATAAATACCAAATTTATGCCCATCCCGGTTATGACTGGGATGGGCAGATATGGTGGGAGCTGAGGGGCAGGCCATTTTCGGGGAATGAGGACTTGCTATATTAGAAACGATTCCTTGTTCCGGCCCCTCAAAAGGCTGATCCTGTAGTACTGGTGACAGGGGAGTACAGGGCCCTAGTTGTAGGCTGCTGTTTCTTAATGCCAGGTCCATTGTCAACAAAGCCCCCCTTGTCCGTGATCTAATATTGGACAGGGGGCGGACCTGGCATGTATAACTGAAACCTGGCTGGGCCTTGAGGGGGGTGTTCCCCTCTCGGAGATGTGCCCGGATGGGTTTGTGGTGCTTCATCAGCCTCGACATCAGGGCAGAGGTGGGGGAGTGGCAGTCATCGCTCAGAGGTCCCTGACTCCTCGTGGGATCCCTGCCCCGCAGATTGTTGGGTGTGAGTCCCTCCTATTGAAGTTGGGTTCACGGGTTCAGTTGGGCTTGTTGCTGACATACCTACCTCCCAGCTGCGTTGCAACAGCCCTGCCTGCACTGCTGGAGTCAGTAGCCTGGTTGGCAGTGGAGTTCCCCAGACTTATGGTACTGGGGGACTTTAACCTGCCATCACTCGGCAAACGCTCAGAGGCGGCGCAAGAGTTCATGGCTTCCATGGCAACCATGGACCTGACCCAGGTAATCCAGGATCCTACTCATAGGGGTGGTCACACGCTCGACCTTGTGTTTCTCTCGGGGCAGTGGAGACATGATCTGGAACTAAGGGGAATAGAGATCTCTCCCTTGTCATGGACAGATCATTTCCTATTGAGGCTGGACTTCAGAGCATCACTCCCCCACCGCAGGGAGGTGGAGCCGACTAGGTGGTTCCGCCCCAGGCACCTAATGGACCCAGATCGGTTCCAGGAGGAGCTTGGGGAAATACCTGACTCCCTTGTCCACAACTCGTCCGGGTCCCTGGTTGCGGCCTGGAATGAGGCGGCGTCCGGGGCCCTGGATCGAATTGCGCCTTTGCGACCTCTCTGTGGTAGTGGTCCCCGGAGGGCGCCTTGGTTTACTGAGGAGCTCCAGGAGATGAAACGCCACAAGAGACATCTAGAGAGACGTTGGAGGGCCAGTAACTCTGAATCTGACCGATCACTATTAAGAGCCTATCTTAGGACTTATTTAGTGGCGATAAGGGCAGCAAAGCGTGTTCACTTTTCCGCACATATTGCGTCCGCAGAATCTCGCCCGGCCACCCTGTTTAGGGTGACCCACTCCCTTCTTAAAGTGGAGGAGGCGGAGGAACCCTTGCAGAGGAGAGCTGAGGAGTTCATTCAGTTTCTTTCGGACAAAATCGCTCAGATTCAGAGGGACCTGGACTCCGACTGGGCAGTGCCAGCCGAGATGCCGGGGGCTGGTCTTAGTCATGTTATCTGGAGCGAGTTTGAGCCTGTGACCCCTGATGAAGTGGACAAGGCCGTGAGGGCGATGAATGCCGCCACCTGTTTATTGGACCCGTGCCCCTCCTGGCTGGTTTCTGCCAGTAGGGAGGTGACATGAGGCTGGCTCCAGGTGATAATCAACGCCTCTTTGATGGAGGGGTCTTTCCCGCAACCTTTGAAGGAAGCAGTGGTGAGGCCCCTCCTCAAGAAGCCTTCCCTGGACCCAGCTGTTTTGAAGAACTTTCGTCCTGTCTCCAACCTCCCCTTTGTGGGGAAGGTTGTAGAGAAGGTGGTGGCATCCCAACTCTTGCGATCCTTGGATGAAACAAATTATCTGGACCCTTTTTAATCTGGCTTCAGGCCCGGCTACAGCACTGAGACTGCTTTGGTTGCACTGACTGATGACCTCTGGCGAGCCCGGGATAGGGGTCATTCCTCTATCCTGGTGCTTCTTGACCTCTCAGTGGCTTTCGATACCATCGACCATGGTATCCTTCTGCGTCGTCTTGGAGAGGTGGGGGTGGGCGGCACCGTATTGCGGTGGTTCTCCTCCTACCTCTCTGACAGGTCGCAGTCGGTGTTGGCGGGTGGACAGAGATCGACCCCTAGGCGCCTCGATTATGGGGTGCCTCAGGGCTCGGTCCTGTCCCCCTCCTTTTTAACATCTACATGAAACCACTGGGTGAGATCATTTGGCGACACGGGGTGAGGTATCATCAGTATGCGGATGATTCCCAATTATATATCTCCACCCCGTGTCCTTTCAGTGAAGCAGTCGACGTGAGATGTGAGGGTCTGGATGGGGGTGAACAGGCTTAGACTCAACCCTGACAAGACCGAGTGGCTCTGGGTCTTGCCCCCCAAGGGTCATTCTGATGGTCCATCATTAGTCCTGGGGGGGAAAATTTACCTCCCTCAGTGCATGCACGCAACTTGGGTGTCCTCCTGGACTCACAGCTAAATTTGGAACAACATCTATCGGCTGCGGCCAGGGGGACCTTTGCCCAGGTTCGCCTGGTGCACCAGTTGCGGCCTTATTTGGACCGGGAGGCTCTACTCACGGTTACTCATGCCCTTGTCACCTCAAGACTGGACTACTGTAATGCGCTCTACATGGGGCTACCCTTGAAGAGCGTTCGGAGGCTGCAGTTGGTTCAGAATGCAGCCACGAGAGCGATTGTGGGTGCACCAAGGTACACCCACGTGTCACCTATCCTCTGCGAGCTGCACTGGCTTCCTGTGGGTCTCCGGATGCAATTCAAGGTGTTGGTTGTCACCTTTAAAGCCCTTCATGGCTTAGTACCAGGTTACTTACAGGACCGCATACTGCCACATAGTTCCCAGAGACCGGTGAGGTCCCATAGATTGGGCCTCCTTCAGGTCCCGTCGGCCAGACAATGTCGGCTGGCGGGCCCTCGGGGAAGGGCCTTTTCTGTGGTGGCTCTGACGTGGTGGAATCAACTTCCCCCCGAGATTCGAACTACTCCCACCTTGCCGGCCTTCAAGAAAGCTATTAAAACTCTCCTGTTCCGGCAGGCCTGGGGTTGATGTCCCCGGGGGGGGCGGGATTCGATTGGGACATACTGTGTGAATGTATTCATTTTTAATTGTTATACCTGTTGTTTTAATTTTGTACGCCGCCCTGAGTCCCTGGGGATTGGGTGGCATATAAATTGTACTAATAAATAAATAAATAAATAAATCATCAGCGAATGTCTGGACCTTATATTCTTCCTTCTTAATCTTTAAACCCTTTATTTCTTGGTCCTCTCTGATTTTTGTAAGGAGTATTTCTAATGATAAAATAAATAGAAGAGGGGAAAGTGGGCATCCTTGTCTTACTCCTTTGGTTATATCAATTTTTTTCTGTCATTTCCTCATTTATAATTACCCTAGCTGTTTGTTTAGTATATATTTTCTCAACCATCTTTCCAAATTTTGTCCCAAAATCCATATAGTACAATTGTGTTATAATAAAATTCCAATTCAGATTATCAAATGCCTTCTGGGCATCAAGAAAAACCAGTGTAGCTTGTCTTTCAGGATGGACTTCGTAAAATTCTAAAGTGTTCAGTATTATCCTCATGTTATTTTTTATTTGTCGTCCTGGTAAAAATCCATTTTGATCTGGGTGGATGTGGTTATTCAAAATTTTTTTTATCCTTTCTGCTATTATTGTTGTAAATGTCTTATAATCTGTATTCAGTAAAGAAATCAGTCTATAATTTTGAATTTGTTGTAGGTCTGAGTCTTCCTTAGGAATGAGGGTGATGATTGCTTCAATCCAAGTTGTCGGTATCTTCGCCTCTTCCAGCACCTCATTGTAAATCTCCAACTTTATCCATTGTAGTGACTCTTGTGTATTTTTATAAAACTCGACCGGAATTCCACCTGGGCCTGGTGATTTGTTTTTTGTTTTTTTCCAATGCTGTTTCTAATTCTAGTGCAGTTATTGGTCTATTCAACATTTCCTTTTGTTCTTCAGTGATTTTGCTCATTTTTGCTGCCTCTATATATTGTTTGACTTTATCATCTGGTATATCTTCCTGATGGTATAGCTTTGAAAAGAAATTTTGTATTATTTTATTTTTTTCTTCCTGTCTATATTGTACTGTTCCACTTTCATCTTGTAGTTGGTGTATTGTTCTTTTGCCTTTTTCTTTTTTTAATTTATAGGCCAACCATCGACCAGTTTTATTTGCATTTTCAAAGTAATTTTGTTTCACCATCCTAATTTTCTGTGCCATTTCTTTTTGTGTTGTCAGGTTAATCTTGTGTTTTATAATATTCCATTTGTTTTTTATCTTTTTATTTTGTGGGTCCTTCTGTAGATCACCTTCTATTTTTTTTTAATTCTTCTTGTAATTTTCCTTGTTGAAGTCTCCTATCTTTGTTTTTCTTAGAGTTGTATGCAATTGTCAATCCCCGAATGTAAGCTTTTGTAGTATCCCACAAATTTTGTGTTGATGTCTCTTCTTTTTTATTTACCTGAAAAAATAATGTCAACTCCTTTTCTAGCATCTGTATATATTGTTGATCTTTCCACAGTCTTTGATTCATTGACCATCTTTTTCTCTGTTTCTGGCCTTTCCATTTTATTATTATTGGGTTGTGATCCGCCCAATCATTAAGCCCTATTTCAATTTCCTCTATCCCTTTTTGTACGTCTGTTGTTGCCCAGGCCATATCGATCCTAGACCAAGACTGATGTGGATACGAATAGAACGTATATTGTTTGTCTGATCTATGTGTCTCTCTCCATATATCCTGAAGGTTGAGTTCTGTTACCATGTCAAAGAACGATTTTGGTAATATATTTTTCTTCTTTTTACTACTCTTATAATCTTTCTTAACATCAATTATTGCATTTAAATTCCCTATCATACAAATATTTTCGTAGTCCAGATCCACTAGTTTCTTATGTACCTTTTTTAAAAAATCATGTTGATTATTATTTGGTGCATATACTGCTGTTAATAAGACTTGTTTTTGCTCTAATTCTATTTCCAACATTAAAATTCTCCCCTTTTCATCTGAATATATTGATTTTGATTTTATTTTTTCTTTGACATACATAACAATTCCTCCTTTCTTGTTTTGTGCTAATGTTGTGTATAGTGTTCCTAATTTTACATTCTCTAGTAGTTTTCTATAATCCTTTTTTATATGAACTTCCTGAAGACATATCACATCTGCATCCAATTTCCTTAATTTGTTAAACGTTTGTGCTCTTTTTCTTGGTATATTTAATCCATTAATGTTTACAGAGAAGAGCTTAATTGCGTCTCCCATTTTTTATTTGATCTATTTTTTTTATACTTCTTGTCTCTATTACCCTTCCTTTTGCTCCTGCTCTTTCTAACCTTTCTCTTTCTTGTATCTTTTGTATTTCTCTCTCTCGTTCGACTTCCTCTAATAAATCTTCATCCTGACTTTTACTCTCCGGCTCTTCCCTACTTTCTTGTTCTTCTCCCTGTGTAAAGTAACCTTCATAAAAGTCCTGCACTTTCTCAAGTGTATCTATCTTATATTTTTTTTCCTGCCAAGTTAGAAATATGCCTTCAGGTATTAACCATCGAAACATAACTTTATATTTAGTTAATTGGGTCGTTAGAAATTGGTATTCTTGTCTCTGATTTCGTATACTACATGGTATTTGTTTTAATACAATTATTTCTTTACCCTTATATATTATTGGTTCGTCTCTTGTTTTTTTATATATTTCATCCCTTATTGATCTTCTAGTAAACCTTATATGGACCTCTCTCACCAATCTATGCCTTCATGCATAATTTTTATATACTCTATATGTTTCGTCTATGTCTCTTCTTTTCCTTGCCTAATATCTCCGCCAACATCTCCGCCATTTTCTCTCCCAAATCTTAGAAAGAACGAAGCTTTATTCATTTCCAAAAAGGCAATAGAATCAGTCAACTCCCTATTTACCTGCTCGGATTTCTGTACCATCCTTTCTATTTTGCTATCAACATGCCCCATTTTTGTTTCAACTTTTTGGATTCTTTGTTCATTTTCCATCATTGTTTGTTGTATATTGCCTATCTTATCATTCATGTTTTTAATTTCATCTCTCATTTCTCCAATATCATTCTTGATTTCTTTGTGATATATTTTTGTTTCTTCATGATTTTTTGCTATTGCCTCTTGGGTCATCATCACTGTTTCTTGAATCATTTGTAGTGTTATCTGCATGCTCTGTGGGTTCATTGTCGATTCTGCTTTTTCTTTTTCTTTCCCCAACATGGTCACTATCATTCTTTGACCTGTAGGAGAGGCCATTATAGGTGTGGGATTTGTAACTGTTTTTTTGCCAACTTTAGTTGTTGCGGTACTTGTCATTTTTATTACTTGAATAATATTTCTCCACTTTTGCATATACCAATTTATGGCAAGTTGTTTTTGTAGATCAAGTTGGTTTTCAATCTATATAGTCTAAGCTTAAATATGCAAATATATATATATATATATAATATATATAGTAAAGAATATATATATATATATATATATATATATATATATATATATATATATATATATATATATATATATATATATATATATAATATTTCTAATTATGTATCAATATATATGACTATAATACCTTTATAGAACGTTATTCTTAGGGTTAACATTAAAAAATAAAATTACAAGTAGAGTTGTACCTTTCCTTATCCCACTATTATCTAGTACAATTTATAATACTCTTAACACCTCTTATATATATTTCTATAACACTACACACGATGCATATACATATACTATTCTCTAAGTATTATCACCACTCTTAATTTCATTCACTATCACTCTTATTTGAATAATCACCTGTCTATATTTCTTTACTATACTATAATTACTTTCTCACTTCTATTTAGTTCAATTACTCATTTATGCTTATTTCTATTTCATTAATACAATTCATTTACTTCATTACTTTTAATACATTGCCTGACACCCCTTTTCTACTTGTAGCTTAGTCACTGCTTGTATATGAGTGCTACAATATTGCATCAGCCTTTTTTCTCTTTGTCTCAATTTAATGTATCCACCGAACCACCAAATGTCACCTCTTATTTCTTCTTCTATATATCCAATATTTCCAAAACGTCCACTCATCACTTTAGCCAGTTATATGTCAGTTAAAGTCCAAATTTCAATGCTATTTGTTCTTCAAAAATAAGTTCCACTAAGTAGTATTAAATTTCTCTGTTGTCTCACTTCACCTTTTAATCCTTATGTTAATTTTTCAAAGTCCTTCTTAATCACCCTTTATTGCCTTCAACCGTCCTTTCTCCAGTCCTTTCTCTGGTTTCAATCTCTACTTCTTGCAGTTCTTAAATTCCAGTCTCTCACGTTTTATGAACATTACTGTTGGCTCTCTGCTTCTTCACGCTGCTCTTGTTCTGCTCTATTTGCTCCCTTCTCCGCTCTATTCCAATTCAGCTGCCGCTGTGTCTCTCTCCTTATAGCTTTGCTTTTTCTGCACCTTCTCTCAGCCAAATGTTCCTCACCTCCTTCAGGGGTTTTCCTCATCTTCCGTATGAAGCTGTCAGTTCTACTTTTCACTCCCTCTCAGACTGCCGCCATTGCTCCAGGCCAGCCTTAAAGACTCCTTTCTGCTCAGGTGTTTGCTTTCCACCGGCTTCTCTGAAGCTTCCTCTTTAGTTTAGCAATCTCTCCAGGATTAGCAAAGCCCTTGCTGGGCTCTTAGCGAAGATTTTTTGGGATTTAGGAACAGAGGTCAGTTCCTTCACCCGCTCCACGATGATGTCACAGCCGGAAGTCCACCAGATATCCTCTTAATGATCCACAGTTATGAAGAACTTTCCTATTTCCCTTCCATTCTCCACACATCTTTGATCATTCCATCCAACTCAAAGCTGTGGGTGGAAACCTCCATCTGGATATCATCACATCAATAAATACAGAGGAAGTGGTAGGGGATGTTGTGGTCCATCGGCTGCCAGCAGAGCTAGCAGCAGAGTCAGACAAGGAGGAGGAGGGGGAAGGGGAGCCTGGGTCAACTTCAGAGCCTTTGGAAGGCTCTGATGAGGAAGCAGAATCAGAGGCAGATGCAGAGCCGAGGCCGTCTGTCCATGTCCAGGTGGAGAGACAGCTGTCTTTGAGGCCTGAGATGAGTGAGGGGGAGGAACAGATGGGGCCCATCCCAGATGCACGTATGCATAGAGAGGACAGCAAAGCAACGGAAGGCAATAGGCTGGCTCTCAGGAAAAAGAAGATGTAGATGCTAGCCAACCCCTCCCCAGCTGGGAAATAATTTTTTTTGTAATGTATTTGACAAAAGTTTTCATTATTCCAACATTGTTCTTTTTGCAGTTCCATATAGCTGTAACCAGGATAATAAAGGGTATGGAGGCTAAAACATGTGAAGAATGGTTGCAGGAATTGCGTATGTACTCCAGAAAAATGAAGGACTAGGGGTGACATGATTGCAGTCTTAAAATATTTGAGGGGATGCCACAAAGAAGAGGGGGTCAACCTATAGTCCAAAGCAGCTGAGGGCAGGACAAGAAGCAATGGATGGAAATTAATCAAGGAGAGAACCTACCTAGAACTAAGGAGAAATTTTCTAACAGTTAGAAAAATTAATCAGTGCAACATCTGGCCTTTGGAAGTTGGGGTGCTAAAGCACTGGAGGTGTTTAAGAAGAGGTAGGACAACTATTCCTCTGAAATGGTCCAGAGTTTCCTGCTTGAAAAGGAGGTTGGACTAGAAGACCAGAAGTTTCTCTTCCAACTTATTCACTTATCTTTGGGGAAGGGTCTGATGCTGAAAAAGCTGGATGGGAACAGAAGAAAGGGAGGATCAGCATCCAGTTGGACGGACTTACAAGGGCAAAAGGAACACCATCTGAATCATACCCAAAGCATGAGTGAAGTTGCTGATATTGGCTTCTATTAAATCAAGGCAGTTCCAGTGGCAACAGTCCTCTTATAAGCTGGAATAGTTGGCTCAGGTACCAATAGACTGGGATGTTTCCACACGGAGTATGCATAGAGGAGTGTCCATGGCTGCACAGCCTAGTAAATGTTTAATAGTTGTGAAGTCATGGGTGGCATCCTTAAGAGTGAACCTAGCTTCCAGTCTACCAATGATGATACCTAGTGGGTTCATGAAACACCTACACACAAAACACCAAGCTCAAAGAACCCTAAGGATCTCCACCTCCTCTTTCTTTCCTGCTAATTTCTTTTCTACCTTCTCATTCTCATTCCCCACCACTTCACTGTCCACCCATGGTGGGACCTGAATTCACTGTGTATACTGGTGATTGAGCCAAAGTAACCCAGTTGCCTTTCATGCATATAGTGGGAGTAGAATTTACCAGCTGGGGTTCCTTCAGCCTAAGACGGGATATGAGATATCACTATACACTAATGATGTTCCCTAGTGGGATCCTGCACTGTCTAAAGGAAAGCACCAAGCTCTGCGAGCAACAAGTACACCACTGTGAAGGAAATAAAAGTTATTCTTTTATAAATTGTAGAAATATAATTGCAGAAATGTAATGCCAGTACATGAGACTGTCTATTTAACACAAATGTAACACTGTAATGCAAATGTAGCAATGCACTGCCAAATGTGTGAGAAGGTTTGTTTAATGTTTACTACCTAAAATTCCTCCGGAGACAGGAACTTACACTTTAAGTGGAATATCAAAAAGGGGGATTTTGACCCATGGTGAAAATTACAAATAAACAAGATAACAGCAGATGGACGGAAGAGTTCAGGATGACCTCTTAAGTGTAAAAACAACTTCAAAGAATGACAGAGCTTCTTAGATGTGACGTGCATTGTAAAAAGTATAAAATGCAAAGCTTGGAAACTGTTTGTTGTGCTCCTGGAACCCAATCCATTGGGAAGGATCCAGGAAGCCGTGTTTGTAAATGCCTTTCTTTTCTTCTCTTTTCTTCTCTTTTCTTTTTATTCTTTTTATGTTATTCTCGAATAAAACTTTGTTTTGTTAGCCAGATTTGTCTTCGTATTGTATCAAAATTTGGGGTTTTTACATCTCACAATCTTGGTGGAGAAAGCGGGCAATTAAGAGCCTCTAGGGAACACTGTTCTCAGTAAAATCCAGGAGCACGCCTGTTGATTTCAACTGCCTGGAGTTATCTGAGAACTAGTTTCCCTTTGCAGGCTGCGAGCCAAACTAAATTGACAACTCTGGTTTACAAAAATCAAAGAACAGGAAAAAGGAAGAAAGTCAACAACATCTGGAGCCCAGATCAGGTAACCCGGTGCACCGGCCGAGGTAAGGAACTTTTGCCTCGAAGGAGGGGAAAATGCAATTGTACCTGGGTGGTCAGGAGAGCGATTGTGGGAGGTTTTCTGTGATAACAGCTGTGTGAGTGTGATGGGCTGTGTTCTGGGAACACTGGTAAGTCCAGAGGAGTGAGGACCTGAAAGGTTGAGGTCCCTTACTCCCGTGAGGGGGAAGGCCAGCCTGAAGGGAAGCGAACTGGTGTTAAGAGTTTTGAGTAGCCGTCAAATCGAGAACCTCAGGGAACCATAATCAGGGAAACTCTCAAGAAGATGGGTTGTTGTTGTAAGTCATTGTTGTAAACCAAAAGAAAAAAATAATATAAATAACTGTAAAATTGAGTAGCTTCAAACAGGAAAACCCATCTTGCTAGCACCAGACGCCTTGTGTCTGTGAATGGGTTTCCCAGGCTCTGCCCATGTGGAGCCAGGGTAGAAAAGGAAGTTTTGAGTTTGAGCTCAAGGTCTGCTTGGGAAAGAAGGGGAATGAGAGAAATGTGTGTATGTCTCTGTGTGTGAGTGAGAAGACCTTTTTCCCAATCACAGTTTTCTGTTCTCTTTTCCTTGTCTTGGTATGTATATGTGTGTCAGGGTCTTTGTGTGTGAAGTAAATATGACTGTTACTAACCTCAAGAGAAAAGAAGATACCAAAGGAAACACTCTCACTCTGTTTGTCTGGCCAACAAACAAAGTGAAGAAAGATGTGTTTGTTTTGTTTCTCTCTCTCTCTCTCTCTCTCTCTCTCTCTCTCTCTCTCTCTCTCTCTCTCTCTCTCTCTCTCTCTCTCTCTCTCTCTCTCTCCTCTTAAGAACAGCCCAAAGTTAGCAGGAACAATAAACTTGGAAGGGACCTTGGAGGTCGTCTGGTCCAACCCCCTGCTCAGGCAGGAAATCCTATACCATTTTCTTGCCCATTAGTTCTGCTCTCTCCCTTTTGCAACTGTCTGCAGGCACAAACCCCCTCCCCCCTGCTTTTTATGGCTGTGTTGCTTTGAGAGCGAGAGAGAGAAAAGGGAGAAGGGGGGTTGATCTTTTTAACTTTTTCTCTGCTTAGAATTCTGGTTTGAGAAAGGTGGGGTGGCTGTGAAATTTAATGCCCACTTTTGCAGTTTCAGCTTGTAATTTTTTTTCGAAAGAAGAGCCAGTAATTGTTGGGCAATTTTGGGGGGGGGGGGAATTTTTGAGTTTAAATTGTTTAAATTGTTTAGTTAGAGTTAGACCTATCAACCAAAAGAAATGACTCTTAAATTGTTTTGCTTAGATTTATAAATGTTTTTGTTTTCCCTATTTAATGGAAATTTAATGGAAATTTGTTTCCATCTGAATGGAATTTGATTAAATTGGAATTTGACTAACTTTATATTAAAAGCAATACTAGAGTTTGATATAAAAACTATTTCAGTAACTCAGAATATCTTATTAAGCTTGTTTATTTTTTGTGAAGTTAAAACAAAGAAGTTGAGAAAAATTTTGGGATTATAAATAGCTATGCTGTTTTGAGTAAAGATTTGTATACAAAATTGTTAGAAAAAGAGCTTGTGTTAACAAATACAAACAGAGTTTGGTGAGCTCTCCTTTGTTGGCTCTTCACTCCTGGAACCCAATCCATTGGGAAGGATCCAGGAGGCTGCATTTGCAAATGCCTTTCTTTTCTTCTCTTTTCTTTTTATTCTTTTTATGTTATTCTCCAATAAAACTTTGTTTTGTTAACCAGATTTGTCTTCGTATTGTGAGTATCAAAATTTGGGGTTTTTACATCTCACAACTATTAAACTGTGGGGGAAAATGCACGTGCAGCAAACTGCCGTGCTTCCCCCCCCCAAACCTCATAACCTTTTGATACCCTTTGTCCCAATGAAGCAGCCAGAAGGTCATCCCCTTTTGACTTAATGCCTCACCTACCGAAACAAATAATATGCTTAGCTCCTTCCTATCTTTTCCTGTCTTTGTTAGTTCTTTCTCCTTTGATCTGCCTGTATTTGTTCTTTACCTGGTCTTTGACCGTGTAATGTGTTACTAGGAAATAGTTGCTTATATGAAGGAATTTTCCAATGAAGAAACTTTATGTCAGCATCTAATGGTTAAGCTTGGGTATGTAAAAAGAATATAAAAACCAATAAACACACAGAGATTCTCAAGCTGTCTCAAGCTGTGACAAGCAGCTCTTCAGCAGCTTCAAATCTCTGCTCAAGACATGCCTATGTCTTTTTCTTAGCGTCTTACATTAAACCTGAGCTACAAACATTCCCTTCTTTTGGTATCAGCATTAGTTATTTTAATAGGGGACATTCCACTGGATTCTGCAGATATTATCTTGATGGGAAATGCCCAGCACTGCACTGCTGCTTTTGACTGGGTTTGTTGTCTGATGAAAGAAGTTTCAATTAATCATACAAGCAATACTCAATGATAGCAACATTCCTAAAAGAACAAACTTTTCCTAACTATCTGGAGTACCTTTTTCTGCAAGAACTCCTGGACTGCTCCAGAAAGAAGAGTGATGGTGGTAATGATGATGATGATGATGATACATGACAATGTTTTAACTAGCACTGCAACAACTTCCTCCTCTTCAATACAATATATGTAGACAATACAATATATGTAGACAAAAGTAAGTGGTACCTAACACTACACCTTGATAGCGAGCATCTATTTGTTCTCCTTTAAAAAAATATTCTCGTAGAATATTTTAGTCCCAGGTAGAGACATGTGTAACTCAGATAATCTTTCAGCTGACCATGTCCCAGATCCAGAGAAGCACTGATCAAGGATATTTTATGTATAATTAGGTAAGACACAGATTCTTAGGTAAATAAATCATAAATCTGTTGCAGATCTAACAACATGTCAGAAGCAGCTAATGTAATTATCTTTCTGAAAGCTTGGAGTTCAGTATTCTGTGCATGGTTCAAAGCACACACAATGCCAACCCAATGAAACACTTTTAACTTACTGTCTGGTCTGTTCCCGGTTAGAGTAGGTGACATTAACAACTGCTGTCTCGCTGTCTGTATTCACTTGCAAAAGAAAGAAAGAAAGAAAGAAAGAAAGAAAGAAAGAAAGAAAGAAAGAAAGAAAGAAAGAAAGAAAGAAAGAAAGAAAGAAAGAAAGAAAGAAAGAAAGAAAGAAAGAAAGAAAATATATTGGTTTAGCTAAAATGTACTTTGTGGCTTAAATAGCTTAGAATTAACAGCTAAAACTCCACCTCTCCAAGAATACTAATTACAAGTAATATGACTTATTTTTGGTTTAGTGGGATGTGTGAACCTCACTCATTATGGCTTAAGTATATGAGAAAAACAGGGCATTACATTACTTATCACATCCTGATTTAGGAATCCTTGTTTTAGCTTTACATTTTAATCCAGCTACTGATTAAGAGTCATTAAGATTTAAACATGACTAGACCATAGTTCATCTCCTTGTCCCAAGAAATTACAGGACTCAAGACCCCTTCCTTCACGTTTTGCAGTAAAGAGTCCAACCTCTCCACCACTACCTGACTTCCTGACTATGGGAAAACAATAACTGCTGGCGAAACCAGTAGTCTGGCACTGGCTCTGCTCTGATCCCACACAGAGAGGTTTTACAATTTAATCTTGAAAACTCCAATGCAAGCTCACTAGATCCTTGCCTTCTGTGGTAATCTGCAAACTGAAACTAACTTAATGACTTTTTCTACTTCTGAAATGTCCAGGGCATTGTTTTTCATTCAAAAACTATATTAAATGCATCTTCTGGTATATCAAAAGCATTTAGGAATCCATTTGCTGAGAGAAAAAGTAAAGATGTTTTTACAGAGATTTAAAAAAATGCTAACAGCAACTGAAGAAATGGGGTGGAATACATTATAAACAAACGTACCAGATCAGATGAATCAGAATCAACCAACAACACAAGGGTATTTCTTCAGAAGCATGTCTCAGTGAGTTCAGTGCAACTACTTTGGGATAAATAAATTTAGGATTACAGACCAAGCTAGCTATTCCTCTTTCAGTCTGTGGCACTAAGACAGCCACTGATATATACGTAGTCCTCGACCTAAGACTGTAATGGAGCCTGCCAATTATGGTCCTAAGTCATGATGGGCATAAAGCGGGTCATCATGTGATCAACCCAATTTTTCATATATATTTTTGCAGCAGTCGTTAAGCATACCCATTGTTTGCTATGGGGCAATTCTGACAAAAACCAGAAGTAAACACCAGTTTTCAGCAAAACCGTCCTTAAATTGCAGTTACATTGTAGCACTGCAGTGTGCTACAAACAGTCATAAATGCAGGCCAGTTGCCGAATACCCAAAATGCGGTCATGTTACCATGGGGAAGGAGGGGGCCCAGCCATTGAAACTTTGGAAGCAGGTCGTACATTTGGAGGGGGTCCATCCTAACTTCTAATGGTTACTAAGCGACCGGTTGTAAGTTGAGGACTACCTGTATTTCCTAAATCTTCCCATGGAAACTTGGAGTCCTAGTGGACAATTACTTAAATATGAGCCAGCAGTGTGCTGCAGCTGCCAAAAAGGCCAACACAGTGCTAGGCTGCATTAACAGAGGGATAGAATCAAGATCACGTGAAGTATTAATACCACTTTACAATGGCTTGGTAAGGCCACACTTGGAATACTGCATCCAGTTTTGGTCACCACGATGTAAAAAAGATGTTGAGACTCTAGAAAGAGTACAGAGAAGAGCAACAAAGATGATTAGGGGACTGGAGGCTAAAACATATAAGGAACGGTTGCTGGAATTGGGTATGTCTAGTTTAATGAAGAGAAGGATGAGGGGGGACATGACAGCAGTGTTCCAATATCTCAGGGGCTGCCACAAAGAAGAGGGAGTCAAGCTATTTTCAAAAGCACCTGAAGGCAGGACAAGAAGCAATAGGTGGAAACTAATCAAGGAGAGAAGCAACCTAGAACTAAGGAGAAACTTCCTGACAGTTAGAACAATTAACCAGTGGAACAACCTGCCCCAGAAGCGGTGAATGCTCCAACACTGGAAGTTTTTAAGAAGAGACTGGACAGCCATTTGTCTGAAATGGTATAGGGTTTCCTGCCTGAGCAGGGGGTTGGACTAGAAGACCTCCAAGGTCCCTTCCAACATTATTATTATTATTTTGGATCATCGCACAGTCAGCCAGATGTTCAGACTGGATTTGGCATTTTGTCTACCTATCGAGTCCTTACCAAGGACCTGGGATAGGCAGATGTGGATGTTTGATGGTATTACAGATATCGTCGCAGGATGGAAGCAGTTCCTAGTAAGGCCGCCTTTTGCAATTGACTAATAGCGAATTTGTCAATGCCAATGGTGTTCAAGTGGTGCTCCAGTTGTTTTGGGATTGCACCCAAGGAGCCTATAACTATTGGTACTACCCTTGTTTGCTTTTGCCACAGTCTTTCTATTTCTATTTGTAGGTCTTTGTATTTTGTTATCTTCTCCAGTTCTTTCTCGTCTATTCTGCTGTCTCCAGGCACTGCCACGTCCACTATCCAGACTTTTTTGTCTTTCTTATCGACAATTGTTAAGTCTGGGGTGTTATGTTGCAGGTGCTTGTCTGTTTGAATTCTGAAGTCCCAGAGCAGTTTAATTTTATCATTTTCTATGACTTTCTCTATTTTATGATCCCACTAGTTTTTGCTTACAGGCAAATGATATTTTTTGCAGATCTTCCAATGCACCATTGTTGCTACTTTGTCATGCCACTGCTTGTAATCAGTCTGTGCAATCTTCTTGCAACAGCTTACCAAGTGGTCCACTGTTTCTTCAGCTTCTTTGCATAGGCGGCACTTACTGTCTGTTGCTGTCTTCTCAATTTTGACATTATATGCATTTGTCCTTAAGGCTTGGTCTTGTGCAGCCAGAATTAGTCCCTCGGCCTCTTTCTTCAATTTTCCTGCTCTTAGCCATTGCCAGGTCTTGTTATTATCTGCTTTCCCATCTATTTTTTTAACGTATTGGCCATGTAGTGCTTTGTCTTCCCATGACTCTATTCTGTTCTTCATTTGGTCTTTCTTGTAGGCCAGTTTGGTCTCTCCAGTAGTCAGTAAGCCTTCCTGATATACTAATTTCAGTGCATCTTCATCATTGTTCTTCAGATATTCTTCCAAAGCCATTTTTTCTTCTTCAACCATCTTATGTACTTGTAGCATTCCACACCCACCTATTTGCCTTGGTAGATAAAGTCTGTCAATGTCACTGCGTGGATGAAGGGCATGATTCATTGTCATTATTTTTCTGGTCTTCCTATCCATTGCTTTTAGTTCTGCTTGAGTCCATTCCACTATTCCAGCTGTGTACCTAATGACTGGAATTGCCCAGGTGTTGATTGCCTTTATGGTATTTCCTCCATTGAGTTTGGACTTTAAGATCTTCTTCACTCTCTTGATGTATTCACCTCTAATCTTTTTCTTGACTTCAGAGTGCTTGATGTTGTCAGCTTGAAGGATACCCAAGTATTTGTAGTAATCTTCCTCATCCAGACTCTTAATGTTATTTTCGTGGGGCATCTTGATTCCTTCAGTTTTCACTATTTTTCCTTGTTTGATAGTAAGTGTGGCACATTTGTCCAAGCCAAACTCCATAACAATATCTTGGCTATATATACGGACAGTGTTGAGCAGCGATTCTATTTCAGATGATGTTTTTCCATACAGCTTCAGATCATCCATGTAAAGGAGATGGGATAGTCTGGTAGATGTTTTTGATGTTTCATAACCATGTCCTGAGTTATTCAGTATTGTTGACAGAGGAAACAGTGCAATAACAAATAGTAATGGTGATAATGAATATTCCTCTCTTGATATTAACCTCTCCAAGCCTCTCACCATTGATCTGCAACTGTGTCTTCCATTGTGCCATCGATCTTTGCACAAATTTTCTGATGTTTCTACTGACTCCTGTTATTTCTAGGCACTTGATTATCCAGTCATGTGGCAGAGAGTCAAATGCCTTTTTGTAGTCAATCCATGCCACATTCAGGTTGGTCTTCCTTTTCTTGCAGTTTTCCAAGATCATTTTGTCTATTAGGAGTTGATCTTTTGTTCCTCTGCTATTGGGGTGGTTTCCTTTCTGCTCAGGTGGAAAGAGATTGTTTTCAACTAGATGCTGTTGTAATGCATCAGCTACCACACCAGTCAGTAATTTGAAAGTTGTTGGTAAGCAGGTAATTGGCCTGTAGTTACCTGGTGTTGCCCCTTTTGCTGGATTTTTCATTATTAGGTAGGTTTTCCCAGTTGTTAGCCACTTTTCAATTTCTCCTCCTTGTAGTATATTGTTGAACTGCTTGGCAATGAGTGGATGTATAACAGTTAGATGTTTCAACCAAAACCCATGCAGTTCATCTTCACCTGGTGCTGACCAATTTTTGATTTTCCTTGCTCTTTTTTCTACCATTTTTGTTGTTATTACTAGTTCTTTCATTTCAACTTCTATTTTATTTGCATCCACCTCTTTTAACCAAGCCGCATCCTTTTTGTATTTCTTTGGGTTATCCCATATCTGCTTCCAGAACTGCACTGTTTCTTCCTTGTCAGGTACTGACTGATTCCTTGCAGTTTCTCCATTGATGGATTGGTAGAAATGTTTCTGATTGGATTGAAATTGGAGGTTCTGCCTATAGTTTGCAATTTGAGCTTCATATCTACTGATTTTCCTGGCTACAGCTGTTATTTGTTGCTTTATTATTTCCAGTGCTTCCTTGATCTTCCTTGTTTCTAAGTGTTATTTCTTGATTAGGTATTCTTTGGTCTTCTTGTTCTTCAGCTTCTTTTCTTTCATCTGTTCTAGCTTGTTTGCATGTGACCTTAACTTGCTGATCTTATTTTCTAGTCTAACCTTCCATTTTTCTGGTGCACTGTTTGTTTGTTTTTCTTCTTTGTTGATTTTGCATCCCAGGTATTCTGTTATAACTGCAGCTGTGCTGTACATTAGTTGGTTTGTTTCTTGCAGTGAATTGGTGCTTATACTTGATATTGCAGTATTTGCATCTTTTAATGCTTGTGCTAGCTGTTTCTTTGGAACAAGCTTCAATGCAGGCAGCCTTATTCTGTTGTTTTTGTGCTGTTCTAGATGCTCAGTTATTCTTTGTTTCAATTCTTTTATTTCTTTAGTTAGAGGGTTTTGTTCTTCCTGAGGAAGAGGTGCCTGGTTTCCAAATGAGAACAGTTGTATATCTCTGCTGGATTCCTTCACTGCCAACTCCCCCTGGTTTGCCTCTACATTCTGAATTATTTCTGGTAAGGCTTTGATTTCTTTGCCCTTGGTAAACCTTTGCAGTTTGTCCAATTCTGTTTCTGTGAATACTTTATTTCATATTATAAATTGGCGTTGATCTGCTAGTCTCTGTTCTGTTATTTCTGATTCTGGATGTTGTTCTTTCCAGAACTGGTGCATTCATTTTAGATATCCTCTTCTTGTTGGACTTGATCTGTAGTAACAGATCATTATTTCTTTGTTTTCAATCACTGTGTATCTGCGACGGGTAAACACCTTTTCTTCCAGTAGTTCTACAGCTGCTGGCCCTGGTTGCTCAGCCAACAGTCCTGAGTCCTGTAACCCATTTTTCACCAGATATCCAGGAACTCCAATATCTAGCACGGACCTTGTTAACCTGGGCGACATCCAAGCCGGTATGGCATTCTGTAATTTACATCTCACCATATTTTTTATGGGAGAGACACTCTTTGTCTGACTCCTCTGATGAGACCTGTCCAGTATGGTTGAACCTCTGGCATAGCTCTCATCTTCCTCAGAGTACACAAGCCCCACAACCACGTCAAGGTAGTGCCTCACTGGGTTTTTTATTATTATTATTATTATTATTATTATTATTATTATTATTATTATTATTATTATTATTGTCCAGACCTTTCAGCATTTGCCTTTACCTGAGCCAACAAACTAACTCAAAATGTCATGTTCAATAACACTTGGACAGGTGAACATACTTTAATGTTGAAACAGGTTGGGTATATTATAAATTATATTCATACATGATAAACACTCCGCTCATTGCAGCAACTGATCGTAAGTTTCATTTTAAGTTTGTTCTGATGAAGAAAAAAAGGCAAAGTTTACATTGAAATAACTGACATGTTTCTGCAACTAACTATGCTTAGTGGAAGCCTGGAGAGGGAATGCACTAGTCTAGATTGATTCCTATCACAATAAATGAAGTTTCAGATTATGAGGTACTAGCCATTTCATGTTCTAGACAACTTTTTCAAACCAAAGGTTGTACTTGGTCTTGAAATGGCATGGCAGAGGCTGTCCTGCAAAAATTACACAGTGCCAAGAATTTATAACACAGGTAGTCCTTGACTTACAACTGTAGTGGAGCCTAGTAATTATAGTTGTAAGTCTTGATGGTCATAAAGTGGGTCACATGACCAGACCTGTTTTTATTACCTTTTTTACGGCATTTGTTAAGCAAATGCCACAGTCATTAAGCAAACCCACTGTTTGCTAGGGGCCATTTTTTGTCAGAAATCAGAATTGAACACTGTTTTTTGGCATAAACCTATAAATTGTAGTCATGTGTCTGTGGGGTGCTGCGTACACCCATAAATAAAGGTTGGCTGCCAAGCACCCAAAATATGGTTCCATGACCGGGGGGGGGGGGGATTTCGGAACTTCAAAACTGGGTCACTTGGAACTTTGAACAGTTGTTAAGCAACCAGTTGTAAGTCAAGGATTAACTGTAATGTAATTTAAGATCAATTACAGTGAAACTTCAATTTAGTGTACCTCAATGCAATGGTCTTTGGATGTATTTACCTCATATTACTTTGTATAATGACATAATTATATACATAAAATATGTCTTTGTCCAATGATGTCATTCCAGGTCAAATACTCTGATTTAACAGATAGTCAGGAACAGCAGACACTCCTCCCCAACTGGTCTGTTAAATCAAGGTTTCCCTAAAAAATTGATTACCCCCCAATTAAATACACAATATATTTAATAATTTCATTCTTCTGGTTTATGGGGGAAGTATGGCAAATTGAAGAAAGCTCTGCAAAAACAGCCAATGACCATGGCAAAGACCAAAGAAGTGGTGAGTAGACCAGTTCCTTGGAACCTCTCTGGATAAGGAGAAGACAGGAGATTGCCCACATGCACTCTGGACGGCCACTACTTGTAAGGAATACATGACGGTGGTTTTCATGGATTAGAGGGCTGGTACAGTACACAATGGGATTAGCCATCTTGCTTGCAACTACAGCTGCAACTACAGCTGAGTCTTTTAAAGGACACTAAGTTTGCAAACTTCACTTTCTAATCGCTTTAGTAAATTACTCATTAACTACTCCTAAGCTATTAGAGACCTTTGGACCAACAAGTCTAAAAATGCTGAGTGAATCTGCCTTTAATCCTGAATAAAAGAAAATTTTAATCATAAGATTAAGAATTTAAAGAATCTGAAACAAACAGCAAAATGCGTAATAAGATTTTGATCTTAGAAAGTTATAAGTGGACTAAAGGTCCAGATAAAATTGGAATATTAAAACTTTTACAATAAGATTTTGGAATAAATTATAACAAGCAGCTTCTTGTGGGAAATAGATACTGTTTTGTTTTTTATAACACTAAAGAAAGATACATGATTTCAAAAACTGGACACACTGACTTCCAGTGTTTAGCGCCGCTGTGATGGTGGCTTTTCTTTGAGCCGCCCGTCTTAGTTTGTGTAAGAGCTCGCAGAACAGTGACAATCAGCTGTTCTGCGGCTTGGAACTTTCCTCCCAGGCGAAGGGAGGAAAGGGAGCTTTCGCCAGATAGAAGTTGAGCTCCTCTGGTCTCCTAGATTTCTTTCTGGGAGACGAAGAGTGAGAGCTCCTTCGGAGTCTGGGATTTTTCCGCATCCTGGGACGCCTTTGTTCTCCGGAATGGGAGAATGGAGCAAGAAGCTGCCTACACCGCTGCTAAATCAAGAGGAATTGTGAGTAAACTCAGAAGCAGACGGAGCAATACAGGAGAAAGAGTACTTGATTTTGAATCTCAACCTTAACTCAAGAATTAATATCTTCCCTAATTTGTATTTTAACAAGGGCGTGGAAGGGGAAGAAGGGAAAGAAAAAAAAGGGAAAAAATGGCGGAGGAATTCTCTGTCTCTGTGTGAGGACTTTCACTTTCTCTGACTTTTGCAACAAAGTTTTTTCTCAGAGTAATGGACCTAGCCTATTGAAACTGTTACAGTTTGTATATAGAGGCAGAAATCCTAAGATTGTAAACTGATAAGGATGGCTTCAAAACGTTTGGCTGCTGCAGTTCCTAAAGCTTCTATTTCCTCTCCATTAACTCAGACTCAGACTGTCTCTCAGCCCAAGCCAAAGACACCTCCTCCTTCTCCCCCACCTGCAATTACACTCAAAGACTTACAAGAAGCTTTAAAAAAGAATGCTTTGGACATTAAAGAGGATGTGGCTGATCTTTTGGATTGTAAAATGGCATCAGAGAGGGCTGTTATGGCAGAATTATTGGAGGCAAAAAATAAAGAAATGAGGGAAGATATAATTTTGGCATTTCAAGGTTTAGCTAAGCATATTGAGAGAATTGATGACAAATTGGAAGAGGTGACTGAAAATGCAGCAAGACTGGAAAGCAGGGTTGAAGAAGTTGAGGACAAGATAGATATGACACAAGATGAATTAATTATTTCACAGTATAGAGACATGGAATTTGCACTGCGTATTAGAGGGATGAAAGAAAATCAGCAAGAAGACCTGAAGGAGGTAATTTCTAAAGATACTGCTTTTAATTTGGGATGGAAACCGGAAGAAATTCGGAATGAGATAGAAAAAAATTTCAGAGTTAATTCATGGGTTGCCAGACAAAGAAATCTACCTAGAGATGTGGTTATCTACTTTTCAAAAAGATCTATACATAATGAAATTTTACAGGCTTTTTATAAACAGAAGTTTCAAATTGCAGCTCAAGATGTTATGATTTTGAAAGAGATACCTCCAAAAAATTTAAGAAGAAGAAAAGATTTTGCTTTTCTATCTGATGAGTTAAAACGTCGTCAAATCCGGTTTAGATGGGAGATTCCAACTGGAATTGCAGTGATTTATGAAGGAAAGCGTTACAGATTAACTACAGTTTCAAAGGCAGAAGAATTCTACAACTCTGTTTTGAAGGCAAGTTCCTCCTTATCTTTACAAGCTAGTAAAATTGAAGAAGAGCAGATAATTGGAGGAGCAACTTCAGTGATTGTTAGAGAAGTACAAGGTAAATATGATGTACAGAATTTGGAGATAAAAGAACAAAGGATGACAAGAGCTGCGCACAAACGTAGAGAGAAGCAGCAGAAGAATAGTGAAACAACAGTAGGTACTACTACTACAGAGCCTGTGGGAGGAGCAAGACCAAAAAGATCCTCAACAATTGATCTTCAAGCTATGCTCCAGAGGCTTCAGGTCGGTAAGGATGGCAAAGCTCCTGACATGGAATGTTAACGTATTGAACTCACCACAGAAAAGGAAAAATTTTTTTTCATTATCTGAAGCAACATAATAATGACATAATATGTTTGCAAGAAACTCATATAACTTTAAAAGATTCTAAATATTTGACTAATTCTCGTTTGGGATCACATTTTACGGCTCCAGCTACAGGGAAAAAAGGGGGTGTTGTAATTTATGTGAAGAAAAATTTATCGGCTGAATTAATAGAATCTGATCCTCAAGGAAGATATGTTTTTATAGATTTACTACTACGAGGCAAGAGATTTCTTATTGTCGGATTATATGCCCCTAATCAACAACAGAAGCAATTTTACAAGTTTTTGCATGGAAAAATAACTCAGTTGGATTATAAATCTGTAATTATGATGGGAGACTGGAATGGAGTTCTGGATTCAAGAAAGGATAAAAAGGGTACTTTTAAAACTTTTACCCAATCTAAATTACCTAAAGTCTTTTTTGATATGAAAGATGAGTTGGAACTTATTGATGTTTGGCGTGAAAGGAATATAAATGACAGAGATTACACTTTTTATTTGGACAGACATCAATCATTTTCAAGGATTGACTTTATTTTAATTTCCAATGATCTTTTCTCCAGGGTCAAGAAGGTTAAGATTTTTCCTAGGACATTGTCGGATCATAGTCCTGTGTGGTTGGAGTTATTTCTTGAAGATGGGAATAGAAGATCCTGGAGATTGAATGAGAATTTGTTCACTCGGGAGGAGTTTGTTCAAAAATGTAAAGAACATTTGAAGGATTTTTTTGTTTTAAACATGAATAAGGGAACATCAATGCCTATGGTGTGGGATGCTAGTAAAGCTTATATGAGGGGTATTTTGATTCATATGAATAATGTTCTTAGGGGTAATTTGACACGAAAATGTAAAGAATTAGAAGAAGAGATTAAATTAAAAGAAGAAGCTTTTGTTTTGAATCCGACGGATAATAGGTTAAAGGTTGCTATAACTACGCTTAGGGCACAATTCAACATGTTGATGTCAGATCAGGTGGCAACAAATTTGTGTTATATGAAATATAATACTTTTTGTAATGCAAATAAGCCTGGGAGATGGTTAGCTTATCAATTACGTAAGAAACAGAAAGCAAGAATTATAGAGAAAGTAAAATATAAAGGCACTGAGGTTTTTCAACATAATTTGAATAAAAAGAGTTTTTTAGATTTTTATACAAAATTATATGCTAGTGATAATATATATGTTGCAGAAGTAGAAAAGTATTTACAATCAGTGCATTTTCTTAAACTTTCTAATGATCAACAAAATATGATGAATTCTCCAATCACTTCAGAGGAAATTGATTTAGCTATTAAGCAGTTAAAAGTGGGAAAGTCTCCAGGTACAGATGGATTGACGACAATGTATTATAAAATTTTATCTGAGGAAATAATGGAGCTATTAAAGGAGCTTTTTAATAGTATTTTGTTGGGAGCTCAAGTTCCCCCTTCATGGAGAAGCGCGTTTATATCATTGATCCCGAAGGAGGATCAAGATCTTACTGAACCTAGGAACTATAGACCTATATCTCTTTTAAATGTGGATTACAAGATTTTTTCAAAAATTTTGGCAAATAGATTAATGGAGGTAATGAAGGACTTGATTCATTGTGATCAATCAGGATTTATAACAGGAAGATATATGAAATATAATGTAAGGCAGATTCTTAACTTAATAGAGTATTTGGATAAGAATAATCAGATCCCTGCGGCCTTTATATTTCTAGATGCTGAGAAAGCTTTTGATCAACTAGATTGGAAATTTTTATTTTTATTGATAGAGAAAATGAATTTTGGAGATAAGTTTTTACATGTTATTAAGGCTATATATCAGCAACAGTCTACTCAAATTATTATCAATGGGGGTCTGACTGAGACTTTTAAAATTGAAAAGGGAACAAGACAAGGATGTCCATTATCTCCATTGTTATTTGTTTCAACAATGGAGATTTTGTTAATTCAGATTAGAGAGTCAATGGTAATTAAGGGAATAAAAGTAAACAGGAATGAGTATAAATTGAGAGCTTTTGCAGATGATTTGGTTTTAACTTTAGCACAACCTACTCAAGTAGCTGGTCATTTGTTGGAAATTATATCTCAGTATGGAAAAGTTTCTGGTTTTAAAATAAATAATAATAAAACTAAAATGTTACCTAAAAATATGTCTAATAAGGAAAATGAAATTTTAGTTAAACTTACAGGTTTTCAGATGGTGAAAAAGGTTAAATATTTGGGAGTATATATAACAGCTTCTAATGGTAAACTATATAAGAATAATTATGAATTATTACGGGCAAAAGTACAAAAGGATCTAAATGATTGGAAAAAGTTGCAATTGTCGTTGTTGGGGAGAATATCAGCAGTAAAAATGAATGTTCTACCAAAGTTTCTTTTTTTGTTTCAAATGTTACCTATTCTAAAAAAAGATGCAAATTTGGATGAGTGGTAAAAGGGTATTAACAAATTTATCTGGGCTGGGAAAAAACCAAGGGTAAAGTTTAAGATGAACTTAAGAGGTGGGCTTAAAGCACCCAATTTGAAATTATATTATGATGCAGCCACCTTAACTTTGATAAGTGATTGGCTTAATTTAACAAATAAAGATGTTCTTTCTATTGAAGGGTGGGATTTACTGTATGGTTGGCATGCATATTTGATTTTTAATAAGAAAGTTGATCGGGCTTTTAAATTACTTATTTTAAGGAATGCTTTTCTTCGAGTTTGGAAGAAGTATTATTATAGGTTAAATTATAAAATACCTATTTGGGGGATTCCTGGACACGTAATTGAGGGTGTTTCTAAGGGGATGAATTTTGATAAAATTTCGTATAAGGAGTTATTAATTTGGTCAGGTAAAGACTGGCAGTTAAAATCTTTAGATGTATTAAGACAAGAAAACATTTTATACTCATGGTTTCATTACGCACAAATTGTGGATTGGCGGATAGTAGATAAGAAAGTTGGAATAACATTAGGAGATGAAATCTGATTGTTCAGATTAAAGATCAGAATCATGCTCATATTAAAAGAATCTATGATGAGTTAATAAAATTGGATTTGGAAACAGAGTTAGTAAAAGATTGTATGATTAAATGGGCTCAGAATATCCAGGAACCGATCTTATTGGATCAATGGGAGAATATTTGGATTAGAAATGTTAAATTTACACAGGCCCAAAATCTGAGGGAAAATTTTTATAAAATGTTTTATAGGTGGCATTTGGATCCCAAAAAATTGGCTTGTATGTATCCTAACTTACAGCCCAAATGTTGGAGGTGTGGTAGTACTGATGCAACTTACTTTCATGTTTGGTGGACCTATAAGAAGGTTAAAGCTTTCTGGATAATGATTTGGTGGAACATTCAAAAGATTTTTAAAAAGAAGATAAAGTTTACTCCTCAACTATTTTATTGGGTATTTTTATGGATTTAGATGTTAATGAAACTATTTTAATGTTGAATTTAATAACTGCAGCAAGATTACTTGTAGGTTTATACTGGAAGAAGGATTCGCTGCCTACCTTAGAAGAATGGACACTTAAGGTTTCTACTTTAGCGGAAATGGCAAAAATTTCTGCTTATTTAAAGGACCATACACAAGAAAAATTTATTATAGTGTGGAGAAGGTGGATAGATTATATTCAGAATAAATATGGAACTTTAAAGTTCCATTTATTTTATGATTAATTTTTTCTTGAGGTTATAATTACTATTTATAGATTTTTTATAATATTTGATTTATAGTAGATTTGTTTATGTTATTATTATTATTTTTTTAAGTTTAGAGAGAGTTAAGGGTAATGTATGAATTTGTTTATTGTATAGGATTTTTTTTGTTTTAAAAGTTATAGTTTGTGTTTGTTTTGTTTATAATAACCATGTATTTTGCTCTGGGAAGTGGGGGGGGTAGGGGGGGAGGGGTGGGGTGGGATTAAGTATATATAGAAATATTAAAGTATGAAATAGATGGAGTAATTTAGAGGGAGGTGCCGCTCGGGTGTTTCCCCTGAACTGTATCCAAAGAGGGATAAGAGGGGAGGAGGAGGGAAGGAAGGAAGTTGGATGGGAAGAAGGGGTAAGGGGAGAGAGGAGTGGAGAGGAGAGAGGGAGTGGGGAAGTAAGGAAGGAAGGTTGAGAGGGCGGATGCAGTCGGGGGGAGATAGACAAGCGACACCTAAGGTCTTATTTTAAAGGTATTTTTCTCTCTTTTTTTAGTTTTATATACATTGTATGGAGAGTATTACATGTATTGAAAATTTAAATGATTAAAAAAAAAAAAACTGGACACTAAACAGGACTAATTTTTTTAGGTAGAAGAAAGATGTACAAACCTGCAAAATGTTGCAAAGCATTTTAACAATGAAAATACAGAAGGAGACTTTTGAAAAATGGAATCAGAAAACAGTAGCCACAATATTAACAGTATCAGTAATGATGTCAGCTTCTATGGATAGACTATACCCCAAAGATGGTATTGAAGAAATGACAAATGTAGAAAAAAATCTTAGCTGACAAAATAGAGGTGGCACTGAAAGTGGATTTACAGTTGACAGGCCAAGATAATGACTTAGAAAAGGATGTTTCACTGGATCTACAAAAGAAATTGGCTGAGGCTTTAAGATTTAAAAGGGAAATGCAAAGGACAAACCAACAGAGTGACCTGGATAATATTTCCTACTGAATTTACAAAAGAGGCTTGTTAAAGTCTTGATGAACTCTGTGCGAGGAAAGAGGAAATGAGAAATCAAACTCTACAACAATATTTGAATGACCTAAAAATAAATACTGTTAGAAGTGAAAGGAAGGAATATAAAGTTGGTTTATTTGAACAAGGTTTCAACAAGATATATTATCTCTGACAACCCTTCGTGGACTTTCTGCTGACACCAGGACTGAAAAGACATTTTATGGATTTGTTTATAGAGATGGGATATAGGAAGAAGAGATAAATGTCTGTAACCTTAGAGGGGGTGAAGAGCCACTAAAGTTGTTAATACTTGTTATGATGAAGGTTGGAAGTCACTTCTTTGGTTTTTTATTTTGATTTTTCTTCGTTTTTTTCTTTTTTCTCGAATTTTTACTCCTTTCTCTTCTCTTTAAGTTTAGTTTAGTCTGTATTAGATTTTACTACAGGTAGTCCTCAAATTATGACCACAATTGAGCCAAAAATTTCTGCTGCTAAGTGAGACATCTGTTAAGTGAGTTTTGCCTCATTTTACAACCTTTATTGCTACAGTTGTTAAGTGAATCACTGCAGTTGTTAAGTTAGCAACATGGTTGTTAAATGAAACTAGCTTCCCCATTGACTTTGCTTGCCAGGTCACAAAAGGTGATCACATGACCCTGGGACATTGCAACCGTCATAAATATGAGTTGGTTGCCAAGTATCTGAATTTTGATCACGTGACCATGGGGTCCTGCAATGGTTGTAAGTGTGAAAAACGGTCATAAGTCACTTTTTTCTGTGGCATTGTAACTTCGAACAGTCACTAAATAAACTGTTGTAAGTTGAGAACTACCTGTATTATAATCAAAATTCTTAATGAAGTGATACATAAATTTATTCTTCCCTCATATTAAAAGTTACAATACATGAACAACTTTTGGAGAAGCTTGCAAAGCCATACCCAAGTTTTGGAGGAAGGGTCTTACATCATCCTGGAAGCTTTGATTAACCCTTAAATTCTAGGCCCTTGGCTATTTTACTTAGAGTCATACCTGAAACTATATTCCACCTTTATTTTGTACAGTTCAACACAACTGGGAAAGTTGGTTAAAAGTAGCATTTTTTTTTTCTTGCTTTGTCCTAGTAGATACCTCAGATGGCTCTGTTCTGATGGAGAACAGAGGAAGGAGATTTTCTTATATTTTGTCAGAACCACATATCTCAAAATATTCCAAAGCTCTTTTTATTGCAACAAAACCAATTCCTTGCTGGGATGCCAAGACATTATCTTTCATACCATCCAACTTACTTCCCAGTGAAGCTGAGGGGTGGGGGTTCTTATCTGAATGTTTCGGCTCCTAATTTAAAAAAAGGAAGAAAATTGTTTAAATTGACAGCATGTTCTATCTTAAGACTATCATTTATGTACAATAATATAGCTACAGTATACAAGATATGGCTAACAAAAATCCAAGTGAAAATTTGGTTTTATTATACATACACTTTACCAAACAAAGAACACCCAAATCATACATGCATTAGATGTGAACTATGTGAACTATTAGAGGAAAAAGTAAGGCACTTAGAGGCAACTCTAGCCAAACTCCAATCTACGAAAGAAAGCTATACCCAAACCAAACCAAATAATGAACAAATAACTCCCAGAAGATTTGACCCTACTGATAAACCCTTTGGAGGAAGACAAATGGAGGTATGTCACACATAGAAGGAAACACAATACTCAAAGAAAGAAGCAGCATACAACTAACAAACCCCTTCTGCCCAATCCAACCCAACCAGAAGCAGCCCCATTAAAACTGAGCAATTGATTTCTCCCCTTAGATGTAAACATGCAGACCCACAACCTCCCCCTCAAAGAAAACATGCAGACACCTAGCAAAGAAAAAAATTCAAATATCCCTAAAAAAGTCACATCAACAAACATACCTGAGATAAACAGAAAAGTACCCCAGACTGCAGCCCCCCAAAAAAGGAAGGTGAGTGTTGGTAATAGGAGATTCTATCCTCAAAGGAACAGAATCATCCATCAGCAGACCGGACATACAATCCAGGCAGGTATGTTGTCTCCCTGGAGCAAAAATCAAAGATGTGGCTGAGAACCTAACGAAAATAATTAGGCCTACAGATTACTACCCTTTCCTCCTCCTTCACATTGGGATGAATGACACAACTAAGAACCCAAGTACAATCGTGACAGATTACAAACAACTAGGCAATAAAGTTAAGAAGCTAGGAGCACAAGTAGTGTTCTCATCAGTACTCCCAACAAAAGGCCAACTCCCATTGAGGGAAAAAAGAATTCTAGAAATAAACCATTGGCCAAAGGGTTGGTGTCGCCAAGAAAACTTTGGTTTCCAGGATCATGGACTGCATTTCCTATGCAAAGGACTCTTGGCAAGGGATGGGCTGCACCTCACAAAAACAGGGAAAAATGTACTCAGAAAAAGATTGGCCCAATTCATCAGGAGGGCTTTAAACTAAAATTGAGGGGAAAGGGTGACCACTCTTTAGAATCTCTAGAACACAAAACCAATCATAAATCCCAAGAAAACAAATCAAACAATGAGGTAGGCAGTGACGAGAAAAAAGAAAAACTCAAACAACAATCAGGAGATCCAGGAAACATACCCATCGACAGGCATAAAAGTCTTAAATGTTTATATACAAATGCTCAGAGCTTGGGGAACAAACAGGGCGAACTAGAAGCAATATTACACGAGGATGGGTATGACATAGTTGGCATTACAGAAGCCTGGTGGGATGAAACCCATGACTGGAATGGACTGATGGATGGATACAAATTGTTCAAAAGAAACAGGTCTACAAAAAGAGGAGTGGGAGTTGCACTATATGTAAGAGAACACTACATATCTACAGAAATGCACATGATCAAAGATAAAATCTCTCCAGAATGTATATGGGTCAATATAAAAGAGGAAAAAAGTGACATTGCCATAAGTGTATATTACAGGCCACCCAACCAATCAGAAGAAATAGATGAACTTTGCCAACGAGTTAACAAATGTATGTAGGAAGCATACCACAGTAGTAATGGGAGACTTCAACTATCCAGATATCAACTGGGAGACAAACTCTGCAGCGAGCGGGAGATCCAACAGATTCCTAACCAACCTAGCCAACAACTTTGTCACCCAAAAGGTGGAGGAGGGAACTAGATGTAAAGCTATACTGGACTTTGTAGTAATCAGTCCTTAGTCATTGAAGGGTGCAAAGAAATGGCTACCCGCACGCAGCCTTTAATTGTTTAAATAGAGTTTTACAAATAGCAAAAGATACAGCATGGCAATAGCATTTCATTGGCTAAAATCCTTTACCAATCCTCAAGAGTAAAAAGCTAGAGGCCATAAACAGGGAAACTTGTTGTTCACCAGCTAGCCTTATCAAATTGGCAAGGTCACACAGACCTGCGCACTTTCACGTCACCATGGTGATGTGAGGGGGGGGAGAAGATAGATGCAGAACAAAGGCACAAGCGTTGGGAGGACAGTTTTCTGCACGCAACTTTCGCCTGTCTCTCACCTCTACATCTCACTCCTTTTTGTTTTGTTAGACGAAATATCGCCATAAGCGGGGTTAATAAAAGGATTATAATCAGGAGAGGAGCATCCTTGCAATTGTTTATATAGGGCCAAAACTTGACCCTGAGGCAATGTGAGAGAGGATCTGCTGGGATTTAAAGCTCTAATACATATATTGCAAAATGAAGGAATACATTGCATGAAACAACATCCACCAACCAAAATAGCACAAGTTATGACTGAATAATGTAGGATATTTCCCAGTAGTCCTGTGGGTAACCAAGCCCAAAGGCTTTCCCACCAAGATCCTAAAGTATCCATTTTCAAATTAGAGGCCAAATTGTGTAAAATATCAATTTGATGCTGAATGGTTCGTGAGTTATCAGAAATATTGAAACAACACATGCCCTCAAAACTTTCACAACCCAAATGTTGGCGTAGAAGCAAATAATCAATTGCGGCACGATTTTGTAAAATAGCCTTTCTCAAATCTTGCAGCTCATGGTTGATCGCCGAAATAGCCGAAGAAGTAGCATTAATTGTTTTTGCTAGATTACATGCAATAGCATTATGTTGAGGTGAGCACGAACAGCAAGTCCTGGTACACCCACTAAAGATATAGCCAATGCTACATATTCTGCTTGATTAAGTAAGGTTGTCTCAGAGTCACAAGTATTGTCTAGCGTAACCCCACGTCGAGAACGGCTCGAGTGAACTTGTTGTTTGGAAAGCAAAACAGGAATCAGCCGGCTGAGACAACACTGCGCTTCACTAATATTAGCAGAAATATAATTAAAAGTTTCTTGACCACACGTGAAAAACCATCCTTGTGGTAGCCAAACATGTCCAAAATGAAAAGAAGTCTCCTCAAAAGCTGTACAGTTTAAAACAGGTGAGCTAATGCGACGACAGTGAGGTTTTTTATTTGAAGAAGTACAATTAACTATTTTTGCACATGTTATATTTGCAGGAATTGCTACTGGGGTGTGTAAAGCAATAGCGTCAGGGGGTGGATAATAAGCAGTAACCCCCCATCTAGATATAGCTTTATAGTTAAAGTTTCCATTTAATAAAATTGCACTATAGTCAGTGAAGTTTTGAATTACTGCAGAAGGGGTGCAAACAGGAACTAAACATGTAGAAAGCAAATTTTCCATGTCATACGCTTCAGATAAGCAAAAGGCATCATTGTGTGTGATGTTAGCCAGCTGCACCCATAGATTTTGTTTCATTCGTTGCTCGAATGACTGTTTGGGTGGAATGACAGCTGCTGTTGCCATAGGGTAGATGTTAATGATCAGACACAAGCAAATGATGGCTAAGGAATTTGCAGTTAAAACCGCAAAAATGGCAGCGCACAGGTTCTCTGGGGTTTGCTCTGCTTGTTGCTGCTGCAGCACCATCTGTGCTTTGGCAGTCAAGTTTTTCACATCTCCCCATGTCACTGGCTGCCTGGCATGTCGAGATCGGATTGGTTGCTGTGCCATCTGTAGAGTCAATTTGGCCATTTTTGGGGCTGGATCCAGGGACTGGTGCCACGACATCCTTGGCTAGCGAACACAACACGCTGGAATCCACACCGGTCCTGTTGGAGTAAGCACAGCAGCATAGCCCCGCCCCCAAGTGATCAGAGGGACAGGTCCCAACCATGTTTTGTCAGGTAAAGCCCGATAATATACTAGAGGGGGAGGCAAGCTTGTTTTTTGTTGAAAGTGCCTCTGATGAGCAGTTAAATTTTGAATAGAAACATTCAATTGGTTTAATGTGAATAACACTTTTTGGACCTGCTGTGTTATCCATGACAAATTGGGTACCCGAGAGCCCTCCTTTTTTATTTGTTTGTGAAGGCAGTCCTTAAAGGACCGATTAGCATGTTCCACGATGGCTTGACCCGTGGAATTATAGGGAAGGCCATGAATAAGGACAATATTCCAGGTTGTACAAAATTGTAAAAAGGCCACTGAAGAATAGGCTGGCCCATTATCAGTTTTTAAGGAAGAGGGCTTACCTAAGGCTGTAATAGCCGAAAAAAGATGAGAAATAACATGTGTAGCTGTTTCCCCTCATTGAGGCGTGGCCCAAATTGCTCCTGAATAGGTATCAATGGATAAATGAACACATTTCCAGGGAGCTAAAGAGGGAACATGGGTAACATCCATTTGCCATAGTTGATTAGAGGCAAAACCATGGGGATTAGGACAGGATAATATAATTTGCTTGGCTTGGTCAATTGGGATATGGCAAGCTTGTGCCAGCCCTCTAGCATTTTGATGAAAAAAGGAATGACTGAAAAAAGGGTCTGAAAATAGCGTGGGGAAAGCATGAACTGCGGCATCTGCCTGACTGTTGCCTTCAGAAAGAGGCCCAGGAAGAGAAGAGTGACTGCGTATGTGAGAAATGAAATATAAATGCCTCCTATTTTGGAACAGCTGCTGCAAAGTTAAAAACAAAGCCATGAGATTGGGATCAATCCTGGGCGTGATGTAAGCACCTGGAAGATTAAAAATAAGTCGACACACATAATGAGAGTCAGAGATTAAGTTAAAAGGCTGTTGAGAAAAGGTGTGAAAAGCCAAGATATCAGCAGCTAATTCTGAGCGTTGTGGTGAAGATTGTATTGCAGTGTAGGACACTTTCCAGGTATCATCATGAGGATCCTTATAAGCAATTGCTCCTCTCGTTTTTCCTCCATCTGAAAAGACAGTAGAAGCTTGTGGCA
Organism: Crotalus helleri; assembly: GCA_024509115.1. NCBI lineage: Eukaryota > Metazoa > Chordata > Lepidosauria > Squamata > Viperidae > Crotalus > Crotalus helleri. The sequence continues at coordinate 37,906,346 of JAKSXO010000008.1, forward strand.
AGGGAGAAGGAGAAAGCAGTGGGCGGACTGGAAAGGAAGAAGTCATTAAACAAATAAGTCGAGGGTCTTTAGGCAGATGATAGGAAATAGAACCTATATAATCAGTCAAAGAGCATTGAAGAGATAAATTATTTTGTGAATAAAATTGAAAATCAGATTTTGGAATAGGAAGAATAATATTAATTAAATCAGTTCCATTTCGACGACAAGCTCGAGTGCGTCCCAAGGTTATGATTTCAGCAATAGCCTGGATAAAAGGTAGAATGTTTTGTGATGGGGAATGGGGTAGGTACAGCCATTCAATACAATATACCTTTTGTACTTCTATCACAGATAGTACTCCAGTAGGTAATTTACTAGTAGGAAAAATCAAAAGTGTTAACTGACAATTTTTATATGGAATTCTGTCCACAAATTGAGCATTCATGATGTCATTAATTTGTGCAACTGTGGCAAGTGCCACAGGCGGAACTACAATGAGATCTCCAGGTTGTTTTCCTTTGGTCAATAAATCAAATAATGGACTGAGCAAATTTGTAGGCAAAGAAAAATATGGGCGAACCCAATTAAGGGTACCTAATAATTGTTGCAAATTGACCAATGAAATAATTTTGGGTAGGCTCAAACGAGGAAAAGCTGGGGCAGAATAAGATTGCAACATTTTATGGCCTAAATAGAGATAAGGAGCATGTAGCTGTATTTTTTCTGGAGCTATCTGCAAACCATAAAGACCTAAATCATTTTGCATTTCTGAAAGCCAATTAGATTGTATTTTTGGTGCTCCAACTAAAATATCATCCATATAATGATATACCAAAACCAATGGGTGACATTTGCGAAAAGAATCTAATGCTGCAGCGACATAAAGTTGACACAAGGTGGGGCTGTTTAACATTCCTTGTGGCAAAACTGTCCAGTGATAACG